>JAVBJF010000027.1:0-727622 GCA_033439095.1 Pseudococcus viburni
TTTATTAAATTTTTAAAATTTATCATTTTTTTTCAAAATTTGTATCTACACTCAGTTTTTGTGCTATGCACTAAAATGCTAATATATTGTATAGGTACAAAAAAACTCGGCTCAAAATAATGATACTACCTACATACTTTTTAATACAAAATGAAAATTTTCTACTCACGTTTCTTTTTTTGTGTGGAACTTTCCATGTCTCTTAAATCCTGATCTTCGGGAATATAATTTGAACAACCAACTCGCGATGAATGAAACTTTAATCACAAACGCGAATAGGTGCAAACGATTCACTGATCGTGATCACCGTTTTAGATTCATTATGCTACGATATTATAATTTGAGTAATAAAATTATTACATGAAAAATAAATCACTGAATTATTTCTGGTGCACTGAATAAAATGCTACGATCAACAATGACCTTTATCAATTTTAAAACCGTAAAATCCGCGGTGAATGAAAATTTAATCACAAACATGAATATTTTCAAATTTTACACTGGTGGCGATCACAATATTTCCGATTCCTTCATAAAGCTTCGGTATACGTATAATTCGAACAAATAATATATATTTCATGAAAAATGAATCACTGCACCATTTCTAGATCTCTAGAGCATTGAATAAAATGCTGCAATCAAATGTGGCATTTATCCATTTGAAAACCCCGTATGTTATTTCTTCCCGACTCCCTTATCCCTCCCTTTCAATGATGTCATCAATTCTTATTTTCAAAATTAAGGGACAAAAATGCTGAATCAAATGCATCAGATATAAAATGTATGTGTTTCAACGCGTAGGTTTCTTTATCGCTAAGAAGATAACCGTGGTCGCGTTTTATGTTACCATTGTACATAATCTAATAATATCTACGCCACGTATGACAAATCTCAAAGACTTTTGTATAAAATCGCTTGTAAATTGTTTGCTATTTAACGTATCTATCTTAAATTTTGGCGTAGCCTTCTTCAGTGCAGATTACAGCCCCCGTTACAATTTCAACGAAATATGTTAATTAGGACGGACGTAATCGTGTTCACAGACATTTTTCTGTTCCACATACATACATACATACATTCATACATACATACATACATACATACATACATACATACATACATACATACATACATACATACGGAACATCATCTGGAATTTGGTCAAAACAAACTTGTACAAAATCAGAATTTTTCTAGACCCAATATTTCCGAAAACGAATTTCGACCCGAAAACAATACTTTCCTTAACAACGCTACGCGCTGTCCGGAAAGTAAATAAACAGTGATGCAAGCATCACAAACTTTCCGGACAGGTGTAAAAAAAATCAACGAGCGAAAAACGTAGGTACCTACTTGTCTGAATTTTGCCCATGAAAAAAAAATTAACTAAATCAATTTCGTGTATCATTATGTTTGCCGGGAAAAAATATCAGTTATTTTGAAAGAAAAAGACAAAAATGCTGACGCGGGATACATATGTTTCTCACTAAATACGTTTCTCCATCGATAAGGAGAGGAATTATTATCGCGTTTTAGATTACGATTACATGCAATGTAACGCGGCAAATGACCAAACTCAAAGATTTTTGCATTAAATTGCTTGTAAAAATTTTTCTACTGAACCTATCGATCTGAAATTTTGGCGTAGCCTTCCTTTGTTCAAACCTCAACTCCCATTTTAATTTCAACGAAATTTATCAATTAGGACGGGCGTAATCGTGTTCACAGACACTTTTTTGTCCCACATACATACATACATACATACATACATCCATACATACATACATACATACATACATACATACATACATACATACATACATACGGAACATCACCTGGAAAATGGTCAAAACAAACTTGTACAAAATCAGATTTTGTCTAAACTCAATATTGGCGAAAACGAATTTCGACCCGAAAACAATACTTTCCTTACAACGCTTCGCGCTGTCCGGAAAGTAAAAATGGGAATCTATTCGCCCATTCTTTCACATGGGTATTTCATCAGGAATTAACTCACCTCACCTACAGCCCAATTTCTTGAGAAATTATTCTTTTTTTGGAAAACCTTGCAATTTTCATGATACCTATTATGGAAATTTTATAAAATTTTCTGATTTATAAAAAATCTTTCTTTTTTAGAAAATTGTCCAAGTTTTGGGAGATTCCTCAATTTTTGGATAATCGTTCAGGCTGTGGAATAAAGTTGCACTACTTTTGGAAAATTATGCGAAGTTTTGAATAATTTCCCAGTTTTTGCGAAGTCATCGCAACTTATGGAAAAATCATTCAAACTCGAGTACACTCTAATACATATTTATGCCGACTCGACAAATGAACTAATTGAATTTTTCCAATCGTCATTATCTGCACATTTTTGATGAATAAAATGACGGCGTAAGTCAAAAAATTTGGGAATTTATAATCAAATTGTTTCATTAATTTCGTTCTAATAGATATCCATTTAATGGAAAAAAAAATCAATTTTAATTCCGATTTTGATTCAATGTTATTATTTTTATTTAAATAGGTATACAATTTTTTTGGACATAGGTAGCTATTTTTTTTGATTTCCTTGAAGGGCCCCAAAGTTTTGGCACACACTACTCAGAAAGTCCAGTCACGCCTATGCTGAAAATTGGTCATTTCCTGTCGTTCATTGAAAAACGACAAAAAACGACCACTTCTCAACACTGGAAAATGATCGTTTCTGGAACTTTTTTTCCAAAACGACGAAAAACGTAATTTTTTAATGGTAAATTGGTCCGTTTCTTGAAAAACGACCGTTTCTTAATACAGCAAAATGGCCGTTTCCTGTCGTTCATTGGAAAAACAATAAAAAACGACAACTTTTTGAATTGCAAATTGGTCCATTCTTGTCGTTCGTCGTTTATTTCAAAACGACTAAAAACGACCATTTTCCTATGTTGCAAATTGGTCGTTTTTTGATCGTTTCTTGAAAAACGACGAAGAATACCATTTTTCAATACTGCAAAATGGTTGTTTTACATTGCAAATTGGTCTTTTCTGGTGGTTTCTCGGAAAACGATATTCCTTCAATATTACAAAATGGTCGATTTTGGTCGTTTCTTTGAAAACTACAAAAAACGACAATTTTCCAAATGGTTCTTTTTGTCTTGCAGACTCCAAAAACCTGCAGAAAAATGTTAGGGAGATTTGATGATATCTATTGAAATGAAAAATTAAAACAATTTTTTTTAGATAAAAAAACAGTCAAATTTTATCCTTTTTTCAATCACGATTAAATACAACACCTAATCACTTTCTTATTTGAAAATATTGCATTTTAGAGGTGTATAATGAGACAAATTTTCATAGTTTTGTTGATCAATTTCTGTTCAATTTTGAAAGTCATTTCATTCAAATTTTATGACCCCCTCTCCTTCCTTCCTCCTTCCTTCCTTCCCATTCCTTCCGAACATAACATCAAAACTGCAACATTTTTTTTAATGAATTCGTGATAACGTTTATTGAGACAACTGGATCTAGAAAATCTCAACAAATGTGCAATCTTCTTCTTCAAAAATCACGCGGTTTGTTCTTTTTCATAAAACCCCCCTTCTCCTCCAATTATTCTACTCTTATCCATTCCATTTATAGTGATCAAAAAATAGTCCAATTATTGAAATATTTTTCTATAATGCTTGTGTAATTCTTAGAATAAGATTTGCCCGAGAATTATTGAAAATTACTTACTCATCTAGATACAAATATTTCTCAGCTGAACAACGAAAAATCATAACTCACCTGAAACCAAAAAAAAAAAAAAATTAATATTGTTCATTGCGGTTTGTTATTTGTTTGTTTGAAATGTGGATTATTTCGGGGTTTCAGAACATGGGTACCATATATCAACACCGACTACATTTGTTTGAAATGAAAGTTTTCAAGACGTCGCTCCCACTTGATCGCAATAACGGCGATAAAACCTCAACCTTCGGTGAAAAATTTCGACGAGAAACATTTCCCACCCGAACCAAATTTTAGTCACAATAAAGGCGAAAATCTGTTTACATCGACGCACGCAAACACCCCCACGATTACGTCCAAAACCACGAGCACCTAACCATCGACAAACTTCTCTGATACATGCTCATCCATCAAGCAGCAATCATCGGCACTATTTCGGGGAAAATACCTAGCGACCGAAAAAAAAAGGATTCGCAGCACAAAGTACAAATCCGACATGCTAAAATATTCACAACGCCGAAAAGAAATTTTCCTACGCGTGCTAAAGTGCACGTTAAAATATTCAACGTTTTAGAACGAGAAGAACCCGTCGAAGGTATGAGATATTCGAGGAATTATTTTCACCGGTTCTTTGATCTGCGTACTTTAATATCCGATTCGCTCGTCGACAATTATTCGTCAGGGTTAATTTTTCGATTAAAATTTAACGAACGAGTGTGCATGTGCCCGTTTGATATTGCTAGATTTAATCATTGATCCTCGTACGTAAGAGTACGAATTTACTTTCCAGCGTATGAATGGCTCGGCGCTTATGAATGATTAAAAATATAAGAAAATATCGTATGGTAGTCGAGCGTGCGCTATTTTACGATTCTCGAACGAGTATTAAAGTATTGTTACACTTTCAGTTTGCCAGATTACTCGCAATTCTATATAACTTGGTAATATCGTATTAACGTCAAATACGATAATTCCCTTCGAGCGAATCGTTGTCTATTTAAATCTGAGTACACGTCTACTCGTATATGACTTCCTTACCCCCGCTCTTGCTACCACTCCTGAAGAGTTAATCTGTTTCATATTTATAATTTATACGTAAAATCGTGTACTTTTATACTGCACACACACAGAAATCTCGAGCTAACAAAATGTACATAGCTTTACTCAAAATATCTCTAAACTGGCGACGATTTTTTTCATATCGACAAAAATACGATCCAAATTTGCTCGTATCAATTTGCTATCATTTATTCCTTGTTTTAAGTTTTTTTTTCGCCTTGAAGAAGTGTATAGTCAACTAAGTCACTTGCATGTTGCACGGAAACTCAATCAGTTGATAAGGACTTCGGCTCTGATACGAATTCGCGTTCACCTCGGGCTCTCCTTTCATATGAATTTTTAAACTTAATTTTTCAATGCGTCTGGTAATTTTCCTTCATTACCGCGTTGGTTTTCGCTCATCGTATTCTCGGCGATTCCGAGTACAAGTAATTGGCTATTATCGCGTGTTCTCGTTCTCGTCATTTCTTCCATGTCTCCAAGGATGCATAAGAGTTCAGCTTTACCGCCTGGTGTAATCTAATACCTAAAAAGTACACCATATTCGCTTTTTCATGCTGTATCTGGTATCGTATTATACCGCGTGGTTTTCTTACTCGAACGTCATATAGCGTCGTAATACGTACACCTACGTCAAGAATGTGGTATAAAAGCTGATGTGTAATGACCTTATGTCATTATTTATATTTTACATCAAATTTTTCATATAAGAGGTACCGTTACTCGATTGAAATCTGGTTAGGGTTGTGTGTTCAAAATGGCGAACTGGCTAATTATTTGTGAGATTGCATGAGCTACGTGTCTTTGGCGACGAGAATGACGAATATTTCAAAAATAACGATTTGTTTTTCGATTGACTACTGACCCGAATATGGCACGAAAGAGACGAAATTATGCAAATGTTGCGTTTGATGTGCCAATTTCGAATTTCGTGTAGGTTCATGCTTTGGTAGGTATGTAATGTACTCGTACTTGCTTGTCATTATTCAAATGGAAAATTTACTTCTTTTGACGATATTTTAATTTTCAAATTATGAAAATAAACTACTTTAAAAATGATTAAATTTGAAAAATTGTTGAAGATTTGAATTTGTGTATTTTTTACTATTTAAAATATTGTATCTGGAAAATTGTTAAAAATTTTCGAGTACCTATGTTTTGTAAATATAGTCTCATGAAATTGAAATTTAAAGCTCAGGATAGTTAATCGCAATTTTATAGCTTAAAAAACTTCCATTATGATATCCATAATGCATAGCCTGTGATAAAATCGCACTGCCCCAACCCAGTGACGTAACAAGGAAATGTTTGCCGGATGAAGAAAATTTGTGCCCCCCACCATTCTTGAAAATAATATTAAACACCCTTATGGAAATAAAACATTGAAAATAAGGGAATCGATGGGTAATATTTTTCTTCCGAAAGTTGGCGCCGATTTTTATTCAAAGAAAGTCAGTAAAGGTACTGTTTGTTTCTCGGAGTCATTGGTTGGGGGAATCTGCTTCAACATATTTTTTTGGCGTGGGGGAGGAGAAAGGCATACAATCTCTTCAGGAATTTCTTGCTTTCAACATTTTTAATTATCAAAAAATAATTACTTACAACAAAAAATAAAATAAAAATATTTTGATGTCACCAGACATTAACGACTTAAAAGTCACAAAATTTTGGAATTAAAATTGTCCAAAATCGCAAAATGAGCCAAAAATTTGTAAAAACTACGTTTTTTAAATATTTTTCTTCAAAGTTTGTTAGATTAGACCATTTTAAACAATTTTTTGGAAATGTACATTGTACATCCCAAAAAAGTGAAAAATGGGTGGGGGAGGGTACGGGAAAAAATTGTTTTATTGAACAGTTTTGGTGAAAATGGCAAAAAAAGTTACAAGGTTTTTAATATAAAACCACCCCACCCCATCCCATCCCATCCCATCCCATCCCATCCCCAGAATTCTATTTTTGAAAATTTTGGTATAAAAACTCGTTTTTTGTCATTTTCGCTAAAAAGATTCAACCATGGTAAGCAATGGCTCAGCCCCCTGATGTCAAGACTGGCTAAAATATTTTTGCGGAATACTTCTACTCTTAAATATCCCGCCATGTGAATTTGAGAAAAATCGATGTAAAACACTTTCCTCTTCCATAACAGCCCCCCCCCCCCCCAATTGAGGCTGGAGCGGTGCGGTTTCGTTACAGACTGTGGACATCAAATGGAAGTTTTTTAAGCAATAAAATTGCAATCAACATTTTTCTAAAGCATTTTTTAAATGCTGTTTCTCCTGAACTATTTGAACAAAACTTGAAGGAGGTTGTAAGAAATTTCTTAACATGAAAAAAATTGCAGTAAAATTGACGATCTGCTAAAATAACAACATTTCTATACGGGTTTTTGCGATTTTCGGCCCTTGCGACATCGAAATTGTCAAAAGTGGATACGTGAGGCGAATCTATGTTTAAAAAACTCGTTTTTGGAATACCTATTTTCTAACAGTAGCCGAACTTTGCTATCAAGGGCCTTTTTACAGTTGAAATTTCAAATGGCCAAAACCTCATGAAGGAGTGCACCAAAATTGATGAAAAAATTATCATAAATACACCCCCACGAGATGTAACTTTGTGTCAAAGAACGGAAAATTTCCTTCACTTCCGTTGAAATTGAAAATTCTTGAAAATAATGCAATAAAATGGCCATAGCTTCAAAAGGGAGGGGAGGGGGATCAAAAAATTTTCCAGAATTTTTTTACATCAAGGGACAACACCATCATGGGGGTAAGATCGAAAATCGGAGCAGGGGCCAAATTCAACCCTTATCCGGCCAGACCCCTTGAAAAAAATTTATAGATGGAAAAATTTCAAAATTGAATACAATTTTGAAAAAAATTTAGAAAAATTTTAAACTAAAAATTTAGAAAAATTTTAAACTAAAAATTTAGGAAAATTTTAAACTAAAAATTTAGAAAAATTTTAAACTAAAAATTTAGAAAAATTTTAAACTAAAAATTTGAACTTAGAATAAATTTGAACTTGGATCGTCGAAATCCCAGGTCGAAATCCTCGCTCAACCTTTTGAAATTCTATTCTTTTTTTTTGGAAATGAAGAGAATTTTAGGTTCTAAACTTAAAATAATTCCAACAACTGAACATCACTTGAAATCTGTTCTCTGAACCACTATTTCTTCCCCTCCATGAAAAATTAGGACTGATTTTGTACAGATTTTCAATGAAAATTCAAAATAAGGAATCCTGAAATGAAATGGGGGGAGGGGGTGCAGAATCTCAAATTTGAACAATTTTCATTCGAATATTAAAGCATTGATTTTCGAGTTCAATAATTTCCAACTTTTACAATATTTTATTCAGAATGTACATAGGTATGTTGGCAAAAATTATTACGAACTGGTTCTAATTTCAAAGAAATATGCTTTGCTGATTGGCTCTTCGAAATACTAGTCGCCGATAGGCCACAAATTAAACATAAAAAAATAAAATGTGATTCCAATAGTTTTCTCGGTTTTCTGCGGCTCCGCAGCAAAGCCCTTAAAAACGACAAAAACACCCCTCCCTACCACTGAATAATTCCCTAAACCACTAGAGCTTTATCAGCACCACATCTCTAATCCTCCTAAATCTATCAAATTATTACAATCAGCAGCTTTCAAAGTACATATCCTCGAATCTCAATTAATACCAACGATCAATTTCGACCAGGAAGTTGTTAGTACACCTACATATCGTCGTACTACATCGAATGTAACACTCGCTACACGTTTCCTATTCTCTCTTCCAGTTGGCTTTTCAAACAAACCCCCTTGTGAAATTCAAGATGAATAAAAGATATGGCTCAGGGTGAGGAATTAATGAAATCAAATACCTTTAGGTTTACATTACATATAAATCATTCCGTTAATCTCCAATAATTAAATACACTCTATTCAAACAATCCTCTCTACATTCCGCAATAATTCCGTTCACAATCGTATACACCAAAAGCAACGAATTGCCATCGAATTTTAATTAGTTTACGTAGTGATTTGTTAAAGGTGTTCGACTTTCGTATTATAAACATGCGGATACATCTACATCCAAATAGTAGATACCTAAACCTATACCGTTCCGTATAATACATCAGTTTAATTTTATACCTCGCTAACCGCATAGGGTAGGCAATTGCATGTACAGCTATTAATTCTATAAATCAATTTGGCTAAAGGGTGGTAAATTACGAGAGGAATTTTTTTACGGCGGTCATTTCGAGGATTAAGTCGTATTATGGATAATTAACGAAAGGAATTTTCGAGTGGAAATTTTCATGTTTTTCGTCGACGCCGAAGCATAAAATATCTGTACGAAAAAGCTCGAAGTTTTCGTAGTATAAACTGAAATCATTACGTACTCTAGACCAGCTCTATTTATACGTTTGGTAGATAAAGATACTTATAGGAAGAGCATAAACAATAACGTCCTTGACCACCGTGTTGTATTTACGGTTCAGATATTTCACGTGTATAAAAAATACTTATATATCTTAAACTTTGCAACGTATAAGACCATTAAAGGGACAATAAAAACTTTTTCTATACTCGCTTGTTGCAAAAACATCGAGAAAATTGTGTCGAATAAGCGAAAAAAAAATGTTTACTTGGGAGTCCTCATACGAATGATTTCAAGGCACCTTGTAGATTATTGTTTGGATTCTACATACATCACGTTTCATCGTACAGCAAGTTTGTATGTACTTCGATGAATATGCAATTGGATGTTGGAAATATATTACGTAAAGGTCCCATCGTATATAAAATTAGGGGTTCTGGGAGGGATGGGGGGAGGGGGTGATTACAGTAGGTACACATCAAAGAAAATAGTAATTAGAATTAACACAGAGGCGTCGACGTCGACGATGCATCGGTATACGAGACAACTGGTCCATAAAATGCCATCAAAGCTCCATTAATTATACCCACGTTTTAGCCTTTTTGTTATAAAAGATATACTTACGCGGTTGTCGAATTCTTATACCATCAGAAGCGAGATTATTTATATACCGAGATACCGACAGCAAATTCGGGCTCGGGTATGCTTTAATTTTTAATTTTTTCATTACTGCGAGACGTCTTCTTGCCGCAGCCCACCGCCGGTTTTGTGTGCACAATCATCAATTTAATCGATACCCTTAAAAGCTTAAAAGTATCTTGCGCCTTCGACCCTTTTTCTTTTTCAACTCATCGCGAAACGGCTGTATCAACGTTTCGATCAAAAGAACCCAAATTAAAACATAAAAGATTGATGGTAGTGTAATGGATTACCTTGGATAAAAATTTCTCGGCCGCGAATTATTATTTCCTGCTGTGTATTTGAGTTTTATTTTTCATCGCTTTGTTTATTTTTTCGCATTGATTCAGATGAAAACCTGTCAGGTACTTCAATTCTGTGTACCATATCTACATTGACGAGTATGGTAATCAAAAAAACAAGCGAGGTCCAGAGGATCTGGCAAGAGGGTTCCAGTAATGGGAGGTTTAAAAGACACGAAAATTTATGATCAAGAACGTAGGCGCACCCAGAAATTGTGTACAGGGAGGGGGCTCTAGATTTTGAGAAAAAATGAGAGGGTTAAAATTCAATGAAAAAATGAAATGAAATTAAACTTATTTCAGTTAAAAATGAACATTTTAAATTGGAATCGACAAAATTTTCCTCAAAAATACGTAATTAAAAATATTTTATGAGCTGAAAAAGTTCCAAAAATGGTGAAAAAATCATTTTTTTATTTTTTCGAAAAAAAATTACCACTTCCGAACCGAGTTTTGATCTGTGACTTCGGGATATTGTAGTACACATGTCAAACCACCAGAATCCGCTAAAAACGATTTTTTGATTTCTTGACCAAAATTCACATTTTCGTCTATAACTCGAAAAGTTGTTTTCCGACTTGTGGCCCATTTGCGCTTGAGAGGTCACATATACCTATACAGATTGAGCGAAAAAAAATTGAAAAATGGCGAGATTTAATCATTTTTTAAAAATCAAAATTACTGTTTTTTTTTTGATAAATGGGACATTGACTGAGAAATTAGTAATTTTTGATCGAAAAATCAGTGAAAAATCACTAAATTTTCAATGAAAATTATTTCATTGATTAAAAAAGACAGAATTTTTGCAAATTCAATTGATTCAAATTTGAATAGTGGTATGTTTATTTAAAAAATAATTACTAAAATACTGACCGAGCGAAGCTAGGACAATTTTTTTTTTAAAATCATACGCTCCCCTTTGACATTTTTATGATAAAAAAATCTCCTTGCCGAGCTAAGGGGGAGGGGACCTCGAGCCCCCTGAGCCAAGCCCCCCCCTCAAGGAAAGGGCGATTTTATTTCGTATAGGGCACTTTTTTTTCAAGTTCAAATTTGCAGACAAAAATGACAAAAAAGTCTGAAAAGGGAAAAGTTGAAGTCAGTATAATCCAAATAAATAAATGTTCTGATTTTTTTTTCACTTTCTCTGATTTCCTTAATTCATTCAAAAAATTTCCAAATTAAAATTTTCTCTAATTTTTTTACAAGTTTGAATTTTTTCAAAATTACCTATAAGATACGTAACTTTTTAAATTTTTTCATCTCAAAATGAAAAGATGTCATGACATCTCATTTCAAGTGAAAAAAACTTGGAAAAAATGCGTGGGTACAAGTTTGAAAAATTTTTAACTTCTGATAAAAATTCCAGGAAATTATTTTGTTGAAAAAATCGTAAAAATTTGAGAACATCGAAAAAAAATTGAAAATTAAAAAAATATTGATAAATATTTTGAAAGAATTTTAGAAACCCGAACTTGTGAAATGAAAATAAGAATTGTAAAAATTAAATAACTCTCAGGAAAAATTTTGAAGTCGAAAAAAAATTTTTAATAAGCGAAGTGAAAACCAATTAATATTAACTACCTATAATAAGTCTAAAATATTCAATTAATACCAACAGTATAAGTTTAAAAATCAAATCATATATGAGAAAAAGGACCTAGGGCCCGAATATTAAATCATACCTTAAAAATTAAGGCAACCTTAATGATTTTAAGGAACCGTTTCGTGCTTGCTGATTGGTTGAAAATGCGATAAGGAACTTTTAAGGCTACCTTAACTTTTAAGGTATGATTTAAAATTCGGGCCTAAGTGTATTTTTTCCCCCGCTGAAAAATGATGAGTAAGCTTCTGTATGAAAAATGTATACTTAGGTCCTTTCCTCATAATTATACAGTTTTTAGACTTATACTGCTTGCATAAGCGGACCCAGGAGGGCTCAAAGATGCTCGAGCCCCCTCCTTATATTAAGCTCGAAAAAGAGATTTTTCATTACAAAAATGTGAAAAAAGTTCATTTTTTGCTCTTCAAACATGATTCATCAAAAATCGATTTCTTAAATAAACACATAACTCTTTAAATATATGAATCATTTTTCGATGAAATTCTGCCTTTAAGAATAAATGAAATGATTTTCATTAAAAATGATTGATTTTTCACTGATCTTTCAGTCAAAAATCACTTATTTCTCAATCAATTTCCAATTTTTCAGAAAAAATCAATAACTTTGACTGAAAGATCAGTGAAAAATCACTGATTTTCAATTAGATACACTTCACTGATTCAAACAGGTAAATTTTACTACTTCAGATTTAAGGAGTGTATTGATTTACCGTATTGATTGGTCTTCAAGTTGACAAGAATTTTTAAAAAATTCAAAATTGGAAAAATATTTGAGAAAATTCTAGGTTGAAAGTTCTGAGAAAATGCAAAATTAGATAAAATGTTAGGAAAATTCAAAATCCACGAGTCCACGATTATATCTATTTATACGTATATAGTTCTTTCTTCGCGGTATTTATTCGAGTTATACGAGTATTACAAATATTTCCAATTACTTTAGTTGTACACGCGGCTATGCTCGTAATGCTCTGTCTGCTGTCGCCGAATCAATAAATTCTTTATGTTTTTCAAAAAAAAAAAACCACACTCGCGTGTAAAATTTACAATAGCTTTGAGTTTCTTGTTATCGTTGACACTTTTGAATTTTTTACGTGTTGTAAAGTATACGTATACTCATCTCTCTTGTCACCTTTCTCGCCCAAAAACCACATATCATAGGCGCGAATTCTCATTCATAATCTAAACTAACGTCGCTGAGCCTTTGCTGACGAAAAAATATCGTTCTAGCTTTATTTCTTTGCCGTAGTCGTCTTCGTTATGTACTCGTTTGCAGAGCGGTTCGAAATGAGCCAAATTATGTACCTGCATATTTTTGACATATTTAGATTGGAGTGAAAAAAATTGAAAGTGGACGAATTTGCTACATTTTTTTAAATGTGAGGAAGGTTTTTCAAAAGGCCACATCCTTCATTATACTTAACAAAGTTGCTGGTGACGAATTTTGAGAAATTTTCTTATAATCGATCAAATAGGTCACCAACTTTTTATGAGATTTTTTCCAAAGCAGGAAAATATCAAAATTTTCTGGAAGCTCCAGATCGGCTTGGAACTCCTTCCAATCGATTCAGAAGATTGAAAATAAGGTAGGTATTTACTATTTACTGAATTTCAGCTTCTCATTTTTATTACATCAAATTATCTTATTTAATTTTGCAGGGCCATGGAGGAATTTTAAATTCTTAAAAGTTCGCTAAAATTTAAAAAGTGAACTTTTACTTTAACACCTAAAATTTCGGATGGGTTTTTCTTGGACATTCTTTCGATATACGTTGGTTTCGATCTAAAATTTTACGATTTGGCTCTATTTGTGGTTAATGATAAAGAATATTACTGGGTAATTTCACATTATCACTAAGAATGTCTCAAAATGGTCAAAGTAGGTTCGAAACTGTTTCAAATACGACGAAAATGTTTTTAATTGGCATAAAAGATACTAAAAATGTCATAAAAATTACATAAATTGTCTCAAAATCCGTTCGAGCTGCATCGTAAATATTCAAAATATTACCAAAACTGTTTAAGCTGTCATCAAAAATGATAAAGAGAATATTCGAATGTATCAAAAATTGTTGAGATTGTCATAAATAGTCTACAGTCCAAGAGGCAAAAAGTGCTCTAGAAATCAAAATTAGTGTGCATTTTCGCTGGACAAAAAAATCAGTTGGTTTGTTGTAGGTATGGGTCCCGTAGTCCCAAAAAATCGCATTTTGGATTTTTTCCCTGGGACAATAGAGAGCTCAGACCTGAAAACCCCCCTTTTCCCCCAATTTTTAAATTTGACCTTGGACAAAAAAATTTTCACATTCTGGTAGCAGACACTCCCCTGACTCCAAATATATGTCACATCTCTTGTGTCACGGGCACAATGGGGTGCTGGGCTCCCAATGTGCGATTTTTTGCCAAATTCGATCATTTTTGGCACAATAATGCCTCTGTAAGCGACATGCGGTTTGCTGGACAAAAAAATCAAACGCAGTGTATTCTTGGGTTTATTCCGCGTTCAATGAGCCAAAGTTTGAGGGCGCGCGATTTCCTCCCCCTTTCATTAAAAAAAAGTTATGAAAAAATCTTAAACTTACGTTGTGACCTATCAAAATGGGTTAAAATTTCACGAGCAGAACGAAATAATTTATGAAAATTAAATTTGAGCAATTTTAACCCATTTGGAGCCCCAAATTGGCTCAATTTTTGAGTATTTTCAAAAAATTGGCATGTGACCTATGAAAGTGGGGTAGAAGTTCGCCAAAAATTCAAAAATACGATCCAAAACTTTTTTGAGCAACTTCTTAGAATTTTGAGCCTTTTATTTTGTAGATTTTTAGATATAGACCTATCAGTATGGATTAGAATTTCATAGAGAAATCAAAAATCAAAATCGAATAATAAAATATTTTTCGTTTAAAATTACTCAAACTTGAACGTTGTTTAAAAAAGTTTTGGATTCCATTTTAAAATCATTTGCGGAATTCTATGCATTTTTCGTTGGTCATAAGTCAATATTTTAAAATTGATTAAAAATCGATTCAATTTGAGGGTCAAAATTCTTAAAAGTTGCTCAAAAAAAGTTTTGGATAGTAATTTTGAATTTCTAACGAAATTCTACCCCACTTTCATAGGTTACAAGCCAATTTTTTGAAATTAATCAAAAATTGACTCAATTTGAGACTCAAGATTCTTAAAAGTTGCTCAAAAAAAATTTGGATGGTATTTTTGAATTTTTGGCGAAATTCTACCCCACCTTCATAGGTTATTTACTTTGATCAAAATCACTCAAATTACAAATTATTTTCTATAAAAATAAATAAAATTACAGGGGAAAAATATTTAAAAAATTTTTCGGCTATTTTTTCGCAGGATTGTAATTTTTGCTAGGTAGCAAAAAATAGCTAAAAACGAAATTGTGGGGTGGAATTTTTGAAATATTGCGAAATAAGCTCGAAATAAGTGAAAAATGGCCGATGCTCTTTAAACGTCTGAAATATGTAAAAACATGCATTTTTTAGTTCAAAATATGAAAAATGTGCAATATCAAATTGAGCTCATTTTACAGAAAATTTTTTAATTCGCAAACATTTCGACAATATACCCCATCATCTTTGACTTCAAAAAACATGTAGTTTCATAAAAATCCGTTCCCTACTAATTACCTAATAACAAAGGAAAAGTGGTAAATAATACCTTTAATTACAACCACCAACGAAAAATTCGAACTGCTGAATATACATCAGCATACAACAACGTGGAGTCCATAAAAGCCACAGCCATCGTTAACGTCATAAAACTGCATCGTTTTTCTCGCAGCACACCGTTGAGAAAAAGTAATCAAATTATTCTAACGTGTTATACGAGTACGCGACCAAGCCTATACGTAAAAATTTCCGCTATGTTGATTCTATGCACACACAGCACATAGCCCAGATATAATCGTATTTACCAAGCTTGACGACATAATGACGACATAATACACGTTGTAATACAAATTAGCCTTATGTACAAACGTACATCGCCCTAGGGGTAATAATTGGTAAGTACGAACGAAAAAAAGTCCAACTTTTCTATATGCTATACTTACTACGCGACATAGACTCGAAGACGCCTGGTTTAGTTTTTGAAAAAAAAATTATTACAGTTTTTCATTCAATTTTTTTTCACAAAAAAGGTGACTGAACTGCGTGGTCGTTGAGAACTGTGTGCGTGGTGAACCGTTAATAACGTTGGGTAAGTTAAGTTTTCGCATAGACAATTTTTTCCATAGGCTTACAGCGTCGTAATCTGCGATATCTTTTTCGTGGTTTTTCGAGTCTTATGTAAAAAATTACTTATGGTGTCCTGAATAATTATTTTTCAACCGAGTAGCAAGACATGGTTCATTAAAGGATTTTCATATTAAAGTAATTTTTGGATTTTGAAGGGGAAAAGTTCGGGATACCGGTCTTCATCGATCCTACAAATACCGAAATTATGAAATTTTTGGACTTGAAGATTTTCATTGAATTTTGAGATTAATCTTTACAAAATTACTTATTGAAAATGATGCAAAACTGGTTAAAAATATGATAAAAATTCATGGAATTAAAAAAAATTGAAAACATGGAAGTTGTTTTGAAATATCTTCAAAAAGTAAAAAAACTACGAAAATTCCGAGAAATGTCATCGAAGTGTTTTGAAAAACAGTGAAAAATTCAATATAACGTTAAAATAAGGTCGAATCTGTTCAAAATACGCTATAGTCGTAAATAAATCTCCAAAAATCAGGAATCCGGAGGGATTGGGTCTAGTCCCTCCGGCTCCGACTCCGGCTCCAAGATTTTTGGTACAAGTGCCTCCCGACTCCGGCTCCGGCTCCAGAACTTTTAAAAAAGTGCCTCTGGCTCCTCCGGCTCCGGAAAAATCGCCCGGAGGGTGGGGCTCCTCCCTCCTCCCTCCGGCTCCACTCTGGATCCTTGATTTGTTTTGTGTCCGTTGCTGTCGGTGGCGTGACGCGTTATTAATACGTATTACGTATTAACAATGGGTCACACCACCTACAATTGACACAAAAAAAATTCAAAGTAGGGTCCTCTGGTGCAGGGAGCCGGAGGGGAGGGTCTGATTTGGTACCTCCGACTCCGGCTCCGGCTCTAGGAATTTTAAAATAAGTGCCTCCGTTTCTGACTCCGGCTCCGACTCCCAGATTTTTGATTAAAGTGCCTCCGACTCCAACTCCAGCTCCGGAAAAATCACCCGGTGGGGGCCTCCTCCCTCCACCCTCCGCCTCCACCTCCGGATCCCTGCTAAAAATGTTGAAAATGTGGTCGAAATAGGTATTGCTTCATAGTGATAGCAACCAAGGGGAAAATGGTCGAATCTGAAAATTTGCAGTTTGAAAATATTCCCACTTGTTTAGAGCATATTCTCATCATATCTGACGAGTTTTCTTTGAATTTTGTTCAGATTCTCTCAAAATTGGTCAATTTAGCATTAAATTTACTTCAAATAAATACCTGTTTTAAAAAAAAATTTCATTGTCTTAACCATTAAAAAATATTAGATATGTAGTTTTAAAATGGCATAAAAATGTTCAAAATGTCGCAAGAACTGTTTGAATTGTCATAAAACATCAAGAAATCGTTGATAGAATGATGAAAAAATCAATCAAAACGTCTCAAAGATCGAAAATGTTGCATAAAAAATATTCGAATTGCGGGAAAAAAAATTTGATTTACCGAATGACGATGAAAAATCGTTAAAAAAAGAAAAAAGTCATTCAAATTAACTCAAAAAAACAGCAGTATCAAAAAACGTTTTAAATAAACTGCAAAATTTATTAACAATTTTATTAAAATGTTTCATAAGTCATAAAGTGTATCAAAAATTTTCAAAATGATGCAAAAACTCGTGTCATAAAAAGTTGAAAATACGTCCGAAACGTTGCAATTTTTTTTGAAATCGCCATAAGATTTCGATTTTTTTTTTTAAATGACCAATGTGTTCAATATGTCTCACAAAAACATCAAAATCACACTGAAATTCTTCAAAGCGTAGCAAAACCTGGTCGAAATGTTTAAAAAAGTCACCTTTCATCAAACAAATTTTTGTGTTTTTGATCAATTATTCACATAATTTTCAACCATTATTTACCACAATTTATAATTTCTTCTGAATTTTAAAAATAGGCATTTAAAATGACATTTTGAAAAAAATTGCAATGTTTTACGAACTGTAATTCTGATTTTAATAAATCTCATGCCATTTGACATTTTTAACAGATTTTATATTCTTTGACGTCACTTTTGTAACATCTTACTCTCTCATTTCGAATCAGTGAAAAGTCACTGGAAAAAAGTCAGAATTGCAGCACAGAGGAAATCGCCGAAATTCTTTGATTTTCAGCGGATTATCGCTGATTTTTCAAATAATTTTACTGATTTTTTAGCGAATTTTAGATATTTTACTGACGTTGTGAATTTCACTGATTTTCCAGGAATTTTTTTTACTGTTTGCTTTCAGTGAAATTTTTTCACTGATTTACCTATTACTATGCAGCAATTCTGACTGTTTTCCAGTGATTTTCGATAATTTTCACTGATTTTATGAATGAGAAAGTACAGAATTTTAATAGAATTTTCATTTTTTGTAAGATTTTACTGCACTTTTTATAAAAATTCAACTGTAATTGTTATTTTTTTGCTTTGAACAAAATTTTTTGACAATTTTAAAAGTCATGTGATATTTTGTTACTTTTTACATTATTTTTTCACCATTTTTCATAAAGATTTGTCATTTCTCCGATAACTTCAATTTCTTTAACAAATTTTTTCAATATTTTACATTGTAGTGTACAATTCAAATCCCATTTTCACAACGTTTTGTCAAATTTATAGCTATTTTCATAGAAATTTAACTATTTTTTCCTGGGTAATGTATTTTAATCAGTTTTCGTAACTGTGTTTCAAACAATTTAATTGATTTATCTTTCTACTTTTAAACTTTCAAATTATTCTAAAACTTGGGAAAAAATTTTCAAACATTTTTCAGAATTTTTCCAAATATTATACTTAATACCTATGTAATCTTCATGAAATTTTTGTAGGTAACATTTTGCTCAACATATGGCATTCCGTTAGACGTGAAAAAACTTGGTAAAAAATGTTGACCAATCAAAGAACATCTGATAAAATATCGAAAACAAAGTTACGAAATTCCAGACGGTACTGAAATTTCTTTTGGCTAAAAAGTTGGCTATTTCAGTTTTTTCTCCTTTTTTTTGCATTTTAACATGGTTAAGAAATTTCAATAAGTGAATAATGATTTTAAAATTCAATTTTTCTGTAATTTTTCAACATTTTGTCAGACTTTTTTGTTATTTTTTCTTCAGTGACGTTTTGTTGGACTCGAAAAAACTTGTAATTCTAGGGGTTTTTTTTGAGTTTTTTCTCTTTTTTTCAATTTTACTAAGTGAAAAATGTTGACATTTCCGCCACTTTTTAAAATTTTGTTACACTAAATTTGAAATTTGAAAACAACATGAACATCTGATATTTTGACAAAAAGTCATTAACTGGAAAAAAATTAAATTCCTGGCATTTTCATAAAAAAAAAATCATAAAACATATCCATGATTTAAAAAGCATTTGCTCCAAAACAAAAATTGTACAATTTTCCAAATTTTTGAATAAAATTAATATTATTTTCAATACTTAATTATGGATTTTAAAAATGTCTTCGATATCTACAAATTTTCGTGTTATTCCCGAAAATTAATTTCCAATTTTCAAAAATTTTGCAATACTTATTATGAAAAAATTCCGCAAATTTGTTCAATTTCACAAATATTTCACAAACAAACGCCACTAACGAAACCCCCAGCGAAAAATAGAACCATTTCTATCGTCAAATGTCAAAATTTCCGCGCAATACCATCAATACACACAATTATTACGTCAATTGAAACAATGACATCATCATAGAACGACCCAACGATGAAAAATTTCCACGAAAAACAAATTAACCCGTTTTAATCGTCACATCCGGTGCTACCTGAAAAATGTATTCGAAGAAAGTTCATTTTTATGCGAGAAGTTTGCTTTAAAAAGTGTCGCGTTTCGCGTACTCGGATTCATTCGTTTTACTTAAAATGCAAGAAAAAAAAACAACAAATTCATGCCATAAATTTACACGTTAATGATCCATTCAGCGTGTAGCATTACGTTTAGTTCAACTTGTATACTTCATTAAAACCCACCAAACTATTTGCATCGCTCAAATTACCCAGCTGTACTGCGCACACCAAGTGCAACTTTTTTACCAACCACTGAAAATGAAATTTTCGCGATGTCCCTTCATAAAGAGGGAAAACCCCGGTACTTTAAATCGAAACAGTTTTAAATTTATCTAGCAAATTGTCGCTGTACGAAAATATACCTATTCTCGAATGTTTCTCAACTTTAGACTCTTTACATGGGGTAAAAAAAAAATCGTTAACATATTCAAGCAACAAGTTTTTTCCTTTTTAGCATCTTCTTCGTGTACATAAGATATCTTTTAAAACAGTAGGCAGAAAATCCACCATATAAAACTCATTGCTTTAGGCCTAAGGATAGGTATGAGAAAAAAAATATGAAAGGCGCAAAAAAAATTCCTTCTCACGTTTCAAGCTAACGGTATACATTGCACGTTAAATTTGTTTACCTAAAAAATATTAAAGTTTTTCAATCTTGAGCCAGATTTTTGGAAAATATTCGTTTGAAAATATAAACGACCATATTTGCGACGAAATTTTTGAGCAAAAAACATTGTCTGAAAAATTCTCTACGCGAAATATTAAAATTAAAACTTTTTCCAGTGTTAATTAAAAGAAATACCTACTTTTTTCTTTCTAATGAACAACTTTTCGTAACGGTAATCTGGTTTTTTGTGTAACGTTTTTCGTAGGTAAATATCTTAGTCATTAATTAAATATTAATTACGCCGGATTAATTAATTCAATTTGAGGAAATTAAGCATAATAAAGTCGAAACAACGAATGAATTCGTTTAATAATCGCGTTGATTTTTCCGGTGTCCATATTTTTCATATTTACCTAAATAAAAAATTAATGTTTCGTCAAATTTTCAATTTCCGCAAGTTTTTATTTTTAGAAAACGTGCGAAATTATAATTTGATATATGTATCTGATTTCTTTCATGCCCGAGCGAAGCGAGGGCGAAGCTTTGAGAAAATTAGATTTTTCATGCTCCAAAAAGGCACTTTTTCACGTAAGTTTCTGACGCCAAGGGGGGGGGGGGGTCCAGACCCCCTGGACCCCCCCTTGGGTACGCCACTGATTTGATATATGTATCTACTCGCATCCCTTAATTATACTTTAACCCTACGCATATTACACCAAAGTAAGAAAAATTCGTGCAATAAAAACCTCATTCCGAAGTTAAATTACATCATATTCTGAAAAAATTGCTCGATTCGCTAAAATTAACATTTTCAAATCTCGCATATATTTTCATATACATCGCGTATCTATTACCATATACGCTGCAATATTATTATAAAAAGAATCACCTATATAACGATGCGAGCTCATCTGAAAAAATTATTTCATCTGGATTCGGCTTATATATAGGACACGTGAACCTATAAAGCTATCATCTTTCGCCCTTTTTTCGGCGTGTTTTTTAATAGAAGCGGCTAAAATTATAATTTTTTTTTATATTCTAATAAAAGCGCGTGAAAAGAAAATAAATACAAATTGGAAAATAATCCTCTCATTTTTCCAATTTTCATTACGTTACGAAATCATCTCGTGTGGTTTCATCATTCGAGCTGGGGTTGGCTCGAAGGGTTTTCAGGGCTTGTTTCGAAATTAAACATTCTGCGAGAAATAAAAACGGAAATTCGTAGATGCCAAAAATAAAAGTAAACAAGGGTTGAGCAGAATTTGAAATTTAATAAGCTCTCGTTTTCGAATTTCATATTGATAACTCGTGCTGCTGATGGTGGTATATTCGGTGGTGAAATTAAGTCGCGTAAACAATCTCGCAAATATGGGAATTAATCGAATTGAAAATAATAATTTGGATAAGGTACGTGGAAAAGTGTCTATGAGAATGTTTTCGGGACAAAATTGGATTTTTTCTTCGATATAGTCGAAGTTATTAAAATTAGAGGCCTGTTTTCTCAAAAATTCGCGAGAAAGTGTTTATGCTCTGATATCACTGGTTATCAAGTGTTTGAAGTGTAAGTTTGAAAATGTTTAAAAATGGACAAGTTTTAATTGCTTTAGAGAAAAATATCAGATGATTATGAAAAAATAGTCTGATAAAATGTTGAAAAGTTACAGAAATGTCAAATTTTTTGTTATCATTTTTAAATTATTGTAAAAAGACCAAAATATCTGACATTTTAACAAAAAATTATCAATTAAAAAAAAATTTAAGGAAAAGACTAAAATATCTGACATTTTGACAAAAATGTCATTTCGCCTAAATTTCAAGTTTTTAAAAGTTTAATAAAAAGTAATTATTTAGACGAGTCAAAAAAATTCCAAGTTTTTTCGAGTCTAGCAGAATGTCATTACGTTAGCGATCGTAAAAAATTGGTGGGAAAAATTTTGTGTTTATTTTATGGACTGACCCCAATAAAATTTTCTTTCATTTTGAAAACGAGCTGATCTGACTAAAGAACTCAAAAATCATGTGATATGTTTTTTCGGATCACCTGCCCATTTTTTAAAGGTACATAAGTTACTGATTGTTGGAAAATTCGAAAGCATGCCACTTCAAAACCACTTTTTTGACGCCCCCTTTCCCTGATAATACCCTCACGTTTTAGTCTCCAAATGAAAAAATTTGCCAGATCGGTTGTGTTTGGAAATTTGAAATATGCTTTCCAGACGTGAAAATATTGCCTCCAATAAAATTTCATTGAATTAATACTGTATGTAGAGAAGAAAATGAGGGACTTGACACAATCATTACACATTTTTTTAATGCACGCCTGTCATTTTAGGTTTTAGAAAAAATTTCCACATGTGAATTTTCAAAATGATTACTTCTAAGGGCTGTATTTTAAAACCTACCTTAAGGTATCCTTAAAAAATAAGGATACCTTATTTTAAGGAATGGTTTGGTATTTTAAAACCTTCCTTAAGAAGAAAAATAAAATGACTAGCCCAGGTCCCAAATTTTCTATCCTCAGTTTCACTTCCACACGTAGAAGAGGCTAAAAAATGGTATGAAGGGGTTTCAAATCAAAAAGTACTTTTCACATATCAAAAAATTAGTTGAACCGAAGACTCATTTTTTCCTAATGGGCTCTAATAGATATAGATATGTTATAATGGTTTTTTTTTGGAGGGGTGATCTATCTGAAAAATTCTACACCAAAAATCAAACATAAAAATTCTATTAAAAAAATTTAAAAATTTGAAAAACAAAAAAAATTGATGGGGTTATCATATTTTTCCAACAATTTGGAATTTTTATCAGGAAGAGTAACTTGAACGTTAAAAAACCCCCAAAAAAATTAAAACCTGAACTATGTAGAGACTAGGTAGGTACTTACAAGGTAGGTACGGTATGCACTTGGGTATGGCTACTCACGAATACGAATCAAAGATAAAAACTCTTGAGGGAAAAATACGTAATATTGTACTTGTACACCAACTCACCTGTGAACAGAAGAACAAACATTTTTAAATTAAAATAAAGAATTAAATGATCAAGTAATGAGTGATAAGTAATTGAATGCCAAAATTAATCAAAGGAAAAAAATCTTAAAACCTTAATTAGGAAAAATGAAAAAGTGGCTCACACTCCGAAATTCATTTCTGACTGAATAGACTAAGTTTTCATTTTGTCTTTTCTTTCGATAGAAACTGAAAAAAATTGATAACAAAACCTGATGAAATTGACTAAATGATGATTACCCCCCCCCCCCCCTGGCTACAATTCCCCATCGTTTATTTCAAATTTCCAGGTCTGGTCATTCATCATAATAGTGGAGAATTTTTTCATTATTTGATACACATATTGTGTTACTAATTTTTACAAATTGTAATTTTTTGAGACTCAGAGAGGTCAAAAAAATATTTCGAATAAGAAAAGTCGAAAAAAAAAATCGATACCAAAGCAGCGGTTTTCAGAATCTATAAAATTGTATCAATATTGAAATAAGTTTTTAGAGGAACAAATCATGAAAAATGACATCTTGGAATTGTTGTAGGAAATAGGCAGAAGAGATTAGTTTTTAAAATTTTCGAAAATTGAAAAATTTTTCCAGCCATCTCCTTTACCCTCCTTTCAAAAAGGTCTAAAATATATGAAACATACATAGCTAAATAATCTAGTAAGCAAATTTTTTTCAATGGTTCCAAAAATTTTTAAATCTTCCATCCTCCAAATTTTTGTTTTGAATAAAAAAAGTTTGGAAAAATTGTATGTACTTGAAGTCGAAAAAATCAAAACATTAGTCAAAGATTTTAGGTTTTTTATCATCCCGTTTCCCAATAATGCCAAGTTTGGGTTGTACTCGGAAATATCGCAAAAATCGTTCAAAATGTTCGAAATATGGTACTAATTCATTTTAAAATATCTTAATAATTTTACAAAGTGTTAGGAAAATTTTTGTATTTTCACCAAATTTCTAAAAAAGCTGAAAATTATTCCAAAATTACATATACCAAAATTTTCAAGAATTTTCAAGATTTGAGAAAAATTGTTACTATAAGCGCATCCAAGGAGGGAAGGGGAAGGGAAGGGGAAGGGAATGGGAGTTCAGGGGGCGCTCAGGGGGCTCGACCCCCTCCCACCAACTCGACAAGAAGGTTTTTTTTCATAAAAATGTCAAAAATGCCTATTTTCTTGAATAAACATACCACCCTCTAAACTTGAATCGAATTTGCAGAAATTCTGTCTTTTTTAATCAGTGAAATAATTTTCATCGAAAATTAATGATTTTTCACTGATTTTTCGGTTAAAAATTACTAATTTCTCAATCAATGCCCCATTTATCAGAAAAAATCAGTAATTTTGACTAAAAAAAATCGGAATATCTCGTCATTTTTCAATTTTTCTTCGCTCAAATCTGTAGGTATGTATTATCTTCCTACTGAAAATACCCTAACTACTCCAACCCCACTGAAATAACAGATTACACATACTTCTTTTTTTCATTGAATTTTGACTTCCTCCCATTTTTTCTCGAAATGTGAGCCCTCCCTTACACAATTTCTGAGTGCGCTTACGATTGTTACGCTTCCTTCAAACTTTTAAAATAACCTTAAAATTGTTTAAAATTTCATAAAAAATTATAAAATTGTGAAAAAAATGTTAAAAATTCATAAAACCTGGTTGAAAATTTATCAAGATGAATAAAATTTCCAACTCAAAGTGCCTGGGTTTCAAAAAATTGGCGGAAAATGTGATGAACGTTGTTCAAAATGTAAAAAATAAAATAAAATTAGTGGTAAACTTCGTCAAAATAAAATAAACATCAGATAAAAAGATGAAATCGTTTAAAAATTATTAAAATTACTTACTTTAAAAATCATAACAACTTATTGAAATGTTGAAAATAATTTCAAAATTTTCATAAAAATTGGTAAAACATCGATAAAATTGTCAAAAGTTATTGAAAATGAGATGAAAATCGTGTAGAATACGAAAAATCATAGAATTGCGATGAAAATCGTATTAGAATGACACCGAACCTCTTCAGCATAGCTTTCTGAAAAAACACCACAATTTTTTTCAACTATACACTTCGTAGACCCATTTAAAATTTAGATAAGTCAAAATTCTAAAGGAGCCACAAACAAACCCTCTCAAACAGAAATTTTCTACAACTCTCAATTTTCACACCCAGCAAAATCTTCAAATATCACCGAAAGACAATCACAATATCACAAATCGTATTCGTCTCAAACCTCATTCTTCAAAAATTTCAAATCGCAGTAACTTCGTTGGTGCATCTCATAAAACGACAAAATTAGGTACCATTCCCAGCGACATTCGATAGCTTAGCCGAACTCCCAGCTTTGTTGATCAAAACGAGCACACTTTGGCTTACAATAGGAAAATTGACACTTGAACTAAGCCCATTAATTACATCCAGCGCGACAAAAAATCCACTAACCGGCTGAATTTATCATTAATAATGTGACAAGCTTAATGAAATTCAACTCGTTGTGCTTACACAAGAAACACTCGCCGTCGTTGTCTTACACCAAGGCGCAGCTTTTCAAAACACTTGTTGCCTTTGAGAAAGCGAGATGGAAAACGAGAAAAATAAAAACCCGGGGAAGGAAAAAAGTCTGCGCGAGAATTCGGAACGAGGAAAAAAACTCGGCTAAAAGTTTATCACAAGCTGCAAATAACTCGGTATCCGGGCTCGGCGTAGGTTGTAATACGCTGTTTAAATTAAAATTTCAACTCGAAACCTTAAACACTGACGTCGTTACAGATACCATATTAATCCGTACCTAGAGTGCCGGTACTCGGCGTATCTGCTTTATCGACATACTATTCGCGAACCGGTGAAAAACGCGGTATTTTAAGTCCAACCATACGCGAGTTCAACGTCTCTCAACATTCTGTATTCTTCGTTCAACTCTCGCTTTTGAGAAGAGAAAAAAAGAGCAAATATTATATCGTCAGATACCTCATCGTATCGATTTTTCCTGTTGCTGAAGGTGGATTCAACGCAGCCAATCTTTTCGGAAAGACTTCGATATTGTATATAAAATGGTTACGATAAAGCACTCCCCATATGGATGGCTGAAGGGTGAAGTGAAATTGCGACAAATCCTTAGTTACAACAAAGCGAAAGCCTATCGTTGCGAAATCTTTCTTTTCTTCGGCTCAAAGATCTTTCCTCTTTCGTTCACCAACGTTTCTCCTTCTCCAAGGTTGCAACGTAAAATCCTTCATCGCGTCCGAGCCAAAAAGGATAACCGTCGTATATAAAGCAGGATAAAAATTTTTAATGCGATAGATTATATATCAACAACGAATATATAAGAAATTTTTTCTCCTAAAACGTTATTCCTGCGTTCTCGTTTGCTTCCTATGAGCTGCGTACTCCCAAGATTTTCAACAAATACACTTTACCAGCATCGTCGTCGAATTTATTTTCTATTAAAAGCTTTCCGCAGCGTCAACAATAACGCGCCCCACAGCCGTACATCTTTCATGTTTGTTATCATCATCATCGTTTGTAGTCACGTGGATCAAATTGGTGCTCTCATGTACATACATGGAGGAATATGGTTTGATGTTTGTACGGTATTCGTTTTGAGTGTATCAGCAAGTAATGTTTCAATGTTTGATATGAACTTTGAAGAGAATTCAGTCATATGCACTGTACTTTTTCATCTGATGTCTTGAATATCTACCTCAGTTGTATTGTCAATGGTTGAATGGTAAGTATTACTTCTCGTAATATGTACTTATTCTACTAAACTTTGCTGCAGCTAAATCTCACATGAGAAGAGATAAAAATATTCAACAATTTCAAAAACTGAAAAAAATCATGAGAATAAGCTCCTATTTGCTATCTAGAGAACGTAGAAGTTGAACCTAATTTCATCTATAGAAAAAAAGTTATCAAATGAGTCAAAAAGGAATAAAAATAGTAGATCCTCATTGAATTCTGAACTTTCGCCTTCAAAAAAAAAATTAAGAAATGAAAAAATTTGTAGCAAGTAATTAATTTGTGGTATTTACAATTTATAATCTTAAAAAAAGGAAAAAAAATTGAAGAAAATTTTTTTCTAGTAGATAATTTCAAAAAACAAATGTAAATGTGTAAAGCAGCAGAGAAACAGATTTTATTATTAGGGAGGCAAATAATGGAATTTTTTGCCTCAACAACTCAAAATATAATTTTTCCAAACCGAACCACGAATTTCATTGGGAAAAATTTTCTACATTTTTACGTTTTCCAACTCACGTATCTAATTTTTTCAACTAAAAATTAAAAAAGCGAATTTGCTTCAAGGCAAGTACCGTTCCAACCGTTCAACTTGGCTCTGCAAAGTAGTTTAAGCGGGGATTTCACTAGGCAAGTTCACTTGCGCAAGTAACTTTCCAAATGAAATTGACGAAACAAGTAAACTTGCACACTGGATGCAAGTACTTACCAGAGTTGAAATCATTTCTACTTTTGCAAGCACTTGCAGTTGTTTCGGAGAGTTGTCATCACAAATGAAATGAAATAATGCCAGAAGTCAAAAAAAATGAGGAGAAAAACTTTAAAAAATCACAAAAAAATTAGTAGATCTTCGGATTATTTTTCGAAATTAAAATTTTCAATTTGTAATTTTGTGAGAAAAAATTTATTCAAAAAATCAAAATAAAAAATTTCAAACCTGAGAAAAAATTGGAGGGTAAAATTTCAGTATTGAGAGGAAATTTTACATTCGAAATAAAAATTTTTAGACTTACCTATGAAAAAAATTGTAGGGAGAAATTTCAATGTTGAGAAAAAATTTCATTCGAAATGAAAAAAATTTAGACCAGAGAAAAAAATTGAAGGGAGAAATTTCAGTGTTGAAAACAAATTTCATTCGAAACGAAAAAATTCTAGAGTTGAAATTTGAAATATAATAATGTATTGTCGTGTCTACAAACCCAGGGGCGTGCACAGACATATTTTACCGGGCAAATGCCCGGTAAAATTTGGGGTGGTGGTATAGGCGAGTAGGGGGTGGTGGATGGGTTGGTGGTGGGTGGTTGAGGTGGTGGTTATGAAAGTTTGAAAGTTCGTTGAAAAATAAAAAGAAACGGAAATAAAAATTATTAGAGGTAGGTATAGATACGTAAGGTACCTAATATGCAGTTGTTGCTTATTTTTACCGTCCTTCTAATCGCATTGTAGCAATTAGATTTTTGATTGAGATGTAGATCTAGGTATACCTACTTAGATGATTATTGATTTATACTTATTACCTTGAGAGGTGTCGGATGGTAAAAATGAATGAAAATTGAAAAGTTTGCGAAAGAAATTAAAAAGGCAAAAAAATTATTACAGATACAGATACCTAACATGGATTTGTTTCTTCATCCTTACTACCTATCCTTTTAATCATATTTTATGTAACAAGTAAATTTCAGATTGAGATGTACCTAGGTGTAGATGGTGATTGATTTATAAATATGTATCACTGCACAAATGAAATCGTATGTGATGATGCATCATATGAAATGGGATTTTGGTTGGTCGGCCCTAGGCCAGTAACGTGCCGATATCAGAATATTGCGAGGGCAGAACCTTAAAATTTCCGACTCGTTTTCAATTAATTCCTCAGATCTAATCCTTACTTTATTACTAAAAACTATCAGGCGACAACTCAAAAAACTTTTCTATACTTTTTTCTATTTACTAACTAGTGTAGTAAGTAGGTTGTTCTTTTAGTAAATCAATTTTTGAAAAAAATTTGGGAAATGAACTTTGAACATATTTTTCAGAGAAATAAATTTTGGATTTCTTTTCAGGATTTGAAAAATTGAACTGGGAAGATTTTAAAAATTATTACCTACATTTAAATTTTCACACTGCAAAATTTTTATTGAAAAAATAACTTTCAAAATTTTCAAAAACTACCGGGGTTCACTATTTTAAAAAAAAATTAGAATCGGTTATGGATTTATTAGACGTTTTTTTGAAAAATTGATTTTAACAGAATTTGATTGTGATTTTCAAGTACATACATATAGTTTTAATAATTTACATGTAGGTATCAGAGACGAAACAATGGGGTGTGTAGGGAGTGGTTCAGCCTTACTCATATTTTCTCAAAAAGTTGGTAAATCACGTTGTAAATCGGTAAATTTTGTTGTAATTTGGCAAATTTTCTTTTGAAATCGGCAAATTTTAATGGGAACTGACATACTGAGGAAGTTCGAAAATTTTGCTGAAAATCGAAAATTTTTGAAAAGGTGTCGATTTAAAATTTAATTTGTTGACTTTTTCAGAAAATTTGCCGGGAAAATTTGCAGATTTACATCAAAATTTGACGACTTTTTTTAGTCATTTTCTCATTAGGTCGAAAAATTTTGAAAAATTACAAATATTTACCACGTACTTAGTAAAAAAAAACACAAAAAGTACGAAATTTCGTTAAAAAAACATTGAAGAGCACAAAATTTTTATTCCAAAGTTATAGAATTTTTTCAAACACAACAAACCATTAAAAAACGAATTATTTTCTTTCTGAAAATCATCAATTTTTTCAAATCTTAGCCCTCGCTTTCGCTCGGGCGTATAAGTTTTGACATATATAAGTATGTCAGGGATAGGAGTTGAGGATTTCGCATCCTTTCAATGCTAAAAAATTGTTTTAAAAAAATGAAAAAATGTCTAATTTTGGATACATTTTTCTTGAAAAATTTTCGCCCTCGCTTCGCTCGGGCTCAGTACATTTACACAATTCGTTTTCAAAATTATGGTATGAACAATCTTTCCTTGCAGCCCAGATAATTGAATGTTTTCAAGTGAAAACAATTTACCTATATGCACTTTTTATTTATCATAAGACTTAGTGACAATCTCGAATCGAATTTTCAAAGTTTAAAAATTTTTTTCAAAGGAGAGGAGCACAATAAAGAATATCGTGTTTTTTGGAGATGAAAAAATAACATGAAAAAAGCACGAAATATGAATAAAAAATTGCAGTTTCTGGATGCATTTTTCTTCAAAAATTTTCGCCCTCGCTTCGCTCGGACTCGATAAATTTACACAATTTGTTTTCTAATCAAGGGTCTTTGTGGCAATCTCAAAAAGAATTTTCAATTTTTTTTTGATTTTTTAAAACATTAATTTTTTTAAAAACTATGAGTCGGCAAATTTCTTCTTTTTAAATTACATTGGTCGACAATTTTTTTTCACCCCCTCCCCAGGATTTTTGCCCAAATTTGGTCTCTAGTAGGTACTTCATCGTTTCTAGTTTTTCTCAAAATTGATTTTCAAATATATTTTAATTTGATTTTTCTATTTTGTTCAGTGAAATCATTGTTAAAACTCAAAATATTGCAAAAATTTAACTCCCGTAAAAAAATCCAGTATTTTGACACCCATATTGCTTTTTTTGCTCTCATCAGTGAGGGGTGGTGGTGGGTGGGTGGCTAAAATTCCAAAAAATGCCCGGTAAAGTTCAAGCTCTCTGCACGCCCCTGTAACAAACCATCCTACAACGTACTATCAACTGTCTGCAAAAGTGGATAACAGAAATTGGACTTTGTTTCTCTCCAACTCAGACTGTTGTAATAAATTTTCATCATAAGCGCAATTCTCCTCCAGACTTGGACCTTCAACTATATGGAACAAAAATCGCCAATGTACAATCACATAAATTTTTAGGCCTCCACTTTGATAAACGGATGAATTGGAAAATCCACCTTGACCACATTAAACAAAGAAGCAACTCGGCGATAAATATACTAAAAAAGTTGAGCCATACAAAGTGGGGAGCAGATAGATGGTCTTTACTCCGAATATTCTCTAGTCATCTTCAACCAATAATAGATTATGGCTCAATAATCTAAAACACAGCTTCGAAAACACACCTTGACAAGCTAAATGTGATAAGAAATCATGCTTTAAGATTGTGCACAGGAGCCTTTCGCACTAGTCCAATATTAAAAATTATTGAGGAGGCTGGAATAGTCACATTACAGGAGAGAAGGAACCATTTGGCACTAAAATACTATGTAAAACTTGCAGAACATCCTGAACATCCCAACTATTTTAAAACCTTCCACTCAAGCCTAGAAAAAACCTACTCAACCTACAAACCATTTGGTAAGCAAACAAAGGAATTAATTCAGTCATATGGATTGGATGAAAGTGATTTTCCATCAATCTGGCGGAAGATAAAAGAACACAAACTAATTACTCCATCAAGAAGGACTGCATACCGACTTAGTCGGAGGGAGGAAGTTATACTGGCTAGAATCCGGATAGGCCACACAGCATTTACCCACTGTCCTCTTTTCACTAACAAAGTTCTAAACCAGTGTCCAAAATGTGAGGATGAATATATTACAATAAGACATATCTTAGACTCCTGCACACAATATTCAAAACAAAAAATTAGCATCCTTGGACCAAACTTCAAGTATTCTGATATTCAACTAGATAATGAAGAAATGTGCCAAAAACTATTTTGATTCCTTCAAGCTACTGACTTGTTTAATAGTATTTAGGTAGACTTATTTCAAAATTATGTTTCATGTCACAAAGATACCTAGGCTAATACCCATTTTTGGTTTTGTTGTTTTCTATTTATGCCTATCTGTTATTTATATTACTTTAATTTATTATTTGTTGGCCATTGTATAACTATAACCTAACCGGCCATAGGTAGTATGGAACCGGGATTGGAGACTAGTACCAACGTATAGCCTAGCGCGCGGGAAGTTGCTTGCGTCTGGTCTCACACCCCTTATATGTTCATCGTATGCAACCACTCACACATGAAAATACGACGTATAATGTTTTGAAAATATTTGAAAAAATCGTTTATTCAAGTATCAAAGATGATAGAATAAAACATTTGCAAAAAAATTTGTGGTATACACTTTTTGCCTATCTTCATTTTTGAAGGGGCTACAGTGATTTTAAATTTTCCAAAAATTATATTTTTTAAAAATTTCACTGAAATTGTTAGTTTAAGTACCTAGGATTATAGAAAAAAAATAGCAAAAAAATTTGTGGTATACACTTTTTGCCTATCTTCACTTTTGAAGGGGCAGCAAAGTTGAAGATTTCAGTCAAACTTTGAAAAAATGAATTTTTGGGGAAATTTAAAATAATTTCTGCCCCTTCAAAAGTAAAGATAGGCAAAAGGTGTATACCACAAATTTTTTGCAATTTTTTTTCTATAATCCTAGGTACTTAAACTAACAATTTCAGTGAAATTTAAAAAAAATAAAATTCTGAGAAAATTTAAAATCACTGTAGCCCCTTCAAAAATGAAGATAGGCAAAAAGTGTATACCACAATTTTTTTGCAATTTTTTTTTTCTACCATCCTTGATACTTAGATTTACGATTTTATTCAATTTTTAAAAAAATGTATAAGTGGTTGCATACCATGAACACATAAGGGGTCTGAGATCAGGTGCAAGAAACTCCCCGCGCGCTAGGCTATACGTTGGTACTAGTCTCCAATCCCGGTTCCATACTACCTATGGCCGGCTAATGTACATGTCATGTAGATGCTAAAGATCTAGTTGTCGGGCGTCTCTAAATAAAATATTATGATGATGATGATCGATCGTATATTATCAGTTATTACTACACAATACAAGATGATAATATCGACACGCGAATTGCTTGATTGTGAAATACGCCATCTAATCTGCAATTTCACTTGCTGGCTCAACTTGCAGCAAGTAAACTTGCCTAGTGAAATCCACGCTTCACTCTCTTGTACCAAAAAAAAAACATGTTGGATGCAAAAAAATGTTTGGATCGTGTCGGAAACCGACGGAAATTCTTCGTTCAACTTGTTCTGTATCTTATAATACGTTATTATTCACTTATTCGCCGAACTTCAGATTTTTTTCAAATTTCGATTCTGAAAAAAAATTGGGTCAAAATTTTTATTTTTTTACTATACCTTATTGTGTTTTTTGTAGTTTTTCAACATTTTCAATTGAAATTTTTTCAATTTGAACAAAACTTTCAGTCAAATTTTTTACGATTTTGAATTTTTCCTCCTTCAAAATTTTTACTCGGATTTTTTTCTTCGTTGAAATTTTTACACTAACTTATCCCAGTATTTTTTTCAAACTTGAAAATCATTTTTTCCTGTTTCTGTAAAAATATTTTTGAACTAATGATTTGAAATTTTTTCAAGTTTTAAAAATTTTTTCTTTTGCTGCACGTGTTAACATTTTCACACTTTATTTAAATTTGAAAAAATAACGCAAAGGGCAACAATCTTGTGTGTAGCTGTGTGTGTGTACATAAGCAATCAGCGTTAGAAATTATTTTTCAAATAAAAATTTCAATAGGTAGGTATAGAATGAAAAAGATTTCAACTTTAAAAAAATAATTTTTTAAGATTAAGAAAAAAATTATGAGTACCTAAGTAAATACTCAAAATTTTGACAGAGAAAAAAATTACAAGTAAAAATTTTCACACCGAAGAACAAAATTTTCAAGATCATAACAATATTACGAGTAAAAATTTTGTAGCGAAGAAAAAAATTCATGATTGTAAAAAATTTAAAAATTTGACAAAAAAGAAAAAGAATTTGAAGATAAAAAAATGACCTATGCAATATACATTACATACCTACGTGTGAAAATTTTGACAAGAAACATTTTTTTCATGATCGGAATTCGAAAAAAAATACATCGATTAAGATACAGACACAGAACAAGTTGAACGAAGTATTTTTGAATGATTTTCGGTGGTATTCAACGTGATTCGAACATTTGCACCAAAAAAAAAAACATTAGTAGAATTTAGCGTTTAGTATCATTTTTCCAGCCTACACATTTGAAAAATTAACAAATTTTGAATCACAATGGAAGGGGAGGAGCCTTGCGGACGAATTCATAATCCACATTTTTCAATACTTTTTTTGACAAAATTTGACAAAATTTTTCTGAGATGGAGAAAGGAAATGTTGGCTTATTGTTTCGTAAATGAAGTAACTAGAAAAACCTTCTATCTTTTTAAAAAAACCCCTTTGAAATATTTTTTTTTTTGAAATTTTTAACCTATTAGGGTTGTTTGGTATTTCCTCGCATCCCCAAAAACAAAACACCTCGTAAAAAAACCCAAAACCCGAATGGATAACTCCTTTATTTATTAGGGATTTTCCAATTTTTTTCCCCAAAAAAACTTTAAAAAGTCTAGGGACTTCCAATTTAAACGAAAATAAGCGATTTGGAAAGAGCATTATTCTGAAATCTTTCTAACCAAAACTTCAATTACTCGAGTTGATTTTTTAATTTTTTTTTTTTTTTTTTTTTTTTATTGTATTTTATTTTAAGTGCCGTTTACAAGAGCTAAGCTTACGAGGGACCCTCACCAACTGTCCGACGCCGATCGACCTGAGGGATTGCCTATGTACAGGTTTTCAAGGGGCAACGTACAAACCGTGCTTGAAATATCTGAAACGGAGCTGGTTTGTAAGATACAGTGTTGCCAACATTGAAAAATTATTAAAATTGAAAATTGAAAATTTTTGTATTCAATTATAATTGAAAACTAATATATGCATAGGGTAGGGGGTGGTGTGGAGAGTAAAATTTGTGGTATGCATATTTTGCCTAACTCGAAATTTGAAGGGGCAATCGACTTTTAAAAACAATTATTTTAGTAAATAATTTTTGTTCAACTTTTTTCAATTCTGCCCCTTCAAATGTCGAGTTAGGCAAAATATGGATACCACACCCCCTACCTTATGCATATATTAGTTTTCAATTATTATTGAATACAAAAATTTTCAATTTTCAATTTTAATAATTTTTCAATGTTGGCAACACTGCATCTTCCAAACCAGCTCCGTTTCAGATATTTCAAGCACAGTTTGTACGTTTCCCCTTGAAAACCTATACATAGGCAATCCCTCAGGTGGATCGGCGTCGGACAGTTGGTGAGGGTCCCTCGTTAGAGGCACTAAAGTATTATAGATTATGTATACATTAAGGTGAGAGAAAAGAATAACTAAATAGAGTAAAATAAAATGAAATATTACTTATGATCTATGGAGAAATGAAAGGTAGGTTGTAAACTTATGATTAAAATAAATGAATTAGCTTAATTTCTTTTAGAAACAGCAAAAGAGTTTTAATTTTGGCTGGGTCATCTGATAGAATATTTTTCAAAGTACAGTCTTTTAGATAAGTGGATCGTGCTGTATGGTACAAAGGGCATTCTGTGAGGAGGTGGAGGATGCTTGTAGGGATATTGCAGTTGGAGCATAATGGAGAGGGCTGTTTCAGGAAGAGGTGTTGGTGAGTGAGGAGGGAGTGGCCAGTTCTTAGTCGGATTAGAAGGGTTTCGGATTGTCGAGAGGATTGTTCAGAGGTTTTCCATTGTTCAGTGGTGTTTTTGATGTTTTTTAGTTTATTTGTATTAGGGGTTTGGGACCAATAATTTTGAAAGTCTTTATACATTAAATTTTTTGCATGGTGTTTAATGTCAGAAAGTGGAATGGGGATGTGAGCAATAGGGAGGTGATGATGAGCTTGTTTGGCTGTGGAGTCAGCTAGTTCGTTACCCTTAATTTGGGTATGGGATGGGATCCAGCAAAGGATAATGGATTTATTTTGGGGATGGAGGAGTTTTACTATTTGTTGTGAGATAGGGTGAGAGTGTTTAGATCTGTAGTTCTTAATAGAGTGAAGAGCTGATAAAGAGTCCGTGAAGATGATAGTATTTTGAAGTGAGAAGTCTTGAATGTAAAGTATTGCAGAGTATATTGCATATAGTTCAGCAGTTAGAATGGAGGAGATGTTAGGGAGAGCAATGGGTAATAAAGTATTCTTGTGAATGATAGCACATCCTGTGTGTTGGTTAGTTTTAGATCCATCGGTGTAAATGTGGGAGTAGTTCTTGTAATTATCTTGTAGTTTACAAAACTCTCTTTTGAAAATAATTTGATTTGTTTCTTTTTTATTATAATCAGTTAATGAAAAGTCAATTTTTGGATCAAAAGGTAGCCAAGGGGGAATTAGGTTGATAGGGTTGTGAAGAATTTTTAGGTTATCAGTTTCAATTTCAAACTTCGAAAATTGATTTTCCAGAGATATTTGAAGAAATTAAAATCTCACAGGAAGCTTCAGAATTGCTGAAAATAGTGGGATTGGAATTTGATGTCGGAAAGTCGATAGTATAGATAAGACAGAATCATTCAAATCACCAAATTTCATATTCAAGTCACGAATCAATCGAATGGAAATTTTTCGAATTATTTCAAACAGTATACACAGAATTCAAACAAATTCGAAAACGATAAAAAAAAATCAAATAAGGAGAAAATCTATGATTTCTTTCTTATCAATTAAATGATTTAATTGTTTGCATTTTTCATTCACGCAATCTTACACTTCTTCACACACACTTGTTGAGCAATTTTCAACAACATATCGAACGTCATTCGTCAATCCTTCTCCCCCCTTAAATAATGCCACCATATTTCAGTTTTCCAACATTTTCTCCGCCAGACTTCTTATACACATATGTACCTACCTAGCCTACCTAGGTACTTGTAAGCGGAACATGTACCTATTCGCGAGCTTTTCCAAGATTTCTCTGGTAAGCATATTGCGCCGCGTCGAATCTCTTTGATCAAAAACGCGGCAAAGTACTTCAAAGCTTTGTCAAGTTTACTTCGAATTGAATTTTTCTGTTTGAAAACTTTTCTGGCATCGAATAGAATCGCGATGGAATTTTGATTTTCTAATCGTGCACGCGGTGAGACGAAAAATGGTATTCAATACTCGGATACTTATATCTTTTTTCATAGGATAGGTTGATATGTTCGAGATCAAATTCGGTATTCGATGAATTTTTATTATAGAAAAACGCAACACGTGGGATTGTATTTTTAATCTTGTAAAAAAAATCTGACAAAAAAATTTATATTGGATATTTTTTTATCTTCTTTGACGAGTATTCCGAAATTTCGCACATTTCAGATACATTCCTATGTCGCTTAACTCGAACCAAAAATGAAGTCGGGTCTTTCGATTTCGCTCAATTTTTTTACGAGTTTTCCTCGATGGTCTGATGAAATAACCGCCATTATTTTCATCCTAGCCCTCGAAGGGACTGGAGGAGGAATAGACCTCGTAATTTGAGGAATTACGATTTTTTTTTCGAACTACCCAACTTTGAAAGCTTATATCTCGACATCGTTGTTAATAAAAGATTTAAAATCAATAATCACATTTTGAAAAGCTCAAAGTTGAACTTTTGTGACGAAAGTTCACCGTTCATGATAGATACAAAAGATGAAGGCTACCATTTGAAGCACGGGTAGGGTTTAAATCGAAAAATTATGCCCATTTTCGAAATCAGAGATCTCAAATTAGTGAAAATCGATGTGCTACACGCTATTTTCATTTTTTTGCATAGTTTTTTCCCGGGTTTGAAACCTTTTTGGATTTAATTATGGTTGTCGCAGTTTCATTAAAAAAATTTTGATCAATTTTTTTGAGATCACAATTTAATTATTTTTGTGTCGTTAAATTGGTCTATTTTTGAAAGAATTTTTGCAAACAAAAAACTAAATAATGTGTTCTTGATTCGTTTTTTAAAAATTGTTCTCATCTGAAAATATAAGTCACCTAAGTTGATTTAACTGAAACTTAAAACTAAAACAGGTAACTTCAAATCAAACCAGAAGTTGACTTGTGATTTGGCAATTTGCAAATCGAGTCGACATTATTTTGGGAATCATTGTTGTATTCAATGGAGCTGATGGAGGAGGAGGGGGGATTCAGAGGAGTCGAATGAAAAACCAGAGTACATATTCGAATTTAGTCCTTTGAATTAGCAGAAATCAATGTGTTACTTCATTTTTTACATTTTTTGAATTTTTATCAAAATTGTGAACCTCTGTACCCCTTCGGTGCAGAGATCCCATTTTGAAAATTTGTTGGTTTAAAAAATGATAAAAAGGGCTCTTCATCAAAGTTTTTTCTGATTTTTAACAGGTAGCCTTCATATTTTCTATCCATCGTGAAAGTTGAACTTTCACCATAAATGTTCAACTTCGATCCTTTCAAAATTTGATTACCATGCAATTTTGGATTTTTTATTAATTTTCTTTAAAACTGTGTAAACAGTTCTTCCCTCACAAGGAAGGTAACCAAACTCAAAAGTAAAATTTTGAGCCCAAAGAAGAATGAATCGAAAGTACATCATAAAAGAATCCCATAACCAAAATTTCAGGTGTTGAAGTTCATTTCTCGAATTTTGGCAAATTTTTGAAATTTCAAAATATGAAAATTTGATTGGATCAACGAAAAAAGCTGAAATTTGGTACATACCCTATTTTCGACCTGCCAAATCGATTGGAAGCGGTTTCGAGACGCTTCGGAGCCACCAGAAAAATTTGGAATTTTCCAGTTTTGGAGAAAACCCCATAAAAGTGGTTCATATGAATTTCAGCACCTATAATTGCAGATTACCCATATTGGTGATCTATTTGATCAATTAAAGCGCAATTTTTCGAAATTCGTAACTTCAAGATCAAATTCAAATTTTTGGGCAGTTCAGAAAAATTTCCTCCACAAAAATTTGAATTTGAACTTGAAGTTACGGATTTCGGAAAATTGTGCTTTAATCGATCAAATAGGTCACCAATATGGGTAATCTGGGATTATAGGTGCTGAAGTTCATATGAACCATTTTCATGGGCTTTTCTCCAACGCTGGAAAATTCTAAAATTTTCTGGTGGCTCCAAAATGTATTGAAACCGCTTTCAATTGATTCGGCAGATCGAAAATGGGATATACCAAATTTCAGAGTTTATCCTCGATGTGTGCGCTGTGGGTATATATTTAAATTTTTTCCAGACAAATTTCCTGCCCAAAAAATGTGAATTATTTGAACTCAAAGTTACTAATTTCGAAAAATAGTGCTTTAATCGATGAAATAGGTCACCAATATGGATTATCCGCATTATAGGCGCTGAAGTTCATATATGAGCCATTTCTATGGCAATTTCTACAGTACTTACTGGAAAATTTCAAAATTTTCTGGTGGCTCCGAAACGTCTTGAAACCGCTTCCAATCGATTTAGCAGGTCGAAAATAGGGTATTATACCAAATTTCAGCTTTTTTCGTTCATCCGATCAAATTTTCATATTTTGTAGGGTGAAGAGGTAATTTTGATATTTCAAAAATTCGTCAAAATTTGAAAAATTCACTTCAGCACCTGAAATTTTGGTTATGGGGTTCTTTTATAATGTATTTTCAATTTATTTTTGTTTAGCCTCAAAATTTTACTTTGAGTTGTGATACCTCCTTTGTCAGTGTATTAAGATAGATCTCGAGATATACGCGCATACGCCTTTAAAGTTGGGTAGTTCGGCAAAAAATCACAAGATCCACCCTCCCCCCCACCCTTCGAGTTTTAGAATGAAGATGATGGCGGTTGGAACTCGGAAAAATGAGCGAAATCGGAAGACCTGATTTCATTTTTGGTTCGAGTTCGTATTGAATATCTCGTGGTCTATTTTGGTATATGAATTGAAAAATCAGCGAACTCGATGTGCCATTAATCAACTCGTAACATAATTCGTTTCAATTTCAGCTTGAAAAAAAATACCGACTAAAAATAGAATAACGAAAGAACGTAATTTTAAAAAAAGAGCTCGAAGAAAGAACTCGGTTGAGATAAAGTTGAAGGCGTTGAACGACCTGAAGGTCGTGCTTGCTTTTCTTTCTAGATAACAATGCAAAGACAATTTATACAATTTCACATCAGGAAAACTCTAGCTAAAAATACCAGTAAGATGATTCGTCTCGAGATATTTCCATTAACGGTGTCGTATAAATAGACACGCGTTCGTAAGGATTCTTCGGGGTGGATAAATAATTAAAGGAGATTCGGCGTTTTGGAATTAGCGCAGTAGGGTTCGGTTACACAGAGCAAATTATAAAGATAAAAGATCGCCGTGCAGGGAGTATACATACGTACGAGATGTTAAAACATATATGGGACCATTAGCTAAATATATGGCACGAGACATTCGGGCAAATCCCTGACCAATTTTTCAAGACGAACGAATTTGCTCGATTAAACTAACCACGAGCTTGATTCGAGAAACGATAAATTTCTCATTATCAGTAAATCGTTCGCTGGGGTTCGGTTCGTTCAACTTGGAAATTTTTTGAAAACTCTCCAAACTCGTAAATAAAGGTACCTGGTGGGCACCACCGGTAACGTGAACTTTTCGTCGTGTATATTTAATACAGCAACACAATATCGTATTCGAATTGATGACGATGGCGGTGAAGTAAAATAGCGTATAAAATTCTACATACGAAACGTATCAATTGAACGGGGAAAAACGATTTATTATTTTTGATTAGATTGTTTTCGAAGTAACACGTATCCGTTCTGGCAAGCTGTTTACATATACAAATGATATTTTCAAGATATTGCTACGTATGGTGAAGTATTTTCGAATACCGAGTACCTACACTCAGGGTCTCGATTGTTTCCCAAACATTGAAAATTGTAAATTTGAGTTTGTCGAATTTGAAATACGTGGGCTCAATTCGATGTAGAATTTCCCAACGAAACTCGTTACTCTAATCGCAACAATTTTATAATTAGTTGAACCAGGGTTAATTTCGCATCAACATGGCGAGATAAAACGACGATGTCGCAATTTTATACATAACTTTTAATTACCGGTTCGTCTTTCGCTAATAAAACTTCTCTGGTGTACCCTTATAGCTGATTCGGATATGCAAGAGGTTTCTACGCTATATATATTCTAAAAGACCGGCCATGTACTAAATTTGCTAGTTTAACGGACTCGCCATTTACCATTTTCGTACATAATTCAAATGTAATCGCTTTAAAATCATTTTAAAATGGTAATACCGTCTGGAAAGTTTTAGTGTCGATGCAGCGATTTACAGGAGTAAAATGGTATTTGAAATTATTTTAATGTTCGGGTGTTTTTACGCAGAGCTATAAAACAGAGAAGAAATGGCGATAAAAATTTAAAGATTGTAGAAAAAATTGTTCGGAAAATTATGTTAAGAAGTACGAAAGTTTCGAAGCATTAAAACCTGTAAGTGCTGGCAAACGTGTTCGAAGCATAAATTTGAAATTGTAAAGTGAACGAGATCTAACTTTAGAAAATGGATTTTTCATTTTTTTCAGTTTTTCCTCGAAATTTTCGCCCTTATTTTTGCATTTTCCTCAAAATTTATCTTTTATGAATTTTTACGTGGTGTCTTCTGTAATTTTTTTTCAAATGAACATCATTTTTATATAATTTTTAAAATTGTTGTTCCTTCTCATCACCGTTTTACTCAAAACATTTTGTATTTTAGAATTCATCACATTTTTTAAATTTCTACTTTTCTAATTCTTTTTTTTTAGAATTCAAACTTCTCCCAGTTTTTTGATTTTCTCGATATCAAATATTTTGCATTCATAAAAAATTGTTTGGTTCTTCTTCAAAATCATCTTGAATTTATCTTGAATTTTCTCATTCTTATTATTTCTGCGTCCCCTTAAATTTTTTTGTGCTTTCATGATCTCCAATCTGTTTCATGTCTGCAATTTACTTTTTTTCAATTTTTATGAATTTTTAGGTTTTTTTGCAGTTCTTAAAGAATTTATTTTGGTCAAATTTTTTAATTTTCCAAGTTTTTCCCCAATTTTTATTTTTTATCTTTAATTGGGGTAATTTTTACTTTCTTCTCTCCCCTTTGTTAGTGAGTTTTTCAATTTTTTATTTCTCCTATCTCGTTCAAGGTATGAAATTTCTCAAAATTTCATAAATTTTCATCAGTTATTACAAAGTTTTTTAAATGAAGGTTGAAAACTGACCCCCCCCCCCCCCCCACCAACAAAAATTACTTAACCAAATGCAGAGTTTGAAGAAAAAACGAGTCAACTGTTTTTTTTTATCACAGTTTTGAGACCGTTTTGAAGATATTTAACCCAAGTTTGAAAATAGAAAAACGGGTTTCTATGTTTCTATGTTTAGTTTTGATTCCAAAAAAAGGAAGCAAAGAACCATTTCCTCCAATTTTGCACTCATCTTTGAATATTATCTAAACACTTTCCTACAAAAGTATGGTTAAATTTCACTTGACCCTTTTTCCTCTGTGCTTTCAAAGGACCTGTTCTCCCCTGTGCTCTTAAAATATAAACTTGATGCAATTAAAAGTAAAGTAAGTATAAGTATACTCTTGAAAGACAAATTTCGAAATTTTTCAGTTCCTTTTCAATTTTTGCCGAAATGGTGTCCTTTTCGTTTTCCCCTCAAAAAAATTAATTCTTTTTTTGTATTTTTGAGATTTTTTTTCTCCTTAAACAAACTTTAATTCATAATTTTTTTCACAATTACACAGATTTTGAACATTTAAAAAAAAGTCCGCCACAACTCTCACTTTCCATTTGTCAAAATTTCTTAAAATTGTCGTTTTGTTCATATCAGGTATTAGAATTTTTAATTTTTTTGAGAGAGATTTTCAGCTTTCAATTTGCTGCTTTTCCTGATCTTTAATTTGCTTCTTTGAAATATCAAATAATTTTGCTTATTTTTAATTTTTTTTCTTAAAATTTTCACATTCTCATAATTATAAATTTAATTTCGTCCTGTTTGAAGCTTTTCGGTGTTTTTTTCCTGCAATTTCCTTCCATAAATTTCTTATTTTTATACCTTTTTGTGGTAGATATTTATTTTTTTGCTGATAATTTCTATGCAGACTTAATTTGTTCAATTCTTATTTTCTTTGTACTTACTTTCAACTGCCGAATTATTATTTTCTCCTTTCCTCTTTTTTGATGAGGCTTCCATTCATTATATCCAGTTCATATCAGATCTGACTACATTCTATAGGTACTTACCATTCAATCTATTTTCTCAAAACCTACAATTTTCTCAGTGTGTGTGTGTGATCCCTTCTCTCAAATTTTCTCCAACAAAATAATCAAAACTTTCAACCCAAGGGAGGAAAAAATTCTAAATTTTCAATTTCTATCAAAATGGTGTACTTTTTTATTGTTTTTCAAAAATTGCTTCAATTTTTGAGATTTTATGACTATTTAAGCCCTGAATGAACTAACTTTTAATTTTTTGACAATTTTCAAGAAAAATTGAGGCTTTTTTCAGCTACTATACCGCGTTTACTTCTTGTTTCCAAAACTTTTCAAATTTTTTGTTCGTATTAAATTTTTAAAATTCATAGTTTTTCCTATTTTTTTCTGAAATTCACATTTTCAATTTGTTACCTAACTTGAGTATTTCCTTTTTCGTGAATTCCCTCTTTTGCTGAATTTTTTACATTTTAAAAATCTCAACATAATCTTTTTTTGCAACATTTCATCTTCTTAGGTCAATTCAGGGTTTTATTCAAAAATTCATACCTATTTCGATACACAAATTTCAAATTTTGAAACAATGGATCATTAAGTTTTCTCAAGTTTTATTTTAAGATGAGTAAATTGCATTTTTTTCTATTTTATTCCCCACTATCATTGCCAGTTTCGTAATAAAGAGTATCAAATTTCAACATTGCATATTCGAATTAATCTCCCACCATATCCCTCGAATTTAAAAATCGCTGTAATTTGAAAATTTTCAAATATATTCACCAAAAAATCTCAATTTTTCCATCTGCACACTTCCCTATTTTCAATTTCCTGCAAATTCGCACCAACCAGAACCAATACGCGAAATTACATCGTAGTGGATCAACCCCGGAGCGACCTCGCTAAGCATCTCATTTCAAAACCAACCCCACCCGTTGAAGCATAGGAAGACACCGAAGCACAAAACGAAGCATCCTAGACAATCCCGCACTCCATTTAATTTCAATTTTCATCACCTAAACGCTAATGACTCGAAATCCCACAAAGGCAAAAAATAATCCGGTACTTTTTGCGCTGGTAAAAATACCATAAAGTGTACCACACAACGTTGGAAGGGGAAAAAACTCGAGACCGGATTAAAACTAATGAAATAATTTTCACCGAGTGGATATTCCACCTGTTGGGGATTTTTTCTCATACCGTTGGTATTTTTATTCGACGACCGCGAGCGAATATGGGGAAACGAGAATATTAAAATTTCCCATTTACTGGTTCCACGTTGATACGCGGTTAGATAGGTATAGGTATCTTACCAAAGTTAAATAGAGAATTTCAACGCATCAATAACATAATGTAGGTATCGAGTACTCGAAAAATTAGATTAGGTACTAGCGAAGCCGAAACACTTAAAATAGCTCGACGAGAGCGACCTAATCAGCCAAATAATTAATCCTAACATCGTATCAATTGCGTTCCGTGAAAAATTCCGACTGCTTGAGCCTTCTCCCTGCTTCGGCGCCGCTCCGCAGTGCAAAGCTAAACAACGTAATCTCGCCGATGGATAGCGCACGTCAAGTCTAATACGCCAATTTATAAAATAAACCTCGTATACAAACTGTCACATTAAACAAATTTCAACCACGCAAAGCTTCCACCATATTACCTCGACGAAATTACATCTCACCTTCGTGAACATCCAAAGCTATAACAGACGAATAATAAAAAAAAGGGAAAAAGAATCGCAACTTTCTTAATAAAACTCGTCGTATATCTCTATCAGCGCAATTTTTGACTTTAACGTTCGACCACGACCATCCGGATTTCATTCGGAACAGAAAAAAACACCTCAAAGGTGGGAAATTTTACTCTATATTACTCTTCGTCAAAGGCAATTTCGCTTGGCATTAATGAATACCTCGATACAACGACTAGCCATTTTTTCCTCGATCTTGGAACGCGTTAACGACCAAACTTGGATTTTTATTTTTCACGTCCGATGATAAAAGTACCCCTGATTTTCGGTATTCGCATCCAAATAGAAAATATTTCATCGCGAAAACCAACCGGAGATCCGGGAACGTGAAATTATGACAAATACGTCACGTAATCTCGGTGTAACGTTGTAAAAGCAGAAATTTCGATTTTCAAATACTCGCGGTACATTGTAAATAGGATACATTTTTAAAGGAATTTTCAGAACAAAATGAAACTTTATACGGAGTCGTTTTTTTCAGTACAGTACGTCAATAGGTGCGCAAGTTTTGTACTTATCATTTTACAAAAAAAGGAAGGAATTTTGTTCCCGAATACCAAGAAATCTACGTTGAATAATGCTATTGATGAAATAACTGTTGAAGGTAAAGATGTACTGAGGTATTTCATTGAATTATTACAACGAATTTGTCAAAATTCAAGCAACGTTTGGAATGCAATTCGCAAACATGTATTATAAATAACGTGAAAGAAGCTATCAATTGGGTTTAAAAATAATTCGATGTAAAAAGATCGAATAAGTATTTGAACAATATTGTCAGAAGTTCATTCAATGAAAGAAAATTTCATAAATGAGGAGAGATGGTTTTGGAATTTCATTCATGCTAGGAAAAATAATTTCGAATTATAGATATGAATTTGGGCTTTATTTTTACCCAATTAAAAATTGGCAGCACTGAAATGCTAAATTTTCAATTTTTCAACAAAACAGGGGTTTTCAAACATTGGTTGAGTTTTGGTAAACAAGAAAATATTATTTGGTTTTTTAGAAAAAAAAAAATGAAAAATCACGATTTTTCAACGATTTGCAACTTTTTAACGAGCAGTATCAATCCATTTAAAAATTTGTATTAAATTGAAATTGAGCTGAGATTAATTAAGGGAGAGTAGAAACTCAAACTGCATTTCTTTAGTCCCTTTCCTGTCATCAATGCCACTTTAATTAGGGTCTACTCATGAAAAATTTCGATTTTTTTCGGAAATGATCCAACTTCATCTTTGAATCCTATGTAGTCAAATTCGGATCAAATTCTGCCCATTTCATGCAGAGAAATGAATTTCTCTAAAAATCATCAATTTTTCAGTCAAAAATCACTCAGTCACTTCCTAATTTGAGGGAAGAAATCAGTAATTTTTGACTGAAAAATAGTGAAAAATCAGTGATTTTCAGTGAAATTTAAATTGACAAAATTTGAGCCGAATTTAGAGAAAGGACTTCTGCCATCCTAGTTCTGCTCCTCCTTGAGCTAGAAGGCCAAAAAAATTTATAATAACGGGGTTCCAATTCAAAACTTTTTTTTGATCCACCCTAATTATGAGGTCATGTTTGTCATTTGGTTCAACGGCGATCGCTAGGGATTTCATAAAAATCACTGAAAATATTTTGAAAGTGGCTGGAAATTGGGAACCCCAGGGAATGGAATGTAATCAAGGGAGCAGTAAGGGATAGCTTGCCCTCCTTATAGCGTCAAGTATTGCCGTTTCGATTTAACAAATTAACTTCAAGTTTGATAGTTTTCAAAAGTGATGAGCTGAAGACTTTTTTAAATAGTTAAATTCAAAAAAAAAATTAAGGTAAAATTGTACTATATGATTTGAAAAAATCCATCTCAGTCGGAATTTTTTGAATTTTTCCCGCCTCCACTCCCATCAGTAACACCACTTTGGTTTGTCTCTATGTGAAACATAATGAAATTCGATAAACTTACGTACTAACGAAAAATTCATCAAGAAGACAGCTGAAAAATCATAAAAACCGTTCAAAATACTGTAAAAATTGTCTAAATTGTTGCAAGAATTGTGAGAATGTGAATAGGTTATAATGATTAAAATTTCATGAAATTTAATACAAGTTACCAACCCTACGTGAAAATCGTTTACAAATCATAAAATTGTTCAGCATTTCACTTGGAAAAAATTTAAACGAAAATGATCGAAAATTTTATGAAATTCATTCAAAATAAATCACGCGAATGTTATTGAAAAAGTGGTTAAAAACCTTCAAATTTATTTAAAATATAGCAAAAAAGTAACTCAAAAATTATGAAAATTTCAAAAAAATGCAGAGAAAATTATCAAAAGCTCGATAATTCATAGAAAATTTCGTTGCATTTGTTGAAAAAATATCAAGAATTATATAGGTAATTGCATCTAAATTATTAAAGAAATTTGCGAAAAATGTTTAAAAATTGTTTAAATATTTCACAAATTAAATAGGTGCGTATCTAATTTTTATGACATTCTAATCAATTTTCAATATTTTTAAACGATTTTTACAACATTTTCAATAACTTTTACGTACATACAAGACTCATTACTTTTCATTTCGTGGCAATAACTAATTTTTTGGAATTTTTTGTGCTAATTTGTAACATTTTGTACCATGAATTTTATTTTTCTCAATTTTTTTCAATATTTCAATGGTTGTTTATGATATTTTAATTCATTTTCATAGTATTTTAGCAAATTTTCATAATTTTTGAGCATTTTTACGATATTTTAACTAAAAAATGTATTTTTATATATTTTGTATCATTTTAATATTATCTTTGTGATATTTTGATAATTTTTGTACTGTTAAAAGCAATTTTCATACTTTACATGAATATGTTATAGCTTTATGGGTCGAAGAAAGTCGTTCACCCCTGAAAAATATCGAAAATTTTATTTGAAGTGGAAGTTACGAATTTCGGAAAATTGTGCTTTAATCGATCAATATGGGGGTGGTCTGCGATCATAGGTGCTAAAGTTCATATATAGACCATTTTTATGGCCTCTTCTCCAATGCTGGAAAATTCCAAAATTTTCTGAAAGGCTCCAAAACGTCTCGAACCCACTTCCAATCGATTCAGGAAGTCAAAAATAAGGTATATACCAAATTTCAGCTTTTTTCGTTGAGCAGATCTAATTTTTGTATTTTGCAGAGCAATGGGGCAATTTTGAAATTTTAAAAATTCCCCAAAATTCGAGAAATGAACTTTAGCACTTGAAATTTTGGATACGTGGTTATTTTATGATGTACATCTGATTTATTTTTGTTTCGATTCAAAATTTTGCTTCGAGTGGGATACTTTATTTGTCAGTTTAGCGTTATCACGACCATTTTCATCAATTTTTCCCGACAGAGTGGACCTCTCCCCTCCCCCTGATCTTAAAAGTTGGACTCACGGAAAAAATTGAACGAATTTTGTTCTCCGATATCTAATGCATAATTTTATTTGTTATCGGAATTCATTTTGGAGCAAATATTGTTCATGGGTCCAACTTTTGTGATACCGGGGAAGGGGGAGAGGTCCACTCTGTCGGAAAAAGTTGGCGAAAATGGTCGTGATAAAGCTTATTGGAAAGGAAATTCAATTCTGAATACTTTTAGTAATTACAAATTTTTTCGTATCTCCGAAACTTTTCGTTTAATTTGAAGAGAACGTGATTTTGAAGATTTTTCAAAACATTAATGTTTTATTTCCAAATTTTGGGGGCAAGAGTTGCTCCAAAATTGATTTTGATGAGAAATTAAAATGTATATTAGGTGCTGAGGAACAACTTTTTTTTGAAAATTTTTTCATTATGACTCATAGATAAGGCGATACACACGTTTAAAATGTAGGGGGGTGGATCCTGGGGAAAGGAGGAATGGGAAAAAAGGCCAGACGGGCTTAATTATTTTTTTTTAGTGTCCAGAACAGAAATCAATCATAAAATCAATTTTAACAGGAATAGCGCGCGGATGTACGATTGAGACCTGACTATTAAGTAATAGGTAATTTTTACAGGCTCTTTTGAAAAAGCAAATTTAAAAAAACAGCAATTTATGTTTTTTCTCAAAAATTAATACCTTTCTCCCACATCGTAAAAATAGTTTTTACCCAGCCAGGTATACCAACCTACTTAAACACATCCATGTTTAAAATAACTGAGAATTTCCCTACCAAAAAGAATCATTACCGAAAACCTCGTCGAAACAAAAGCCAACAAAGTCGCCCTTACCAAAACCATTCTAGTAACATTTGGATAATTCGCGCCGGTACAATTTCCGCCAGTAACACATCAAAATGTAAATACTTGAGCATTTTTTACTTTCACAGAAATTGTCGACGATCACGCTACACGAAATTTGACCAAAGAACATAATTGATTTGCTGGTTCTCTTCCATGTTTCCACGTCAGCTCGCGTTATTCGTCCACAGCCGGAAATACACTAGAGTATGAATTTTCTCAAATAATGACTCACCTGAAACACATAATAAAAAAAATCGATATTAGTACACATTATCATTACATAACAATGAGGGTAAAGTCGCGTAAATGCATTTTAATAATAATCGCCCTCAATTATCGACACGTTTGCTGAATAGGTACGTGTAGCGAAAATAACGAGATAAAGAATTCGTATAAATAAAGGCACATAGGTAGCTAGGCAGTAGGCACATGGGCAATGAGCATTGAACAAGTATACCAATATACCATACGAGCAAAAAGCTTCAAATCGCAATTCTATTTTCGTTACTGTGTATTTTATTCTGTATAGATTCGTTGTTAAAAATAATACCGCACGATATACTTATAATGCTTTGATTTATTTTCTATTTGTCGTATAAACTCGTGCACATAGAGGTTCGTTATTTCTTCAATTTTTATGTCTTACATTGATCAATACTATTTAAGGGGTTTATTTCTCGCCACACAATGCTAAGGTAACCTTTGTTTGTCGTACCCAGAATAGATGGTCAAATTAAAATAAAAAATATAATCCGATCGTAACAAGGTTAGAGTTTTTTCACTTGTTTCGCTTTTCTGTCTTCATTTAATCGGTATAACATGCCCGCGTCATCGTCGTATAATCATTTACGTAGCCAGGTAGCCTTATAGTTGGGTAAATCATTTAAATGAGGGTTATTTGAAATTTTTTCATACGCCTAGCCAACTATCAAGATATAAGTGCGTGAAAAAAATTCATGTGAATTAGTAACCGCAACAAGAGAATCCTTCAACTTCTAACTTTTCGATATAAATACAAATTAAATCGAGTGACAAAAATTTATTCCTCCCCCCTCTTTCCTCCATAATTTTCAGCATGCTACTGAAGTTGATTTTCCAATTTTTTGAGATTTTTGGTACAATAACTTGATTAAAAGAATTTGTGTACTTGTTCAACGAATGACCATGATCAGATGAAATTTTGGCCAGGAACATTGCACAACGAATGAAATTAAACTTCTTTAGTAAGTAACATTGTATTGATTCGAGAATCAATTAAGAAACTATTTCAGATAATTGGGAGTGGAAGACGAGGGAAGGTAAGGGAAAGAGTTCATTTACTGCATCTACTTCTAGGATCCATTAACGATGCCAGAATGTAACTGAAGAGGTCTTTTCCAAAGTGGCCTAAGTCAAAAAAGTTGATTTTGCGTACGAAGTAAAGTACGTTTATACGGCTTGCCTTTGAACATTTCTTTCCCATATCACTCTAAATTTATAGTACAGTGGAATACCTAACAACTGGTGAAGGTCTCGATCTTCAAAAATTTGATGTTAGTGAGCTGGAACCCCTCAAAGTTGGCAAAGTCGTGATTTTTGCGAATTATGAATAAATTGGATATTTCAATTTTGCATTTCTCACCCAATTAAGTAGAATAAATTTTTATTAAACGAAGTATTGCATTGTAGGTACTATTCAGCAATGCCCTGCAAATTACCACCACCTCTCCCCCCTCAATCAATGCCATATATCAGCATTTTCACATCATTATTCTAAAATCAACAGATATCGAGATAAACTTACGACTTTTGTACTTTCATAAAGTGAAATAATTCTTTAAATTCGCGAAAATCAAGAAAAAAAAATTATGTTTCATAAAGCTTTATTGGGGTTCAGCTGGGAAAAATGTTTATGAATTCGTTTTACAGGTGAGGCAGCCATCAAAACCAAAAACAGTGTGACTTAGGCCACTTTGGCACCCAATAAAATGAAACTTTAGGCCACTTTGGAAGAAAACGAGATTTAAAAGTGCTGGTAACACTGCAAAAATATGAGTTGGTAGGTCGGAATACCTACCACAGATGGGTATCCTTTCATACCACCAGATGGCGCATCAAACTCATTTTTCTCAAAAATTGACTTAGGCCACTTTGGAAAAGACCTCTTCATTTATTCACCATATTGAATCATTGATCAAACTTTCAGCTTCTGAGGTTGATTTGTTAACCAAATACCTACATTTAATTTTTAATTAAAAAATTTCGCTGCAATTGCTCAACAATGAAATTTCAAAAATTCGCTAAAATAAATAAATCTAAATATCATCTTCAGGAGGTTGAAATTGGCGAGTAAGTGTTTTGTGATGAACTCTTTCATCAAAAGCAATTCTCGTTCAAATCGGAAAATCCGAAATTAAGAAGTTTCTTTTCAAGAATGTTCGTTTCAAAATCCCACTTCGCAAAGACCAAATCAGTTCTCGATTCAAAAAAATTTTGCCAAAGCCAAACTCTTGAAAATGAATTCATTTTTTTTTAAAAGAAGAGAACCAACAAGCGTGTTGAGAAGTATTTTATGTAAAATTTGAAAAAATGATGACCTATTATTGAAATTATCTATCGAGTTCATTTTTTCAAGAAACTAAGAATGGTCAGAAAAAATGTGAATACATTTTCCATTTTTATTGAAAACGTTCAATTTTTTGAAATTTTGGGAAAATGTGAAATCTCTTTTTTATAGCACAACATGGTGATTCGGACAGAATCTTCATTCATACTCAATACAGACTCAAACTAAACATTTGACTTTTGAGCTAAAAATGAAGGAAGGAACTAGAATCTTTAATTTTCACAATTTAAATCAGCACTGGTGGAACAGAAGATTGATTTGTTCTGTTCTGTTCTGTTCAGGAACAAATCATTTTTAAAATGAATGGTCGTTGTAGTTAGTTTACAGTCCAACCGGAAAAAGTGCTCTTGAAATCGAAAACAGCGTGCTTTTTTGCAGGACAAAAAAATCAGTTGGCTTTTTATGTGTATGGGTCTCATATTCCTGAAAAAGTGTATTTTGGATTTTTGTCCTTGCACAATAGGGATCTGGAGCCTAAAAACCCCCGTTTTTTCTCATTTTTTAAATTTGGGCAGGGACAAAAAATTTTTTTACAGACTGGTAGCGGACACTCCCCTGACTCCAAATATATGTCAACTTCCTGGGGCAACGTGTAGAATGGGGTGCCAGCGCCCCTAATGTGTGATTTTTTGCGAAATTTTGCCATTTTTGGGTTAATAATGGCTCCATAGGCGTCATATGGCCTGCTGGACAAAAAAAAACTACCTCAACATATGCATGGATTCATTCCACGCCCATAAAGCCAAAGTTTATGGAAAACAGTCGGCACAATAGGTCATGAGCCTCATGACGATTTTTTAAAGTTGAGAAAACGCTTCATTTTCACTCCTTTTTGTCAAAACTGAATTACCGAAAAAATTTCGGAAATTTAGGTTGCGACCTATCAAAATGGGTTAAAATTTCACGAGCAACACAGATATGTTAGTGAAAATGTAATTTGAGCATTTTTGAGCCCAAAGTTGAGTAAATTTTCAAGTATTTTCAAAAAATTGACGTATGGCCTATGAAATTGGGGTAGAATTTCACCAAAAACTTAGAAATGTAGGCCAAATTTTTTTGGAGCAATTTTTGGAAATTTTTGAGCACTGACCAATTTTTGAGTACCGTAAGGAGGGGTGACTTTAGAATCGCGGGCGGCTTTGCCGATTCGCGTTTTCAATCATGTTTTGGTCGGTAATTTTAAAACTATGATAGATACAGCACTGGGAGTGGTCTCTACTGAAAGAGGAAGGTTGGATCTACATTTTGGTGTATAAGAAGTCCACTTTTCATGCAGTCTATGCCTTCAAATGAGGTCGTTTAGAAAGTAGTGATAACTAGCTGTGAAAGTAACCCTTGTATAATTGGTCGGGTAAAGGTATGAAGGTGACATCCGACCGAATTCGTTTTGGACTCAACAAATTGCTTTTTTTTTGGCTTTCCAATGATGTATCACACAACTTCCACCGATTTTTTATCTGTGAGAAAATCAAGGTTGAAGTGGTGGGGGTCACTTTGCCGATGCTTTTTTTCTGTGATTATTTTTATTGATAACAGATTCCAATGCGTTTGATGATCAATTTTGGTTCGGTAACGATTTATTATGCCATAAAAGTGTTTTAATTTTGATTTGTAACACAATTCCGAATTTATTATGCCTCGAAAGTATTTATCGAAATGATAGTGAAAATTTTGCCTAAACCGGAAGAAAAAAGAGGCAGAATTGTGTTCCCGGAGCCTTGTTATTGATTAATTTGGTATTTCACGAAGAATAATACATTATAAACGTAATTCAAGTTTTTTTCCTGCCAATTTCTAATGAAAAAACACGTATCGGCAAAGTGAACCCAAGCGCGGGGGACTATGCCGACGATTTTGAAAAATTCATTAAAAATCGGGGGAGGGGGGTAACCAAAAATTTTTTTCACGAATATGTTGTCAAATGATGTATCTGTATGGAGCAATCATTACTTTTTTCCTAACGTCAACCAAACGGAAGATACAAGGCGTCAAAGTTGAAAATTGGTGTTTTTTTCGGCAGAGTCACCCCGCCTTACGGTACCTAAGTATTTTTAAATAACTGACGTGTGAAATATTGAAATGGGGTTAAATTTTACGAGCAGCACAAAAATATTGGCTAAAATGTAGTTTACTTAAACATTTCTAAGCCATTTTGGGGCCAAAATCGCGTCTTTTTCATTTTCGAGAATTTTGAACAAAGGCCAATTTTTGAGTATTCCCAAATAATTGACATGTGAATATGCCAATTTAGAGCTCAAAATTGCTAAAATTACATTTTCATTTATATTTTTGTGCTGCTTGTGAAATTTTAACTTATTTTGATAGGTCACACTCATGATCGTAATCCTCAAACTCCATTTTATTGACCCAAAAATGACAAAATTTCGCAAAAAATCACACATTAGGGGCGCTGGCACCCCATTCTACACGTTGCCCAAGGAAGTTGACATATATTCGGAGTCCGGAAAATTATTTTTATCCCCGGCCAAATTTTAAAAATAAGAAAAAACGGGGGGTTAGGCTCCAGCTCCCTATTGTGCAAGGGCAAAATTCAAAATACGCTTTTTCAGGACTATATGGGACCCATACACATAAAAAGTCAACTGATTTTTTTGTCCCGCAAAAAAGCACGCTCAATGAACACTTTTCGCCATTTGGACTGTAGACTAGGTGTTTTGTTCAAGCGAAAATGATTTTTTAGGGTTCCCGGCCTCCAAGGCCGAGGAGCCCTATTAAAATCACCCATTCATCATCATCGTCATCGTCATCTTCTTTGCGATTTTCATTAGATCGAGTGAAGAATCTTATTGGCTTATACCTCGATGACGTCAAGCTGCATCGTGTTAGTAAACCAATTAGAAGAGAGAAAGTATAAATAACGGAAGTACAGTGGTGTGAGAATTATTAGACTACCGCAATATTCACTATCTAAATTTTCACAAAATTGTCGTTTTATCGCGAAAAAGGTACATTTTGATGAAATAAACTAATCGTAGGCATTCTAAACACTGTTGTCGATAACATCCAGGTGATTATTTTTGGTTTTGTATCAATCATTTGAAAAAATTAATTTTTTTTTGAAATTTTGCCTATTGGAAAATCACAACTTTTTTAAATGTAAAATTGATAAAATATCAAAATTGTGGAATGATCCGATGCGGAATTCTGTTGAACGGGCATCATAAGACTCCAATAGACACCAAATAACCGTTGAATTTGAAAATACATCACTTTTTTTGGAATGCGCCAAGTTACAGTGCCTGTCATAAGTTTAGCACATAGTAAAAAAAAAACACGTTTTTTTCGACCTATACCTCGTATTTTTGACCAAAATTCAAATGTAATGCACCTAGGAGGTGGGAAATTTTGCTGCGGATCTCCTCGTTTTGGTCTCGTTTCGCTATCTCTCTTTGTTTTTTTTCTATTTACAAAAATGTATCAAAAAATGTAGTGGGGAAAAATGGCAAAAATCGCATGTTTTTCAGTATAAATCAATTTATACATGGAAATAACTCACTCGAATCGAAAAACTGAATAGCTGGTTGGATTCCTCGTAAAATTTCGGTCCAGAATTCGGGGTTTAAAAAAATCCCAAAAATTTTCTCTTTAAACTATGGCAGAATTTAATTTTTCAACTTGCAACAAATCACATTTTATGGCAATTTTCACACAAACGCGATTTGTTGCAAATTGAAAAATTAAATTCTGCCATAGTTTGAAGAGAAAATTTTTGGGATTTTTTTAAACCCCGAATTCTGGACCGAAATTTTACGAGGAATCCAACCAGCTATTCAGTTTTTCGATTCGAGTGAGTTATTTCCATGTATAAATTGATTTATACTGAAAAACATGCGATTTTTGCCATTTTTCCCTACTACATTTTTTGATACATTTTTGTAAATAGAAAAAAAACAAAGAGAGATAGCGAAACGAGACCAAAACGAGGAGATCCGCAGCAAAATTTCCCACCTCCTAGGTGCATTACATTTGAATTTTGGTCAAAAATACGAGGTATAGGTCGAAAAAACGTGTTTTTTTTTACTATGTGCTAAACTTATGACAGGCACTGTAACTTGGCGCATTCCAAAAAAAGTGATGTATTTTCAAATTCAACGGTTATTTGGTGTCTATTGGAGTCTTATGATGCCCGTTCAACAGAATTCCGCATCGGATCATTCCACAATTTTGATATTTTATCAATTTTACATTTAAAAAAGTTGTGATTTTCCAATAGGCAAAATTTCAAAAAAAAATTAATTTTTTCAAATGATTGATACAAAACCAAAAATAATCACCTGGATGTTATCGACAACAGTGTTTAGAATGCCTACGATTAGTTTGTTTCATCAAAATGTACCTTTTTCGCGATAAAACGACAATTTTGTGAAAATTTAGATAGTGAATATTGCGGTAGTCTAATAATTCGCACACCACTGTATATAGTCTATTATACATGGGACGGATAATTTTGTTTTGTGTGGAGTAGTTCGTACTTCGTAGTTCCTTTTTCTGAAGTCTAATTTCAGTTTAATTTCAACAATTGAAGCGTCCGTTTGAAAAACAACCATAGTCCATTTTGAAATTCTGTCCATTTTAACCACGATAACTTACTCTCAAATGTTCAAATTCAAATAATCGTGGAAATACGTTGCTATTTTATTAGGGGCAACAGTTTTTTCACAACAACTGTCTGAAGTCACTGAAGTCAGAATTTCAAAATGGACTATGGTTGTTTTTTAAACGAACGCTTCAATTTTTTTCCAATTTCAAATTTTCCTGAAATGTTATGCAATTTTGCGTTTTCTCCTTTTCTCAGAATTTTTTCCAATTTAAATTCTTTTTCTCAAAATTTCCGACCCAGAATTTTTCTTGCACCAAAAACCATATATGTGAAGAAAAGGGACCCAATTTATTTTCATCCCAGAAGCTTCATCAATATTAATTGGTCTTCACTTCATACAACATTTTAAAAAAAATTATACTTCAAAATTTTTCCGAGTTTGTTGAATTTTGACAATTTTATTTTTAATAAAAAATAGTCAGCATTACTGAAAATCAAAATTCCGGGGACCCTATTGCCAGGTCACCTGCGACCCTGCTTGTTTCGTTCTGTTCTGGTTTCGTTCAAGTTGATTTATTCTGTTTCAGTTTTCAGATATTGGGGTATTGTGGTATCGAGGTATCGAGATATCGATGTATCGATATACCTCAGAATTTTTTTGAACCAGCAGCTTGGTTCGTTTCAAAAAAGAAAATTGGTAAATGTCCAAAATAACTTGAAAATAGACAATTTCCGGAATAAATATTTTCATATTGACGTAAATTTTTTTCTAATTTTTCAAATATCGGGATTTTATCAACCAACAGCTCAATCATGTTTGAAAATTATAAAATTTTCTCAATTTTTCAAAGTTTGATAGTAAATTAAAGTCGAATGTGTTGAAAGTCAATTTTTTAATTTTTGACAATACCTACCTATTCTTGAGTAGAATGAAGAAGAGCCAGAAAAAGGGGAATATTCTTAGAAAATTTGGTGAGTTCCTGAGTTCAATATCCTTGATTTCTCAAGGATAATCATTAAAAAGCTTTCCATGGTTTAATGGTATTCAAAACTTTAAAATGATCTCCATTCAGTCAAGATTATTACAAGTCAATTAAACTTTTCGCTTGCATCCAAAAATTCGGTGTTTCAACTTTTTCATTTTTGGTATCTTGGAAACCCCTGAAAATGATCCGAAAATTTATTTTTTAAAACTAGAGTTAAAACATTTGTGAAATTCTAGAATTTGCATGGTAAATAAATTCAGTCGTTTGAGAATCCTACTCGGGATTTTGCATTCTCAGGGAAGAAAAATTGCGTAAAATATCCTATTCGAGAAAATATCTATTCAGAAACTCGTCATCGAGAGAGAATTTCAAACGCAATTTTGCCTGGACTGACCAAAATGCAAAAAAGACATTTTCTCTATTTTTTCTAATTTCCCAAAACTGGCCGTGAACTTTTTTCACGATATCTGCTGACAATGTCAACAGGTAATGCATCTAAAAATTTCATTATTTATGAACCTAATTTGGCCAGTTTTTATGTTATTTTCAACGTAACTAGGTAATTTTTTACTATTTTCATTTTTTATACGTAGGTTTTATAGAATAATCAATACCCCAGCTTGCAACTTTCACATCATCAAGTTCTTTTGGAAATACTATTTGTAACGTGGTGACAATCACAAACCTTTTGACATCTATGTTTTGTACCGTTGCATGTTTCAACACATATAAATACACTTATATCGTAAGTATATTTCAAGCAAAAAAAAAAATAACAATAATAAAAACATCATTATCGGGCATTCGCTTTAATTTTTCCACATTTTCTTCAGGTGTGGTTGAAGTGATAATAGGTAGACTATAAGTCATTCACGTGTATATGCTTGAAAATAAATATACCGCTGAAATTACACGTTTACACGCGATAATGCATGTAAAGTTGAAAAAAAAAACACAATTACATATTTTTTGACGATACCTTGTTAAAAATAAAATAAGTATCGTATTTGGTCAAAAAAAATCCAACATGTTGTCATTTCGATTAATCAAAGTATTATTGCAAATTATACGATTTCAAAGGAATTCAAATTGTATTTCTTGCTTGGCCACTATACCAAATCCCTTCAGGCATCAACCCCTAATCTAATCCCAATCCCTCTAAAAACCTAGACGAACCATATTTCCAATCTTTGGCGGATTAAAAAATAGCTCGAATTTTTGGGAAACTTGCCCTTACACGTGTCAATTGAATTGGAATATTTTATGTAGCGTGTTTCGCAGCAGAACGCATAGCTAAGGGTACTTCGATCTCATTCGGTTCGTTCTACTTTTACGCGAAGTTGTACTTATAATCACGAATTTCAACATCTTATCAACTCACATCGAAAACACGAAAACAAAATCCTTTCTTTTGAGCAGCTTTATAAATATAAACTCGCAAGTCGTATGACCAAGATGACACGATTCGTTTTCCATATGACAACACACGTGTCTCTCTGCACGTATATATGTCCACTATGTATGAAAAAATCTCTCTCGAGGTTAAAGGTGGGACAGGAGCGCGGGAAAATTGGAAAAAATCTATTACTTTTTATTACGTAATACCTTATTGGTCGGTGTTTTTCGCGTATTCGTCCTTTTGAAACATCGTTTCGACCTTATACCCGTAAGATAATATATTCAATTTACGAAAGCGTATTACCGCAGAAACTTACGACGGTTTCGATCGAGATAAATAAGTAAAATAAGACGTTCGACTCGGATTAATATTTTCTTTTTTTTATAAAGTTCTTCACGCTGTACAAATTCATTAATCTTTTCCTGACGATTAAGAGGAGGAAAAAAACAACGAAATTGTATCGAAAATTTGAATCGACAGCGACTCGACTGAGTAAATTTATCTCCGACCACGAATAAAAATCTACTTGAAAAAATAGATTAAAATTCATCTCATTAGTGATAACTCAATGTTGTCATCAATTTTTGTCGAGATATCAAAACTTTTGTAATACGTGCAATAAATTGTGCTCGGTGCCTGATGCCATTTTTTATTAGATGAATAGCGAAATGATTCCAATAGTTTTGAATTTCTTGTGAGGACAGGTTTCCCTGAAGGTGCAAAAATTTTGGTTCCGAAAAATTATAAAATTTGTGTTTTCTTGAAAAATCTAGATCAAAAAAGGGTACTTCGACGATTCACAAGAGATAAATGTTTATAAAACCGGTTTAGTATTTCGGTCAACTCCTTGAAAAATAAAGATGACCTTTTTTGAAAGTATACTTTCAAAAAAAAAATTCAAACAAAAATTGCAGTAACTCAAAAACTGATCAGTATTTTTCAATATTTAATTTTTTTAACTGGTTTGATGTTTCTTGACCTATTGTTGGCCAGATTTCCTTGATTCGACAAAAAAAATCAAAATACAAAAAGATGTTTCAAACAAAAGTTGCAGAGCTTCAAAAAAAACTTCTCAGTGAAAAAACTATTCTTGCATGAAGTTTGAATGAATTTCTCAATTCTCAGAAGAACCATTTCCCAGTTTCGAGTTCTACCACTAGATAGGAAAAAAAATGGCCCAGACACCATAAAACCATAATGAGAACCAAAACTAACAAAATTGAACGGGAACCAGGACAAAAATCGATACAAGAACAAAGATTTATTTTATTTTGCAATGAAAAATCCGATTTTTCCCTTGCATTTGCGGAAATTTTTAATTTGTTATTTTTTACAAAAAATTATCAAAATTTTCAACAGAAGTTTTACAGGATACAATTATTTTTCATTTATTTTATTTAAAAAAAAATGTTGAACGTGTTTTATATCATCGAGTTTCTTAAAATCATCAAAAAATCCAAAAATTTGAGTATCTGGAGGAAAAAAATAATTAAAATAAAAATTCTTACAAACAATCAACAAAAAAATAAACCTCCGTTTCCTGGTAAAATGGTTTGGATTTATCTCATTCTTTGAGCCGAAACTAAAACCAGAATCAAAATCGAATTGGTTTCTTAACCCAGATTTTTGATCGAATTGAAACAGGTACCTGCCACATTTCCATTTTTGAATTTCTTGAGAAAAAAATTTAAGGTCAAATCAAACGGAGGACAGAGAAGGCAGTTCGCTCCCTCCTCTCCCCCCAAAAAAGGTACAACACTATATTTTTTATTCAAGAAAATTAAGTTGAAGACAGAAATTTGAGAAAAGTGATGACTTTTAGAAAACTTGCGATTTGAGCCGGAAAAATTTGGAAAATTTGTACTTGTATGTAGTTGAAATCGAAAAAATTAGAAAAGTTCATCTGAGTTTATCTGAATAACAAATTTTCAATTTCCCCCCTTTTTCGGCTCATCTCTGAAAAAAAAACAAGTTCCTCCACTCATTGTAGGCTAGACCACCCTCAAAGGTGACTGAAATTCAACACTTCAAAATTCAGTACTGATCTCGAAAAACATGTAATTAGATATTTTTGGCCATAAAATTTAAATTTGAAAACATTTTTGTACATGAGTAGGAATAGGGGGAATAAAAAGTAAAAATTGAATAATTCAACCCTACTGCCCGATCTCGTTTTCATTGCATGTAGCACTTCTGGAGGCGCTAAACAAGAATTTAACATCAAACTTGGCATACACTTGAGCTCATTTTGACTACGACAGCGTACTAGTATTTCAGACGAATTTGGCATTTTATTCAAAAAATCAGGCATCATAGCTTTTTTGAAGAAAAAAGTAACTTTCAGTAGCTTTTTTTGAGCAAAAAGTGACCAAAAAATGACCAAAAGGTAACCAAAAAATGACCAAAAAGTAACCATAAGTAATCAAAAATTCAATTTTTTTTTGAGTGCCATTCTTTTGTAGTTTTCTGCAACATTTCAAAGATAAACCAACTGAAAAGACGTGAATAATTTAATTTATTAAATTCCTTTGTCAGAACAACAAACAAACTAGCAAAAATCAATTTTTTAATTTTTTTAGGGAAGAATTTTGAAAAATAGCAATTTTTGCATGAACATTTGAATTTTTGCCTCGAAGTGCGAAGAAAAAGTAACTTTTGAGGGAAAAAAAGTAACCAAAGTGACGTTTTAAACGTGAAAAGTAATCAAAAGTGACTGAAGTCGAAAAAAGTAACAATCACCCTAAAAAGTGATCCGCTATGATGCCTGCAAAAGTGAGAAATGTAATGAAACTAGGGGAAGAACTAAAATTTCGTTATTTTAGTAAGCAATATGTCAAAATCTACATTTTTGAACTCATAGACTGAATTTGAGAATTTTTTTCATAGATATGAGTGGAACCTACATTTTTATATTCCCTTGCCAATTCGCCATTTTTATTTCGAATTATATGTACTTCTCAATCCTATAAAAAAATGTTGCTAAATTGGGATTCTATAACTAAAAAAAAATGTTCACAGTTTTTCCCAGATCAGTATAGGTATACCTACTGAAAATAGGAATATTGAATTTCATTCATTTTAAGGGATCTCCTGACCCACTTTTAATTATTTCAAGATTGTTTAGGATGCTTTTTTCGTGTAAAAAATATGAATTTTGAGAATTTGAGCAAAATGGTCGCTCAAATAGTGTATAACAGGGTGATCTAACCTGCTGAACACCAATTCGATGTTAGTTTTTCCATCTGACCATTTTTTTTTTCTCAATTTCTGACAGTGATTTTTCACTAAAAATTTAAAAAGACAAATTTTGAGAGAAAAAAATCGACAAATGGAAAAATCAACATCAGATTCGTGTTCTGCGGGTTAGATAACCCCATTATGACTATTTGAGCAAACATTTTGCCTAAATTTTCATAATTCATTTTTTTTTACATGAAAAAAACATCGATTCGTGAACCAAAACGGTCTAGTAGGGAGATATAGCCAACCTCAGATCAAAAAACCATATACACCATGAAATTCAGCATCTCAAATCGCATCTTTTCAGCACCGTCTTGTTCAACAATAGTTGGGATTTGGGAGATTTAAAGTTTCAAACACGAAAAACAACAGTTTTTTCGAAAATGGCCCTACTTTGAAAGCCCATAACTTTGCCTCACAGGGTTCGCAAGAGATTAAAATTTTTTTAGAAGGTTTCATAGGCGCACCCAGAAATTGTGTAAGAGAGGGGGCTCAGATTTTAAGAAAAATGGGGAGGGTCAAAATTCAATGAAAAAATGAAGTAATTTGTTATTTCAGTGGGGCTGGAGTAGTTGGAGGATTTTCAGTAGGCAAATAATATATACCTACAGATTTGAGCGAAGAAAAATTGAAAAATGGCGACATTTAATGATTCTTTTTAGTAAAAATTACTGATTTTTTTTTTTGATAAATGAGACATTGGCTGAGAAATTAGTAATTTTAGACCGAAAAATCAGTGAAAAATCACTAATTTTCAATGAAAATTATTTTACTGATGAAAAAAAAAACAGAATTTTTGCTATTTCAACTGATTAAAATTTAAAGAGTGGTATGTTTATTTGAGAACTAGTTACTAAATAAAACACTGCCCGAGCGAAACGAGGACGAAATTTGTTTAAAAAAATCATATTATTTTCTTTGATATTTTTCTTGCCGAGCTTAAGGGGGGCTCGGGGCTCGAGCCCCCCCCCCATTCGCCCCTGGAAGGCTTCCCCACTCAAATTATGCAACAATTCAAAAAATGAACGAACTTTAACTTTTTTTCTCTGGCCCACTCTACTATGCAATGAAGGCCAAAAAATTTTACTCTTCAAAAAAAAACATGGTCATCAAAAACCCAATACTATGGCAACCTCTTCGTTGTCTTCAGCAAATAAAACATGACAGAACTTAATGAAAACCTTATACAGCCGCCTCAACACCCAAGCAGAACTGAAAAATCGCGAAATTCGCGACCAAAATCGAACTCGTCATTAGTCATGTACTTTATGACGAGTCGAAATTCGCGTAAAAAACCGAAATACACGTCAAATCGGTAGATACCTATTTCAGCTCCTATATTTCGCCGCATTTTGTTATATTCCCTTCATCGTTGTATTGATTGACGTGGTTTTTTTACCCAGCGTTTCGACATTATACGCGAATTGTTATTTGAGAGACGAATAAAAGAAACGTATAAAAAGCCATTTTACCAACGAGCATTCGCACAAGCAGGTAGGTATAGGTACCTAACCTACGTTTACGTATCTCTCTTCTCAATGCTGAATTTACAGCGAAAAAAATTTCATTGCCGACACCAAGTGGCGTAAAATTATTGCGTCACAGTGCCGCGTTTATATACAGCACTCGATGATTTTATTATTTAATAAATTTCGTTATTCTCGAACGCACAAGTATATGGAAAGCTACTCTCAACATCGATACAATATACAGCACAACTAATGGATTCCTCGTCGTAAAAAAACCATACATATATCGAAATCCTGCCGACGAATTAGAAAAAATCGCGTATCTGGATATTTTGACAACCGTTCGGGGAATTTTTATCGTCGAAAAATGCTAATAGGCATCTGGTCCGTACATTCGGAGTTTATTTCGTTCAGAAAGCCGATAATTTTTACGTTTCGCGTATCTCACCAGCAAATAAATGGCAAACACGTATATATTTTTATTAGCGAAGCAACATATTTTATTATAAGAAACTCTCTCGTAACACAAATCCAGGCAAGGGCAATCGAAGCAAAAATTTATTAAACTGATACACCATTACGACTAATAACATTCTAACGTAAGATGACATTTCAACGTACCCTTTAGGGATTTTCGCAGCACATTGAGGAGGCGTGAGGGGGTGAGTAATTCCCTAGCCATGTGACCGATTAATTAAGCACAATGAACCGATGTATCGTTAACGTCATTACACCGGTTAAATGTCAAATCCGAATGGCCTTTCGATAATTTCACTCAAGTCGAGCGTAATGTTTTTAAATCCCCGATGATATCCACGAGTTCATCTTATTTTTCGACAGCAATCGATATTCGTTCGATTTCTCGTCGATGGGCAAACACGCGCGCCTCAGTGGGGCTAAAAAGTCGACAAATCTCGAGCGAAACAACTTTATCAACTCGAAAAGGAGAAGAAATCGCCTCGCCAGATGAAAAACTTGCCGAAATTATCGCACACATACGTAGACAAATCGACTATAGAATTCGTTAAATCCACGCATCGGCTCGTGTCCTCGAATCGAAGTTCAAAATTCGTCTTATTTGTTCAACTTCGCAACCAAGATATAAAAGTAAAGTTTCCACTTGGAAGGAGCGCGTAGCCCGACCTTATCTGAGCTTTTACACTTTTCAGCATGATAAATTCCAACACTTTTTTCCTATCGCATAAAACACGCGCGAGATTAAATGATTTCCAACGAATAACAAAATTGAAGGAAATTATAACCGAAAAATGGTGAAAAAAATCATCAAGCGGATCGATGGTAAGAGCGTTGGAGAGCCACGTGTATCATATAAAATTATGCGTTACGGTTTTTTTCTTTCGACGTTGCGGGAAGAAAAAATGAAATAAAACCGAGAGTAATTACAAAACGCTGCAGTCATTACATAAAATAATAATTTTAATCGAGAGACGACGCGCCGGCATGGCACGAGTCGTTGAATTTAGAATAGAAATGAACCAACGAATCGATTAATTTCGGTTGCAATCGAACACGCTGCCGCTGGTCTAGGCGAAAGAACAAGGCCGTCGTAATCGATATTTATAGAATTCCGCCAATTTCGGCGTTCCATAGTTCACGTCTCGTATAGACTTATTGATGACTTCATGTGAAATACGATAGATGATGGTTTGATGAGTCTGTACGCGTAGAACTCGTATGGAGGAGATAAAAAATCGCGCCGATGACTTCATCGTACAAATAGTTCTGATTGTATTTGAACACGAAAATGGTGATTTGGAACGAAAAAATTCGTGAAAATTGGACATAAATCTTTCGAGTAAGTTGAATGCGATCTCTGAGAGCAAATATTCTTCAAATTTCATTTTTAAGAAGGAAAATTCGGCCAAAAAATGAAATTTTTTTAAAATTTCCCATTTTTTTTAAAGAAAATGGACTAATTTTGCTAAATAAAAATTTTACTCATTCGAAGGCACTTTTCTCATATTAAAAAAAAAGATGAATAAATTTTTCATTGTAATTTTTTGAAAGGCTTTTTCCAAAAAAATCTCGTTTTCCCTTCCTGCGACCACAATTAGCTCAATAGATGAGTCTACTTTTGAAAAATTCGTAAAAACTATCGTTTCAATTATTATTATGCTTTCAAAAGTTTTTTATAAAAAATTGACAACTCAATTCATGAATTTATTCAAAAATCATGTAATACCTGTATAAAAAATGAGAATTTGTGAGAAAATGAAGTTATGAAAAGTACTGTAAACGTTCTCAAAACATCGTCAAAATTACTAAAAAATGTTTGAAAAATCGTAAAAAAATTATTCAAAATGTTGAAAATTGTTGCATTTTTAAACATTTTTTCAAAAAAAAAAAAGCTCAAGAATCACCCTCTTTCCGTGAAAATTGTTCAAAAAAACATTAAAACCCAGTGAATTTTCTTGAAAATTGTCAGAAATGTTGAAACATAACACAAAGTACCAAAATATTGACAAAGTCTATTTTTTCTCCTATTTCAACCTGAATTATGAACAATTTCAACACAATTTTTACAACTTCTACGACAGTTTGATAAAATTTTCAATAATATTAGTACATCGGTAGTAGGTACCTATTTTTAAAATAATAGTTTTTACAATTTTGACGCTTTTGCAACATTCTCACGATATTTTTAACAGAGTAATTTTGAGTGATTCGAGTATTAGGAACAGGCTTTTTTTTCTCAAAAACTCTATGATTTTTTACGTAAATTAGAGCCATTTTTAAAACATTTCCCAAATTTTGATAAGTTTGCAATGATATTTGAATAATTTTGTGTCGTTACGCACAAATTTTATCACAACTAATTATGGTTTTTCATTCCAAACAAATTTGAACCAATTTTGTAATATTTCATTGATTTTGACGCTATTTGAAGAATTTTTTTCGACATTTCAAATAACTTTTATAAGTTTAATTTTAGCGATGTTTTTCCAATTTTGAGTTTGAAATAGGTATTGTGTTTTTTTTCAATTCATAGGGAACCTAACAAAATTCGAGAAAATAAATTGCCACTTTTGTTTTTTGAACGCAAAATTTTATTCTAGCAAAATTTTTGTCTTCATTTATGTAAAATATATCATATTTTCAAAAATTCGTTCAAAAATCACAATTTCGATGTTTTATTTCCAACATTCCAACACATCGTTTTTTCTGACAGCATCTTTAGCATCCATAAGTATCTTCCTCTCCTAAATGAAATTTAAAAAATTGTACTTCAAAAATTTCTTGATGTCTACTCGACTCGTCCATCTGAAATCTTCGATTGGACATGTGACTGACTAAGTTTGTTATATGTATAATCTGACAAGAGAAACATTCGAAGTACCCTACTCGGTTTCGAATGCAGAGAAAAGGATTTTTGGAAAGAACGCGTTCTAATCTTCATTAGACAATCAAAATTTCATCTACTCAAATTTTATTGAACTTTCGATTTTTGGTGAATTTTTGGAAGTTGGAAAATCGAAATTTTTTAATCAAAACGTGTAGTAAAATTGATAAAAATTCGGCGCTTATTTTGAAATCGATCCCCTCCCCCCAAATATCTTCATTTCAAACCATACCGAAACCTTCAGTAAAATTTTGACTTTTTCAGAATTCGTGTCGACACTGAAAATCTAAAATTCGTACTTTCTACCTTTCTGCGTGATTTTTTTGTACTTTTCTGGATTAAATAATTTATCAAAGATCCAGGACCTAAGACAATCGTTTTCGTTGATGAAATTGTAACACAATTTCGTGTTTTAAGAACTTTTTCTTTAAAAATGTTTACTTCAGAATTCGTGTCGACATTGAGAATCTAAAATTAGTACTTTCTACTTTTCTGTGTGATTGTTTTGTACTTTTCTGGATTAAATAATTTATCAAAGACCCAGGACCTAAGACAATTGTTTTCGTTGATGAAATTGTAACACAATTTCGTGTTTTAAGAACTTTTTCTTTAAAAATGTTTACTTTTTGAACTTTTTCTCCAAAAATGTTTACTTTTTGAGATTTTCTTCAAAAATTTGTACTTTCTGAATTTTTGTTTCAAAAATTTGTCCTTTTTAAACTGTTTCTTCAAAAATTTGAACACTTTGAACTATTTCTTTGAAATTTTGTACTTTTGAACTTTTTCTAAGAATTCGTACTTTTATCGTACTTTTGTATTTTCCATATGCTTGATACGAACGATGCTTTGCCTACTATTTTTCGATAGTTGAAAATCTAGTTTTCTAGCCCCCATTTCTAGTAGTTTAACAAATTTACCCATTGTTCTAGCAATCCCAGCCAAATATTTATCTCAAAAAATATGTTTATTTTAATATTCAATTTTTAAAAAAATCCTAAATATTAAAAATTGTAAAACGAGCAGTTCATTTACTATGCCCCCCCCCCGCTTTCAATTTTATCATATGCTCACAATTTTGTTCTTTTTTGTGAAAATTTGTCAAAATCATTCCGTCAAACCAGAAACGAATCGAAGCTGGCACTATTGAGGAAGCAAAAGATGGAAAATTTCCGGCTAAAATAGAATTTTTTCGAATTTTTAGAATGTAAAATGCAATTTTCTTCATTTTTCCCCACAAATGAAAATTTTCTAAAAAAAAATCAACTTTTGCAAATTTTCCGACTACATTCTAATTTTTTTTACTGAAAATGTAACTTTATCGGTCTTTGGGATGAGGAGCAAGTTTTTCCTCCTCGTTTGGTCCGGTTTCGTATTAAACTATGTATACTTGAAAAAGAAAGCTAGAACCAGATTTTTTTAGCAGTGCAAGTTAATTTTTACGTTTTTTGGAAAACTTTGAAAGTACTAATGAAAATCAAAATTTTTTCTGGAAGCTCTAAAACACAGCCAATGAAAATTAAATTTAAATTCAAAAAAATATTAATTTTAAAAATATTACATTTTTGCCAACAATGTATTTTCAAAAATTTACTAAAAATTGAAAAACTGATATAAGTAACTGAAAGGACAATTGGGACATACACAGAGGATTTTTTTATTTTAGGTTCATCAAATGATATGAATTTTTTTAGGTATCGATACAATGAAATTTCTCAGAACCGCTCCGGAATTCATTAAAAAAACACTCAAACCTCCTCCAGTTCAATCCCAACTTGAATCCGCCTTTTGAACTTCGAAACATAAAAGAGGCACGTGAATTCGCGAAAGGCAATATTAAGAATATCGAAGCACCGTGGAAAACAATCGCGTACCATATCAAAATTCCATTCAACACAGAACTAGCTGCGTTGAAAGTTTGACAAGGCAAGGCGGCAGAAGGGTATCGCAGAACGCCGAATAATTACTTGCAAGAGTTAATTCTCATCTCGAGCGAATTGGCATACACTGAAAGTATACCATAGGTACCTACTTTGTTTTGGCGAACTCGTGTGCTTTTATGAATGAAAACGCTAAACGTTTCGATTATTCGCGCCATATATCGTAGCACCGAGGGAAACGGCTCATAAAATCTCACGCTACATGAAGCAGCGAGCCAGGCGAAGTTTATGACAGTTGTCGAAATTTTCGTTCGTAGCGAACGATTCGTTGTTGCGAATCGGCATCGAGAGCTTCACTGGTAACCGAAGACATCCGTCAATAGTGCCCAGCAATTCCCCCGCGGCCTCAACTTTACCTATATATCGGTATCGCGCAGCTTGCTAAAACAAAGCATTAAATCGCTGGAATGGAAATACACCATACAGCCGTATAATTAGACTTCAAAGCTATAAGTGGAATTTCACAGATTGTTGAAAGAACTCGAACGCGAAGCCGGGCAACAGAAGCAGCAGGCGGAGTCGCAACGACGTTTTGAAGCAGATAGCGAATTCGTCCGACCGTTATGAAAATGGTCAGAATGCATAACGTGTATACGTTGGCTTCGTATAGCGATCCACAAGTTCGAACTTTGGAACAATACGAGTTTATCGGCTTATACGCGGCAGCGATCTCGTATATTATCGTCGTTGAATATGTATTCGCGTATACGATGGTGATGACGATACTTGGACGTATTTGGCATCAGGGGGATTAATCGTGGCAGCGGTGGCGTTAATACGCTCTCTGGTCGTCTTCCCAGCTCATAAATCCAATAACGCACAGCTCGACGGTGCGAGGCGGCTTTTCAATTGAAAATTCCGACAAAAAGTGGAACAATTAGTGTGCTTCCGATGTAGGTACTTGAAGCACCATCGCGGCGTCATCGTCGCCATCGAATCATCCGAAGTGTACCATTACACAAATGACACCGCACACCAGCCAACGTTATTATAAATCATTCCATCGTCAACCTCTCTCTATCACCTGATGGGATAAAAAAGCTTTCGGCGAACGAGGAGAAAAAAACAGCACATGAGAACGCATATACACCCATTAAGTGATAGACAGTTGAAATAAATTTTTCACAACTCGTTGTCGTATACAAATGGATACGATATACTCGCACACCACAGCAGGCCCGTAGTCACGGAGGGGGGGGGACTTTCCCGCTCTAGCACATAAAAAAGTGTGTTTAAATTTTTAAACGTTTTTTTTGTTTAAAATTTTTTTTTCTGTTTAAAACATGTTTTAATTAAGAACATCCAAAACGTGTTTAAAACACAATTTTTTACTGATAATTCAGATCTATTTTTTAGTGCCAAGTTCGAATGTGCTTGAAGTTTTTCTCCATAACGTCAAGATTTTTCATAATTTGAATTTTTTGTTGAAAATTTGCTTTACATTTTTTGATAATTATCGACACTCGAAGTAGATTTTCAAGGCAAAGAAAGGGTCGTAGGTAGGTAGCTAAGTAGTAAGTACTAAAAAATGAATAGATCGTAAAAGTAGAGCGTAAAATTTCTTTACCATAAAGTTCAATTTATTTTTTTCTAGAACGCTTAGTTTTCGAGATATTCACCTTTTTTTCTTTTATTGAAAAACCAAGCTTCTTGGAAAAAAACTAAATGGACTCTACAGAAAGAAAATTTCATGAACTACAACAACTCATATCAGAAAATCTTTTTTTGTGTGATAAACTCCACTTTCAACATTTCCTATATGTGACGCCGCATACGAAAAGGGGGCATTGCCCAAAAAACGCGTTTTGACACACTCTAGCGTCATTTCGCCGAATTATTCACGCTCATCGGCGACGTCACGCGACGTACAATTTTTTCTCCCTTTTTTTAGCAAACTCAAAAATCATTATTTTCGTATTTTGAAGGGAAAATTCGATCAGGCGATGGTTTTACTGGACAGTACATCGTATTGTAAGCGAAAATAAAAAAATGAATAAATTTTTTTTTTTGAGAATTTTTGATTTTGGAAATTTTTCCCCCTTTTTTTTAGTACCATAAACTTAAAAATTATTATTTTCGTATTTCGAAGCGAAAATTCGATCAGGCGATGGTTTTACTGGATTCTAAATCGTATTGTATGCGAAAATCAAGAAGACATTTTTTTTGAGCACTTTTAAGCATTTTTGATTTTTTTGTCTTTTTAAAAAGCCATTTTTCAACACTTTAATGTCGAGTAATCGAACTGGCGATATTTTTATCGGATTCCACGTGAAATTTTATAGAAGGATTAAACACTAATTCAAAACTCGTTTTTTTTGGCAATGCCCCCTTTTCGTATGCGGCGTCACATATGTAAAAATTCTAAAAGTTGATTTTATGTGAACTTTCGACTAAAATATCTCGAAAGCTTAGCTTTCAAGAAAAAAAACGCATTGAACTCGGTAAAAAAGAAAATTTTCCGCTGTACAATTTATGTTCTATTCAATTTTTTCGTAAAACCCTTCTTTTACTCAGAGAATCGACTCCAAGTGCCAAAAGTTATCAAAAAGTGTAAAAAAGAATTTCAACATTAAATTCAAATCGTGAAAAATCCTGACATGCTGGAATTTTTTGACAATTTTTCTCGTAATCAACGCTAAAAAATCAGGGAATATGAGTCGACTCCGGAGTCGGAGTCAAACTGTCTTCAAATTGACTCCGACTCCGGCTTGATTCCGGAGTCAGCCGGAGTCAGGGAGTTAAGGTCAAAGATTGGCTCCAGAGTCTTGCAGGAGTCAGGAGTCAAGGTCACAGATTGACTCCGGAGTCAAGCAGGAGTTAGAAGTCAATGTCTAAAATTGACTCCGGAGTCAAGGTGGAGTCAGGGGTTAACTTTTCAATTTTTAATTTTCCACAATCCCATTCTCTTCCTCTATTCGTAATATTGTGGGAGGTTGCACTCGGATAAATGATTAATTAATGGCTGATTTCTATTCCCTGCTCCGCAGTCGGAGTCAAATTGACTCTAAATTGACTCTGACTCCAGCTTGACTCCGGAGTCAAGGTGGAGTTAGGAGTTAAGGTCGCAGATTGACTCCGGAGTCGAGCTGAAGTCAGGAGCCAAGGTCTGAAATTGACTCCGTGGTCAAGGTGGAGTCAGGAGTCAACTTTCTCCTTTGACTTCAGGAGTCATGCCAGAGTCAGGAGTCAACTTTTTGGCTGATTCCTATTCCCTGTAAAAAATGCTATAAATTTCATCCAATTTTATTTTAAAAACACATTTAAAGAAATAAAACAACCAGATAGAAAAAAAACAGTTGGAAAAAATTTGTGTCTAAAAGTTTCTGAAAATTTTCAACTTTCAAAAAATTGTTAACTACAATAAATTGTATTGAATTTAAAATATTTCAAGTTTTTTTCTTATAATGTTTTCATTTAATCTGTAAGGGTTTTCGTAATTTTCGGTCTTTATTCCAAAGAAACGACCAAAACCCCTTCTACAAAATGTAACATTGTGCCAAAGAACAGAAAATTTCCTGTTGAAATTAAAAATTCTTGAAAATAAAATAGATTTTATGCATTTTCAGTCAATAATAACGTTTATTTCTTGCAAAAAAGTAGGTATAATGTATCAAAATGTACAAATCATCTCTAAAGCAATTCATAAATACATTTCAGCAGTTTTATCTTTGCTTAAGAAAACAAATTTTCGAACGAAAATGGATATATGATTTTTCTAACACCTACACCACAAATCCACAAGCCATTGTAACATGTAGTTCACCAAGTTAAATTAAATCTACTCTATACCTCCGATTTTTATTCCCCCTCCCCCCCCCCAAAAAAAAATGTCCTTTGATATGAAAAATTGTGACCCTTATGAAAAACTCCATATAAGCGAGAAACCAGCACTACCCTAGAAAATTTTCTGAAAAATTATTTTTTAGTAGATTCATTTTTGGTTTTGCCGTTGTTTTTTTTTTGGAAGAAAGGCCGAAAATTCCAAAAACCCTTCAGAAATGTTATTTTGGCTGATTTTTCAAATCTTGAGCATTTTATACGCAAAGAAATGGCCAAATGAAGAAAATAACGTCGGATTCCTGTTAAGCAGGTCAAAATACCCCGATAAACACCCTTTTCGCGATCATTTTACTTTAAATGTCGAAATTCACTTTTTTCACTGATTTTTCAAAACAATAAAACTAAATTTCGAGATTTAAAGTAAAATTATTGCAAAAAGAGTGTTTATCGGGGTATTTTGACCTGCTGAACACGAATACGGGATTGGTTTTTTAATTTGCTCATTTCTTTTCCTATAAAATGCTCAAAATTTCAAAAAATCTGCAAAAATAACAACATTTTTTACGGTTTTTCGCAATTTTTGGCCCTTGCGCCACCTCAATCGCCAAAACTTGAATACGTGACGTGAATCTACGTCAAAAAACACGTTTTTAGGATATTTTCAAAAATTAGTCGAACTTTGTTGTTTAGGTATTTTTTACAGGTGAAAATTTCAAATGGCCAAAACCTCAAGAAGGAATGCACCAAAATTAATGAAAAAATTATCGTGAATAGACCTCTACGAGATGTAACTTTGTGAAAAAGAACAGAAAATTTCATTCACTTCCATTGGAATTAAAAATTATTGAAAATGATGCAATAAAATAGCCATAGCTCCGAAAGGGAGGGAGTTGGGGGACCAAAATTTTTTCCAGAATTTTTTTCCATCAAGGTACACAATCTGGGAGCATTAGATCAAAAATCGGGGCTGGGGCCAAAACCACCCCTTATCCGGATATACCCTTTATTCTAAAAAAAATAATATTCATCGCAAAATTTGGTAAAATTTATTGCATCTAAATAAATTTTAAAAAATTTCGCGATAAATATTATTTTTTCAGAATAAATTTTGTCAATTTTGTGAATGGTGCACTGTTATTATTTTTTTGGATAAAATTAATTAATTTGTTTTTTCAGAGCAATTTTAATAAATTTGGAGTACCTACCTAATTTAAATTTATTGTCGTTTTCAATTTTTGTCTGCCCTCCTTAAACTTTCATCCCCCCTCCAAAAAAAACGTTCTGACTACGGGCCTGCACTACAGCAGCCAAATACTTATTCTAAACTATGTGTATGAGATACAATTTGTTAAAGCTCCTTCGCATCGTACTAACGATCATATTGAATTTGGAGCCGTAATTAGGACCAGCTTTTAATTCGATGCTAATCAAACGTAAATTAATACCGACCTGTACGCGGAATCGTTACTTTGGTATGCGATTAGCTTCAAAGTATACGAGGTCGCGTTTACACTTAATTACCGCAGCGGCGGCGCAACTTGTACCATTAAATCTATAAACTGACAATTATTACGGCTGTGGCGTTAACGATAATTCGTTAAATGCTTCAGTTTCGGCCAAATATCATTGCCAAGTTTGGTGCTCGTTGTTTTCTTGCAGGGATGTGAGGAATGTGTGTAAAGGGATGAAATAGTGGGTTGTTCGGGATCTCCAGAGGTACGTTTTGAGGCTACCTGGGTGTAATTAAAGTACATTTATGAGCAAAGTTTCGAAATTCAAGTCTTCGAGGTGGATTTTTTTGGGAACTATTCGAACGGAAGTGGGAAATTTTTGGCTAGAACCGATTAGCCATTTAGTATTTGAGTAAAAATCGCTCGTTTCCTGAGAGAAAAAATAACAAATTATGAATACGATTTCTGAGAAATTGTAATAATGATGAAAATATCGAGCACTGTAATTCCGAATCCACTTTCTCGCATCCCTATAACTAGAATATTACTCTCTTATCTGAATCAGTAAAATTTGGCGAAATTCTGCCTTTTTGAATCAATAAAATAATTTTCACTGGTTTTTTAGTTAAAAATAATTGATTATTTTTGAAAAATTAGGAATTTATGCCGGATTTTATGATTAATTCACCATACCTCCTTCTCTTCCTCGTTCTCTTCCTTTTCCAAACATTTCCAAACTTGTTTAGAACGATACGGTTATAAAAATTTTAAAATAGAAGTCAGTTAGTTTCCAAAATTTCCTTCATGAATCCACATGGAAAAATTGATTTCAAGATCATGTTAGTCTGAAATTGACAAAACCAATATTTCCCAGTACAAATATAATTAGTGAATTGAAATTTCGAAATATTTTCATTCAAAATTTCACAAATTTCAGTAAGTATTTTGTTTCATCTGATCAATTTTGAAACGTTTGCAAACAAATTACCTACTTTTATTTTTTCTCATTCACTTTTTTGAACTCAAAATTTGGAAGCTTTACAATAAAACACTAAAAAATTTGCTGATAAAATTTTTAATTCATAATTTTGGAATTTAAAATTTAGTTGAAAAGGATTTCTAAAATCGCTGATTTGGACATTCGGTTCTTTCAGTTCAAAATTATTTTTTTAACACTTGAGCAAATGTGTTCTAAAAATGTCTTCAATCTCGCAGGACTTTTTTACATTCCCTGTGTCATCTACTCTTTCATTTGAAAAAAAGTGTTGATACATGTAAGAATGAAAAAAGACACGTGGTGCTCAATTAGTGCTGGATTGTGCATCACCCACGCCCCTCTTATATCAGCAAAATGCAATGTTATGAAATTATTTGTTTTTTTTTGGGTTCGTCAATTTCAATAAATACATTTTCGCAGTGGCGCAACCAAGGGAGGGGCTACCGGGCCAAAGCCCCCCCTAAAGTGTTTCGAAAGTTTTTAAATGTCAGAAATGTGCTTTTTTTGCTTTTCATGCACAATTTTTCCGAAAAAATTCGCCCTCGCTTCGCTCGGTAGATTTTAATTGCTCTATTTCTTGAATACACTATCGCTTTCCAAGTTTAAATCAGTGTTATATTTGATGAGATTTCCCTTTTTCGGATTAGTGGAGTCAAAAACTCACTGATTTCTTAATCAATTTCCAATTCGTCAAAAGATACAGTGATTTTGACTGAAATATTATCAGTGAAAAATCAGTGAAAAATCACTGATTTTCAGCTAAATTTATTTCAATGATTCAAAAAGTTGGAATTTTACTACATTTATATTGATCGTTTGTTCCAAAAATCCGGCAATTTTTAAATTTTTTTGCTCAAATCTGTATAATGAATCAATAGCCTAAAAAATTTCCTGACAATGCAAGCTCTTTTTTCACTAAATTTTGACCCCCTTCCCATTTTCCCTCAACTTTTCAGACCTCACCAAATATAATTTCTGGTTGCGCCACTGAATTTTCAAAATTTTCAATCTTAATCAAATTTGGTCAATTATCCAATGAACATTTTCAAAATAATCCTGAACTTCCTGCACCAAAATTATCAAACACAAATCGAATATCATTTTTGAATTAAACTAATCTTATTGGGCCGAAAATAAACATTTCGGTATTCTTAACCCACGATCATTTAAAAATTGTCGATTAATTTAAATTTAAATTTGAACGAAGCAAAGAAGGTATTCACATAGATACTTTCAGCTCCTCTGATACAACCTTTGTATTCGATCAAGCCAACAAAAAAACCTTAATTTTGGAAAATTGTTTTATCAAAAAAATCAGAAAATTTACTTTTGAAAATTGTTTGATAAAAATTTAAAAAAAAACTATCTTCATTTTAATTCAAAAAGATCCTTATCGTGATTCGCGGTACGAATAAGTTTACACTCCATCTCATCTCATTTTCAAAGTCACACCAAAGTTACAAGTACAAAAACAACTTTCCAAAGGAATTTGAAATCAGAAAACGTACTATTTTTGCTCCACCTTCGATTCGGTTTCAAACGCTTCTAAAAATTGATTAAAACGGCAACAAATCCGACCAAAAACCTATCCAACCGATGGTAAATTTATCGTAATTAAACCACATTCTCTACAACTGAGCCTTATTCATCACCTACAGATACACCACGACGAACAAAATGTTCAAACAAGAGCAAATCTACGTAGGTAACTCGGAGAATAATCGCAATTTGCATTATGAATCTCGCTACCATACGCGATATGCGATTTCCACAAATACAATAAATGTGATTTTGCTTTGTTAAGAATTTCAATCACGTTCGCCAATATTTAAATAATTCGATGCTCTCCTTTCACAAATGTTCTTCGACATGACACATCTTTCTTGACAACAAAATAACGAGTACATGTTACCAGTAGAAGATATTTTCACGTTTCGCGTATATAATGATGAATGTGTATCTTGAGTATGCAGCGAGTGGTTAATAAGAGTACGGATTTTTTCCCCTCTCTTTTCAGTGCAATCGTACGTACGTATATTTCATCTTTGTCGTTTCGTCGTTGTCGTTGGTGCGAGTACCATACTTCCATATATGTGAAAGTACACATTCAAGTGCTAATCTACCCAAGTATAAGGTTTCTCGTACGAATAACGAGTTGAAAAAAAAATTCGAAGTCGAAAACCACCGTAAAATTCTCAAATTAGCTCCATTTCCTTTCACCGCGATCAACCTACAAAAATCTCAATTTTAACCCAACTTTGAGCCGAGTTTCGGCGATAAAATAAAAAATTCCGAAATAAATTCATCCAAGCAGTTCCCGCAAGCAGCAGGTAGCTTTTTTCGACATTTTATTATTAAATTCGCGACGACAATTTAATTCGGCACCGTACCTCAGCGAGTATTCCGGGCACCGATGAAAAATACAAATTAAACGAGATTAAAATAAGCAACACTTTGAAAATACAATGTGATATTTTCCAAAAAACGTCCGACATTCGCATTTTTAATGAAAATTCCATGCTATGGCGCGCGGCAACTTGTCAGAAAATATTTCTCTCACATCTTTTCTTTTTTTTTCAGGCTATAACGAAAATTATAAACTCAAAAACGAGTCCGCCATTCGACGAAGTAATGAAGGAGGAAAAAACACAGCGAAGAGGAAGAGAAATGAACTTACTAAATTATACATTTCTCGGTATAGGTATAAGAAAAAAGCCAAGTATCACGTTTACCTGAGTTAAAAATTAAAAAAAGCAAAGTAACAGTTCGAGAAAAAGAATAAAAACGTTAAAATTTAACGTAGGATTTTCATTCATTAAACATTTTGGCGAAAATGACGAAAATGGAAGGCTCGAGAATGAAAAACACGACGACGAAGCTTTTCAAATACCAACAATTTTTGGCAAAAAATTTAAGTAGTTGGTTTTTTTCGCGAACAAATAATTACAAATACTTAAGAGATTATTTTAAATATTTTCCACGAATAGAACGAAACAAGAGGACAAATTCGCTGTTGGAGACAATTTGGAAAAACTAAGGGCGAAACACCCACGTCGATAAATTTTCGGAAGCTTCGGGAGCTTTGTTTTTTTCAATAAGTTTCGCAGGTCCGGCAATATAATGAATCACCAATACATACCGAGGAGTTGAAGAAGCACGCTCTCGTCGAAGCCGTTAAAACGATCTCGTAAAAATAAATTTTTCAACTTGAAAATTTCATTAACTTAATTTTCAAACGAAGTCTCGAGTCGGAGCTCGAGCAGAGCCGCGGCCACGTTGATGAAAAATCATGTATCACGCGAAGCGAGCACTGTACTCGGCCAAAGACTTGGCGCAGCGTTTATTAAGTTGAAAAGAAAATTTATGGCAAAACAATGGCGGCATGATTGATGAATGAAAAAAGTACCCGTTAAAATATCGACCTTATATACGGAGGATGGTGAAAATTGAAAAACCTGACAGCATCGAGAAAGAGAGCAGGAGAAAGGGTTAATATACAAATGAAACTGCAATACAATGGTCTAACCGAACCAGGAACCATGTCAAATATTGTCCAAATTTCAAATTACTTTCAAGCTCGGACGGATAAACAGACAGGCAGGTATTAAAAAGATCGACAAGTCTTTTTTCGCTTCCATTATCACCGCAAAACATCACTAGAATAACCTTCGCCAGCTTACGAGAAATTCCGTCCGAGTGTCAATTCTAATTACTCGATAACCTTTCTCGCCTTTTGTGGTACGTAAACATTCAGCACAACTAATACATTACGTCTCCTTGGAATGGTTGAAAATGAATTTCAATTTTCGATCCATTCGTTTTCCCCGCAATTGAGCTGATTGAAAGTTGAAAATATTTCTCGAATGCAATTTTTTCCGAAAGTTTTTGATATTTAACGATGAAGTTGATATTTGAAAGTCGAGGTTTTGGAAAAGTTCAATTTGAAGCTTTTGAAAACGTCAAATATTCCTTCGTCTACTATGAATAGAAGTTGTGTTTTTTTGTAATTTAATCACACTTTCCGTGAACCGATTTTCCAAAAATTTGAACCAAAAAATAACTCTTGAACCACAGATGGTTTATGGCAAAACAATTTCTAACGTACCCGATTTGGAGGACGTAGGGGATCGAAAAATAATTTCATTCCCACTCCTTTCTCTTTTCGATTTTAATTTGCCTTGAAATAAGTACCCGAATTTTGAAATCCCAAACGCCCTTGACCCGAAAAATATTATCCCGAATTTATGAACCCGAATTGGAATTTGCCCGAATACTACTACTCTCTCATTCTGAATCAGTGAAAAGTCACTGATAAATAGTCAGAATTACAGCACAGGAAAAATCAGCGAAATTCACTGATTTTCAGCAAATTTTCTCCGATTTTTCAGCAAATTTCATAAATTTCACTAACTTTTCAGTGAATTTTTACTGATTTTCCAGTGATTTTTCTCACTGATTTGTTTTCAGTAAAAAAAATTTCACTGATTTTCTCCTGTGCTGCAATTCCGAATATTTCTCAGTGATTTTCGATAATTTTCCCAGATTTATAATTGAGAGAGTACATACTCCGAATGGTAACATCCTGAATTCGTTTACCCAAATTTTGAAACCTCAAACACCGTTTCCCCGAAAAATATTACCCCAAATCTGAAATATTGAACAAAAATGTTCCCGAATTCCGTAAAATGCCAAAAACTGTAATCCCGATTCCATTTACCCGAATACAGGTCCAGGATTTTAGCAGGCCTGTTCAAACAAATTTTGCAGAACTTTTCCCCTGATGAGCTTTGGAAAAACATATCTTCCTCCCTACCCTCCAATATTTTTTCAGCTGGGAGATTTTAATTGTTTTTCAATTGCCTCCTCTTGCCCCTCCTTCTCCTCCTCAAAAGATAGTGTTCCCACTTTCCCACTCATCTATGAATTTGGTCCAAGCAACAAAAATTTTAGAAAATAAAAATTTTAAATACCAAAAAGATACTCTTTGAATGAATTTTATGAATTTTTTACCAATATTTAAGGGGGGGGGGGATAAATTAATATAAAAATCATTCAATTTTGGAGGGAAAATTTTCAACAAGAATGAAGAGAAGGTGGGATCTTCAAAAAATAGAGATTTTAAACACAAAATATTGACTTTTTGAATGAATTTCATGATAATTTTATCTATATAAATTCATCAAAATTCAAAACATCAGAAGGAGAAGTGAAAGCAAAAATATCTGAAATCGAAAATATCAAATACACACAAAAATGAGCTGGGCACGAATATTCTATCACCCAAAAATAATGAGAAAAAGTTTTCGATAAGCACAAAATTTATCAATTTTTAACAAAATTGAAGAATTTGGCCTCGCCCGTAATTCCTCAACAATAAAATTTCTCTCTGGTATTCGGGATTTCACATTCGGGATTGGATTTCTACAAATTATTCCACATTAAAACGTTGAAGAAATTCCTCTATTGTGAAAAATTTTTCAAAATTTTCAATTTTGAAGATCCATTATGTCCTTCAAAGAATTTTTCGGGGCATCGATCGCTGATTCCTACCCAAAAATCACATAAAACAATTTTCAGACTTCAGATTCGTAACTGGTAGCATTGGACGATAATCGATTAATCGATAAAAATAATCAGAAAAATCTATTTCTTGTTTTTAATCAAAGTGTGCGTGAATACATTCAATCGTTTTCTTGAATAAAAATATTGATTTCGTAATTACTATGGGACAGAGGCGTCGTCAAGGAGGAGGAAGTTCTGACCCCCGCTTGCCCCCAAAAAAATTTATGTTTCAATTATTTATAAATTTACATTACACTTGCATCAGATAGGGATTTTCAAAGCATTAAAACATGATTAGGGCATTAAAAATCCAATTTTTTCAAAGTTTCGCCCTCGAAAATACAATTCTATGATTTATTCGAAATTCGCTGAAAAATCAGAGAAAATCTGGTGCTGTAATTCTGACTATTTATCAGTGACTTTCCACTGATTCAAAATAGAAGAGGTTGTTTTTCTTTTTTTTAATATTAAATGAAATTGGATTGAAAGTACCTGTTGTAATTAAGAATGCTTTTTCAATAAAAAAAGAATTTAAAAACGTTCGAAGGGCGAGAATTTTTGCTAGTTTGTGATAAAATAATGTGATCATATATCCAATCAAAAGTATAATTACGTAATACTGCCTCGATAAATACATCAATCTCATAAAACTTTCGAATCAAAATTCACCTTTTGATAACTTTTCTAGTTGTCCAAGTTTCCAATGTCTAATTTCCATTTCATTTGTATTCACGCAATAAAAAGGTTACTCGTTTATATCGGAATCATATTAGACGACGAAGGATATTTTACAATACATAGGATACAAAAAACTCGGCGTCTTAAGAGCAAGAAGCCTTACATGCAAACACCTTGCAATACGATCCATTTGTTCCGGCTGTTTACTCCTTACATTCGGATTCCAACCAAAGAATCGTCAATTTAATCCCAGATTAGCTCGAAATCTCTCCAGAAACATTTTCCATATAAAAAATTCCCCATTCGTACGTTCATAGCATAAAAACCGAGCTTTTCACTAGCTTAGGTAACACTTCGTCTCGAACGTTGATTTTTACTGGGTAATTATTAAAAATACATTATTTTTCCTCGCAGTGGGACGACCAAAGCTTGGAAATAATCTACGAGGCACCAGCCACATCTAAATTACGATTCAACGGTGTTTTCTTCACGTTGACGAATCAGGCTGGTTTTTTTCTTCTTTTTAAATTGGATATGTGCGGTTTTACGAAGGAAGGCTTTAACGCGGATTTATATTTCAAAGAGAGTTTTACGTATAAAGATTCTAAGTGGTCATTTTATAGTACGTGAGTTGGCCCGTTGAAATACCCTTCTGTGTTTCCCTGCCCGATGTGTATTCCTGTACCCGCGTACCGTTATTGTACATACGATCGGTCGCAGCTAAATGGGGATGAAATCGGAGCCGACGAAAATAGAAACAAATACGACTTAGATGGATTAGATTCGTAGTCCGGAATTGTTTTTCTATTTCTACCCAGTTTTGTTGGTTTTTTTCTTTGTTCGATTCGGATGCGAACGGTTTTTTGACTTCTTTTTCCTTCTGTTTTCTAATTGGTTATGAAGGAGTTTCCTGCAGTGAATGGAGACCAAAAAGAGAAAGAAAATTGAGTCGTTTATCCTGAAATCCGAGTTTAACCACATGACAAAGTACGAAGGGAAAGAAAATGTCCCTAAAATGTGGAAATGGATTTCGGTTGTATTGCAGCGATGAAAACAAAAAACGGTAAAGTGGAAAAGGGAAAACGATAAAGAAATACCTGGGTATAGTATAAATACATAATGAATCAATGAATCAATGAACGAATGAATGAGAAAAAAAGGTCAACATTAAAAATGAAATATATCTAGGTATGCATGGGATATGAATACCTTTATGGTTACAAGTTAGTCATCAAATATTCAAGCAGGAGTGTCCATAGAATGATCAAAACGTGTCCGACGTCCGTAGATCTTTTCAATCCATCACTCATCACTAAAAATTTCATTGATGCATTAGCATTTCATTAAAATTCAGCTACATTGACATCTGTATACCCTTAAAGCTCCTAATAACCATTGATCACCAAAATTCTTTAAAATGTCCAGTAATTTGTTTAAAATGACATAAAAGTGCTGAAATATCATTAAAATTGTTTAAAATACCTATTCGCAATAAGATTAAAGAAGTAAAAAATTTTAAATGAAAATGAAATAACATAAAAATGCTTGAAATTTGGAGAAAATTCTTTCAAATGCAAGAGAAATTTTCAAGTCAACATAAATAATGTTCAAAATTGTATGAAAATAGGTATCATAAGTAATGCAACTCAAAATAATATTATATCAACACCTGGCAAAAAATTTTTTTGAAAAATTGATTGAAAATCAGCAAGAATTCATAAAAATTATTGAAAATAACCCAAAGTTGATGGTATTTATTTCAAAAAAATCATGCGAGGTAACACGACAAAATAACATAAATTTTGCTACCAACCAAAAACTTTTAAATCACGAATATTACATATTAAAATGGTTTCATTGATTTAATTTCCAAAACTGTTAAGTAAGTTCAATAAATTCAGAAATGATACTCATATTTGCTATTTTTCTACAACTTTTTGATATGTCGTCAGCATCAGAAAACTTATTTTCAAAAAAACTGACAATAATTGAATTTGACGGGTTCTGTAACTTTTCAATAAAGTATCTAATTCTACTTTTTTTTGAGTCAGTGGTATTAAAATTTTGATCTTACATTCACAAACTTGAATTCAAAATTATAATTTCTGTACCTCTCTTAAACAAAATGTTATTTAATTTCTAAAAGAATAATAAAATGTAATTATCTCAATTCGAAGTTCAAAGTATTTCTAAATTTCTAGCGAAATGTATTTTCATATTTAAATAAAACAAAAATTAAAAAACAATCAAAATTGCATCAAATTTTGAAAAAATACATACCTACTTATTTACTTAAAAATCAGAAAAATTGCATAAAAAAGCAATAAAATAACACTAAAATTACGTAAAATATGAAAACAAATTGTCCAGAATCCAACAAAAAATTGTTTCCAAAATAGAAAAATTTCTAACGGAATTTTTCAAAACCTAAGAAAAATGAAGTGAAATCACTGAAATATCAATGAAGTGCACTAATGGAACTATCACAGAAAATATTTATTTTCATAAAACTTGTTTTAAAATGACGTGAAACTGATGATATTTTAGCAAAATTGTATCATATTGTGCCGAACGATATTATGAAAAACGATGAAAGTTATTAAAAACGTGGGAAAATGCTGTAAAATTATTGAATTTGAAAAATATCAAGAATCGTTGGAAACGACAAAAAATAAAGCCAAGCATTACAAAAAACGATTAAAATATTAAAAAAGTGAAAAAATTATCAAATCAATGTGAAAATTGAAAAAATGACTTAATTTACCCAACCAAAACTACCCAAAAATTGAAAAAAGTTGTTTAAAAATCAGAAACATTTTATAAAAATTGATGAAAATGAAGCGAAATCGACAAAATTTTTATCAGATTATGCAAAATATACCGAAAAATTACCGAAATGTCTCAAAAAAAAATAAAAATATGAGGAAAATTGTTACATTTGAAGTAAAAATTGAAAATCGTGAAAAAAACATAAACCAAGATATGCCTAAAATTTAAAACAAAACATAAGAAATAGCATAAAATTCTAAAATACTGCCGTCATACAATATGACACGAAAAATGACTTTAAAAAAACATAAATAAATAGTCAAGTAGATTAAACGAAAATAATCATTAAATCATCACTCAGTATGCAAATCAATACAAACGTAAAAAAATTCATCCCAAATAAATCGTACTTCAAAAATGATCGGAAAATCGTGGGATGATTTTTTTGGGATGAATATCCATTCCAATGATCGTCTCAGCATCAAAAACAAGAAAAAAACGTGAGATTAATTCTGCGATGAAAATTCATCCCAAACTAATCGCAGTCCAAAATGCTCGGAAAAATCGTAGAATGATTTTTTGGGATGAAAATCCATTTCAATTATCATCTCAGCCTCAAAAACAAGAAAAAAACGTGCGATTAATTCTGCGATGAAAATTCATTCCAATTTAATCGCAAACCCAAAAATGCTCGGAAAAATCATAGGATGATTTTTTTGATATGAGAATTCATTCCAATGATCATCTCGGCCTCAAACATTAGAAAATGTTTTTACCTGTCAACATTGGTGGAGGAAACTTTATATGATCGGTATTTCTGACCTTTATCCATTATTTTTTTGCTTAGCAATTTTATTTCAGGTGTTTAGAGACTTTCTGGTATTTTGGTGGACTTTTAAAAACTTGGAAAACTTGGAAAATGTTTTGTGACTTTTAGGTCTTAAAAATAAAAATAGTTTTTTTGCATATTTTTGACTTTCTGATATTAAGTTATATTTGAAAATATAAAAATTTATGTTTTTAAAAGTCAGCTTCGCATAAAATAGCATCTTACGAAATAACGTCTCGCAAAATAGCGTCGACCAAAATATGGTCTCGCGGGATTTTAGAATCACCCCAATGTAAAAAACATATCCATGTTAAAAATTGTTCAAATAACAGAAAAATTTCATAAAAAATCGTTTCAAAGTAGTTTAAATTAAAGAAATTTCAATAAAATGCAAAAAAATTTAAAATGAGAAATTATCACAATTATTGACATCTAATTCTTTAAAATAAAAACAAAAATAGTTGAGCTGACGTGAAATTGGTGAAAAATAATATTAAAAAATCGACTTGAAATTTATTAATAAAATTAATCTTGTTTGTTTAATATTTTGATAAATTTTTCCATTTTCAAACGAGTTTTTGACCATTTTGATCATTTTTGTGAGTTTTGCACAATTTTTTCAATAATTCTGTCAACTTTAACAACTGTTGAGCACTTTCCATGCGAATCTATTTTAATGAAATTTGAAAAAATTTTCTGATACTGCGAGTAATCTATGGTAAGTAATTTAAAATAATTTATTTGACAGTTTAAGCAAATTATACCTATTCAATCTTGAAAATTTTTGCGTCATGTCAAACAATTTTCAAAAAATTTTAAACAATTTTAATATTTTAATAACTTTTATATTCACTTAATAATTTTTCAGCGCCATTTTCGTACCTAAAAAATTTCACAGATAGGTCCCTACATCCAAAAAGACACCAAACTTGCCATAAGTACACAATTTCACACACAAGAAATAATTTTAAAATTCCTATACTGTCGACCTTTCTCGAAATTTTACCCATTACAGCAAAAAGGTTCGATATGCTCAGGCTGCGATATTGTAATCCAAAGTACATTTAAAATTTCACCATTGGCATTTCCACCATTAAACGCAGCCTTTACCATTTAACTATTCCAGCAGCCATATCAAACTTGAATAAAAAATAACCATTCGACATCTCGAAATGTTTACTGACCCACGAGAAAAACCTAATTCTTAATTCAAGCCGGCCATTTCAAACTTCATACTCGTAAGAGTGGACAAAAAGAAAATTTCAATTGCGTACGTGGTTATACATCACAATAGACGATTCGAACAAGTGGGTGTTGAAAGGAGACTAACAAATGAAAAAAAATTGAATATTTGAAATACGTAAAGAGAAAACCCTCGCGAATAAATTTTTTTCAAAAGATTTGCACACGGCTCTTTTTCAAATGACCTTGAACAAGAATACAATTTTCATTAGAAGATGACATGATATTATGGGAAAGTGAAGAGAAAATTCACACTTTTTGTAGGTAATAGAAGAAACGAGGTGAACAAGACATCATCGGGGAAATTAGAGAAAAAAGTTATTACGAGGACTGGTTATTTTCTCGAAACCAAATCACGTATGAATAAGGTACATCAAAGCTAGAATTATAATTGGATTAAATTTACTTCTCGCGTGACCAAACGAGATGTTCACATCAGGTGTTTAGAAAAATTCGCCTAAGAAAATTTCGTTTCGATTTGCAATGCACAAATTGGTGAATAAATTTACATTATCTACATCTGCAATCTTCATATTGGTATTAATTCTAATTACCATTAGAAAACTAACGCCGGGTATATTTAAAAAATTAACATGCCAATGTGAGATTTTTTTGCATTTTTGTCATCTTCGAGCGTATTAGAAAATATCGAAAAGTTGGCTCCACGATTTGACGGAATCGAATATCTACAGCGAATACCTTTGCATAGTGACAGTTTGTTATTTAAATTATTCACGCACCAGCAAGCGCCCGCCGCACCTTACCGGAGAGCAGAATTGTTTCCAACTGTTTTTGCCTTAAAGTTTGAAATTTATTTAAATTATAAAACAGGATTGAAGGAAAATATTCCGTCGAATTAGTTTTGTTTTACGATAAAACTTTATGATGAAGTTTGCCCGTACGACGACGTACGAAAGCGAAAACAGTATACAGAAGTCTATGTTTAATTTAAACGGTTTTATAGTTTTAATCTTCCGCCAAATATTTAAGTCGCCGATCAAAAAGTGATCTTCCGTTACATATTTTCTACCCAATCGGATCCTATTCCATATTGAAAATAAACCTCTCTTCGAATTTAATCCGTCGCGTCGGCAGGCTGGAAAAATCATATTTTTCATATTCGCATTCCTAGTACGTGTGTAGTCGATAATCCGCAATCAATTTATCAAATATCGCCACCATTTTAATTTTCTATAATCCATTACTTTTATTATTACCATCGCGAAAAACAAATCACCAATCAAGGCGTTCGATTGTATCGAAACGTGTCACGGTAAAACTAATGGATTACCTTCTGTGGCCAATCAACCGGGTGTAATCCAATTACACAAAAAATCTAGCCTATTTTATACCGAGCAGCTTATTTTTGATCAAAATAATCGACTACATTTTAACCTAATTATAATTCTGCTTTCGAACCAATGGTCGCTGGTTTAATTATTATGGACGAGGTCGATGAAACCTATCATCCTTTTTGTCAATTAAGTTGAAAAAACCAGATTCCTCGAAAGTTCCCTAAATTATTACACCTAGACTGAAATAAAAAACAACAGAGAACATCTGCCACGACATTATGTTGAAAAATTGAAGAAATTTTTTTATCTGTATATTTATTTAATGGCTGATTATCAATGTAATTTTATCGTCATAAACAGATAATTTTTATGAGCTGGAATTAACTGCGAAAAATTACTTCGGTGTTATGATAGGTATACGCTCATTACGAACTACATACCGAGTCGTGATGGCTAATTCACATTAAATTGCGATTATCTACACGATTCAATTTTCTACGATTGTAAATTTCGCAGTTCACATTTAGGTCTTGTGGAAGTGGAATTTCCCACTCATGATTTCGAGACTTATTTTCCTAGTGAATTTTTAATGTTTTGGGTACAATACGTAGCTACATTGTGGACATCAGATTGATAGGTTACAAAGGAAGTAGGTATATCGTTATCTCCAAATAAAGGAAAAAAATCGCCCTTTTTTTCCTGCAGGTCAACATTGTTTCTAAATATAAAGGACTATATTCGTAAGATCGAAACGCGTGCGGACTATTTGAATATAAATACGGGTACGTCACCGAGCTGTATATCATTTCACATTATTCTAGTACGACGATGCGCCGTGACGACACGGTAGATTAGCATAATACGCGATACACCACCGGATTTTTCTCTGTGTGTGTATTAGGAGTATATATTGTATAGGTAGCGTAACGAGGAATTTTTTTCGAGATGGGGCACGTGCCGGGAGATGAATTTCTGAAGAGTGGAAATCATCAGTAGATTAAATTAAAGGTAAAGATGATAGGAAATATGGATCGATTTCACATAATTTGAGCTCATTTTACCAATTTTTTCTTAAAAAGTCGGAATTTTGAGAATTTAGGGGTTCAATTTGTTCATGCGTTAGGAGGGGAGAAGGGGTATTTTCAATCCAAAATTATTTGCTGTAGAGAAAAATATTACAAGTTCCAACTAAAGTTGACATTGAGAGAAAACAAAATAATTTTTTGACATGGATGTTTTAGGGCGGGGAGAATTTGAAAAGTTTAACGTAATGTAACGCTGGCTGTTTTTAGATTACGTTAGGCATGAAAAAAAAAGTAAAAAAATTGATTTTAGATGAAGACATAATAATATTATGTTAGACTTGAGAAAAAAAATTTTAATTTGAAAAAAATACAAGAAAAGATATTTTAAAATGTTGAAAAAATAAGAAACATAGATTTTTTAGATCAAGACATGATGACATTATGTTGGACTTTAAAAAAAGAAAATGTTTTTAAAAAAGAGAAAAAGTATTTTAAAATGTAAAAAAATTAAAAAAATAAAAAAAATAGAAAACAATGCAAAAGAAAAATAAAAATTTATAAAGTAAGATCAGGTTTAGAAAAAAAAGAAAATATTTCAAAAATAATGAGAAAAAAAACTAAAAAGAGTGATTTAAAATGTTGAAAAAATAAGAAAATGAAAAAAATATTAGGTAAATTGACATTTTGATAAAAAGTTATGAAGTTTTGTCTCTATTGCCTCATCTCCAAAGTGAGTACATTTGAACATATCCATGATCTAAAGGGTTCACCTTGAAAAAAAGGTGCGTTTATTAGTTGTTTTTTTTCTTGATTTGAGTGAAATATTTTTTTGACTCTATATGAAAATGCTCCCAGGAAAAGGTCATTATTTTGTAAATTTTCTGAAAATTTTCATTTAAATTGGAATTTTTTAGCTTTTTTAACTCAAAATACAAATCTTCAATTTTTTTCACTCGATATGAAAATGCTCCCAAAATTGGTCATAATTTTTGTAAATCTTCTGAAACTTTTTATTTAAATTAGGATTTTTCAATTTCTTAATCAAAATATACAAATCTTCAATTTTTATCACTCGATATGAAAATGCTCCCAAGAAATGGCCATCATTTTTGTAAATTTTCTGATTCGAGTCCAATTTTCTGGACAAACATCGCCATCACGGGAAGAGGCAAGATAACTCACTGCTCCCCCTCCCCTTTCAATCTGGTTCTGATATCTGATCAAATCACGTTATTTGTTTGACCAATTTTTGTTTTAAAGTAATTAGAGATTTTATATTTATAATAATAATTAGTTTAGTTTGTTTTATTAATTTTTTTAATTGAAATTTATTATTTTATTTTTATTTCAATAAAATACCTATTTAATATATTTTTATTTAGTTTATCATTAAGAAGATCTCAATATCCCCTTGAATTATTGTGGCTTCCTTTACTGGTACTTGTAATTCCATTGATTGGAACTGAATTGAAAATTCTATGTCAATTCATTTTTCAAAAAAAAATCATAGGATTTCAAAATTTAATTATCGTTTTCAGTTAAAAAAAACTATTATTTAACGATTTGTTATTAAAATGTTTAGAAAAAGTGGTAAAATTCAATTGAAGAAGGTGAAATAATGAAGGGGAGGGAGGGGATGAAAAGATATAACTTCGAAAAATGAATATTCATTCGTAAAGAATTGGTAAGAATTCCAGTTGAAAAAATAAAAAATTTCATCTTTTCAGAAAAAGAATGTGGTTTCAAACTTTATTAAAAAATTATTTTTTTTGTACTTATGTTTAAAAAAATGATTTATAAATTGAATTTCGATGAATTTTTAGGAAATTATAGCACGTTTTGTTGATTCATTTACATATCTATGAAATTTCTGTTCTTTTCTATGATTTTCTCTGCAGAAGCTAGAAAGGAGCAGAATATTTTCCACTTTCATCGCTCTTCATATTCTAAAGGTCTGAAGGGGGGGGGGGGGAGGTGGAAATTACAAACCCAAATTAAAAAATACTTACCGAGAGCTCAAGAGGTCAAATCGAGAAACTGAGTCGAAACTGAATTCAGAGTCCCCCGTCCCCCACTCACAAAAAGCCCAACAAATGATCTCAGATTCATTTTTAGTGTGTCAAAGTATACGCAGATAAACACTATTTTTTGGAATATTTTGGTTGAATTCTCAAAATTTACTTTTTTACCGGAATTTTTTCAGTTGATCGTGAAAAATCAATGAAAAAAGTGAATTTTAAACTTTGAACAAAATAGTCGTTCAAATAGTGCAAAAAAGAGTTATTTGACCTGCTGAACACAAACCTGGCGTTGGTTTTTTGATTTGATTATTTCTTCTCTTTACTTCGGGTTTAACAAAATGAAAGAAAACCTAGTTATTGAGCATTTCCGAGAGTGCCACCAGCCCAAAATATCTAAAAAAATCAAGTAAGTACAGAATACCTACATACATCCAAGCACATGTCAGATTTATTTGATTTTTCCTACTAATTTGAAGTTCTTAAAAACCCACTTTAAGGCAATTTTTGGGAGTCCAAAAAATCTGAAAAAATTCTTAGGTGTACGCAATATCTCCTATTACTCGTCAAATTTCGTTTCATTTGACTGAAACCCACCTGAGATGACGTGCAAAGTATACAAATCACACTTTTTAAGATCACGTATTCCTAGACGGGGGGGGGAGAGGGTGTCATTTTAGAGTCATGAATTATATTTTACAGTACTAAATCGATTTTTGGAGAAAAAATTAAAAAATACGTCTCAGGCCGATTCACCTACCTATGTATTTTACTTTGATTGAGCCTTTATTTACTCGTATAAACTAAATAAATAACGACGATCAAAATTTTAAATTTGAAACTCGGTAACAATATTTCGACTTTCCCATCGGACCATCAATCTAAACCATTTTAAATTTCTTTTTGTTTAGGAAATTGTCAGAAGTATTTTTAATTTGGCCAATGGACGTTAAACTTTTAACGAAGCACCTTAAGAATTAAACATCCTGTAAAAAAAATAAAATGCTGTGACACACTAGAGACAATTTCCTCATTTCTCTCAAATTACAAAAACATACATTGTCGTAAGAAAATAAACATGGACGTGAGCTTTTCAAAATGAAGGCCAAAACTGTAGGTATCAATAACTAATTTCAAGAGGGCGATGGAAGAAAAATTCCTAATATACATAAACGTATCAATAAGCTACACTCGATTACTTATCCTATCTAATTTAGTTGAAAGTTTGCTTCAAGTCTGGCCCATTTAACGAATAGAATTCCAATCGCATGAAAATGTTCACTATTCAACAGCTACATTTCAAACACAACAGATAATTTTTAATTTATCATTCCGCCGATTAGTTCGTTTTTAGCATCGAAGTAAAAACTTAAATAAGAAATATCAAAGTTTAAAATTAAACTCATAAATTTATGCGCATTATTGACGTGAAGAAAAAAAAGGGTGAATTTTCTCCCAAGGTAACGAACTGCGAACATCGGCATCGCTACGGCATGGCATGCAAACGCATCTCTGAACTTCACAGATCCTGCCTTGCGAGCTAAATTGATGGGAAAAAAAATTTCAATTAAGGCATAAATTTGTAGCTCTACGAGAAAATTTTTCACGCTAGAGTTGCTTCGAAGTAACAGCCGAACCGATAGGTACTTTCAAAGAAGCTTTGCACCACGTTACAAACGTTATGTTGAACTCGAAGGGGATAGAAAAAAACTGCCAAAAATCAACATTTGTCAACATTAAATTTTTTTCTGCTCGTACACAAAAAATAAGTACCTGAAAAAGTGTGCGACCCGCGTGATGAAACTTTTTGAAATATTCTTTCATCTGTTTACAAAGCAGGTACGGTAATCTATACACTTAAACGAGAAAATAGTATGAAATTGTTCTGCGAATAAAAAAAAAACTCGATGAAATTTTTAAATTATGTTATGAACGAAAGGAATTCGCGACGAAATTCTATATTTTTCAACTCCAAAGGAAAAAAGTGCTTAAACAAATTCCACGACAGCTCAATCCTATTTAATGGAGGAAAAACTGTTGAAGTCTTTTACAGCCGAATTTTTCAAGGTACGTAACAGAAGGAATACAAGGGGTAGAAATTGAACCGAAAAGCAAAACTTATCAAAAAGTATACTTGACTGAAATATTATTTTTTACTACCTAGCTGTGTTAAAAAATTATGGTTTTTTAAATCCTATTGACCGCACTTCAAAGGCATGTACCACAAAACTGTAATTTGAAAAATACAAAAAAAAACTCTGTTTAATGAAAGAGTTGGAAAAAAATTAGATATGTAGAATTGAATATTCATTCATATGGAAATTCTTTCTTTTTTTTTGAATTTTCGAGTTTACAAACTATCACCAAAAAATAAATAAAATTCCGTTAAAATTGTTTCACATAGTTTAAAATTTCGAAACTAGTTCAAAATGACATTAAATTAAAACTGAGAGATCATTCTTTAAAAAGCTAAAAATCTTTTTAAAAACCTTTGAAAATTGCTACAAAATGATTGAAAAGTATTGACAAAAATAAATCATAGAAATGATTCAGAATATGCCAAGAATTTGTATTTTGAAAATTTTCATGAATTAAACATATGTGACCCGTGCAGGGAAAAGGTACCTAAAGTCGGAATTTTCAAAAATGAGTTTTTGAGCTAAAATGATGAAGGAGACCAAAACGGACATTTTGAGACCTTGACGAGCCTCCAAGGTTTATTTTTCACCGAGATAGAGACATTTGAAGTTGAGAAAATAAGAATTCTATAAAAACAAAATTCTGAGAAAAACGCGTTTTAAGTTTTTACTCTTGTTTTTTACGTTTCAATCATCAAAAAAACTGCCAAAACTACTTTCCTACACTGAAATTTCACGAGGAATTCGTTTCTGACGTCAAAAATTACTTTAGGAGGAGAGAAAAATGAAAAATTCACTATTATGATGCGTTTAATTTTGAAAAAAACTGCATTACAAAAAGAAATCCTGTTTTTCATAATGTATAAATTATCAAAAAAGCTCTCAGAACTACTTCTTTGTACTGAAATTTCACGAGGAATTCGTTTTTAACGTCGAAAATTACCTTAGGAGAATAGGAAAATAAAAAAATTGACTTCGTTTACACCCATTTTCGATCAATTTTATTCTAATATTCTCCAACAAAGCAATATTTCAGATACTATGTATTTCTCAGTACAGTTGAATTTGCACACACAAATCTATGGGTATTTTAGGTTATTTTTTTAGTGTGGTAGACTCCCGAGGCTCCCCTTACCTTCAACAGACGGCATTTTGCAGCGCATGTACATTTTTTTAACATTCCGACTTTAGGTACCTTTTCCTCAGTCGGTTTGAACGTCATTTAGACGTGATGTAATAGGTTTTCCGAAGTAAAATTTTGGTAACAGCTGCGTAAAGGTCTGGACCATTTAAAAACGCAAAAAAAATTTTTTTGAAAAAAATTGTCCATTTTTCGTTTTTTGGCTCTAGCGTAAAATTCCGTTTTCCGACTTTAGGTACCCTATCCCTGCACGGGTCACATATGGAAGTTGATGAAATATTACTAAAATCGTTCAATTTAGCACAAAAATTTTCAAAATACAGAGTGAAAAGCGTTGAATTCAAAATAAAAAAACTTGAATCTGTCTAAAAATTTGTTCGGAATTTCTTAAAAATCGTTGAAGTTGTGAAAATAATTCAATACGTTGTAAAAAGTTATTTGAATTTAAAAAAAAAACTGTAGAGCTTTTTCAATAATTTACCTATTTTGCGAACAATTTCAAAAAAATGTCAATATTTTTCCAGCCACGTTCAACCATTTCCTGAATAATTGATTTTTTAATAATTTTTTATTGCAATTTTATCACAAATTGCGCGATTTTTTCGAAGTTTCACTAGATTTAATTGATAATTTATCTTTTTTTACACAATTTTCTTTATGTTTTATTAGTTTTTGTGTCTTTATAATGTAATTTTTATGATAAATCGAACATTTGATAATTCAAAAAAATTTACAATTTAAGCAAAAAAGTAGCATGTTTTCAAACAATTTTTACCATTTCAGAAATTTTTAATGACATTTCACTGAATATATTCGTGGTTATTTCACGCGGATTTTACAACACTATAGATACAATCATTCAAAACTATTCTCACGAGCGAATCTGAAATTTTTCTCAAAGTTAAAGTTTAGGTGACCTACTCTTCTCTTCTCCCACCATTTTACTATCAACAGCTCCGTAAAAGTAGCACACAAAATTTTTGAAAAGATTTAGGTACCAAAAAAATAATGAACCATAAAACTTTGATTCAGTAAAAATATTAAAATGAAATTTTTCTAAAAAATCATAGAAAATGACTTACTCATTTATGTTCCTAATTCTAAAGAGGAAAATTCGTAACTCACCTGAAACAAAAAATAAATAAATTTATTATTTTATACATACAAAATGGAATTATTAAGTTGGACCTACACCTAAATGTGAAATTTGACAGTTTCTGCACACAACAAATTTTCAAGGAGTTGGGGCCTTGGGGCATTCGTCCTCCCTGTTTCATCTCCTCTGATGGATAAGAATGCCACTTGGTATTCGTTACTGGTTAATCTTTACTTCAATTTTGACCGAATTGATGTAGAAAAACTTGAATTTTCAAGTTTTAACTATTTTTCTCTTTACAAAATGAACTTTTTTAAAATATCAGTCATGTCAATATTTGTTGAATTTTTCATTAAAACGTAAAAATTTTGGTAATTTTTGAAAATTTTCAAAACTTGAATTTCATTTTTATTAAAATACCAGATTGTAAAGAATTTTTTGACATTTGAAAAATTCTTCATTGATTTTTCAAGGAATGGGAACCGAACATGATTACATACAAGGTTCTACTGGAAAAACAGAAAAAAATTATCAAAAAGGTTTAAATTAATTTTTCATGGGGGAAAAAAAATGAAAAATAGTCCCAAAAAATGTTTCAAGTTCCTAAATACATGTCTGAGATAATTTTCACCCCCCCCCAATCGGAATCTTTCTGAAGTGGAAAGTGAAACAAAAAATCAACATTTTCAAAACTACAATCAAGTAGGTAATGCATTAAAATTAATTTTTTTTGAACTCTCAACTGTTTTTGAAGTCACACTCTACCTGCAAATCCAGAAATGGATTCCAACGGTCAAAAAACATCCATTTCGAAATCCGATTGAAAATATCTACAATGTAGAATCGAGTTCTATTCCATTCAAGTCTTTTTTTTTTTTTTTTTTTTGATGAAAACTATGAAAATAGACTTGAGGTCAAAAAACATACATTTTGATGCCAATTTTTAAAAAAATCAAATTTTGGTACCACCCGTTCCAGTGGATCGCCTTATTTTGGGCTTGGGATAAAAATAAGCCTAGAAAGAGATCCAGAGGCTTTAAAACCCCATTTAGAGCTACTTTTCTCCCAATTTTTTTTTCTTTGAAATTCATTCAAACTTTTTTTAGAAGGGAAAGGAGGCATGGTCTCAAATTTTATTGCGAGTCAAACACTATCAAATACTTTCTCATCACCCATATTTTTCTAAAAAATTGGACCAACATCTAAATTTAGACTAAAATTATTTAATCCCACTATTACCAAACTATTTGAAAAAACGAACAAAAATCTGACCCAAATAAAGTACTTGAAACAATAAAAACTTCCACATCCCCTCCCTCCAAAAACCTACAAAGCCACACGACAACACTATACCTATCCCTTCAACAACTCCATACGGCCAAAGAAAACTCAACTGAAAACTCCACCATCTCGTACTCCTCCTCTCTAATCCATCTAGAACACCGAACCCACCCATCACTCTTCAGTTCCGATACGATCCCTCGGCTCGTGAGCACACCGGCAAAACAAAATCATCAAAGACCTTACACTACATTAGTAATTCCGCAGTGTAAGCCAATTTCGACGAAAGTTTTTAAGCCCATTCGTGACGCTTCGAGAATTAAATATAGCGAAAAAATTACTCAAAACTTAAGCTTTTTCCAGAGCCGTTATACGAGCGTACGTATTTCATCAAAAGCTCGGCTACGTTGCGGCCCAGCATCATCCGTAGAGGTTGAAAAACTTTCGAATATACCTACCGTTGCAACAACGTTCCAGCCTTAAGTAATTATTAACATCATTAGCGCGACGGTATAGCAAAGGAAAAAAACTATTTTTAGAAAAAAAAAAGCGAAGCAGAAGCGAGATTAAGATTTCAACACCCCATATACTCGACATTTTGAAGGAAAAAAAAATATTCCGACAACTTTTCCGTTTGTTTATCGTTAAAAAACAAAACGCAACGTCTAACTTGGCGCAGCCGGAGAACAACAGAGTAGTGAAAAAAAAGTAAAAACAAAAAAAAAGTTACAATATTTGTGAAAAATTGAACTTGTCCAACTTTTAAACGAAAATCCTGATGAAAAAATTATTTTCCGCTTGGTCAAACCTTTTCACGTACTTACTGGTAAAATTTTCAAATATTTTTTTTAAATCTTACTTTTCCCCTCCAGACAGTATTTTTATAAAATTCGAGTACATATTTACCTACCGCATAGCGGTCCGCAAAGTTCCCGATGCGGTATGTTAAAGATGCGGGGAAAAAATCAGCTTAAATGAAGCGTTCTAAAAGCACACACCGCCACTGTCGTTATGAAACGAAGCGCGTATAATTACGCTTTTTTGTTTTTCACTTCGAATACGATGATAATTAAAATTACCACGTTGGCTGGTGTTTTCCCCCCTTCGCTTCGTCGTGGTCACTGGTTCGAATCGAGGCGCCAGCGCCATCGCCATTGCCATTCATCGGCGTAAAACGTAGCCGCAAAATAGATACCAAATCAAATTAATAAGATTGTCAACTCTTGACTAATTTATCGCGTATTATTATAAAATTACTTTCGAGAAGACAATACGTAAAGAGGGTTGCGTCGCGTCGCCGCCAAAAGTTCAGGTCATTTTCGATTATTAACTGGCCATCCCACCAGCTCCTAATTGTTTTTGCCAAAAATGAGATTTCGACGATGCATAGTTCAAATTTATTCGAAGTTCAAATTTTTTCAACTCTAAATATTTCTTTAATTCTAAATCTTTTTAAAAATTGTATCCAATTTTTAAAAATTTGCAACAATGAAATTTTTCAAACATTTTTCCACTTATAATTTTTTTTTAATTTTTCAAAATTTTACCAACCTTTAATTTTTTTAACTTGATATTTTTATAATTTAAAAAAAAAATCCTAAGGTAATTAATTACCTATCAAATCAGAAGAAAGGGTCTGTCCGGATAAGAGGTGAAATCGGTTCCAGCTTCAATTTTTACTCAAAACCTGGCAGATCGTGTCCCTTGATGTAAAAAAATCAGGAAAAATTTTTGATCCCTCACCCCCTCCAATTCGGAATTATGGTCATTTTATTGCATTATTTCCAAGAATTTTTAATTTTAGCAGAAGTGAAGAAAATTTTCTATTCTTTGGCACAAAGTTACAACTCGTAGAGGTGTATTCACTACTTTCACGTTTTTTCGGCCATTTGAAGATTTTAATTGTAAAAAACACCACAAAAGCAAAGAGCGACCACCCTGAAAAAATTACTAAAAAATAGGTTTTTTTACGTGAAATTAGTTTTGGTCATTTTCTTGAACTAAGGGCCGAAAATCGAGAAAGGCCATACAGAAACGTTGTTATTTAAATAGATTTTTAAAGTTTTGAGCGTTTTATGCGGAAGAAATGACTAAATTAAAAGACTAAAGTCAGATTCGTGTTCAGCGGATTGACATACTCGAATTGATAAACACTCTTTTCGCGATCGTTTTACTTCAAGTTCCAAGTCAAAAATTTTTCTTGACTTTTTTACATCGATCGAGGGACACCATTTGAGGGGGTTGGAATGAGAATCGGAGCTGGGGCAGATTTCATCTCTTATTTGACCAGACCCTTCTGAAAAACAAAGTTCAATTTTTAAATTTGAAAAATTTTCAAGTTGAAAAAGATTTGAAGAAATCAACGTTGGAAAAATTGTTAATATTAAAATTTTTTCCAATCGTAAATTTTTTTTGAACTTGAAAATTTTATTGAAATTTTTTCAACTTTGATTTTAAATTTTTTTCAACTTAATACTTTTTAAAATTTATTTCAACTCGGAATTTTTTCCAGTACGAGTGATTTTAGAATTTTTCGTAAATTTTTTTCAACTTTGAATCTTTAAAAAAATTTCTAAGTTCATGTGTTTCAAAATTTCTCCGAACTGAGTAATTAAAAAAAATTTTAAAAATATGAAATTGAGAAAAAAATTAGAATTTAAAAAATTAAAAAAATTTAGGGCTGTCCGTGAGTTTATTCCCAACGAAATATTCGTGTGAAAAGATGGGCGAATTGATTTCCATTTTTTTCGAGGTGTATGTAAAAGTTAATTCCCACTTTCGGCACGAAATTCAAGTTTAGGTTAGGTTCCTAGACCCGTATTTATGTAATATTATGAAGTTTCGTTCTATCACAGATTAATCAGTAAGTGTTTGGAAAAAATCAACAACTCGAAAACTAAATAAAAGGGAAAAATACTATGAAATTCCTTGAAATTCCTTGAAATCTCCTCGATTCAAGTACGAAGTTTCGTTGAGATCGATGCAGATTTGATAACGTGTTGATAATTCGAAGAAAAATTTTTTCGCCAAGTCATAATTTTTTTTGTGAGAAAATCCAGTCTGAAAATTTGAAAATCGGTTAATACGCGTCTAGGAGGGGCAATCTGGATCATGGAGATGATATTTCGAGAGTCCAACTGCTCATTGAACCAGAAACTGATGAATGAGTAATGGAAAAAGAACCGCAACATGGTCATGAAAATGGAATTAATTTGTTAATTCAATAAAAAGCGAGAATCTGCAAATTGGCTCCATTTGTAAGACGATGTTACAGTTCTTTTTCCGTTGCTCATTCATCAATTTTTGGTCTAATGATCAATTGGACTTTTTTTTCGTCAATGGGACTCTCGAACTATCCTCTCTATGGTCCATATTGCCTCTCCCAGCCGTATATTTTCCAATTTTCAAACTTCTAGACAATGATTTTCACGTATATAAGAAGTATGACGAGGTGAAAAATCTTTTTGAAAAATTATCATTCGTACTTGAATAGAGGGAACTTCGAGGGATTTAATGCAATTTTTACCTATGCGGTAGCCCTTTTAGTTTTCAAGTTGTTGATTTTTTCCGGGAACTTTCTGACTATACTGTGTATGAATGAAGGTGCCTTAATTTCAAGAAATTATTGTTCTCAAACAATAAGTAAGTACCTAGTTTTACATTCAGATTTGGAAAATCATTTTAAAATGTAGTTTTGGAACATTTAAAAGAAAATTTTCACCAATAATTTTTTGGGGGAGAAAAAACTCAGTAGTGATGACTAATGGAGTAAAAAATTTGTGTTGATCAAAATGTTTTACAAGCAAAAAATAGGATAGTTGAAATTATTGTAATAGAGGGACCCAAAAATTGAAAATTTTTACTCGGGTGAGATTTTATCCAATTTTAGAAACTAAATTTGACAAATTCTCCTTCCTTCAACTCAATTTTTTCGACTAAAATTCCCTTCTCTCAATTATAGGACTTATAAAAGATCCATTCGTACAATATTTTTTGTCATAACAAAAAAAACCCTCTAAAGCCAACCTTCTCGTGGTATCTCCTGAGTAACGCCGATAGGCTGAAAGAGATCCGGAACCAATTCGTACATACCCCAAAAAAATGAGAATCAATTCACATATTTCTAAATTCACGGAATCAACTCACCAACTTCCAAACTTAGATTTGAAAAAAATTGAACTTTGAATAAATTTGGACTCAGACCGTCGAAATCCCATTTTTGGCAAAAATAATTAGGAGCTGGTGCCACTCCGCGATATTTTCGACTCGTCCCAGCGCTTTCTGGCGTATTTTAAAATATAAAACGAGAATTTAAATACCACTTGCGACAAGACCACAGCATCAACGCTCCAATTACATTAATGAACTGGAATATATATGAATATCGTACAAAACAAAGCTAAAAAACAGCGTATTACGAATACGTCAGCAAATATAGTAACATATTGAACGAATCATACAAATACATGTCATAAACAACGTGCTGCACCAGTAATAGAAAGATAGTTTGTGTATTAAGCCAACTTTACTGTAGCATTACAATACACGAATAATACCAGACCAACAGTACGCAGATACGGCTAAAAAGCTCTGGATGAACTTGCCCTTGATCTTTTATCATTTTAAAAAATACTGCATCCTCTAATTTATATACAACTGTGTCAAGGCTAATAAGGAAACTCACCGCAATTCGATGTACCAATCGATCAACCAATTGAAAAAGTACATACAGACTACCTAAAGTTAACCACATGTTGAATTTTTTTCCCGCCATGAAAGATTCGTCCAATCGAAAAGACGTTTCCCTTTTTTTTTTGCTCTAGATGTGTTGAAAATATATACCTACGTAGTAGGTACACAAACGCATAGAGAATACTCGTACGATACGGTTTATTTTATTATTGTATCATTAAAACAATACACGACGCGTTGAAGATGAACAGCGAAACACAAAAAAATAAACGCGTAACTAAAGTCGACGACGGAAACTGGCATTGTACGAATACAAAGCGAAATTAAGACCCCATTGTTGATTACCGGTATTGAATTTTCGGTTTCGTTTACCCTTACCCTGCTCTCGTCTCTCCTTTTTGGTGTATTGAAATACTAAAAATCTTACGTGTTACGTAATCGAACGAAATTTACGAATAGGATGGGTTTTGATAGGAATTTTGAAGTAAGTCGTGTCATGGGGACGAACCTGAGCTGAATTGTATAAAGTGCGTTCCTTGGACATTTTTTTTATGTTTAAAATTAGTTAGAACGAAGACAATGTATATTGAGTATTTTTAAAACGAGAGTGAAATATGTGCAGATTTGAGCAAAAAAAAAGTTGAAAAAATGCAGAATTTTCAATTTTTTTGAAAAATTTTACTTGAAACGCAAAAAATGGCGCAAAATTTGCTCGTCGAATTTAGGCTGAGGCTTCAGCCCCTTCGGTTCTCCTTTTGGCTGCGGCACAGTTAAAGTGGCGAATAAACCACTTTTCTAATCTTTAAACTTTTTAAAATTTCTTTCTAAATTGTACGAAATTTCAATCTCAAGAATTCGTCAAAAATTTAAAAATAAACTTCGAGAGCTAAAAATTGGGGTTTCTTGATATGGTCTTCCACGTTATAGAATTTTTATTCGAAATGGATAGTCTGAAGTTAAGTGGTTCCCCATTTCTTCGGAAAAATAAAATAGTAGGAATGTTGGTAATAGGGCAGGCACAGATCGGGGTGAATGAGAAAAATCTCCCCCCCCCCCCATGCTAGAAAATGCCTTATTGTCAAAAGTTGAAAAAATGGGAATTTTAATTTTCAAAGGTAAATAATTTCGCTTTCGCATCACTTGAGAAATATTTTCACCCTCATTTACATAAAATATCCTTAAATTTTAAAATTCTACCAAAAATAACTTTTTTTTAATTTTTTTATTGCAAAAACTCGTGTTTTACATTTCTTAAAACATATTTGGACTATTCCTTAAGAGAATTCAAAAAGAATTTGACACCAAAATCCATCCTAGGTACCTAAAATCGTTGTCTGATCTGCGTTTAAATATCACTTTTGACTCAAGTTTTCAAGTGGGTTTTCATTAATTTTTTGGTAAAAAATCATTGTTTTTTTCAAACAAATTAGTAATTGACTGAGAAATTAGTCATTTTAACTGAAAAATCAGTGAAAACACCAATTTTTAGTGAAATTTATTTCACTGTTTCAATTCTTTTAAAAAGGAAAACTTTCACCAAATTTGAGTGATTCTGATTTAGTGTAAAATCACGAGTAGCCTTCAACCCCAACCAGCCACCACATGAAACATAGTTCATCCAGAGCCCCAATGGGAATGAAAAACATAGGAAATTGAAATTAAAATGGGACAATTTTGAAAACAAAAATTAAGCAAGAAAATGGAACTGGAAATCATAAAATTCAATATTTCGAAAAAAATAACGAATAAATTAATTAATAAGTTCAGAATTAGATACACCTACAAATTATATGTAGGTAAATTTTCACTGATTTTCAGCAAATGCCCCAAATTTTTTATGGATTTTTTCAAAGATTTCCTTTCAGTGCAATTTTTAAAATAATTCCTTTCTGTACCGCCATTCTGACTGTTCATCGATGAGAAATTTTTTTTCCTCCCCTTCACTTTCCCGAAAAAAAAATGAAAATTGATGAATTTTTAGTGAAAATAGGTACTTGAAAAATTCATCTGAGTACCATTTTTTGTTTTTAATAGTGATAAAAGTTTAATTTTAGTCGTTAGCATCCTTTTATAAGACAATTTAAACAAGCTGTATGCAAACATTTTACTCGAGGGTACATAATTTCATAAAACTTAACTCTCTTCACTCCTGCGAAAACATAAAAAGTTGCTATCCCACTTCTCAAAATTGTTTCTATTAGGAAATTGTTCCAAATTTTTTTCTACCCTAAATGAAGCATAACCACTAACCAGTGATAGACGGAACCGAAAACATAGAGAGAAAATCGTCTTTCCCACTGCAATAACACTCAAATCACCACTCTTCACATTCTCACTCAATGCCCCAAATTTTAAAAAAAATGACAAAATACCATTTTCAGTTTGAAAAATTATAGCATTAGGTAAAAAAATTTAGAAATAATGATGATTTTTCAAAGAAAATTTGCAGATTGCACTGGGGAAATTGAAAAAAAAACTCCAGTCTCCTGGGAAAATTTCAAATTTTTGCCCCTTCAGTTATGCCAACTTCAGTTCATCCCTAAGAATAACGAACACTTCATAGTTTCAAATAAAAAAATTGAAAAAATTTTTAATCCTTCAATGTAGTTTCTTAATCTCTCTAGGTATTACAATGAAACCCTTCTCAGAGAACAATAGAGGGGGTACAAGTTGACTAAAATTCATAAAAATTTCAAAAAATCGAGAACTGAATGAAACAGATTTAAAAGTTAAAAATGCCTTTTAATTACTTTTTAATGCAGGCTTTTTAAACAGAAATTGACTATCGTATTTTCCAATTTTTCCGTTGAAATACTCCACCGGACAGATTTAAATTCTTTTGAAAATTTAAATAATTCTAGCGAAAATTGAACTCCTTTTTATCCCATCTAGAGATTCCAAAACTTTTTTCAGCACAATTTCTTGGAAAATAGAGGTTAAATTAAAATTTCAAATTCCTTTTTTTGGGGGGGGGGGAAGTCAAGTATTCTACATGAAAATTGAAAACAAAAAATTAACACGGTTTTTCCCTTAAGGTAAAAATCTTAGAACATGGATATGTCAAAATTAATTTAAAGTGATTAGGGTTTTATCATAACTTCATAAGCATGCTTTCAAAGACTCACATTTCACAATCTTTGACTCTTCTTATGTCTTTAAATTTTTTTCTGTTTTTTTTTTTTTTTTTTTTCTAAATCTAACATAATATTATTATGTCTGTCACGGTGGGAATGCCCAGGCCTCTCAGGTGGTAACACTGAGCCGGCCGCTGAGAGTTCGATCCTACTTGGTAGCTAGAACCTACCAAGTAACTTTGTAGTATCTTATACCTCATCGAGTTAAGTTCATACCATGAAATCAGTGTAGTGCATGTTTAGTATTTAAATATACAATGAAAGCCTGGGTTTGTGTTTAGTGTTTTAACGTAAACGTAAATTGCCGGGCTATCACGACCGATGTGATTGACTGAGTGCTTGCGCTGAGCTGGCCAGGGACCGGGACCCTTAAGCCCGAGAAACTGTATAGGTAGAACCTGTGATTTGTGAAGTGTAGAGGTAAGGGCAGCTAAGTCTCACTACGTGGGTCCTAAGTTTATCTCACCCTTCTCATGTCCTATCCTATAAATGTTGTGCTATCATATCTAACCCTAGTCTTCATCTTCAATGCAGCAGTACTGAATCATATTCATCAATTATTTTAAAAATATACTTTTCTGTTCAATAATTATTGTTAAAAAATCATTTTTTATTGTACCCCCAGGCCCTTAGGCATATCCATAACATAATATTATTATATTCGGATTTAACATTCAATTGTTTTTTTGTTTTTTTAAGTTTAACATAATGTCATTGTATCTCAGTGTCATCTAAGTAACCAACCTTGACCTTGCGTCTAGTGTTATGTAACTTTTTTTATGAAATGTTATCATGCCCATGTGTTAAAGTTTAAACTTCTATTTTTAGTTCCAAATTTCTTCAAGTCCAACATAATGTCATTATGACTTGATCTAAGAATGCTAAGTAACCAACCTAGTTTTTCAAGTCTAACATAATGTTGTTATGTCTTAATTTTAAAATGTTACATACCTAACCATAACCAGTGTTAGTTTTTTTCAGTCAAACAAAATGTCACTACATATATCAGTTATCATCATTCAACATAATGTCATTATGTCTTAATCTGAATCAGGCAGTGCATAATATCTTCAGTATTATTCGCTAAACTGACATTTAGACCTTAATTCTCCTTTTCTCTTCTGCAGCTTAATAAACATAATGTGATTATATCTTAATCTCAATTCATTTCCAATCACTAGACCGACATTTGGAAGACATCAGTTCTTTTCTCATCCACAGTAGACATCAATTGAACCGTGTTAAGTTAAAAGCGACCAAGCGACATCAAAAATTTTATCAAAAAACAGAATTGAAAGTACGATAACTTCTAAACAGTTGAAGAAGGGATAAAAAGTATGAAAAATGTGAACTCTGGGAACATTAATTTATCAGTAATTTACGTGCTCAGAAGCCTATTTTATATTACCAGTGAGAAATACGTTAAAATCTTAGCACTTCCAAATTTGTCGCTTGGTCTCTTTTGACTCAACACGGTTCAATTCTGCTTATTATGTCTTTAAAATATTAATATGATATCCAAATCTAAAATTTAATCCAATTTTTGAGTTTCTTCATGTCCAACATAATGTCATTATGTCTCGATCTACCATAAACATTAGATAACCAACATTGATGTTACATAACTGTTCAAGTTTTTTAGTCTAACATAATATTATGTCCAAATATAATATGCAATATTATTTCCAGGTTTTTTCAAGTCTAACATAATGTCATTATGCCTTGATCAACCGTAACCATTACATAACCCATAATCCATAACAATTTTCAAATCCCCCCCCCCCCCCCATCATAAAAACATATCCATGTCAAAATATAATATTTAATTTTATTTCTAAGTGTTTTCAAGTCTAACATAATGTCATTATGTCTAGATCCACCGTGACCGTTACGTAACCCGTAACCCGTAACCGTAACCGTTACAGTTTTCAAATTTTACCCCCCAGGCCTAAAGACATATCCATGTCAAAAAAATAATAGAGTTTTTAAAAGAAAATTTAAAATAATTTAAAACGTTTGAATATCTATCCACCTATCCATTTAGCTACCTAACCGCTCCTTCCCCTCATCTATCTCTAACTTTTCTGAGCTCTGTTTTCTTAAACTCTCATTACATTTCCTAATCCTAAACTTAATCTAACACCTCCGTAAAATTGAATAAAATTGTCGAAAATATATAAAAATATTCCAAAAGAATAGGAAAACATACCTACCTAAACAAAAAAGTAGGTAAAAAGAAAAATTCAAAAACAAATCTCATTACACCCAGCACACTTCATTATTTTCTAATCAAATTATCGAACAACTGTTAAGAAAAGGAAGAAGATACCTTGTAAAACATCGGTACCATGTCCAACATCGCTCGTATACATTACAACTAAATACGGATTCGTAAATATTAGGTATTCATAACGCGAAATCACAAAGACATAAAAATTTAAAAAATTTGAATTATTCTACGACTTGAAATTTTTAAATGAGATATTCGTACGGGAGAATTAAAACCACAAGGAGAACCCCTTTTCCTCTCCGCAAGGTCGAATATTTCATACAACCGAATCGAAATTAAAGTTACATTTCAAACTACACGAAAAAAAAAAACTCAATAAAAATGATATTCCATCGGCGAGATTTCCAACAAATGTATTTTTTAAAGACTTTTGGCCGACCTTTTTATCAGCAGTACCTTCGAAGAAGTAGGAAAAAACCCCGAATACGCATTGAAAATTCACCCTTTCATCATTGAACGCAAGACCGGAATCGGACAAGAAATGAGATTGGGAGAAAATAGAAATGCTACATGGTTCTGCTTTTCATTCACTATCAAACGGTAAGGTCGTAGTACACCTACACACCAGCCAGATATCTTTTTACGATTGGTGGACGCGCACGCGGATCGTATAGTTGTTTATAAATTTGCGAATTTCGTTAAATATGCTCATTTTCTTTCAACGTCGAGATTCGACATTCCTTTTCAGCCAGAGTCCAGCTTAATGATCCGCAGCCGAAACGTGGATTGCGTAAAAACCTACGTCAACCGGAAACGATTAAGTTGCAGGAATATTTTCGAATAGCTAAGAAGGACAGCGCGGGCTACAAAGTTATCCATTAAATTTTTCAATTTTACAGTCGTCCGAACGTAGCGTATAATTTTTTCCTAACACGTTAATCATCGACAATAATAATTTCCTTTCGTATCGATATAATAAATGTCCGTCACGTGCGCCAAATAGTAAAAAAATAAATAAAACAGATGATTTTTTTTCGAAAATTTTTGTCGTAGAAAAAATATGACTTTTCTCGATCACCACAGAGAAGTGGAAATTTTTAATTATCCGAATATACTCGCAGATACATAAATATCAATTAAGTGAAGGGAGTTATTTTTGAAAAAAAAAAACTTATTCTTTGAATACGATACTTCAACACATTAGACATCGACTCGTTAAATATTCATCTCACGATGCCCTCTCAAGATATTATGCTTTAATTAATGGGCTATTGTTTAAAACAAGAAAAAACACATGCAATTCAGTTTGGTTTATTTAACAATAATGTGCCGAATACTATAAGTATTCATGTTCTTTAGTCACAGTCGTTAACGTACGTATACGACTTCATGAACATTAATGACTGCCAGTAGCGTCGTTTATAATGTAATTAAGCGAGTTTATTTTATCAAACTTTTTCTTCCTTCAAATATTCCAAAAATTTACGCTAGAGCAAAAATTAACCCTATAGAGTTGGCCAATTTTACTCCACTCTTGGTGCTCGTTTCTAGTGTTTTGAGAATTTCACGCTTCGTGTAACTTCTACGACGAAGCGTTTCGAATACTGATTAAAATCTCCGCATTAGAGATGTTTTTAATACTCGTATACATAGTTTACAACTTAATCGAAAATTCTCCGCTTGTTGCATATGATCAATCAAAATTATACTCGGATACAAAGAGGTAGGGCTATATAAGGGTTTCGGGGGTTCAAACAACATTCCACCTTCTCTAAAGTGGCCAAAAAATAAGATTTTACCTTCAATGGCAAAAAAAAAACTTTTTCGAGAGCAGTTTTTTACTCCTTGAAGGCGTCTTTTTGAGGACATTTTGCCGTTACTTCGTTCTTCAAGCACATTTAGGAATATTTTCAAAAACATTTTTACAATCATAATACCTAATTTTTCCCCTAATTTTAAAAAAAAATCTTCATTTTTGATGAAAATTGTCATTTTGAAAAAAAAAAAAATATATAGGTACCTATCCCCGACAAATTCGAATATAATTGAAAGTAAGTAGGTGTTTTTGAAATAAACCAAATTCATGATTACTTCTTATTTGTTGGCGGGCGACAGATACGATAATATTGTACTTATTCAAGTTTCAAAATATGTACTACGAGAGTTTATTTTGTTTCAAAAATGAGGTGAACTTGGACGAGAGCGAAAAAATAATTTAAAAATAAGTATGGTATACATTATACAATTTATCGAAAACAGAGAAAAAAATACGAGTGCATAGGAACCCATGTTAATTCTTAGTTATTAAGAAAAAAATTGTCATTTTTGATGATGATGGCCGTGGGGAATTTGGAAAAAAAACATGGCCAAAAACAATTTTTTTGCGTTTTGATGTGCAACATTTTTTTTTTTATAGCTAAGTATCCAAAGGGTAGTCATAACAAGTTTTTTTTTAAAAAAGAGGAAAATAAGAAATTTTATGAAATTTTTCTCAAGTTTTGTTCTTTTTTTCTGTTTTTTAGAAGAAATTCATTCATTACCTTGAGTAAAGAAATTTTAATAATATAGGTAAGTACATATTTGTATGATGTGCAGTATAAATTTTTAAAAAAATTGTTCGGACAAAATTTTTTCTAAATTTTTGAAATCAGGATTCAAATTATTTGAAATTTGGAGAGTTTAAAATTTCTAAATTAAATATATGTAGGTATTTGTAAAAATTTCCTGAACTAAAATATCAAGTTTATAAACCTGGAGACCAAAGAAAATGAAAAATTTTAATTCAAATAAATTGTTTCAAATTTTTTGAACTAAAACTTGAAATTTCCAAATTCGGAGACGAAAAAAACAAAAAGTTCTGATTCATCACATTTTCTAAATAATAATTTTCAGTTACCAAATTTGAAGACTCGACAGGGGCGCACCCAGGGGCCGACCTCCCCCCCCCGTCCTAAGTTTGTCTAGGAGATTTTTTTATCATAAAAATGTCAAAGAAGAGTATGATTTTTTTTTTAATTTCACCCTCGCTTCGATCAGGCAGTATTTTAGTACCTATTTCTTAATAAACATAGTTGAATTTGCAAAAATTCTGTCTTTTTTAATCAGTAAAATAATTTTAAATGAAAATGAGTGATTTTTCACTGATTTTTCGGTCAAAAATTACTAATTTTCCAATCAATGTCCCATTTATCAGTAAATATCAGTAATTTTGACTAAAAAAAAATCATTAAATCTCGCCATTTTCCAATTTTCCTTCGCTCAAATCTGTAGGTATATATGTATTATTTGCGTACTGAAAATACCCCAACTACTCCAGCCCCACTGAAATAACAGATTACTTCATTTTTTCATTGAATTTTGACCTCCCTCACATTTTTTCTCAAAATCTGAGTCCCCCTCCCCCTTACACAATTTCTGGGTGTGCTGATGGGACTCGAGAAGTAAAAATGCTTCAGATAAAATTATTTTAAAACTTTCTGAATCAAAAATGCAAATTTTCCTAAACGTTGGAGCTTAAGATGGAAGATTTTTAATTCATTCTCTAAATCTAAATCAGTAAAATTCGGATCAAATTCTGCATATTTTACTCTACGAGTATGAAACAAATTTCACTGAAAATCAGGGGTTTTAGTAAAATTTATTTCACTGAAAATCAGGGGTTTTAGTAAAATTTATTTCACTGAATGAAATAGGCAAAATTTGACCAGATTCGACTGATTCACATTTAGAGGGCAATTAGAATTTCTCCAAATTTTTAGCCTTAAAATGTAAATTTTTTCAAAAGGATCCAAGAATTAAAAATTTTTGACTCTGAGTAATCAAATTTTTCGAATCAAAATGTCAAGATACTAATTTAAACTTTAAAAATGTAAAATTTCCTACTCGTATAAAATACTATTTCTTGACTCAAAAGATGAAACATTTTTGAAAATCTGCTAGCGTTTTTTCGGGGTAATTCAACCCAATCTATAATTTAATTTGATCACCAACTAATTCAAATTTATGGAACTCAGAATTCTCATTCTATAGATTACGCGAGTAAATTTCATGAAAAAAATATCTCCTAATCGCGATGAAATACCCATGTTAAAAGTACAATACGTGACAGAAAATAACAACGAAATACACGACAATTTATTCAAATTATGCTCTTCTTCCCCTCCCCTCCCCCTCCCCTGATTAGCTCTCGCTTATACATTTTCATTTTTCAATTTTTTCTCCAATTATATGTTACTGTGTGGATAATGCATAACAATATGTGAACTGAAATTTTATAAGAAGGTTAACGAATTTCAACGCTTATTGAATAATCAAAGGGGGAAAATAATCAAAATCTAGAAAATCATCCCTTCCCTCTATGACTTCATTCTTCTACACCACTACTGAAATAGAATAAAAATCGATCATGTACCTCAAAAGCGTTACTTCGGCAAGATTCTAAATAAAATTCATCTTGAAGTGAAAAAAACCTTCACTCAGATTAGATAGCAACACACAACACTCATAATCATCAAGTGTTAGATAAAAATAATTAAATCCTCGGAGTAATAAAATTCGCACCAAAATTCAACACCGAGCTGTAAATAGTAAAACTGATCCAAACAACGAAATAAATCACGTAGAGCAATTTCAAATTTGTTCAGTCTCGAAGAAAAATAAAATTAAAAATTCCACTATAAACTCATTCCAGTTCAGCAAGTAAATTCAACGGGTGTTGCTTGATTCTTACTTGAACCTCGTTATTTTCATTTATTCAGGTATTCGGGATTGTTTGGTTACAAAAAAAAAGTACAAAAACAAAATACAATAAAAGACGTTTTATGAAAAATAATTTTAAAAAAATTAAAAATTCTCAAGTACAGCTTAAAAAGTTAACCCAAGAAACCCCAACGGTAATGAACCAATGATAAACAATGAAAAATAAAAAATCGTTTTTAATTGGCCAAAATCTACCCCCCGCTGCAGCCAACATCGCAGCACTAAAAGTGCTAAAAGAAAGTCACGCACGTTGAGCCAATTTTTCCGGTAAGTACCTACTACCTAGCTATAAGCTACCTCCGTTGATATAATTAAAATTAAAACTCGTATTAATTTTTCGAAAAATGGTTATTTAAAACTAGGTAGATGAAAAAAAGCAAATATAACCCGAATAATTTTCCTAACGTTCACAAATGGTCATGTTGACTTAGTAAATATTTGAAACGGTTTTTTTACAGCCGCGGCGATACAAATTTCTCATTTTATGCAACTACATAAATACGTTTTAATCGACACAATCATTTTTTATTATCAAGTTTATGTACGCACACATTTGTGCACTAATTCGTTAAATAAAGAGTGTATGAATGGATTAATAAAGAAGGCGAAATAACAGACAAGTTACAATGTAATTATCCGCGATTTTTATTTACAGGTCAATGCAATATCCATTATGAGTGTTTTCGGCGTACATACATACGTAACAAGGAATACTTTTCTTTTTCAGAAATAAGCATAGTCGAATAGTATTTCACACGATACCGATAAGAAATCGCGAGAATTTTACCGTCGTCGCGACGAAACTAAAGAACGAAATCTGCTCACGTGTGCGCGAAAAGGACTAACACAATACATGCAATACTGTAAAGATTTGAATAAGAACTCACCGAAATCGAATATAATACTATTCATTCATCATCAGCAATCGGATTTTCTTCACTTTGAAGTTCGGAAAACTCGCGATTATAGAATTCAATCACTCGAAAACTTCATCAAACATTGAACGCGAACGCGACAATTTTACAGATAGAAATTTTCCAACGACGGATAAAAATTAAATAATTGTTTTACTTTACGAGAATATATTAAACAGTAATTGATATAAACTGAAAATTAAATTATTATTTTTCGCAAATCACGGATTATTAACTGTCACTCAACTGATCAACAATCAACTGAACTGAACAGCTACAAAACACGACTGAAGGTTGACGTCATGCTATAACACAACACGAGTTATTCGAACAGGTGGTTTACTCCATGGTGAGATGTGCGCGCGCATTTGCCCAATAAGTTGCATGTAATGTGTTACTAGGGGAAATGTTCATTTTCTCGCAATTTAAAACCATGATGGAATTTTCTCCGGAGGTTTTATTTTTCAAAGAAAACATAATTGTAATAATTTTAACCCCATGCTGGGATTTCGAAAAAAAAAAACGTTTTTTTCGAGATGTGTATGGAAATAAAATTTACAGAAGGCGGTGAATTAGGACTGCAAGGGTGCCTAAAATAGAGTTTATGGGTTAATTTGTCGTTTATCTTGTAAAACTTTATTTTCTGACGAAGAAAATGAGGCATTGTGCAGAAAATTTAAACGTAACTAGCGTGAAAATTATAAAATTAGAACATCTACATTTTGTTTTAAAAATTGAAAAATGATAACGTAAATCGAACTACGTAATATACCTAATTATTGAAAGAAGACAGACATTTTAACGATTTGCATGGTTTTAATGAAATCTTATTTTCAACTTTAATTTTTATCGTTAATTTTTCACATGATTTAAATACAAATGAAACGATAATGAAATGCACCATTATAAAATAAATTATGGTGGATTTTTTTATGAGAAAAAAATCCAATTTTGCACCTAAAAAATTTGAATCCGGCAAACTGGCCAAAAATGAGAGAAAAATGGATAAATAAATCAAAATTTAAAAATGAAAATTGCTGGGACCAGAAGTTGAAAAATACAGCTGAGCTTTCAACTTACCTTAAGTTTAGATACAAAAAAAATTGTGAAAGGCTTAATTTTTATTCTTAGGTATTAAATTTTATGACTAGCTTCTGCTCAACTCTCAGGTCTTTTCAAGATGTGAAATTATTTACTTTTAGCTTTCGACTTTAAACTTTCAGCTTTTTTATGATTGTGGTTAGATTTTCTATCAATTTATCGTAAGTATTTTCAATTCTTTTGTAGTTTTGTCTTCAAAATTAAAATAGGTAATCACAAGAGACAAGACTGAGTCTAAAAAGGAAATCTTTTCAATCCTCCTCAGTCTCAGTCCTGTCGATGAAATTGAAATTTGGCTCATTGTTATCGATACCTTAGAACTATATTTTAAACTGTTCAAGTTGATTGTAGCGTTTCCTGAAGCAATTCTAGTGTGCTAGAAAAAAAATTAACTTTTGCTGGAGGCTCCAGATTGATTCTAAAATAGCCACAATCGATCTGAGAGGTCGATTTCAAGTAGTGGGCAATGTTTCGAGCTTGATACCTACCACAGAAATAGGCAATTTTGGTATTTTTTTTTAACACGTAAGATATTTAAATTATAAAAAATACCTGCACTAGTCGATTCAGAATGTTGAACTTACGATACGACCAAATTTTCAGCAACCGATGTTAATTAGAACGCTTTTTGGAGCAATTCCAGTACACTGGAAAAAAGTCAACTTTGGCTGAAGGCTCTAAATCAACTCCACAGTGTATTTGGTAGATTGATTTCAATATGTGACCTTCCATGACAAAACCGACCTTCGGGCTGAAAATTGAGTTTTTCACTTTTTTTATAATTTTGGTCTCCAAACCTTCAAAATTCATTTAAAACCTTTTCGAACACCCTAGGTGTTTTCGGCCCGAAGGTCGTTTTTTTCATGGAAGGTCACATATATTGACCATTTTTCAGTTTTTTACCTCATGATTTACTATTTTTATTTGAAATCAACATACCTATCAACACATCGAAAAATAAAATTTTGACAGCTCAAAATTCGTTTCTGAAGTATGAATGACGAATGACATACTCTTTCAGAAAACCAAATCGTCTCAAATAACGTGGACAGGTGGTAAAGGTTTTCCCGAGTAAATATGAAAATTAGACTTCATTTTTCGAAAATGAAGAAGGGGAGGGGTGTACAAAAGTTGTGTCTGAACTACAAAAGGATCCGATAAAAATTTCATCCAACCCCCTATTTTTCCACTTGGCCCCTACGATTTTTAATTTGTAGTTTTTAAAATCTAACCATAGTCAAAAATTTTAAAAATTGAAAATTGAACGGAAAATATCAAAAATTTGACATGGAAATTGGGGGGAAATGGTCGTACAAATAGAATGGAATGATTTTTTTTACTCTATCGATCACTGCCATATTTTTCATTCAAGGGTGAAAAATACAAAATACATTATAGGTACTTAATGATAATCGAACCTGATTTGGTTATTAGGATGGATTTTATGCCAAAAAGGACAAAATTCAAGAAAAATCTGATCAAAGAATATTAAATTTCAAGTTTGTGGAAAATTGTCGAAATTACGTCAGAGACAAACCGAATTTGACTTTTTGGAGGAGGGTCAGAGCTGATGAGAGTGAGTGTAAAGGATGCGGATAGGGAGCCTGCATTTTCAATTTTACTTACATTATATTTTGAGATAATGTACCAAAAAAGAACTAAACTTTTTTTTTTTGCTAAAATTACAATTTTTAAAGGTTTTTCCGAAAAAAAGATTCTATAAGCAGAAGGGGTAGACGGAAAAAAATACGAAAGAGGACTGAAAATTATTGTTCATCATTTTCCGGGAGAGGTGGCTAAAAAAGTGAAAGCTTCTGATTACAATGGAATTTTTCTTTTCATTTTGTATCTCCAACCCAAAAGACCAAAAGTATACATACGATTTTTCTCAATTTTTCCTTATTCGAAACAAAAATTCTCCAAAAATAGGTAATTTTTAAAAAAATTTCGGATTCTTCAATTTTTCTCTTTTTCAAAATCCATTTAAAAACGCCAAATTTTCCAATCGTTATCATTGGATGGGGGAGGGAGGAAACAAGTCACCTCTCTACGTCTCTACCCTCTTGTTGATTTCAAAAATTGCTCAATTCAATTTGGAAAAATAATAGTTAGCATAGAACACGAAAATTGAAAAGTTGAATATTGAAATTGGAAAATTTTACTGTTCTATTATTTCTATATTTTTATTACATATTTTCAGAAGGTTGATATTTTGATTATTGTAAAATTATTCCCCAATTTGAATTTTGTAATGTCGCTGTAAATTCGTAATATTGATAGGTACAATGGTACGTGGTATAAAATCATGTTCATGTTATTTTTTTCTCGTCTAAATTCATACCTATCATCATAATTGCAAATTTTTATTTCATTTACTTTTGAAATTTAAATCAAATTCAAAAAACCTAAAACAAAAAATAAAAAAATAAAATTTAAAAAATATACCTACACTTTTCACGTTGACGTCACTCTTTGATTATATATACTTCGTAAACAGATAAACAGTCCTTATGGAGAGTTTCGAATACGGCTGCATCCGTTCACCAGACCGCGCTGCAATGCAGTTTCGTGTGTTTGGATACTATTTCGCGGATGCTGGCGGATGCATCCAACGGATTTCGTTTGGAACGTTCTGCTTATAGTCGAAAATACTTCCAATATAAAAACAACTATTTCATTGTATGGTATTTCAACGAATTCGCAGGATCACATTACTAATACTAACCCAGTGGGTGGGTGTATCGGAAAATCAATCATTGATCTATTTTGATTCGTCTCAGTTGAATTTTTTCATTTGGCATGACTTCATGAAAATATCATGTTCCAGATTTCTATTTGATTAGGTTAAATTCATATTTTTCGCAGGGAGATGAGGTAATTTTCAATTTTTAAAATTTCGTCAAAATTCAAGATGAAATGAACTTCAGCACCTGAAGTTTTGCATACAAGGTTCTTTCATAATTTTAATTTTGATCTATTTTTGTTTGGGCTCAAAATTTTACTCTTCAATTGAAATATCTCCCCCGTAAGTAGCTTAGAATTGTGATATGTAGTTGAATTTTTGAAATTTAGAAATTAATTTATCACTCTGCAAAATATGAACATTCAATTCGATCAATAAAAAAATCAGAAATTTGGTAGGTACCTATATACCCTGTTTTTGACCTCTGAAATTGAATGCAAAGAGTTTTAGGATGTTTTAGAGCCTCCAGAAAATTTTAGAATTTTTCAGTGCAGGAGAGAAGCCCATAAAAATGGTCCATATGAACTAACATCTACATTCTACTTCTACATATTATCGTAAATTACCAAGACTGGTGACCAATTTTATCGATTAAAGTAAAATCTCCTGAAATTCGTATCTCTGAGTGACAATCTATATTTTTTGGTAGAAAATTTTACAACTGGAAATTTCTAAATTTTTTGGAGGCACCGAAAACCGAAACGTCTTGAGATCGCTTGTAATGGATTCAAAAGATCGAAAATGGAGCAGGATCTACAAACTTTCCGCTTTTTTCGTAGTTGTAATCAACTTTTTATATTTTTTAGGACGATAATGTAATTTTAAAATGTCAAAAATTCGCCAGAATTCGAAAAAATGATCTATAGTTCCTGAAATTTTGAACAAGAAGTTGTTTTATGATGTACTTTCGATTTACTTTTGTTTTGGCTCAACAGTTTACTTTGATTCAGGATGTCTTGAAATGTTGAGCGAAGCGAAAATTAAGTACCTACTTAATGAATAAAGTGATTCTCGATCTGAAAATGAATTTTTTTCAGAGAAATCGCAAAGCAAGTAGAGAGGTTGTTTCAAAGGTATAAAAAAGGAGTTCAGTTGTCCGGTTTGTGAAATTCAATTCCTGATAGGTGGTGAACCTAATTGAAGTGCAAACCATAATTAAAATTAAAAATTTACACAGAAAGACAGCAAAAAAAAATTATTAAAAGAAAATTTGAACGACTATGAGGAGTTTTTCGAAGCTCCTGAATCCGACTAAGAGGTTATTTTGACTCCAAACACAAAAGTTTACTTACTGGAGTGCGATGAAAGGTTAAAAATTAAAAACCCTTATGCAAATTTTTTAAAAATCTGATCCCACCTTTTACTTGAAAGTCTACTTTTATGTTTGAGATAATAATGACTTCAAAAACGGTTTAAGGAAGTAAACAAAATATATGACCCTCTGGAGTTTAAAATTCCACAAAAATGGATTTAGGGAATACAAAGTAGATTTAGAAAACTCACTAGATCAAGTTGAAAATTTTTCAATTTTGTTTTAATCTTACCACCTTGAAGGTCAGATAGCATTTTATTCTTACGTGTTTTACACAGCGAAAGTTCATAATAATTGACAGGGGCGTATCGAGGGGGTCTGAGGGGAAACTCCCCCTCCCCCCATATACAATGCTAGTAGAAAAAGTTGGCAAATTCATCTCAAAATGTGAAAAGTTGGCAAATTTGACCAATAACAATAAAGTTTTTGGAGTAAACATCGCTTTTTCAGAGATTACAGTCCAAACTCTAAAATTACCCCCTAATTCTAAAATTTTCAAAAACTTTGGCCTCGCCCTTATTGCATGTACCATATTTTATCTACTTCATGCAAAAGGAATTTTTTTCGTATTTTTCTTCAAAATTATTTCTATATTCGCTTAATTTTATTATATTTTTTTCTCCTCAAAACTTATTTTCGATGTTTGAAAATAAAAATTTTTAAAAGCTTTGGCATCATCATATTTCTCCCTCAATAATTTCAAAGTAAAAGTGGTCAATTTTTTACTCAAATTTAATAATCTAAAACATTGTTTTATTTCGCCTTGAACTTGAAGTTTTCTAAAATTTTCACCCTCGTTTCGTTCGGGCCAAATTCATTTCGCTGGCGTTTCCATTGAAATTACAAATGTTTTTAAATAAATTATAATTTTTCTCGAACTTTTCCATTCTTCCTTTTTTCGGGACACATTGACAATTGCACTGATTTTTTCAACTTTGAGTAGATACATAGATTAGATACATTGAAATTACGCATCTCTCTTAATCTGAATCAGTCAAAAATGCCAAAATTGACAGATGAAACAGTACAGGTTATGTCACTGATTATCAGTCAAATTCCACTGATTCCTCAGTTAATCAGTGACATTTCACTGCCAATCGGTGAAAAATTACCGATTCAATCAGTGAATTTTCATTATTGAATCAGTAAAAATTAATTCACTGATTGAATCAGTCAAAATTTACTGATTCAATCAGTGAATTTTCATTGTTGAATCAGTCAATATAAAAATTCACTGATTGATTAAGTAATTAATTACTGATTCAATCAATGAATTTTTATTTTTTACTGATTCAATAATAAAATTCACTGATTGAATCAGTCCATTTTTTTACTGATTTCTATAGTGACATAATTCCGGCTTTTCAATCAGTCAATTTTGACTGATTCAGATTTAGAGAGCAGGGAAAATCAATGAATTGAATGAGAGGGAGAAGTGGTCAAAAAATTTAGTTCAGTCTGAAAATTCGTGCCATCCATTCCCGCCCCCAAAAAAGTCAGTCTGTTTCGTGCTCTCTTAATTTGAATCAGTCAAAATTGACTGATTTCAATCGACAAAATTGAGTCACTGTATCAGGAATCAGTGAAAAAATTTACTGATTCAATCAGTGAATTTTCATTATTGAATCAGTAAAAATAAAATTTCAATGATTGAATCAGTAAATAATTACTGGTTGAATCAGTGAAATTTTATTTTTACTGATTCAATAATGAAAATTCACTGATTGAAATCAGTAAATTTTGACTGATTGAAATCAGTCAATTAATTTTTACTGATTCAATAATCAAAATTCACTATTTGAATCGGTAATTTTTCACCGATTGGCAGTAAAATGTCACTGATTAACAGGGGAATCAGTGGAATTTGACTGATTTATCCGTGACTTGATTTTCTCTATTTCATCAGTCAATTTTGGCATTTTTGACTAATTCAAATTAAGAGAGTGCTTAAATAAATTGATTTTCAATTTTTTTAAAAAATTAAGCCGAAAATTTCCAGACTTCGGTATGTCACTTCACACTTTGGTACAATATTCTATGAAACTTAAATTTTACTTCAAATTCATTTCGTCCATAAGGCGCCACCCAAGAGGGGGGAGGCACAAGGGACTCCAGCTCCCCCCTCCCCCCGGCTCGGAAAGATTTTTTACAAAATATGAAAAAGTGCATTTTTTGGTATTCAAACATGATTTTTTGAAAAATTTTCGCCTTCGCTTCCCTCGGGCAATATTTCAATCATATTTTCTTGAATGAATCTGAATTAGGGCTGGCGATTATAATCGATTAATCGATTAATCGATTATTTTTTTCTTTATAATCGGCCAAAATTCTTAATCGGTTAATCGATTAATCGATTATTCGATTATTTTAATCGATTAATCGGCCGATTATTTTTAATCGTCTAATCGGTTGTTTTTTTTGGAAGTCAAAAAGTAGCTCAAAAAGCACGGATTTCTGTTTTTTGTTTTCGAAACATCTGGTTGGAAAATTTTCATTTTTAAAAAAATGATGAGTCAGCAAATTTCTCTTTTTTAATAATATTAGTCGACAGATTTTTCATTTTCAACCCCGAGATTTTTGCCCAAACTGAAGATTTTCACATGAAACAAAGAACTGAAATTGGATTGCAAATTTTTGTCCCAGGACGGGGAGGGGGAGGGGGCGAAGGTAAATTAATTAGTCGATTTGAGAAAATCGAACGATTATTTTTAATCGATTAATCGGACGATTATTTTGAATCGATTAATTGGACGATTATTTTTAATCGATTAATCGGGCGATTATTCTTAATCGATTAATCGGGCGTCGATTAATCGATTATTTTTGTAATCGATTAAAATTTGAATAATCGATTAATCGATTTTAATTTCTATAATCGATTAATCGATTTTAATTTCTATAATCGCCAGCCCTAATCTGAATCAGTCTTCGATGAAATTCTGCTTTTGATGAGAATCAGTGAAATGATTTTCTTTGGAAATTAATGATTTTTTATTGATTTCTCAATCAATTCCCATTTGTCAGGAAAAATCTATGATTATTTCGACTTGACTGAAATTTCGAACAGGTAAATTTCATCAATTCAGATTTCAGGAGTGTATTGATTGTTTGTTCCAAAAAATCCTTCAATTTTCCACTTTTTCTTTACTCAAATCGCATTAGGCCCTCTATTTTTACTCGAATTCTCAGCTCTTTCCTAAAGCAATTCTGAACATCATTTCAGTTTTTTTGATTGAATAAATCGAATTTTTATATTATGTCGTGACTTCATGACATTTTTTTTGGCAAAACTGAGAACCTTAAGGTCAAAAAATTCATATTTTTCTGAAAAAGAAAATTTGCCGACTCATTTTTTTTAGAAAAATATATATTTTCCGACCACTTGTACTGAAATCATAAAACAAAACTTCGTTCTTTTTTTGTTCTACTTTTTCGACTTTCAAAAAAAAAGGTTTCTCTTGATAACCTCCTTCCCTTCCAAAAACATTGAAAATTTCATTAAAATTCCACTCGAGATCGTTACGGTACCAAGTTCCTTGATGAATGAAAACAGATTTTTCCTTTGCAAAACATTCAGCCATCTATAGGGTGGAAGAGAGAACTAAGATTTGAAAAATTGATTTTCAAAAGAAAATAATTCGTTTTTAATGGTCTATTGTTTGAAAAAAAATCATTTTTTTATCATAGGCGTGACTGCCGGGTGTGCCGGGTGTGCCTTGGCACACCTTACTTTTCCCAGATTTTTCAATTTTTTTTTTCTCTCCAGGGACAATTTTTTTGGTAAAATTCCCAAATGTGTCCTGTTAACAATATGGTTTTTCAAGAAAGTTTTCAATTACGTACTGAAAACTATTTTGAGAAAAAATTCAGAAAAGTACATTTAAATTGAACATGGAAAATGTGAGAACAGTTTAGGCTGAAAAAATTCTGACTTTGGAAATAATTTCGAAAAAAATTAAGAGTTGAAAATAATTTTAAATTCAGAATAGAAAGAAATTTTTGAGAAAAAGTGGGATTCAACTCGCTCATGCCCCGAAAAAATGGAAATGTATTCGCCCATTCTTTCACATGGGTATTTCGTCGGGAATAAACTCACCTACAGCCCAATTTCTTGTGAAATTATTCTTTTTTTTATAAACTTTACAATTTTAATGATATTATGGAAATTTCATAAAATTTTCTGATTTGTAAAGAATCTTTTTTTTTTAGAAAATTGACCAAGGTTTGGGAGATTCCTCAATTTTTGGAAAATCGTTCAGGCTGTGGAAAAAAGTTGCTCTACTTTTGGAAAATCATGCGAAGTATTGAATAATTTCCCAGTCTCGCAAGTTATGGAAAATTCATTCAAAATCGAGTACAAAATCTCTGATAATTTAAATAACGCTGAATACACTAATTTACATTCTTATTTTCAGCATCTGAAATTTTGCATATGAGAAATGAATTTCAGCATCTGAAATTTTTCATATAGGGTACTTTTATGATATACCTATTTTCGATTTATTTTTGTTTTGGGTTCAAAATTTTACTTACGAGTTAGAATATCTAAAATTTCTGAAGCTGAAGTTTATTTCTTGAATTTTGGATCATTTTTGAAATTTAAAAATTACGTCATCGCCGTGCAGAAGATGTAAATTTGATCTAAAAATTTGGTAGGTACATATGCCCTATTTTTGGCCTCTCGGATCGATTGGGAGCGGTTTCAAGACCTTTTGGAGTCTCCAAATTTTTTTGAAATTTTCCAGCACTGGAGAAAAGTCCATATAAATAATCCATGAACTTTGGTACTTTCACACATTTAGAAGTAGATATAGGTACCCACCTAATCAAATTTGAAACTTTGTTTTTGCGACACGAAGAAAATTGCCAATTTCTGGATAAAATTTTTGGACGTAGATATTATTTTTGATTTTATTGGAGGGCTCAACGTTTTGGTACACCCTACTCAGAAGGTCCAGTCACGCCTATGTTCTTTATGTAGGTAGAAAAGTTTCATGCGTTTTTTAAATTTCTACAAATTTGTGTATTTCGTATTTTTTCGTTTCAGTTTTTAACAAAATTTGTTGACTTTTTTTTAGAAAGATTCTGAATTGAATCTTTGACTATTCCATTTCCCTACTTCCAAACTTTTTTAATTTGAAAATTGGCCTGATCGTGTTAAGTAGATACTTCAGTTCGATATTGGAATTATTTGTGATCGGTCATTTACCTCTACACTGTACATCAACAATGGATATTGTTCCTCTTTCCTACTGATGAATTATAAATCAACCTTTACATTCTTCAGCGCAGGTAAAGGGATTTTGTATCCTTCGCGGCTCACGGTTCATCTCTCCTCACCACCACAAAAAATATTCATTTACATCATTTACAACCAACACACTAACAACTTTGGCGAAACGCCATCTCTTGCCTAAAGGTTTAACTGCTTAGACTTCGCGGATGCTCTCTCCTGGATGTACGACTGCAGCGCTTCTAAGTGGCTGGATGCATCGTCCTCCAAAACTAGTATTCGCTATTTTAACATTGGACTGTTTATCTGTTTACCTTTGATTATATATACTTCGTAAACAGATAAACAGTCCAATGTTAAAATAGCGAATACTAGTTTTGGAGGACGATGCATCCAGCCACTTAGAAGCGCTGCAGTCGTACATCCAGGAGAGAGCATCCGCGAAGTCTAAGCAGTTAAACCTTTAGGCAAGAGATGGCGTTTCGCCGAAATTGTTAGTGTGTTGGTTGTAAATGATGTAAATTAATATTTTTTGTGGTGGTGAGGAGAGATGAACCGTGAGCCGCGAAGGATACAAAATCCCTTTACCTGCGCTGAAGAATGTAAAGGTTGATTTATAATTCATCAGTAGGAAAGAGGAACAATATCCATTGTTGATGTACAGTGGAGAGGTAAATGACCGATCACAAATAATTCCAATATCTACTTAACACGATCAGGCCAATTTTCAAATTAAAAATGTTTGGAATTAGGGAAATGGAATAGTCAAAGATTCAATTCAGAATCTTTCTAAAAAAAAGTCAACAAATTTTGTTAAAAACTGAAACGAAAAAATACGAAATAAGAAAACACAAATTTGTAGAAATTTAAAAAACGCATGAAACTTTTCTACCTACATAAAAAACAGGCGTGACTGGACCTTCTGAGTAGGGTGTACCAAAACGTTGAGCCCTCCAATAAAATCAAAAATAATATCTACGCCCAAAAATTTTATCCAGAAATTGGCAATTTTCTTCGTGTCGCAAAAACAAAGTTTCAAATTTGATTAGGTGGGTACCTATATCTACTTCTAAATGTGTGAAAGTACCAAAGTTCATGGATTATTTATATGGACTTTTCTCCAGTGCTGGAAAATTTCAAAAAAATTTGGAGACTCCAAAAGGTCTTGAAACCGCTCCCAATCGATCCGAGAGGCCAAAAATAGGGCATATGTACCTACCAAATTTTTAGATCAAATTTACATCTTCTGCACGGCGATGACGTAATTTTTAAATTTCAAAAATTATCCAAAATTCAAGAAATGAACTTCAGCTTCAGAAATTTTAGATATTCTAACTCGTAAGTAAAATTTTGAACCCAAAACAAAAATAAATCGAAAATAGGTATATCATAAAAGTACCCTATATGAAAAATTTCAGATGCTGAAATTCATTTCTCATATGCAAAATTTCAGATGCTGAAAATAAGAATGTAAATTAGTGTATTCAGCGTTATTTAAATTATCAGAGATTTTGTACTCGATTTTGAATGAATTTTCCATAACTTGCGAGACTGGGAAATTATTCAATACTTCGCATGATTTTCCAAAAGTAGAGCAACTTTTTTCCACAGCCTGAACGATTTTCCAAAAATTGAGGAATCTCCCAAACCTTGGTCAATTTTCTAAAAAAAAAAGATTCTTTACAAATCAGAAAATTTTATGAAATTTCCATAATATCATTAAAATTGTAAAGTTTATAAAAAAAAGAATAATTTCACAAGAAATTGGGCTGTAGGTGAGTTTATTCCCGACGAAATACCCATGTGAAAGAATGGGCGAATACATTTCCATTTTTTCGGGGCATGAGCGAGTTGAATCCCACTTTTTCTCAAAAATTTCTTTCTATTCTGAATTTAAAATTATTTTCAACTCTTAATTTTTTTCGAAATTATTTCCAAAGTCAGAATTTTTTCAGCCTAAACTGTTCTCACATTTTCCATGTTCAATTTAAATGTACTTTTCTGAATTTTTTCTCAAAATAGTTTTCAGTACGTAATTGAAAACTTTCTTGAAAAAACAATATTGTTAACAGGACACATTTGGGAATTTTACCAAAAAAATTGTCCCTGGAGAGAAAAAAATTGAAAAATCTGGGAAAAGTAAGGTGTGCCAAGGCACACCCGGCAGTCACGCCTATGATAAAAAAATGATTTTTTTTTCAAACAATAGACCATTAAAAACGAATTATTTTCTTTTGAAAATCAATTTTTCAAATCTTAGTTCTCTCTTCCACCCTATAGATGGCTGAATGTTTTGCAAAGGAAAAATCTGTTTTCATTCATCAAGGAACTTGGTACCGTAACGATCTCGAGTGGAATTTTAATGAAACTTTCAATGTTTTTGGAAGGGAAGGAGGTTATCAAGAGAAACCTTTTTTTTTGAAAGTCGAAAAAGTAGAACAAAAAAAGAACGAAGTTTTGTTTTATGATTTCAGTACAAGTGGTCGGAAAATATATATTTTTCTAAAAAAAATGAGTCGGCAAATTTTCTTTTTCAGAAAAATATGAATTTTTTGACCTTAAGGTTCTCAGTTTTGCCAAAAAAATGTCATGAAGTCACGACATAATATAAAAATTCGATTTATTCAATCAAAAAAACTGAAATGATGTTCAGAATTGCTTTAGGAAAGAGCTGAGAATTCGAGTAAAAATAGAGGGCCTAATGCGATTTGAGTAAAGAAAAAGTGGAAAATTGAAGGATTTTTTGGAACAAACAATCAATACACTCCTGAAATCTGAATTGATGAAATTTACCTGTTCGAAATTTCAGTCAAGTCGAAATAATCATAGATTTTTCCTGACAAATGGGAATTGATTGAGAAATCAATAAAAAATCATTAATTTCCAAAGAAAATCATTTCACTGATTCTCATCAAAAGCAGAATTTCATCGAAGACTGATTCAGATTAGGGCTGGCGATTATAGAAATTAAAATCGATTAATCGATTATAGAAATTAAAATCGATTAATCGATTATTCGAATTTTAATCGATTACAAAAATAATCGATTAATCGACGCCCGATTAATCGATTAAGAATAATCGCCCGATTAATCGATTAAAAATAATCGTCCAATTAATCGATTCAAAATAATCGTCCGATTAATCGATTAAAAATAATCGTTCGATTTTCTCAAATCGACTAATTAATTTACCTTCGCCCCCTCCCCCTCCCCGTCCTGGGACAAAAATTTGCAATCCAATTTCAGTTCTTTGTTTCATGTGAAAATCTTCAGTTTGGGCAAAAATCTCGGGGTTGAAAATGAAAAATCTGTCGACTAATATTATTAAAAAAGAGAAATTTGCTGACTCATCATTTTTTTAAAAATGAAAATTTTCCAACCAGATGTTTTGAAAACAAAAAACAGAAATCCGTGCTTTTTGAGCTACTTTTTTGACTTCCAAAAAAACAACCGATTAGACAATTAAAAATAATCGGCCGATTAATCGATTAAAATGATCGAATAATCGATTAATCGATTAACCGATTAAGAATTTTGGCCGATTATAAAGAAAAAAATAATCGATTAATCGATTAATCGATTATAATCGTCAGCCCTAATTCAGATTCATTCAAGAAAATATGATTGAAATATTGCCCGAGGGAAGCGAAGGCGAAAATTTTTCAAAAAATCATGTTTGAATACCAAAAAATGCACTTTTTCATATTTTGTAAAAAATCTTTCCGAGCCGGGGGGAGGGGGGAGCTGGAGTCCCTTGTGCCTCCCCCCTCTTGGGTGGCGCCTTATGGACGAAATGAATTTGAAGTAAAATTTAAGTTTCATAGAATATTGTACCAAAGTGTGAAGTGACATACCGAAGTCTGGAAATTTTCGGCTTAATTTTTTAAAAAAATTGAAAATCAATTTATTTAAGCACTCTCTTAATTTGAATTAGTCAAAAATGCCAAAATTGACTGATGAAATAGAGAAAATCAAGTCACGGATAAATCAGTCAAATTCCACTGATTCCCCTGTTAATCAGTGACATTTTACTGCCAATCGGTGAAAAATTACCGATTCAAATAGTGAATTTTGATTATTGAATCAGTAAAAATTAATTGACTGATTTCAATCAGTCAAAATTTACTGATTTCAATCAGTGAATTTTCATTATTGAATCAGTAAAAATAAAATTTCACTGATTCAACCAGTAATTATTTACTGATTCAATCATTGAAATTTTATTTTTACTGATTCAATAATGAAAATTCACTGATTGAATCAGTAAATTTTTTCACTGATTCCTGATACAGTGACTCAATTTTGTCGATTGAAATCAGTCAATTTTGACTGATTCAAATTAAGAGAGCACGAAACAGACTGACTTTTTTGGGGGCGGGAATGGATGGCACGAATTTTCAGACTGAACTAAATTTTTTGACCACTTCTCCCTCTCATTCAATTCATTGATTTTCCCTGCTCTCTAAATCTGAATCAGTCAAAATTGACTGATTGAAAAGCCGGAATTATGTCACTATAGAAATCAGTAAAAAAATGGACTGATTCAATCAGTGAATTTTATTATTGAATCAGTAAAAAATAAAAATTCATTGATTGAATCAGTAATTAATTACTTAATCAATCAGTGAATTTTTATATTGACTGATTCAACAATGAAAATTCACTGATTGAATCAGTAAATTTTGACTGATTCAATCAGTGAATTAATTTTTACTGATTCAATAATGAAAATTCACTGATTGAATCGGTAATTTTTCACCGATTGGCAGTGAAATGTCACTGATTAACTGAGGAATCAGTGGAATTTGACTGATAATCAGTGACATAACCTGTACTGTTTCATCAGTCAATTTTGGCATTTTTGACTGATTCAGATTTAGAGAGATGCGTAATTTCAATGTATCTAATCTATGTATCTACTCAAAGTTGGAAAAATCAATGCAATTGTCAATTTGTCCCGAAAAAAGGAAGAATGGAAAAGTTCGAGAAAAATTATAATTTATTTTAAAAAATTTGTAATTTCAATGGAAACGCCAGCGAAATGAATTTGGCCCGAACGAAACGAGGGTGAAAATTTTAGAAAACTTTAAGTTCAAGGCGAAATAAAACAATGTTTTAGATTATTAAATTTGAGTAAAAAATTGACCACTTTTACTTTGAAATTATTGAGGGAGAAATATGATGATGCCAAAGCTTTTAAAAAATTTTATTTTCAAACATCGAAAATAAGTTTTGAGGAGAAAAAAATATAATAAAATTAAGCGAATATAGAAATAATTTTGAAGAAAAATACGAAAAAAATTCCTTTTGCATGAAGTAGATAAAATATGGTACATGCAATAAGGGCGAGCGCAGCGAGGCCAAAGTTTTTGAAAATTTTAGAATTAGGGGGTAATTTTAGAGTTTGGACTGTAATCTCTGAAAAAGCGATGTTTACTCCAAAAACTTTATTGTTATTGGTCAAATTTGCCAACTTTTCACATTTTGAGATGAATTTGCCAACTTTTTCTACTAGCATTGTATATGGGGGGAGGGGGAGTTTCCCCTCAGACCCCCTCGATACGCCCCTGTCAATTATTATGAACTTTCGCTGTGTAAAACACGTAAGAATAAAATGCTATCTGACCTTCAAGGTGGTAAGATTAAAACAAAATTGAAAAATTTTCAACTTGATCTAGTGAGTTTTCTAAATCTACTTTGTATTCCCTAAATCCATTTTTGTGGAATTTTAAACTCCAGAGGGCATTACCAGACTACATGAAACAGCCGGGAAGTGCAGAGCGGCAACGTCTCAAAAATCAGTCATAGTAGTCTTATATTATTATTGCGTTATATGGCGCGCGCGGTATTTTTCTTTCGTAACTCAAAATTTTGAGTGAGCACATGGGCGTTTGAGACATGAAAAATGATCTACTCGTCACCGTCTACAATCTTGTGTTTTTTTCAAAGTTCTAACGTTAACCAATCCGAAGTTATGAAAGTTCAAAGTTGAAAAAATTCAATGGACGATGTTTCAAATTGAAATTGCTCAAAATTTTGAGTGAGCACATGGGTGTTTGAGATATGGAAAATAATCTACTTTTCACGGGCTACAACCTCGTTTTTTCCCCAAAGCTCTAGCTTGAACTGATCAAAAGTTGCGAAAGTTCGAAACTTTGAGCTTTTGAAACTTTTGATCAGTTCAAGCTAGAGCTTTGGGGAAAAAACGAGGTTGTAGCCCGTGAAAAGTAGATTATTTTTCATATTTCAAACACCCATGTGCTCACTCAAAATTTTGAGCAATTTCAATTTGAAACATCGTCCATTGAATTTTTTCAACTTTGAACTTTCATAACTTCGAATTGGTTAACATTAGAACTTTGAAAAAAACACGAGATTGTAGACGGCGACGAGTAGATCATTTTTCATGTCTCAAACACCCATGTGCTCACTCAAAATTTTGAGTTACGAAAGAAAAACACCGCGCGCGCCGTATGACGCAATGATAAACCCGGACTACTAGCACAGCGTTGCCAAATTGTAGTTCCCGGCTGTTTCATGTAGTCTGGTAATGCAGAGGGTCATATATTTTGTTTACTTCCTTAAACCGTTTTTGAAGTCATTATTATCTCAAACATAAAAGTAGACTTTCAAGTAAAAGGTGGGATCAGATTTTTAAAAAATTTGCATAAGGGTTTTTAATTTTTAACCTTTCATCGCACTCCAGTAAGTAAACTTTTGTGTTTGGAGTCAAAATAACCTCTTAGTTGGATTCAGGAGCTTCGAAAAACTCCTCATAGTCGTTCAAATTTTCTTTTAATAATTTTTTTTTGCTGTCTTTCTGTGTAAATTTTTAATTTTAATTATGGTTTGCACTTCAATTAGGTTCACCACCTATCAGGAATTGAATTTCACAAACCGGACAACTGAACTCCTTTTTTATACCTTTGAAACAACCTCTCTACTTGCTTTGCGATTTCTCTGAAAAAAATTCATTTTCAGATCGAGAATCACTTTATTCATTAAGTAGGTACTTAATTTTCGCTTCGCTCAACATTTCAAGACATCCTGAATCAAAGTAAACTGTTGAGCCAAAACAAAAGTAAATCGAAAGTACATCATAAAACAACTTCTTGTTCAAAATTTCAGGAACTATAGATCATTTTTTCGAATTCTGGCGAATTTTTGACATTTTAAAATTACGTTATCGTCCTAAAAAATATAAAAAGTTGATTACAACTACGAAAAAAGCGGAAAGTTTGTAGATCCTGCTCCATTTTCGATCTTTTGAATCCATTACAAGCGATCTCAAGACGTTTCGGTTTTCGGTGCCTCCAAAAAATTTAGAAATTTCCAATTGTAAAATTTTCTACCAAAAAATATAGATTGTCACTCAGAGATACGAATTTCAGGAGATTGTACTTTAATCGATAAAATTGGTCACCAGTCTTGGTAATTTACGATAATATGTAGAAGTAGAATGTAGATGTTAGTTCATATGGACCATTTTTATGGGCTTCTCTCCTGCACTGAAAAATTCTAAAATTTTCTGGAGGCTCTAAAACATCCTAAAACTCTTTGCATTCAATTTCAGAGGTCAAAAACAGGGTATATACCTACCAAATTTCTGATTTTTTTATTGATCGAATTGAATGTTCATATTTTGCAGAGTGATAAATTAATTTCTAAATTTCAAAAATTCAACTACATATCAGAATTCTAAGCTACTTACGGGGGAGATATTTCAATTGAAGAGTAAAATTTTGAGCCCAAACAAAAATAGATCAAAATTAAAATTATGAAAGAACCTCGTATTCAAAACTTCAGGTGCTGAAGTTCATTTCATCTTGAATTTTGACGAAATTTTAAAAATTGAAAATTACCTCATCTTCCTGCGAAAAATATGAATTCAACCTAATCAAATAGAAATCTGGAACATGATATTTTCATGAAGTCATGCCAAATGAAAAAAATTCAACTGAGACGAATCAAAATAGATCAATGATTGATTTTCCGATACACCCACCCACTGGGTTAGTATTAGTAATGTGATCCTGCGAATTCGTTGAAATACCATACAATGAAATAGTTGTTTTTATATTGGAAGTATTTTCGACTATAAGCAGAACGTTCCAAACGAAATCCGTTGGATGCATCCGCCAGCATCCGCGAAATAGTATCCAAACACACGAAACTGCATTGCAGCGCGGTCTGGTGAACGGATGCAGCCGTATTCGAAACTCTCCATAAGGACTGTTTATCTGTTTACGAAGTATATATAATCAAAGTGTTTACGAAGTATATATAATCAAAGCGTCACTCATGACGTCATTACTTTACCTACTTACGAAAAAAAACACAACCTTGCGAACATTCTACCATGACTTAGCATCAACCGATGTAACCGACAAAAACAACTGATAATGCAAAATGCGGAACCAAAATCGGTGGTGTTATTGTTCCAAAAAGTGCTTTAATTAATAATAATACTTGTATAAATTATTGTGAATAAATTTCAATGCATTTAAATTCGAAGTATTATAGTTCTTAAACACAAATCTATAACTTCCCACCATGGGTGTCCCGAAATTCTTTAGATATATCAGCGAGCGCTATCCATGTTTGAGCCAGTTAATTTTGGAAAGCGATGTAATACATTGTTTCCCTATAATCCTTTATGTAAAGGTTAAGTATTGCTTATACGAGATATCTAATGCTATATTTTTTCCTCACAGATACCAGAATTTGATAATCTATATTTGGATATGAATGGCATCATTCACAACTGTTCGCATCCGAATGATTATGATCCTCATTTTCGAATAACGGAAGAGAAAATATTCAAAGATATATTTCATTATATAGAGGTAACAATGAATGATCATCGACACATTCAAGATAATTCTTGCAAAACTGTTATTGTATCGTATTACGTAATAAATTACAGGTGTTGTTTCGTATCATACGACCGCAAAAATTATTTTTCATGGCTATCGACGGTGTTGCTCCTCGTGCCAAAATGAACCAGCAACGTGGTCGAAGGTTTGTAATGAATTAGTTTTAAATTATCTTCAACGCGTAAAATAACATATTGATCGTTGTCTTAGGTTTCGATCAGCCAAAGATGCCGCAGATCGGGAAAAAGAAGTTGTTAAAAAAGGCGAAAAACTTCCCGAAGCTGACCGATTCGATTCTAATTGTATTACCCCAGGTACTCCGTTTATGGTTAGATTGCAAGCCCAATTAAAGTATTTTGTAACTTCTAAAATGTCAACGGATAAAATGTGGCAGAAAGTTAAAGTAATTTTATCAGGACACGAGGTAAATATAATTATTATTTATGATTCGTATTTAGATGGATGTATTTTAACGATGTGTGAATTTTCAGTGTCCCGGAGAAGGCGAACATAAAATAATGGATTATATTAGATATTTGCGAGCTCAACCGGATCACGATCCAAATACCAGACATTGTTTGTACGGATTGGATGCTGATTTAATCATGTTAGGGTTATGCTCACACGAACCTCATTTTGCTTTGTTAAGAGAAGAAGTAGGTTGAATGTGGTCGGCATTTGTATGGGAGTAGTAATGATATTCATTAATTTGTGGAAATTGTTCAAATGCAGGTTAAATTCGGCTCGAGAAATCAAAGTAAGAAGATCGTAGCTCCAGAGGATACGAAATTTTTCCTGTTGCATTTGTCCCTAATGCGAGAATATCTAGAAATGGAATTTTCCGAACTAAAGTCCACGTTACCGTTTGAATTCAACTTGGAATGTATTATAGATGATTGGGTCAGTTGGGAAATTATTTGCGTTTGATATGCTATTCGCGTGATAACTAATCGATTCGTGTTTTTCAGGTTTTAATGGGATTCCTTGTAGGGAACGATTTCATTCCAAATTTACCTGAACTTCATATAAATAGTGGAGCTTTACCTATTTTATACAAAGCCTATCGCGAAGTATTACCTACATTAGATGGTACGACGATTAATCAAATGTTGAACTTAATTAAAAATAGATAATAAACGGTTTCATTTTTAAGGTTATTTGAACGAGAGTGGAACTTTGAACCTAGCCAGATTTGAAGCCTATATGAGAAAGTTGGGCTCGTTCGATATTAAACAATTTCGAGAAAAATATGAAGATATTAGATATATGGAAAGGAAAACTGGTAAAGCAGAAGGCGATGAAAGTGTAAGTTATCGACTCAGTTATTTAAAATTTAAAAGGAATTGATTCGAAAATAAATCTATTTCTGTATCTGTAGAATCCTCAGAATCCTCCGGAAAACAATGTAATCTATCGAAGACCTTTACAACCTTTCTTCGGAGCACCGGAAGGAGAAGGAGAAGGCGAAGGCGAAGAAGGCCAGCAAATTGAAGAAGAGCCGTTGGAAAGCTACGACGATCAAGCCATCCAACACATGATGGATATGGAAGAAGACGAAGGATCTGATTATTACGACGAAGAAGAAAGAGACAAAGATCGATTGGCGTTCTTCCAAGAATTCCATCTCCATAAACGAAACTATTACCAAGAAAAACTCGAATACGAGCATGTAACACCGTAAGTGACATGATCAAAAATGATGATTAGGCACAATGTTTTCAACTACGTGATAACAATTCTTATCTTTTATCAATTTCAGAGAAGTGTTACGTGGTCAGGCTGAAGGTTATATTATTGCTTTGCAATGGAATTTGAATTATTATTACAATGGCATTTGCTCGTGGTCGTGGTACTATCCGCATCACTATTCGCCTTATATTTCTGATATCCAGAGTTTCAAAGACATGAAGATTGAGTTTGATATTGGAAAGCCCTTTTTACCCTTTGAACAATTGCTCGCTGTTTTGCCAGCTTTGAGGTATTATCTCGTATCAATTTAATACGAAATATGTTGACGTGAAATTAACGAATGTTTTATGTGATAGTAAAAATCTGCTTCCGAAACCTTTCCAAGATTTGATGACCGATGTCCGGAGTCCTATTTTTGATTATTATCCGTCCGATTTTGAAACTGATTTGAATGGAAAGAAGAATGATTGGGAAGCTGTTGTGTTAATTCCTTTCATCGATGAGGTATCCGTATTCTGATTCTAAAAGTATTTAGCTGGAAAAATCATAAATTACTAATGCATTTTATGGCTCGAATTACAGAAAAAATTACTCCAAGCAATGGAAACTTGTTACCATCGACTTACCGATGAAGAAAAAGAACGTAATAAACATGGACCTATGCATGTCTACACATATTCCGAAGAAAATCTAGGTAGGCTTCGAGAAATAATGCAGAAAATAAGTTAAATGAATCTAATCATCAAATATTTTATCTAGGTCGTTACGAAGCTCCTGCTTATTTCAATCCTATCGAGAAAAACCACGCTTTAGATGTTCCTCTTCATAGAGACGATATTGCTGTACCTTTAGAAAAACTACGCAAAGGTCTTTTGTCTGGTGTTCTTTTGGATGTATTCTTTCCTGGATTTCCTACCTTTAAACATCTCAAATACAGTGTAAGTTGGTTGAAATTTTAAACTAAAGCTCGCCGATGACAAATAAATCGAAATGGAATTATTTTTCAGAATTTTCTGGAGCCAAAGGGTGTTAAAATTTTCCAATCGCCAAGTCAAGGTATGAACATGATCGTGAAGCCGATTTATGATCAAGAAACTCCACCGTTCGAGACTTTGATTCACGATTATTTGAATAAAATCATCCATGTTTCGTGGCCTTACTTGAACGAAGCCAAGTAAGTAAAAAATTGGCTGTGAAATATTTTTCTTCAAATTATTTATTCATTTTATATCTTCTAGGGTGGTTGGTATTTGCTCGAGAGAAGAAAAATGTTCGGTAGAAGCTGGACAAATGAAAAAAGAAATATTAAACGAAGATCAAAAGAAAACTTATGATAAAGGATGTGATGCTTTGAAACATGAGTACGTTAGAATTAGCTTCATCAAGCTGGAAAATGATCAACGGAGTATAATTATTCGGTTTTTATAGGTTTTTAAAATCCAGAGGAATAGATATTGGTAATAAAGTCGACATAGCGTTCCAAGTCAGATTGAAAGAAGGCGAAAAGTTCGTTTTTAGTTCTGGAAATAAAATCAGTCTAGAGAAAAAGGTTGGTTCAAGATTTTTTCTGCGATTTTATTTCATATCTGCGAATATTTATATTTATTTTTATTTTAGTGGAGCAATAAGCTACAGGCGTTTCCAATCCAAGCGGTTGTCAAAGAATTGAAAACCAAGACTGTAGATCCGACTGCGTTAACTTTGGATGATATATTCCCTGTGGGAAGTTGCTGTTTCGTGTTGAATAAATCGTTTTACGGATGTTTAGGAAGTGTAAGTATTATTAAGAAGTCATTGAAAAACTCAACGTTGAAAAAATTTCGTTATTTATAAATTTCTTGTACAGGTTTCAGCTCCATCTGAAGATTGGCTCATTAACATTCGAGTTACGGTGCCTCCTGAACCCAAACCCAACGAATTACGTATTCGACCAACGAATATACGATATTATAATAGTACGTTGATTTTAAATTGATCAAAAACAATTGAGAGAGATTTTTAGTCATATATATGAAAATTTTTGAATATTTTTAGATGGAGAAGCAGCACATAGAGCGAAAGTACCGAACTATCTCGTTGCTCGAATCACCGGAACTATATTTGTACTGGATACTGAAGATCCAAAGGATGCTGATAAATGCCCTAAAGTCAATATCGGTTTGAATTTGAAATTCAGCCGGCGTAATCAGCATGTAAATATTTTTCTATTTTATATTTTCCAGTAGATAATGTTACTTGAAAAATATCTGCTGATAATTTCGATGATTAGCCATTGCTTTTGAAACACGTGTCTAATTTTAAATCACGTTTCGTTTAGCTTCCTGGTTACACAAAACGTAATGAAAATAATCAATGGTTGTATTCCGATAAAACAATAGCGTTGATACAAGAGTACGCTGAAGCATTTCCGGACGTGCTGAGGTACTTGAGTGAGAATTCCGATAAAGATAACATTTTCAGAACTGATTTATTCTCGTTACCTGGACAGTGAGTAAACGTCAGCCAATAAAAATGCATATTTTGCGTAAATAAACTACATCTGATTTTGTTTTTCGTCAGAACACACATGTTGAACGTGATAAGCAACTGGTTAGCGAGCAAAACTGAACTAAAAGCTGAGCGAAGAAGCTGCGATGCTGAATTATTGGAATCTGACGTAATTTCCAATCTGGAATATCAAATGGATTCGTATATGAAGGCGAACAAACGAGGCAGATACGTGAATATTAAATCCAGACCTAATTGCTTATACCAAGTTGGTATTTTTCTTTCAATGAAAATTCAATCTATGACGAATTTTTTTCTAATATGGATTTGTGGGGTTTGATTTTTTGACAGCCTTCGTCTCAGGTCGAGAAAGATTACCCAGATTCGTCCGAATTCCATTTACTAGATCGAGTTGTAAATGTTCGTGATAATTTTGTCGTTCCTTTAGGAGCCAGGGGAACAATCATTGGTGAATATTTTTATCAAAATTAAACGAACATTGTTATTTAAAAATAATACAAATTTTTTTACCAAGGTATGGAAAAACAAGCTGAGACGGGATTAACTTACTGTGATATCTTATTCGATTCTTCATTCTCGGCTGCGGTGCAGTATCATACGAAGAAGAAGCGTGTATACAAGTTACCGGATAGATGTTTATTGAACATTACCTATGCTAAGAGGAAACACGAGAAAGAAGAATTGAAAAAGGGTAATGATGGTTGCAATGCCTACGTCGATTATAATTTTTACTCGATGATTTAATTTTTTTTCGTTTTGTTGTAGCTCAACCGAAAATGCCCATGATGCAACCGAATTCCATGCACTATTCGCAATTCCCTCCTCCGTTAATGGCTCAAAAAATAGATGTACCGATGCAAGGGCCCAGTTTGCCGTTTAGTCCTGGTCCTCCTAGACAGATGATGATGATTGGCCGGGGTCAGCCTATGAGCTATTCTAATGTGCTCGCCGATTGTAATAAAATACCACCACCGAAGGGTCCTCAATATCGAGGTATTGAGAATAACGTCGATGGTAGACGACGACCGCCTAAGACTAGCTCACCGGTTAGACCGAAATTGGTAGAGAATTCCAACGTTACCGGCGGAGTTGAAGAAGAAAAGATTAGTGTAAGGGTTTTTTTGGAAATAAGAGTGCAATTGAAGAGTCCGCGGAAAAGACAGCGTGTAAAATTTCAAAATAATGACGATTCTTGAAGTTGGATTGGCTTCAAATGCATTCCAGAGGAATTGTAAAATAATTCTGAGTGTAGAAATATCGCTCGAAAGTTATAAAAAGACCTCCGTACAAATAACCTGATGGAAGGGGTTTTTCGAAGGTTTTGAATTCATTTTTTACATTACTTTGAACCAGAATTCAAGAAATGATCAAAGTTGAGAAGGGCAAAATTCAAAATTATGGAAATTTTTGCGTCTAATATTGAAAATTAGGTATTCCGGCATCTCAAATGATCCTGATAATTTTCTCATAAATCCAAAAGGGACTCCAGAAGGAAAGAGTCAACATCAAAACTATAAATTTTGAAAATTTTTGTGCTTGACATTGAAAAGTAGATTTTTCGATGTCCCAAATAATATTCAGACTTTTTTTTAAACCTCAGAAAGAAGCTTTATAAAAAGTGGGTCAAAACTCAGAATTTTCAACATTTTCCTATTTGTTGTCGAAAAATAGATTTTTTAGCATCTCGAATACAATTTCGAGATTGTTTTTTGTTGTTGAAAAAAAGGTTCCAGAAATAGAGAACCAAAACTCTAAATTTTGAAAATGTTTATATTTGGTATTAACATTTTTTTATTCAAAAAACCAAAAAGGGTTTCAGAAAGGAAGGGTCAAAACTCAAAAACTTTAAAGAATCTTCGTGTATGGTATCAAATATTCAAAATTTATGTTTTTTTGGGTCCTAAATACTTAGATTTCGACATTGTTTTTTACAAAAACTACAGAAAGAGGAATAACACCAAAAGTTTTTGTGTTTAGTATCACTCTCTCTACATTTACTTGAACTTTTTTGAAAAAACTGAAATTACTTTGTTTTTCCCTAAGCTACGGACTCTTCAGTTGACTCAAATGCTGGGAAAAAATGGTATTCTAATTGTTTCCAATTTTTCATCAGGAGACAACAATGGCGTTGAAGAAGATGTTACGCATCAACGATGCTAGCAACGATAAATCGACTGGTGCTGTGAAACCCGAAGTGAAAAAGAACGATCATAATACTGAAGAGGTGAGTATCAAGTTTGTAATTTTCAATTTTTGTTTTTTTTCAGCTCAAAATTTTGAAAATTGAATGTTTTTAAATAATTTTCCAAATCAAAATTGACGTTTTTTGGATTTTTTTCAATAGCATGGTCGAAGCTTCCATTCGTATAAGTATTCGCGACAGGTGTCAGGATTCAAGCCTCATTTCACACCCAAATCACCTTATCACCATTTTTATTGCTATAGAATGTGATTTTTGGGAATTATCGAGGGTTTTTTGCTAGAAGATTTTTTATTTATTTTTTGGTTTTTCAATATCGTATTATTCATTTTGTTATTTTCACGAATTGTTACCAGATTTTTTTCGTTATCGTGTTTTCCCTGTTTACATAATTTTGTTTTCTATTTTTAATATTTTTTTGCCATCGATTGGTCGGTTTCGTTTTTGTTTTGTTAATTTTTTTCTTTAATTATTCAAAAGGAATTGTTTGATTTTCAATTATTCGATTAATTTGTAATGTAAAAATGTAAAATGAGCCATATTATTTTTTAACGAGTCTAAAGGCGGATTGGGTCTAAAAAACGTTACATAATTCGTCGTAACTCTTCCCTCTCCCCGACATCCCTCTTCGTATGTTTTCCTTGATCAGGGAGATCACACCTCTCCCCCATCACCTTCGAACATTAATTCTTTTTGCACCTCTTCTGGTCAAAATGTCTGAATTTTATGCTAGTTTCATGTATTAAATTTTCTAATTCTGTGATTGGAAAAAATTTTATCGATTTTTTTAATCAAAATTTGCTCGAATAATTTTTCAAAATCGTGAGTACAGTTTTTTTGAATACAGAGTGTTCCACGAATCGTCTGCCAAACGTATTTTTTTGGATATAACCGGATACCACTAAAAAAAACCTTGGGATGAACATGTTGCCTATTTTAAAAATTGAAGAGGCAAAATCCTGCTTCTAAAAAAATCACGTCAAAAATTTTTTCAACCATGGTAATGGATAGTACTTTAAAAAGTAAACGAATTTTCAGTTTATGACTTTTTGCCTAACTTTAAAATTGCAGGGACAACAAAAAATTGTTCAAAAAAAATTCTAAAAAATTAACCAATCAAGGGAATGAATAGAACGTTGAAAACTGAAAAAATTTGTTCTGTAGACCTTTTGCCTAACATCGAGAATGAAGGGGCTAAGAGTCACTCAAAACAAATGGGCTTCAGAAAAATTTCAAATTTTCTCAATTTTTAATGACCCTTAGCTCCTTCATTTTTGATGTTAGGCAAAAAATCTGCAGAACAAAATTTCTTCAATTTTCAACGTACTATCCATTCCTTTGATCAGTTTATTTTTTGAGAATTTTTTTAGAACAATTTTGTTGTAGCCCCTTCAATTTTGAAGATAGGCAAAAAGTCATGAGATGAAAATTTGTTCAGTTTTTAAAGTACTATCCATTACCATGATTGAAAAAAATTTTAACCTGATTTTCTTGGAAGCGCGATTTTTAAAATAGGCAACATGTTCATATCAAGTTTTTTTTATTGGTACCCGGTTATATCCAAAAAAATATGTTTGGCAGACGATTCATGGAATACCCTGTATTGACCCAACATTTAAAAAAAAAATTGAACAAAATACTTTTTTGAAAATGTACATTTCTTTTTTTCAAATTGCATAAAACTTATTTCTTTTGGTGTATTTTTTTTTAATTTGATAATTTAAATAATTTTTTCTCGATTTTAAGATAATTTTTGTCAATAATGCTCCCTTTGCATGCCAATTTTTTCTTCCTCTTTCTTCTGTTCAAAAATGAAGGTCATTTTGTAATTTTATCGTTTCATCTCAATACTAAACTCCATTTGTTTCGAAAAATTATTTAATCTTATCCTTGTTTAAAATTCGCTTTCATTCAACTGATCACGTATTTCGTCATTTCCGTTCCCACGCTGAATATTTCCTCCCCTTTTTAACCCTCTTTTCTTACCCTTTCAAATGACTGAAAGAATTCCTAAAACTAAAGACAAAAGAGAGACATGTGTTTCGTCTTATGTTTTAAGTTATAGAAACTCGTCTTTGTCATTTTCAACCTTATCTATAAATTCCAATCCGCTTTTGATCATGCTGCTTCATTTACAATTGTTTTTCTATGTTATTTTCTCAATTGTAAATTTTTTTTCTCTACAAGATCCGTTATTTTTATTATTTTACTGGAACATATTTTTTCCTTTCTATAAGTCACATCTTTATTTATTTGTACAATTTTTTTCGTTTCCTTTTTTCTATTTATTTTGCTCTATTATTTTCATCGAATAAAAAATGTTCAAAATTAAAGCAACCAACTGTACGTAAAATTGTTATCAATTGCAAAAATTCGCTGGTTGGTAGTAAAAAAGTAAATAATTGGGGTAAAAGGTCATTGCCCTCGGTGTAATATTTATATCTGCATAAATCATTGGAAGATACGAGCATGGAGGTTATTTTTAATAATAATAAATGTCTCTGTAACATTATGTATTTCGTTAAAGTAAGTGAATTGAGAGCCAAAAATAGTACGAAATTATAATCTCCATTTTACCAAAAAAAAAAACTCGATGAAATTTTTTTTTCAAAAATATTAATGATTTTTTTATGTTGATTTTACAGAAAAATGATAACAAAGGTTACGTAATCGAGTTACAAGAGCTGTTCCAGAAAGCAGGTTGGTTGATTTATTTAGCTAATATAGATGATAATAAGGGTACGGTATTAATAGAGTGTGATTCTAATAACAGGCAAAGGTAACCCTAGATACGAGTATAATCACTCAGATGGAAACTTCCGAGCGACTTTACACCTGCCCGGCATCGATGTGGGTATTAGCGGCGATCCTGCTCCAACGAAGCAACAGGTAACGAATATTAAACGAGAATATCCATATTTAAATCTCACATTCGTAGAACTAGGTATTATAATGTGAAAATTAACTCGCACGTCGTACACCTCTCACCTCGTCATAACGCTTTGAAAAATATAGGAAATTTTTTTTGAAAAAATCGTATCGCAAAAAGACTAACGCTTTTAATAAATCTGTGAACTGGCTAAACTCTGTGGCGGATTTGATTTTGAAATTCCGGCACGTATCGATCTTACGATTTAGTAACCTCTCGACCGTATATATTTTTCCACAGGCCGGAGAAAGAGCGGCGTTTTTAGTGCTACGATTTTTAAACCTAGTTAAAAACTATGGCGAAAAAGTATCGCCATTGCCATCTAGCGAAAACGTAATACTAGATTTGAACCTGCAATTTTTACGACTGCAGTCGCAGTTGCAAGACATGCAGCGTCAGCAAAACGCTATCGAACGGACGCCAGCCGCTGCCAAAATGCAGTACGGCCAGTCGGACGATGGATTGCAGTCGATGATTAGATCGCAAGTGCATCAGCAGCAGCAGCAGCAACAACAGCAGAAGTTACAAATGATCTTGACTCATCAACAGGCCGCCGGAGCTCAGTTACCGCAGCATCAGACGATGGTACCGTATTCGCAGACGTATCCGCCGGGCATGCCGTTCCAGCCTCCGCAGGTGGCTCAACAGAGACAGATGACTTTGGCAGCGAATTATATTTATCAGCAGAATCCTCAGGCTAAGTTTCCGGTCCATCCGCAGCAGTTGTATTATCAGAATGTGCAGAATATTTACTATAATCCGCCGTAAGTGTTGAGGAGTACTGAAGAAGGAAGTTGAGATTTTGAGGGAGTAATTTTGGGATTTTTTTGGTTGCAGGATTAGAACGCCTAATTTTCAACCTCCTAATACGTCGATTCCTCCTCAGCAGTGGTTCCAACCTATGATACCGCCCAGTAAGTTGAGAATTTCTGGCAGATACGGATACTGGATTTGATTTATTTTTAATTTTGATATTGTTGCGTTACAGATGTTGTTAATATGCCTCCGATGCAGCCTCGTACCTTCTATGCCGAACAGTTACCTCAGAATTATAACCAACAAATGGATAAACCAGTGAGATATAATTTTTATTGATATTGAAAACCGCGAAGTGATAATCTAATGGATTTATTTTGCAGGGGTTGAATTATCTACCATCGAATAGCCAAGCGTACATTACGACGATTCCGAGTAATTCCAACGATGGAATGAAAACAAACACTCATTCGCCTCAGCCTATGAAATCGGTAAAATATCAACGATCATGTAGCATATCTGGAGAAATAACGTCATATCTCAAAAAACCTATTTTTTGGGAAATGAAATTCTTATCATTAGAAGAATTTTTTTACTCGATTATTCCTATTCGGGTATTTTGGGTAAACAAACACCTCGAAGCCTCTGGTTTACAAAAGTGAATATTTTTTTTCGAGATGGATTTTTTATACGAAATTCAACTTGGAAAAAAATTATTTTGATTTGAAACATTTTGTACTTTTGTACATTTTTATTGTTTCGAATCATAAATTCTGATGCGAAATCTCGTTTATCGTCTCCCTTTTCCAAATATTTCGACTTGATTTGAATTTTCCAAGGTTCTAAACCGATTTCTGAGGTTCATTCGATCCTAAATTGCAAAGATGATTGGGGGGGGGGGGGTGAAATTCATTTTATAATGCTAGCAAATGAGATGAAATTTGTTTTCTGGCCTTCCAAGTCAGTTTTCGATTCAATTTCGTTGGAAAAATATTTGAAAAAGACACAAGAGGGTCAAGATTGTCTCAAAATTTTGTGAAATTTTTAATTTTTTTTCAAAAATGCTTCTTTTTTGATTTCTGGAATCTATTTCTGAGGTAATATTAGGTAGGTGAATCTCTAAATCTTTTTTTTTTTTGAGGGAGTAATTGAGATGAACCAAAATCAGCGATGATTTTGGAAGGAAAATCTGAGGAAGTCAGAAAGTTCAAAGGAACTCAACATATAAAAAAATATTTTTAATGCGAATTTATCGAAAAATCACACAAAATTAAAATAGGTTCACATATTTCGTGTCATCGAGGTTGTTATTTTTCATGACTGACGTAAAGGATAAGTGAAGGATCATGTTCGAACAATGAACGATACTGATCCTCCGCTCAAATCTTCGCTTTCACTCCAAAAATCCCGAATTGGCTGCGATTTGATTTCTCAAATTACATTTTCATCATTAAAATTTTATTTAATCTAAATTTTCCCAACTTTGATTTTTCAATTTTTTATTTTAATTACATAGCTACTGAGTTAGGAAGAAGTTTTGAAAAACATGAAGTTGAAAACTGTTTTTTGAATTTCTGCCATTTTCGAGTTGGAAAAAAGTTGAAGTATTAGTTTGAAAAGAAATAGAAGAAATTCAAGTTGGGAAAATTTTTAATACTAAAATGTTTTCCACCTGTAACATTTTTTAAAAATTTCTTCCAATTTGAAAATTTTTTGCAATGGTTTTAAAATTTTTCATCAAGTTTTGCCAGCTTTTGAGTTTTTGAAAAAAATTTCAACTTTGTATTTTTAAAAATTTCTTTTTACTAAATAATTGCAAGGAATTTATATTAGAGTTGAAAACTTTCAGCTCAGAAATTGGAATAAATTTAGACTTAGATTGTTGAAATCCCGTTTATGACAAAAATAATATTTCTTATCTAGACACATTTTACCAAAAAAATTGGAATTAGAAAAAATCTCAAGTTTTGAAAAAATCAATGGAACTATGAAAGTCTGACTTCCCTAACTTCCCTTGCAAAATCTCCTCTGATCAAAAATCACAAGTATTGATATTATCGAGTAAAGTACCAAAATGTATGTTTTTTAACATTACGAATCCATTTCTGATGTTATTTCACCGAAAAACTCAAAAGGTAATCCTCTACAAGAAAATAAGGTTAGACTAAATTGATTTTCAACGAGCAGGTTTTATGACCTCTCGAATTTCTTCCTGAAGTAATTTTTGGTTGAAATTTCAAACTGGTTCCGAAAAAAGGGGAGGAAGAAATCTAAAAACCAATATCATGTGAGGTGTCAAAACCTATATTTTTATTATTTTTGACCTCGTAAACCCATTTTTGATTTAATTTCATTTGTTGTTGAGCCAAAATGAGTCTCAACCGAGGATATGGTTTCTTACAAAATTTTGGAAAATTTTTCATTATTTGAGTCAAAGCATTTTTTTTGACCTTCAAAATTCATTTATGGCATAAGTTTTACTCGGTGACATTTAAAAACGGTTTCAGAGGGTCAAAAACATAGATTTTGATATTTTGGTTTAAAATTATCTCAAAAGATGGATCTAAAGGAAAAAATATACACTTCGATGTCTAATTAAAATTTTTCTAGAATTTTGAGCCAATCACCCTCCCTCCCTCCTCTCCCCATCAAATTTTGGGATTTTCTACGAAATAAAATGAGAAACTGATTCGAGAAGTCAAAAAAAAATTGATCGCTTGATACCGACACAAAATTTTGATTTTTTGGTTCTCTACCCCGTCCTCTCCACCACCTTCCTAAATCTTAAAAAAATTGGGTTCTGGAAATAAAAAACATATTTTTGTATATTTAATAATTTTTTCAAAATTTTAAGTTGATTCACCCTCCTTCTATCCCTTCTACGTCAAGTTTTGGTGTTTCCAATGAAATAACATAAGAAACGGTCTTTTGATACATTTTTCAATAACATCGAAAAAGTGCCTATTTTGGCTCTCTTTCTCTCTTCCCTCCCTCCCTCCTTCCTCCTTGCTGGGCTTTCATAACATTTAAATTGAAAATTAGGTACTAAAAATAATTTTTAGAGGCAGTGATATTCGAAGCTCGGGAAAATTGTTAGATGATTTTTTTGGGTTGAAAATCTATTCCAATGATCATTCCGGCCTCAAAAACTAGAAAAATACGTGCAATCAATTCCGCGATGAAAATTTATCCTAAATTAATCGCAGCCCAAAAATGCTCAGGAAATCGTGAGATTATTTTTTTGGGGATAAAAATCCATTCCAATGATCATTTCGCCCAAAAAAAAACCTAGAAAAATACGTGCGAATAATTATGCGATGAAATTCGTCACAGAATTAATCGCAGCCCAAAAATGCTCCGAACAATCGTGGATTAATTTTATCGGGATGAAAAACCAATCATATGGTCATCCCGACCTCAAAAAGTAGTAAAATACGTGCGATTAAATCTACGATGAAAATTCATCCCAAATTAATCACAGCCCAAAAATGCTCGGAAAAATCGTGGATTGATTTTTTGGAATGAAAATTCATCCCGGCCTCAAAAACTATAAAAATACGTGAGATCAATTCAGCGATGAAAATTGATCCTAATTTAATCGCAGCCCAAAAATGCTTGGAAAAATCGTGGATCAAATTTTTCCTCTATTTTAACTCGACCTTTCCCTCCTCCCCTCTTGCTTTGAATCCAATTTTGGGAATTAAGTATATTGAAATAATATTAAAAACTTTGATAACTCGCTCGATAACATCGAAAAATATTTTTTATTTTTTATTCTCTTCTCCTTCCCTCCCTCTCTTCATTTACTTTGTTAAATCTCTTTATTTTCTTACTTATACGTAGGGCAGGCAATGTCGCCAAAATTTATAGGTGTATTATTTTTGTAAACAATAATTTTATTTCATTGAACCTTCCCCTTCCCCAACACCAGATTTATTTCGGGATAGTTTTCAGAAATGAATTTTAGAAATGAAGAAAATATACAAATTGATTGATATCCAGTTTAAATTTTTTATAAATTTTTAATTTACCTACTCCTCTCTTCTCTTGGAACCAGTTTTGGGATTTTGAATGCTGTAAATCAGTAACGACATTGAGAGTCAAAAAAACGTTCAGTTTGAAACCTCAAACAATAATGTCGGAAAATTATGAGTTTTAGTCTCACGACTTCCCCATCTGTCAGGTCACCTTTTAAGTTAGGTGTTGACGTGATCTGTTAGTTTGTAATTGATTAGTTTGAGCGATCAAACGTCAAGAGTCAAGAGTCAATTTTGTGTTGTTTTCTGTAATTATTATATTTTTTTAAAATTAAGATTCTATTAGATACTGCTAATTTTTTTTACATATCTAACGTTTTTTGTGAAAAAAAAAAGAAATTTCAGAAAAATACCATCACGTAATGATAGAGATGGGAAAATGAAAGGCAAAATTGAAATTTTTTGAAGATTTGACCTCATTACTCCAGATCTGTCGTATGTACTTTTGTTAATTATTCAACTTGAAAATTCTAAATATTTATTCTGTGTTCCAGGACCCATCGATGTTGTCCGGTAGGATCTCAAAAACGCCAAAAAAGAAACGACTCGCAGCAAATTTCGCTACGAAGGCTACAACGTGAACGTTTAATCAATGTACAAATACATACGTTTAATAAGTACGTTTAATGATTAGAAAATACAACGTTAATATATAAGAGAAACAAACTACATGTATATCATCTTAGCCGTAGATTTAAATCAAGAGAAATTTTGCCGTTAAAAAATTTTCCCCATAAATGTTAAGTTTTTAATGGTGTAAAATGTATGTACATTTAAGCGATTTTTTCCTCCCATTTTTTTTATACACGAATAATATGTAAAATAGCCTTAATATTTACGAAACTTGTAAACCCTCTTTTTTTTAGAAATTTATCGACTAGTAGGATTACTTCATTTCAGTGTGTGGTGTTATAAAATTTATTATTTTTACTATTATTTATTTTTCTTGACATAGAACAATATTTCAGATTATGTCATTGTGAATTTACTTATTTTTGCCGTTTTTTTATTATTTTAAAGTTGACGATAAATGGAAATTTTAAAAGTTTTAAAAATAATTAACAAGTTGAAAGAAATCACCAATGTTCAATGTGTATACTCTTTTTGTTGTATAGAATAAAACGGTAGTGAAAAGCGACTCGTTGACTTTATTAACACTCTTTTGTGTTTCCTACTTAAGCGGGAATTAAATTTAAACGGCGTTAAAACGTTAGGGAAAAGATTTCGTTGCTTCATCCAATTAACCGATGTGCTCCGGCTCTATTCTCACGAACTCTAGAGATGAATCATTGCGGGCGGATTCGATATGAAAGAGGTTCATTGTGCGACATGTATAGGTGATTCAATTAAAGAAACAGTCGAATTATGGGTTAATTCGGTTTCGTCTTCTTATATGGGTATGCATTGGTATGTTGAAGCTAAAAATAAAAATTGGTTTATGACGAATGGTGGATTGTTTGTGTTGTGTTACGAGCTGTATTTTGGAGTTATATGTGATGAAGATATGAAATGTAACAGATGTGATTTTTTATAGTCTAGAAAGAAGAGGTTTGATGAATGAAGGGTAGAATTGGAAAAATTTATTGAGAGGTATTGATATTTGATATAAGCAGTTTTGAAATTGATTTGTTTGCAGGATAATTTTCATCATTGAGGTTATTCCATCACAATTCCACTAGGTTTTAATTTTGGCCTCTCTATGTTGCTCAAAATTTTTTTACAGGCTTTGGCTCTCACAATAATTATGTAAAACGGCCATCCTCCTTAGTTCCCTCAAGAGAAAGGGGTGGAGTATGTACTTTTTTTTTAGTTCTGTGGTTCTCTATGAAGATAGGGACCCAAATTTAGAGTCTTCAGAGTCAATATTTTTCCCTGTTAAAAAAGGCACCCAAAATAGAACCTTAATAGAAATTTTCAAAGCTGAAAGTTGAATTTTTTTAAGAAAGCACGACTTTCAAATATATCAAAAAACTTTAAAGGTATCTTTAAAAAAAATACATAAAATATTGTGAATACGTCTCACCATGACTAGGTACTTACTTATATGTAATTAATGAATTTCAGTCTGGAATTTCTGAATTCCAAGGGGTCATGGTGCCCCTGCCCCCACAATTTCGATCAAAATTCAAAAAAAATAACAATGTGAAATTTGTCATTTTTTAAGACTCTGAATTCGATTATTTACTTGGTTTTTGGATTTGACTCATCCCCTCTCCTCAATACCTCTATGAAGGCCCAATTCGATTCAAAAAAATGAAAAACTCGAATGAAATTCTTCTGGTATTTTTTAATGGTCCTGAGTTCAAAAATCGAATCTTTTTTGGTTTTGTCCCTCTAGCACCCTCTCTTCTCATCTCCCTCCTCACAACATTTGAATGTAGTGGGGTGGGGAATGAAGGGTAGCAGAGATTCGAAACCAAAAAATAACTCAATTTTTGAACTCAACAGCACCAAAAACACAACAATCGACAGGCCACACAAAATTTTGAATTTTTACATTTTTGGAGCTCTAGTACAGTCGCATAGTGAATTCCGCTCGATCGGAATGTTAAAAGCAATTTGATGATTGATCCTTAATCTAGACTGTATAATGAACAAATTTAGCTTGGGTGCCATTTTTTTAACCCCCTCCCCTCCCGAGGATCCACCCCCTATTCTTAAAATTGTTCTAACTCCGAATGATTTCATCCGATTTCGATTTTTTTCGACTCTAATGATAGTTAAAAGGGTTCTGCACATTTTTTGTTATTACAAAAATTTTGAAAAACCCATAACCGGATCGTCAAATTTCCAAAAACAGTCATAAATTATGTTCAAATTTTCATTTTTTGACATTTTCATCAAAAATAGACGAAATACAATGAAACTTGTTATAATAAAAGTTGTTTAGAATGGTAAAATGAGTGCGTATATGTAAGGTGTTTTTTCAAAAACTGCTCCCCTCCCCTCAGGGTCCACCCCCTTTTCAAAAATCCTTGTAACTCTGGCACATCTTATCTGATTCCAATTCTTTAAATTCCAAATTGTGGCCGAAAGGGGTTCACACATTTTTTGTTATTATTAAAATTTCTAAAACTGATCTTCCGAGTTGTCAACTTTCAAATAACGGTCAAAAACGTTTTTCGCAATTTTCATTATAGGAGGGGGGGGGGAGGTTTTGGGAGATGATGAAATTGATTTTTTAGAGAGTGCACAGAGAATCCGTCTTGTATAGCTGAATATGAAATCTCAATTTCAGTCAGCCTTTATCGCCCAAAAAAATTGGAGATTCTAGAAAATAAATTATTTCAAATGATTTCTCGACAAAAGTACTTCCTAAAAAAATTACGACCGACGAGATTTTTTTTGTAATATTTATTTACCTATGGATCATAATTCTACCCAACTCTGAGCATTTATTTTTTGATTTTTGGTAACGATAAAAAAAGTTCAAATTTCAACCCTACTACCTACTACAGTAAAATCAGGCACTTCCCAAAAATGAAGTTTCCACGTTCTTGGAATCTATACAGTACACTTCTTTTTTGAGTAAAGAAACAAAAAGAATGGTAAAATATGAGAAAAGTGATGAAAATGTGTTATTTGGCCTTGAAAAGTTGAACTTTTGAGATAGTTTTCTTTGTAATTGAATGGAGAGCTTTAGGGAAATTCCAACTTTATCCAAAAAATTTCGTTGATCCATTCAAAATCAGTACAGTTAATCAATTCAAAGCAAAAGCATGAGAAATTGAAACGTCCAAAAATCCATCGGTTAAAATTACAAAGAAAGCTTTTCTGAACATAATAAAATGAAGAAATAGAAAATCGACAAGGTAGTATTGAAAAAAATGGGACAAAAAATGAAAAAAAAAACTTTTCAGGATACAAACTTTTAAAAGAGGAAATTTCAATTTGGAAAAAAGACATTTTTATCACTTTTCCATATTTTGTTTTACTGCATCCCAATGATAAGTGTTTAGGTTCCGAGAAAAACTTCGTTTTTGGGCAGTATCTAATATACTGTAGGTAGTAGGTACAGGTAGCTAGGTACTCAGTGAAGTTGAAATTCAAACTTCTTCTATTGTTCCCAGAAATCAAAAAATAAATGCTCAGATTTGAGTAGAATTTGACCTAAAAGTAAATCGTCGTCGTCGTCGGGGTCGCGTCCCCTTACAGGGGGTTGTGCACATTTGTTGCCTGTATTTGTCAGCTCTTGAAACGAAAAAAAAAAAAAAAATTTCGTTCAGTCAGAAACTTTTTTAGGAAGTACTTTTGTCGAGAAATCATTTGAAATAATTTATTTTCTAGAATCTCCAATTTTTTTGGGCGATAAAGGCTGACTGAAATTGAGATTTCATACTCAGCTATACAAGACGGATTCTCTGTGCACTCTCTAAAAAAATCAATTTCATCATCTCCCAAAACCTCCCCCCCCCCCCCCCCCCCCCCCCCCCCTATAATGAAAATTGCGAAAACCGTTTTTGAACGTTATTTGAAAGTTGACAACTCGGAAGATCAGTTTTCGAAATTTTAATAATAACAAAAAATGTGTGAACCTCTTTCGGCCACAATTTGGAATTTAAAGAATGGGAATCAGATAAGATGTGCCAGAGTTACAAGGATTTTTGAAAAGGGGGTGGACCCTGAGGGGAGGGGAGCAGTTTTTGAAAAAACACCTTACATATACGCACTCATTTTACCATTCTAAACAACTTTTATTATAACAAGTTTCATTGTATTTCGTCTATTTTTGATGAAAATGGCAAAAAATGAAAATTTGAACATAATTTATGACTGTTTTTGGAAATTTGACGATCCGGTTATGGGTTTTTCAAAATTTTTGTAATAACAAAAAATGTGCAGAACCCTTTTAACTATCATTAGAGTCGAAAAAAATCGAAATCGGATGAAATCATTCGGAGTTAGAACAATTTTAAGAATAGGGGGGTGGATCCTCGGGAGGGGAGGGGGTTAAAAAAATGGCACCCAAGCTAAATTTGTTCATTATACAGTCTAGATTAAGGATCAATCATCAAATTGCTTTTAACATTCCGATCGAGCGGAACCTCTTTTTTTTACATAATGCGACTGTACTACTCATTTGAGCCTCTCTAGAGAGGACTAGGAACGGAAGGATTAAATTAAATCCAAAAACTAAGTTGTATTCGAACTCATGGTCTCGAAAATTGTAGCAAACGATAACATAATAATTTTGAATTTTTAAAAAATTACCAAATTTGTGGATTTTTATGACCCCCCCCCCCCCCCCATCGAGGTCTGTGGAATCCAAAATAAGTTTTTTTAAAACGCCATAAATGTGGTTTAAAAATGCAGTGTGGTATTTTTCAAGGTGTTTTACATGGGAACTCACAAGCTTTTACTTTGATTCAAAAGTTGAACTTTTTATGATAAAGTTGAGACTTTTTAAAAATTTTGATGGATATTTTTGAAACTATTTTGAATGTACTTTCTAATGCCGTCATCAGATCGAATCATGGGATCTTCGAAGTTGGGTAAGTACATTTTCACAGAAATTGCAATCGTGTAAAGAAGAAATCTTTCTCTGGCTCTAATCTGTCCTTCTACGTATTTCTTTTGGGAGCTGAGAAAACATTACGGTGGTTTTTCAAATTTTACAATAATATGCGCCAGGAAAAAAATTTTGAGCGAAAACGGAGGAACTTTTGAAGCAAAAAGTGAGCCGAATTGGAATAAAATGACCTACATACGTAGGATGATTTTCTATCATTGATCTACACTGTAGATGCCTAGGATCTGAACGTTTAAACTTTATAGCTAAGGCTTCGAGTACAATCTTCATCGATTTTTTTTAACACTTAGGTGTAAATTACGAAAAACACAGTTGAAAACCATTTAAAGAAAACGAGCCTTCTGTCGGTGAAATTACTGAAATTTAAAAAAGTATGTAGGTAGTTCAACGATGACTGATGAAAGGATGACATCATAGAAGAAATATCTTCATCTCGGATCTCTTTGAATATTTATGATTTCACTGGTATAAGTTGTTTTTCATCGTATTCTTTCTTTAAAAATTGCCATCAGTCCACTCATGCAAAAAATAAGATAAGGCATACTTATCGACAACGTTGACGAAAGCAGCTGAAATGTATTAATTGTTAACAGCAAGAATTCGTATCGATAAAAGTTCTCTCATTTCCTGTCGAAATTATGACAATTGAGATTGTGTTTTATCTTACTTTCCGTGAAATTTGCAAAATTAGGTAGTTATTTATTTTACCAGAGTGCGAGAAAAAAAATTAAGAAGGTTTAATTTTAATGGTAGTGATGGGTAGGCAGTAGGTAGGTAGGTAGGTAGGTAGGTTAGCTACATCGCCGATTCGAAAAGGCAGAAGTTTATTAAATTTGACTAATTGAGAGTAAAAGGTGACAATTTTTTTTTTGAAAAATCGTGTTTAAAAAGCAAAAAATGCTTTTCTTTTCGACATTTTTGTGATTAAAAATTTTCCTTGCCCATTTTGAGGGGGAGGGGAGGAGGAAGAAGCTCAGCTGTAGGTGAGTTGATTCCCATTTTTTCGGGGTATGTACGAGTTAATTTTCACTTTTCCTCAAGAATTTCTTTCAACTCTGGATTTTTGGCTCAAAATTTTTTCCACAATTTTTTTTCAAATTCCGACTACAATTTTTTTTAAATTATTTTCAATTCTTAATTTTTTTCTCAAGTTATTTTCAACGCCAGAATTTCTTCAACCTAAAATTTTCTCCGATTTTTTCATGTTTAAGTACACTTTCTCTGAATTTTTTCTCAAAATTATTTTTAATTTTGAAAATTTTCTTTAATTTTTTCAAGTTTTAAACTTTTTTTTCAATTTTTTTTCCATTTTAAATTTCTTTGTATTTTTTTTGAACTCCCCACGTTTTTTTCAGAATTTTTCAAACCCTGAAATTATATCCATGGAATTTAAATATAACTTTCTAGAATTTAGAGTTGGTATACTTACCTAAAGATTTTGAAAAAGTTCTAAATTAAATAAAAATATTGAATTGAAAAAATTTGAAATTGAAAAAATCTAAGAACGTTTTAGCTGGAAAAAATGTTTGTGTTAAAATTCCAAAATGTTTTGAGAAAAAAATTGAAGTTGAAACATGCCAACTTTCTGAGAAACAATTTTAGAGTTGAAATGAACAATTTTGAAAAAAAAAATGTTTAGGTAAAACAATTCTAAGAAAATTTTAGGTTGAAAGAAGTCCTTAAAATGAAAAATTTAAAAAAATATAAGGGGTTAAAAAATTAAAAAAAAATTAGAGTCAACTTTTGAGCAAAAATCCAAAGTTTGAAAAAATTTGAACTTGAAAAATATTTTCTGGGTAATGCTAAATTGCTAATAGGCTGAAAGAGGTTCGGCATCAACTCGTACCTAACCTCATACCCCGAAAACAACGGGAATTAATTCGTACATACCCTGAACAAAAAAATCCGAATCAATTCACACATTTCTGAATTTAGTGAATTAGCTCATCAACTCCCGAGGACTCGCCCCCCTCCCCTTAGGTGCACGTGCACTTATGATTGAGGATCGTCCATTAAGTGTTATTCAAAAATAATGAACTTAAAAAATGGCAATTAAATCATAAATAAATTTAAAATTTTTAAAAATTTTGGAGTTTTTACTCTTAGTTGTTCACACCTTTTTTCAATCCTCGTTCAGAAAGATAAAGTCACGAAGGACCCTGAGAAGTTTTTGGTTCGGGGGGGGGGGGGCACATTAACATTTTTTTCGCAATAAAATTTCAACAATTGTGCTAATTTTCTTACACTATTGTCTGAAGTTTGAAAGATGATATGTCCGGAAAGGTACTCCTATTTCTCTATGAGCCTGTAATACTAACGACTTAACGATCAACGAATAGGTTAGTCATAATAATTTATGAGATAACTCATAGCATGAGTCATAACGTAATTTAGGTATGTATAATTTTACGTCGAATTCTTGGTGACATTATCGTATTTCGTTTTGTCAGCAAAGATCGATAAAAATGGAATTCTTTCGCAACTATTTGAAATTCATTAAAAAAATATGCAATTGTGGTATCGTTCCACAATAAAAACAATTTTTTACTCATAAACGTAGAAACGTGAATAGGTAAATCGTGCATTAAAAGCTTTCAATTACTAACATTAAGTACCTCTGCACATCTACATACATTGGTCCAATGCAAATAAAACTTTCAAATACATACTTAATCATTACTCATTGTGATAAATCATTCCAGGTCATAGCCCCTAAAAATCGGTAATACGAAAGTAGGAAACTGTGGCAAAACGTTGACTACAACAATACCGTTATATTCATATCTCGTAGGTTTTTTTAATTACAGTCTACCGGTTCAAATACTGCATTCGTAAATCGTACTTGCTTCGAAGCGTTGGTAAAATTGACCTATTAATTCGTGCTCATTAAAATGCCATTATGTTATCCATCAATACGACAGCGAATTTTGGTAAAAATTTTTTTTCAAAAAATCAACTTCACAAAAGAACGAATTTATTCCAACGTTCGGTTTTACTCTCCAAACAAAGCCATCTCATATATCACTAATTACGTGCTCTTTGTTTCCATTGAAACTCGTTAATCACCGGGTATTTGACGAATTTTTCGGTTATTTCCGTTCCGGCTGAAAAAGTGCCAAATAAAGAGGCGAAATTGTAGTCGAATGAACTTTATTACAAATCAAACCCTACAAACGTACAAAATCGTAACCTAAACACTGGGCTTGTTCAACTATAGAAAAAATGTAGCACAAATAAAGCGTTATTCGTTTTTTTCTTTAAAAGGCCGTAAATTAGATTACCTTAATTCTAAAATGTATAAAAATTATCATCTAGATCTAAAAAAATATATAAGGAAACATACTTCTTGTTTTAAAATTAAAATTCTTCTTTCAGTCTTCATGGTACTAAGTTTTAATACTAAAAATACTATTGTTCGATTAAAAGTTTCTCTTTTAATTATAGTTTAGATTTAAAAAAACGTAAAAAAACTAAAAAAAAATGTCTGAGCTTCACTTCCAGTGATAAATGTAGAGTATTGAGATTCATCAATTCAGTTTGCCCTGATTATGAAAAACAACGGTATCAATACCTTGAATAAAATTATTGCGAAATATTTCGCAGATCGTAAAGTATCACTACAATAATAATTCATTAATGGAATACAATATAGGAAATTAAAAACTCTTAAATAAATTAAAACTTCATTAAATATCGTCCGTAACATTAGTTAGGAAAGTTACTTGCACTCGCGCAACAACGAAATAAAAAACCGAGATTCATTCGTCTAGGAAAATATAAAAAGAAAAAGAAAATCTTATCGTAGTCGTATTAAAGCTAAAATAAATGCATTTCTTCTCAAGTGTGATGTCTCGTACTCAAAGGAGGACGGAAATATTTACAATTTATACAAACACTGACTACACAAACTATACATATTATACTGAGCGATAAAAGCAAACACATACGAAGCAAATCTACACCGGAGATAATTTACATATTTTGCCAATGGAACATCAATATAATCACGCTGGTGAAGCTTAATTTTAAATCTAACACACTAATAATAGAATGACCAGAATTAACGCCGCCGCAGTTTTGTACGCAGACTTCCTCGTCGGTTTGGAACAATTCGATGGTAGTTGAACCTTTACCAACTTTGTTGGAAGCTTCGCAAGTGTACATACCGTATTGTCTTTTGTCGACTTTTATCTTCAACACAGCCGATCTGAGCGGTTCGTTGATGGCGGATTGAGAAATAGTATAGAATTGGTTGTCGGATATCGGAATATTATCTTTACGCCAGGCGAAGGTCGGAGCTGGAAAGCTTTCGACCAAGCATTCTAAATAAGTTTCGTGTCCAACGGCTTGTCCAACGCGTTCATGACGAGGTTTCACAATCGGCGCGTATTCGACTATTAGCTGGTATGTTTTTTTAATACTGGTTACTCCGTTATCCACGGTACACAAGTAATCTCCGGCGTGTTCTTTCTGCGTATTGTTGATCCTCAAAACACTACCTTTGAAGGATGTTTTGTCACGTGTCCAGGTGACATTCGGAGCAGGATATCCACCGCCGTGGCATTCCAACGTAACGCTACCGTTGAGCAGTGTGGTCACTTTGTCGCTTGTGTTACCGACGAAGTACGGAGGTGAACGTACTTGTAACGTGACTTCTTGGATTAGTTCGTCGCCTTCTGGTAAATTGACCGAACAACGATATACAGCTGCGTCTTTGGGCTGGACTTTATCGATACTTAGGGTCGAAGAAGAAATTACAGAGGTGTTTTCGAACTTCAGAGTGAATCGGTCATCGAAGACTGCTTTGTTGCCATTCATCGATAACAGGGTCGTGCCGCTGGTTTTCTGCTTGCCCCAGTTAATATTCCCTTGCCGAAAATCTTTCACTTTACAAGATAATATCGCCGTTTCGTTGACATCGCGGATTAAGACACGTTCAGTATCTACGAAGCTTGGCACGTTTTGACTACTTACGAAATGCAGTAAGTATGTGAGTAATACTAGATGAATCATGATAGCGCCGTTGTTTGTGCAATTAGCGAAAACAATACTTGCTTGCGAATGGAGATGAGTTCGGTAGACGCTGGTTGATTAAAAACGCATAACGGTACAAGCGTTAGGTGTTTTTTAATAGGAAATACACGATAAACTAATTAAAACACAACCGACAAACACACCTAAAAGTAAACGTAAATTACACTAAACGTTTTGTGTCGCCGACCGCAGATAAATAACCGAAAATCGTTGAAGCTTTCATCTAGCGTACAAATACAATGTATTGTGCAAAGAATGGACAATAAAAGGAGCGTGAAAAGGAAGGATGCTGATTGGAGCATGAAATTTTCTGTTCGCTGCGCTAACTATGAATGTAAATGAGAACTACAAAAGTAGGTAAAAAATAAGTAGGTAGGTTTGAATTTTTTTTTTAAATATTTATTTTATTTTTAAAAATTAAAATTTCTTTTCATTTTTAGGGTTTTTGCGCTAGCGCGAAAAACCCTATTGTTTTTAAAATCATTTCATTCAATTTTTTTAAATCTTCCTTCTCAGTTCTCACTTCATTCATTTTTAAAAAATTTTATTTCATTTTTTAAAATTTTATTCTATTTTTAAGTTCAATTCTTTTTTATAGGTAATTAATTTCGAAACTTCTATTTTTTTAAATTTATTGAATTCAATTTTTTAAATGAATTTTACCATTCTATTTAAATTTTTTTTTTTTTGAAAGTCTAACTTCACTTATTCTATTCAATTGATTTTTCGGAATCGAACTGTATGAAGGGACAGAAACCCAGAACCAGAAGAGCAGCACCCCCTACAATCAAAAAAAAAATTGAATTTCAAATTGGAAAAAGGCCAAATAATGGTGTACTAAAAAATGTAGACAAAATTTTACTTCAATTTTTCAATTGAAAATTTTCGACTTTTTTGTTCTTTTTTCTCCTCTCCCCCATCTCATAAGTCTACTCCGATTCGTTCCTGAATCCTCATACTTATTACATTTATTGGTAATGTAAATTGTGTGAGAAGAACTATTGATTGACTTATCAAAGATTCAAAATTTTTCTAACCTCATGGGAGAAAATACACAAAAAATAAGGAAATAATTCAGGAAAAATCATTCATGGAAAATGGCTGCAAAGAAAAGGGGTTTTGAAGCTCCTGAATCTAGTTTTGTGGTCATTTTGATTTCGAATACCAGAAGTCATCTATCAGGAGTGAGAATGAGGGAGGATCAAAACTGAAAATTTTCAGACTCTGATTTATCGAGCTAGGTATTGAAATCTGTTTTTGACCCTTCTTATCTCAATCCGTTTCCGAGATTACCGTACCTTCACCCAAAAGTCGACTCTCTGGTTCTAGAAAAATAGGATAACTCCAAATTTGAAATTTTTCGAATTTTTTCGTAAAACATCAAATTTTTAAATCTCATGTTTTTAGGGTTTGAATCAACTTTTGATGTCAACTCACCTGAAATAAAGTCCTAGATGGTAAAGTCCGACTTAGTATTTTGAATAATTTTAAAACAGTCATCGGACAGTGCATTTTTGAAATTGTTCAATCTCTTTTAGAATTGAAATAAAAATAACAGAAATTTGAAAAAATGAGAAATTATTAATAATTATTATTATATTCTTTTTCAAGGAATTGAACTAGTTTAAAAATAATCTCCGAAATGGATTTCGAAAGTCAAAAAAACATTATTTCTAATTTCTTTACGTACAGCATTCGAAAAATCTAAAAAATTTTCAATTTTCGTCGATTCCTTCTCCTCTCCGTGAATTAATTTTTAAGGCTTGGAGTCGAAATCGTTCCAAAAATGGATCTATAAGGATCAAAAAATTTGTTTCTGATGTCTCGCTCAAAAAATCTGAGAATTTTTCAAGTTAATTTGATCCACTCTTTTCTTTTGATGGCCCACTAACGAGTTTAGAGTCAAACAGTGGCGCGAAAAGGGTTGATGGAGGGAAGGAGAGGGGGGTGAATGCTTGTAGAAAAAGTTGGCAAATTCGTCTCAAACTCTCAAATAATAGAAAATGGCAAAATCGCCAAATCGCCTCAAAATGAGAAAAGTTGGCAAGAAATAATATCCAAGTATCTAGACGTAGAATTTGGAAAATAGGAGGGGGTGATAGTAAATAGGTAGGAGACAGGAGAGGGTCAAAATGATGAAAATATTTTGTACTACTTTATCAACAATGATAACAATAATTATCACGATCACAATTAGATAATTAGGGCCGGTTTATCAATCGTGCTCACGGATTTTTAACTGACTGTTAGCGGCTAACCGACGCTTCCGATTGGCGGTTAGCGCTTAACCGACTGTTATTTCCCCTACTTTTGCTTTAACTAGCGATTGAAAAACCGGCCCTTAGGGCCGGTTTTTCAATCGCCGGTTAACGCAAAAGTAGGGGAAATAACCGTCGGTTAAGCGCTAACTGCCAATCAGAAGTGTCGGTTAGCCGCTAACCATCAGTTAAAAATCCGTGAGCACGATTGATAAACCGGCCCTTAGTAATTTAACAAGGGCTGCATCCGACCATCCGAGTTGCGTCCGAAATCATGGGTGCTATTTTATTTTAATTCTACAAAAAGTAATTTTTTTTCTTATTGTTCCTCAAAATTATTATTTATTTCAAATAATTTTGTTATATTTTTTTCTTATTTTCAACGTTTGAAAATCAAAATGGTCATAATAGCAAAATGGCGACGATACGTCTGCAGTTTTCGTTTTTCATTGTGTAAATTGCTGAATTATTTCACTTATATGCCTGATTTCATATCAATTATTATCAAAGTTTTGATTCTAGAGATTCATATCAACATTCCGAATTGCCATTCGTATGCGGTTGAAGATTTTGAGCCTTTTCCCCAAGCGACAGAAGTAAGTTGAAAAAACCTTTTTTTTAATTTTCAACGATGAAACAATAATCTTATTGTAAAAAATGTATTGTAAATGAGTAAAAAAAAGACATGGTGAACACATACCATTTGATACTAAATTAATCGAGTCTTTAAGTGTTGAGATAAAATAACATTCCAGAATTAATTCATTAATCTTCTCCAATCTACCTAGATCAATTATTCGGACTTCCGCAAGCCGGAGGACACATAGGAATGACAGTCTCAAATAATTCGATTTTGGCTTCAGATTGACCAAAAATGTTTATCGCTTTGCAGGTATAATTACCGAACTGTCTTTTCTCAATGGTGACAATTCGAACAACGGTGAAGGTAATTTCATCAGTGGTAGTGAAATGTGACACCTCGTAATGCTGATTATTCGCAATCGAATTGGTATCGCCTTCTTTATACCAAACAATCGCTGGCGGTGGGTATGCTTCGATCTGTAGAGAAAAGTTTGTATTCTATTATTCGCTTTTTCGTAGGTAGTCATTATTTTTCATGGCTTTGAAGCCCTTGAAATGTTAAACTCAAATCTACAAGTTCATTCACACTCCACTTATAAACACGTGGATTACCTAGAAAAACAAACTAAACAGAATTTTCAATATACGTAGGTAGATTTTTACCCTCGTACCTTACATTCCAAATCCATATCAAACTGTAATGCTTGACCGACACGTTTTCTCGTTGCAGTTACCACAGGCGTAAATTGCACTTCAATAGCGATATTACGACGTGCTCCTCGACCAACTCCATTATCAGCGACGCAATAATACGTTCCTCGATGATCTTTATTCACCGATGCGATTGGTAACCAAGTACCACGATAAATTGATCCTCCGGTTGGTAAAATTTCGTTGTTGTCTCTTCTCCATGAAATTGTAGGTGGTGGATAGCCTCCTGCGTAACATTCTAGCGTAACGTTTTGGCCTTCTAGTACTACCAGAGATCTGGTAGAGTTGTCGAATATTATAGGAGGTCGACGAACTTGTAGTTCAACTTCGGCAGTTATCTGAAAAAGTTGAATTCGAAGATGAAGTTGAAAATTTCAAGGAGTTCTCAAAGTAGCTTTTTAACAGACATTTTTCGATATTGTTTGATTATTTTCCCCTGTGAATGTATAATTTTAGTTCGAACTTTCACGAAAGATAAGTATTTTGCTATTTTCTCTCGTTAAAATTGTATGTTTTTTTCAGGTTTCAAAACTACGACGCATTTAAACAAAACAATGATTTCATTTCACCGATGGAATATAAAAAACGGGTGTGGCCTAGGAGTTCTCTGGTGTAGTACAGTATATGTAGGTACCTAAGTAACGATAATTAGGTACTTGGAATACCAAATCAGTGGTTATACGACTAGGTACTCGTATTGTGAAAGAAACCGTATAGCATATCGTTACACCTGTATACTTATATAACATCTCAACAAAAAAGACGTTCTAAAATACGTTACTCACTTTGATCGTCGAACTAATGAGAATTTGGCATCTGTAATATCCAGCATCGGTTTCTTGAATATCACCAACGCTCAACGTATAAGTCGATGTTTCTTTATTGAATTGAACCTTATATCGTGATTCTCTCAGCACAAGCGTCGTACCATGACTAATATGAACTGGTTCGGTTGTCTTGGACTTGTCAATTTTCGCCCAAACTACCGGATAATCTTGCGAATACTGTACCGAACATGCAAAGTCGACCGAACCTCCGATATCCTTAATCTGCTCCTGACTTATGTACGAGATAGTCGGCGATCTTTGGGCGACTACCGCTACAACGCAACTGACTAACACGCAGAATAAACGAAACATTTCACTTTGGAGTAACCGCGCATTCGAATGTATTTTTACTCGCTACATAGAAAGCACTACCGAAAGCTAAGTTGTAAGAAGGTCAACGGGTTAACCAGTTGTGCATACTATTGATTTAATGAAAACCGAATGTGTTATCGACCTTTTGTATTACGACGTTATCAACGACTACTTTTTATTATGAATTAATTGTTTTTGGTGCAGAAAAAACTGAAACATGTGCAAACACGTTAGCGCGGAAATATTGTTCGCGTTGAACGCACATTCAACGCCCAGTTGTTGTAGCCAACGCCAATGCGAAGGTCAAGCGCGTGATGTATTCGGATGTTTGGTTCTCTATGTTCTATGTTCTATTCTCCGTTAATTAACTCGAGTAAGTTTCATATGTGTAACGATGTAAAACACGTACAATAGATCAGGTGCTCCGAGCAAGGACCGATCGAATTGTTAGCGCCGAACCTTAACCTATTTGTTTGAATTATTGACTTACAATTTTATTAATTTTGGTTTTGATTTATTTTCAGAACCAGTTCGTTGCTTGGAGATGTTCAATTGTATAATGAAATGTTTAAAATTTCTTCAATGAGGTGATTTTAAAAATATGTGAGATGATTTGAGAATCCGTGATCTTGACCTGATGGAACTTCAATTGTATTTTTTCTTCTCTTTTTTTCAGTGGAATTTTCTTAACAGCGTAGAAATTACGGACGTAGATATACAACAGTTCATCATTTATACATGACAAGAAGTAAGTAACCGGTTTTGTTCCGTTGAAGTGGCATCTCCAAGTTCCTAAGATTGCTGGTAGGCAATTGGCTTACTTCTGAGTGAAAAGATTTGCCTATTTCAAATCCGATCATCTAGAGTTTGCTTTTTTCCAAGTCAAAGCTAAAAAATTTACTATAATTTCTGTACAATTAATTTGAATGGATTCGAGAGAGAAAGAGAAAAAGGAAAAAGCTTTCCCCTCCTCCTTCTTAACGCAGTAAGGAAGTAACAAGAATTCGGATTTTGTATTGATAAAAATTATGGGAACATGTTCGAGTGAAGTAAACAGAGCCTGCGAGAGCGAGTACAGGCCTCAATGTAAAATTTTTAGACCCTTTCTTTAAAAATTTTATACATCCTCTCTTTCTACATCGCGTTTGAAGCATCAAAGATCGTTCTAAATTTTCTCAAAAATGTTTGGGAAAGGCTCTGGTATGGTAAGGGATTCATTTGGCCTCTGGTGGAACTTGATCGAAATTTTCATGCCATTCGATTTGTCTTGATAGAAGATGATCTTAGAGCGCATGAGCGAAATTTTATCTCACCCCTGGAGGGCTGGGGCCCCAAAAAACGTGATTTTTAAGCTAACAATTCTATCTCCGCAAGTTTTCAGCCGATTTTTTTCAAACTTGGCCCGTGGGTAGAGGTACAAGAGGGGAGTACCTTGGAAATTTTTTTAGATTTTTCCAACCACTTTAATGACCTTGAATTCGACTTTGAAAAGTTAAAATTGCCCCGGGGGGATACTTCCAAAGTTTTCAATGTACCTACTTCACACCTCTCAGAATTTTTCAGGCAGTGGAAGTTGGTCAAATATTCAAAAAATCGACGTAATTAATAATTTTTGTTCCTTAAAATTACCTACTGCTTTTCATCAATTTTTCACGGTTTTTTGAATATTTAACCAACTTTCACTTTCACTCCTCAAAAAAATCTGAAAAAATTCTAAGGGGTGTGAAATACATTGAAAAACTTCGGGATAATGTGTCCCCTAGGGTGATTTTAAATTTTCAACGTCTTTAAGGTGATTAAAGTGGTTGGAAAAATCTGAAAAATGTCAATGTACTGTCCTCTAGTACCTCTACCTACGTGCCAAGTTATATAAAATCGGTTGAAAACTCGCGGAGATAGAATTTATAAAATTTTTAGCTTGAAAATCACGGTTTTTGGGGCCCCAGTCCCCCCCCCCCCAAGTCTCTGAAATCATTTTCCACCAAGACAAATCGAATAGCATAAAAATTTTAATCAAGTCCCACCAGAGACCAAATTACCTCCTTACCAGTTACCACACTAGCGCCTTTCATTCAGAAAATTATGAAAGTTTTCAGTTTTTGATTTTAAAATTTTTGAAAAATTCAATTTTTGCAAAAGTTTCCATTGAAAATTTTAATTTTCAATTATTATGCCCAATTTTTCAAAAAAATTCTGGTTTTTGTAAAATTAACGACTTTTTTAATTTCTTGATTTTTTAATAGAAATTATAATGTTATTTTGAAATCCCTAATTAGAGGAAAAATGGGTAAAATCGTCCTAAATGATCTTATATGGCAAATTTAATTAGGTATTTATATTATGCCTATGTGACCCTTCAGTATAATACATTTTTTTATGATTTCAAAAATTAAGTACAGAAAATGTTGAAGTGTCCCTCAAAGGGGAAGGGGAGGAAGTAAAAAATCCTTGCAAATAATTTTTTGGGGCCAAATGAACGTATTACCTTCGGCTTATAAGATTAAAATTTCCTCGAAAATAAGTTTCCTTTAAATATTATTTTAAAAAGTGAAAAACACGAAGAAATGACAGTTCTCAAAAGCCTTCAAAACAGGGAAGGGGAAGGGGAAGAGGTAAGGGTGAAAAATTGTCACTAGTAATTTTATGGTCAAAAGGATGTGCACCTAACCTCTCTCAGGAAAATTTCCTAAAAAATAATATTTTTTCTATTCCTTGAGTCAACTTAAAAACCCAAGTCAAAAATTCCACGTTTCAATCCCCTCCCTTCAACCACCGCCTCCACCAAAAAAGGGACGGAGTTGGAAATCGTCATTAATGATATTTTGAGTTTAATCGTTTATCCTAAGATTGTTTTTTTGGAATTTTTATTTTATTTTTTCCAATTTTTCAGAATTTTTTGAGCATAGATAAATTTTAAGGATCGGTGGAGAGGGGTAAATGTGATGCCAGAGAGCTGAAATTTTTCTCAGATCGTTTTGAGTTTTTGGACCCTCTAGAGGCCCTCGGCTGGTTTTTCGAAAAATTTGGGCCCGTTGCAAATGCTTTTGTTACACCCTTCTCTCGCCAGTCCTAAAAATCGAATAAGCTGAGGTCAAAACCTCGTTGATTTTGTTTATGCATTTTTCCCTAATGCACCTTAACTAAACGAACAATCCGAAATAATCCTTTTATGAAAAATTTCATCGTAAATATTTCTTTTTTACAGGTTTCCTCGACGAAACGTAATTTATCAGATATTCCATTACGTTGTAAAATTTTCAACCCCAAAGAACAGCAAAATTTTCCGTTCTACATTAGAAAATTGGCTTAAAAATTGGCCTTGGTTGATAAAACATCTCTGCAGTTATATTTTTCTCGCGACAAAGTAAGTACAACTCGTATGAAATATAAACTCACTGGCTATAAAAACTCTGGTGTCAAGAATTTTGTAAATAATTCCACGTTTGAAGAAACGTGTGCGCATGATGAAAAGAAGTGAAATACAAACGCCGAGGAGAAATGGAAATTGGTTGTTTTTACTTAAATTGTTCATGACAGTTTAGTTTTTCTTTATTTAATTCAGCTGTTTGGGGATTTTGATGTCGAGATGAAAATGTACGCGTATGAAAAAAATGAAACTGTCAAGAACATACCAGAACGTAGCGGTACATTTTCCCGTATTGGTTAAAAATTCATCCGATCATCTGGGGAATAACCGAAGATGTTTTTTATTTTATGCAAACTCCACCAGCAAACAAAGCTACGTACGTGTACTACACCGGTGAGTACAAATCTGCCGAGAAACGTACTTCTTCTGTGCCATTTTTATCCAAAACGTCTTCTTATTACTTATTGATACGAGCCAGTTGACCGTAATGGACCAGGAGATGTGCCCTCGATTAAACCGTGTTCATTCTCGTAAATGCAACGTTTAGACGAAAAAAATCCATCTAATGTGATTAGTCATTCGTGTATCGAAATTAAAACCATTCTATAATACTTTCTCTATTAAAAAGTTACGTAAGGGTTAACCTACAAGTGGCTTTTGTTGTTTATATGATTAAAAGAATGGCAAAAAAATTAAATCGTAAGATGCATAACGATTAACAAGCCGTACCAAAATACAGAATTAAAGGTTTATTACATAAAGATCGTTTTTTTTTTACGTTTATTGGCTTATAATGTAGTTAGGTACTCGTACTCGTTAATACACGAAGGTATTATGTGTTTTCAGAACTGAATGAATCGAGGGTGCTTAGCTGATCTTTGATATCATTTATGTGCAGAAAAATTGTAAATTTTATTGCTGCTTTGTTATCGATTTTTTTTCACATATGAGTAATTGAGTATGTAACGAAAATTGCCCGAGTTTGTGTCACGTTTTATTGCATTTGAAATTTTTCAATGAGTCAAAATGAATTTCTTACGTTTCAAGAATTGGAGTGAAGGAGGAGAATAGATATTTCATTCTATTTTAGACAAATTTTTTCATTAATTGATTCTTTAAATTTTTTGTTCCAGGTAATTTCTCGATTTGAATCATGATTTTTCCTCATTTTCGTGTTCGAAGTTATCAATTTGGAGAGAAAACAATTTAATGGTGAGTTTTATCAATTCAAATTTTTTAATATCAAATTAGAATGACAGTAGGGCACGTTTTTCTTATATTTGGTGTTCTCGATGTCTCGAGATAGGTACCTAGTATTTATAGTCGTACAATTCCATAACTATGAATAATTAACTCGAGTAAACCCTTCGAGCTTAAATATGCCAAGAGAGTAACGCCATTTGGCTGATTTATTTGTCATCTCGTTTCTTTGCAAATTTATCAATAAAGCAACAGGCGTAAGGAATTTATTCGAGTTTTTATGGTTTTTGACGTTTTCATTATTTTTTTTTCATTTTTTAATTTCTCTGAATTTTTCTGAAAAATATTCATTCAGATTAGAATACGAAGTTTAATGACTCTCCCGGACCCCACCTCGAATCGAAAATGTTGCTAAGTTATAAAAATTAAACCTTGATAGAAATAGAAATCTCGTTTTTGTAATTTATGAGGGTGAAAATTTTTGAATTGAAAATTCATCAAATGTCTATCTATTATTTTGCTGGTGAAAAATTCGAAGGAAGGGAGGGAAGAGATGTAAATGGGCAATTTTTTTTAAAAGATGAAAGAGGTTTCGTAAAATAAGTATTCGATAACAACTCTTTCGTTTTCTGATACAATATTTCAAAAAAAAATCGCATGATTTGTATCATTTAAAATTCATACCATTATTTTCAGTTTCTCTGTCTATTTATTCCCTCCTCCCGTCGGGTTCTCCCCCACTTATATTAAAAATCAGATTAATGAGAAAAGAACCACAGTTGACAGTTGGTATAATTTAGGATGTCACAAAACTAGATACAACTTACATGAAATTTCTTCAAATCAACTCCAATTTTTTCGAATTTTTTTTGGAATCAGGCTGCAAAATCAAAATTATATAATTTTTTTTTAATTATCACTTTTGCAAATTTCCCAATTTTAACATAACTTTGACGAGTAACAATGTAAGTTTCACATTGATTGGAGAACTACTCCCACTGTTTATCAGTGCAGTTCAATCTCAAAATTTATACTAAAAACCCATTTACAAAAAAATCAAAAAACAGACTATTTCAGAAAAAAATCAAAAATAATGACTTTTGTTTTTAAAGTCATCTGTTTTTTGGGCTGTATTTTAACCCTTCATTGCATAAGTGGTCATATATGCACATACATGTGACCACAGTTGAAAAATTGTGATCAATCAGCAATAAATAAAAATAATACCTACCAATACATCATATTTTACAATTCATTCTCTTTTTTTGTACTTATAATCGCTCAAAAAAAAATTATTTTCGCGAAAATTAAAATTTGCTAAAAGAAATTTCAGAAAACAGTCATAGAATAAAGGGTTAAGTGATTGGGAATTTCTATTTTTCAAATGAATAATTTTTTTGTGGGGGGGGGGGGGTATTCTGAAAATGATACGGAATAAAGAAAGATACTTTGGTTTTTTGTACCTACACATGATTTTTTTTTATTTTTAGTGATTCTGATTTGGATTTTTTATTTTTCAACTCAAAATGATTTTTTTTCTTTAATTTCATTCTAAAAATAAACTTGGTAATTTTGTTTATTTTCCTTTTTGCTGTACGTGGATTGGTTATTTGGGTTTTCTTCAAAATAATTTTTTTGCGCTTAATTTTGTTTTTTTTCTCTATAAATGGTTCTTTTTTTGGTTTTATTCTTCATAATGATTCGGGTTCGCTACTTTTTTGACATTTATTGTGTTTTCTGCGCATATTTTTTTGTTTTTTTCGAAATAATTTGTTTGATGTTTATTCTAAAAATTATTGGAACCCCTTTTTTGCATATGATTTTTTTTGTTTCTTTTTTTGCATGGTTTAGTTTTTAGGTTTCTTTGTTTTTTTTTTCAATGAATGGATTGTTTTTTTTGTTTCCACCAAAATTATTCAGTTTTTTTTTCTACTGTAAATAGACTGTTTTTTTGGTTTTGTCTTAATATGATTCGATTTTATGCTTTTTTCTGAAAATTTCTTCGGATCTTTGGTTTTGGTTGTGTTTTGAAAATGATTCAAGTCCCTCAGTTTTTCTGCATAAAATTTGTTTTTTATTTATTTTTCTAATTTTTTTTTTAGGTTTTATACTAAAAATTTGTTATGTTCTTTTAAGAAAGTGGATCCTTTTCATTTTTTTCGTAAATTAAAATGAGTAAATGATAATAGTTCTTCAAAATTTTTGGTTTTATTAAAATTATATTTAATACCATCAGGAAGAATATTGTCATCTCTATTACCCCCTCTCTCCTCTACAAATTATAAATAGACATAATTACGTACCTAACCTATACCTATTTCATGTTGGTTATGAATAAAACTAGTCTTTAAATTTTTATCAGTCAATTTTTTCCAATTTCGTTCGCTGAATAAATTTCCATTTGCTAATGGTGTTTGTTTCCTTGCGTTTGAATACGACCGTGTTTTCCTATTTTTCGAATGGTTCTTGCCGATTACAATTAGCGCGCACAAAATAACATTTACAAAAGTCAAAAATTACTGATTTTTTTGCCAAATTAGAATGTAACTGAAAAATCAATAATTTTTGGCTGAAAATTTAGTGAGAAGCCACTGATTTTCCGTAAGATTTTTCCACTGAACGAAATTGACAAAATTTGACTTGAATTTGACTGATTCAAATTTAGAAACTCCATTTAAAAAAATTTCAACTTGATTGAAAATTCTAGCACTTTGAATAACAAAGTCGTCTAATCTTTGAAAAATTCATAAGCTGGAAAGGCAAGAGAGGGAAACTCATTCACATTTAGAATTTTGTTTTCAAACTCGACATTTTTCAAATTTTTTTCAGAAAATTTTTTCAAAAAAATCCTCATTTATCAAAATTTTAACCACTTGGCTGAAAACCAAAAACCAGCAAAAAAAACACCCAAATTCCTTAAAATACAAACACGTTGGTAATTAATCATAATATCGGTCATTTTTATTAATCCAATTCTGAATAAATTTCGAATTAGTTTACTTCTGGTTTCTATGCAAAAATCCGATATTTTTCGATAAGAATCGACTCGAATGCTAAAAAATTGTAGAAAAATTAATCCATAAATTCTCAACTGGTATCACCGTATACCTAAATAAATAATTGATCAACCATAATAAAATATTTCAAAACCATAATTTGACTCTCGCGTGTAAAAAAACGGTGCTGAAAAATGAAAACGCGCATTTATATAATAAAATAAAGTGGAGAAAAAAAATGAAAAAATTTATACAAAACCGTACAGGTACCCCGAGTAGTTATCCCGTTAACGATAATTTATTTGTCGTTATTTTACCTCATGTCGGTGGCGGGACCAAGAGACAGAGCTGAGAGTAAAAAAATTGAAAATTTTATGCAAATGTTGTCGAAGAGTATAAAACTCGTTCATCGTATCGTCGTAGTACGAGCACATTTACTACGCAATACGTGCTTTTTTTCGTGTTACAAACGAGGAAACTGAGAACGAACCGTGGTACCTACAAATGCTACAAACGTTGAGGTGATAAAAATAAATAAAATTGCTCGGCTGACCTTGGGAATCGAATTTCCCTCTAAATAATGCAGAAATTAAGGTGCACATTGTGATATTTCGCATTGGTAACGTGTTTAAGCATAAAGAAAAGGAGAAAAATAGGCGCAAAATATTAACTTGGCCATTCGTCTTGATTAGAATTTCAGACAACCGTTTACCGATTCGTTTTACGAATTATAAATTAATACACTTAATTAAAATAAAACCTAAATTAACGTGGTTTTTTACGACATACTTTCGAGTCGTAGGTACCTGCGGATTGCCGACGATAATCTATTCGCGGGTGTGTTTTCTTGTCCCCATCGAATGTACTAACCAGGTTCGGAAAATTCGCTATGAGATTGTGATAATTGTCGACGAAAGAATATCCCAAGCTAGATAGGTAAAGGTTACCAAGAGTCGATCAAGGTTTGGTAAAGTGAAAGCATTGTGCGAAATTCTCATTTGTTCTGGACATCTGCAATGGGTCTTGGTCGCTCATCATCGTGCGTACGGTCGGAGGTGAAACTCTATTAAAAATTCGTATCGGAGGGAAAAAACGTGAGCTTTTTTTCACCATAGCCCTTGGCCTTTGCACGATAAACATTTACGCGGAAATTACAAGCAGATACCGCGCCGCTGAAGCTGATGCTTGTTTACGTTTTTACTTTTACTCGTACTACGACGATCCGACGTCGTCTATCTGATTGATGAATTTTCCGCTTGTTAATTTTTCAAAATACCCAACACTTTCGTTTCGTCTACATGAGGTAGTTTATAAAAACGTGTTCTTTTTCGAGCTGCTGTTGAAAAAAGACGTATGAATGGTTTCAAAGGTGAAGGTTGAATTTTGAAAAAAAAATAAAGTCAACGTGTAAAAACTCATTCCCGCGAGGAAACGAAACACTGTGCAGTTTTTCCATCTGCGATGCGATGGTACCTAAAGCTACAGTTGGTGTTTTTTTTATTTCTCGAGTCGTGTGTTACGTTGTAGTGTTTGAGCAGCTAGAGCGGACGGGTAAGATGACTTGATGGATTTTTCGAGACGAATTTCCGCGCTAGGAATTGAGAAGTGTGTTCCGAGTTGTCAGTTGAGAGAATTTTGAGAGTCCAAGGTGATTTAATGACGTTTCAAGATCAAAAGTTGAGCTGCCAGAAGTGGAATTTGTGTATTTAGGTGGTAGATTTTCAGGGCCATGCGGAGAAATTCGGAGCCCAGGAGAAAAAATGTAAGAGCCAGAAAAAAGATCTTTCGAACATTGATTTTTTGTTCAAGAGCCCTTGCAGTAAAAAGATTGAATTTTTTTAGTCCTCGCGAGCCCCCTAAAAAAACTCTGGTTTGAGGGGAAATCCTCCATCCTTCATCCTCACTCAGGGTGTCTACCGGTCGCGAAAGTCGCGAAAGTCGCGAAAAAGTCGCGAATTTAGATTTAGGTCGCTGAAGTCGCGAAAAAGTCGCGAAATTGACCCAAAATTCATCAAAAGTCGAGAATTTTTCCGAAATTACTTCCATTTTTTTCGCCTTTTACAAAACAAAAAAAGTAAAGAAATTTCACCTTTTTGAACATTTTTTCTAAAAATTTTCGCCCTCGCTTCGCTCGGGCTCATAAATTTTAAAAACCCATTCTTAAATTATATACCTCTTCGTCCTCTTCCCTTCTATTTCAGACAATTGAATATTTTGAAGCGGAAAAATATGTTCTTGTGGGAGACTAAGTGGCGATCACGATTGGGAATTTCAAAGGTAATATTGTGTCCATTGTCAGGAAAATCTAAAATAATTGGAGAATTTTGGAATTTTTTAAGGGATGTTTTAAAGGAGAAAACCATTTGGAAATATGTCTTTTTTTGCTGTTTTTTAAATAAATTCTTCGAAAAAATTTCGCCCTCGCTTCGCTCGGGCCAAATCTGCTAATATTTCAAACTTTCCATGAATTTATTTCTCAATAATCATTTAACAATTTTATCCGTTCTAACATGATTCTTCGTAAAATTTTCACCCTCGCTTCGCTCAGGCAGTAACTACTTCTCTTCTTTACCATAAAATAACTCACTTTTGGAAAATTTTTGTGAAAAATTGTATTTTTTCAAAATTAAAGACGTATTTTCTTCCGTGTATAAACTTTTTTCTATAATAAATTTGATCTCGTTGATTTTTTGGTGGGGGGGGGGGGGGGTCAAATTGAGAGGTAGATACTAGATACCTTAAAAAAAGGACGCGAAAAAGTCGCGAAATTTAATTTTTTTAAATTGGTAGACACCCTGTCACCTCTGCACAGGCCTGGTAATTCATGATTTTGTTATTTCAGGTTCAAGGGTGATTTGAATTCCGATCTATTCGTAATCAGGGCAAAATTTAATGGAGGGAGGAGGCTTTTTTAATCGGGAAATTTACAAAAGTGATTTTTAGGCAACTTTTTCTATTAAGTCGAAAAAATTGAAAAAATTGCAGTTTGAGTTGAAGAAATTTTAAAAAGTTCCATCACAGTGAGAAATTTTATATTTTTTGTCCCCTGCTTTCTAGAATGCTATTTCCTCAACCGTGTTCGAGAAGAAGAGGTATCAAATCAATTTTGAAATTTCATCTTGCGAAGAGAATTTTAAAATGCCATGCCAACGATAAGGTCTTATGATGACATGCATAAAAATGTCATGAACAGTTTCTGACTATTTATATATATTTGAAAGAGCCCATGTCAATTTGGAGATAATGTAATGATAGTTGCATGTTTTTTGATCCCTTTTTTAAAGCTGAAAGGCAAACACAAGTAAAGAACCAGGAACGAACCAAATTCGGTTAACTGGAGATGGAATTTTTTTGATTTTTCCTATAGGTACTCTAGTCTCTAAGTGCGATTTTTCCCATTTTTTGGGACTCAATACTGATTCAAGTTTCGAAATTTTTTCGTTGCTAGCCTAATTTTATCAACCAAAAAATAAATGTTTCCAGTTTTCAAGGGTGAAGGTTGAATTTTGAAAAAAAAGTACCATTCTCGCGAGGAAACGAAACACTGTGCAGTTTTTCCATCTGCGATGCGATGGTACCTAAAGCTACAGTTGGTGTTTTTTTAAATTTCTCGAGTCGTGAGTTACCTTGTATGTTCAAACATTACAACGTAACACACGACTCGAGAAATAAACAAAAACACCAACTGTTTGAAGTTCATATTTCCTAAAATCTCTTCTAATTTTAAAATTTTTTCCAATAATTTTAAAATGTTTCCTCCAATTTCTTTCTAGCTTTAAAATTTAAAAAAAAAAGTGTACTTCATGTTTTTTTAAATTTTTTTTGATCAAACAATTGGAAGAAAATTTAAAAAGTAGGTATAAAATTGGAAAAAAGTTCAAAAAATCAAAATTGAAGTTGAAAAAAATTTCTGTTGGAGATTATTTTGAAAAGGAAGGACTGTTTCCGTCCATGTTTGGATTGGATTGTCTATCCAAAAAACGCGCATGACTGATTGTTTGATATATGTAGGTAACGTGAAATTTTGTGAAAAATACCATTTAAAAAGTTAAAAAGTTTTCAAAAATTGTTAAAATAAGTGTTTGAAAAATTATTTGAATGAGTAGGGAAGAGAGAAATTTCTCTGTTTTGTAATGTCATCAGTTTTTTCATTACATATTTAAAATGGCGTTTAAAAAGCTTAAAAACTTCACTGGAATAAATTTAAAAGGTCGTACCTAACATCAATCAAAGTGTAGAAATTGTTGAAATCTTTGTAAAAATAATTATTGTGTAAAACTGGTTGAGAAATCTTTAAAATTATGAAATTCTCTATGAAAAATCCCCCAAAAAAAGAATAAAGTAGTTCAGAATAGAGAAAAGTTATTTAAATATTCGTAAAAAAAATCATTGAAAGTGTGTGAAAGTAATTTTAAAAATTCGTGTAATTTGCCTAAAAATTTTTAAAAGGCGAAGAAATTGCGAAATATTTTGCTAAAATCATTAAAAAAATTGTTTAGCAGCTGAAAAAAATTAAGTAAATTGGAAAAAATGCTGCGAAAACCGTTGAAAATATCTTGAAAATTGTTGAAAATTTAGATGAACTGTTGAAAGAGTTATAAAATTGTTGGTAAGTATATTTTTTTGAAAAATATATGTACATGTTTGTTGAAAATTTAAAAAAATTATTCTAAATGTTCTAAAACATTGAAATTTTTATAAAATTGGTTCAAAATTTTTTGAAAACATGATAAAAAGTTTATTAACACCGTAAAAAATTTTAGTAAAAATTTTTTTTAATTCTGCACAAAGTCATAAAATTGTTGATAAATTTAAAAAAAACTGAACATGCTTGTTAAAAATTTAAAAAAAATTGTTTAAAATGTTCTAAAACATTAAAATTTTCATAAAATTGGTTCAAATCTTTAAAAAACTTTTTGAAAAATTTATAAAAAGTTTTTAAAATGTAGTAAAATTTATTTCTAAATCTGCAAAAAGTCATTAAATTAAATTCCAAATTTTAAACATTTTAAAATTAAATTGATTAAAATATTACACAATTTTTGCAACTTTCCATTTCCTGCAATTTTTATAATATAAGAACAACTTTCATGAGTTATTCGGCATTTTGAGAATTTTTAAATCAAATCTTCAAAGAATTTCATCACGATTCATTAATTTTCGTAACATTTCAACAACTTTTACAGTATTTCCGACCATTTATTTTACTTTACATTTTGGTCAATTTTTATCAATTTTTCAAAAAAAAATCCATAAAATTATAGGTAATAGATTTTTATAATTTTAATAAAATTTGAGAAATGATCGACAATTTTCATATCATTTCAGCCAAACTTTACGATATTTAGAATTTTTTCGATTAAGGCTGTACTTTAGCTTCCAAAAATCGCAGAAAATAGGTAATCGTTGATTTTTATTCAGAAATATTTGGTTGCAAATTTTATTTCTTAAAACAAAAGTTTTTGTTCTAATGATAATAAGAAAACTGATTTGTTCAAATGAACGAAAAATACAAGAATTTTTTTCCAAATTTGAAATTACAGCTGATGGTCAAAAATTATGCGTGCGCAATGCTGCGTTGATCACATCACTACCACACAGGAACACTTCATTCTGTAATATACGAGGCGTAGTTGTCAAGTTGACAATTCATTCTATCGGGTTTAATAATTATTTTATTTTCTCTTGAGTTTACGATTTATGAATTTATGAGATATAGCGTAACAAGATTTTTTTATCGAGATTTTTTTTCGATCGAACACGTGCATTTTGATAAAAAAATTTTATGTTGACACTTCAAGTTAATTTTCTGGGTAAAGGAAGGGTTTTACGAAAAAAATGAATAGAACCTAAATTTTGGAGCGTAAAATTTCCTTTCCGCAGAGTCCAATCGGTTTTTCCTAGAAAGCTAAGCTTTCGAGATATTTTAATTAAAAGTTCAACTTTCATCTTTTATTGGAAATATCTCGAAAACTAAGCTTTCTAAAAGAAAACGAATTGGACTTTATCGATAGCAAATTTCACGCTCTACAATTTATGTTCTGTTCAATTTTTTTTTAGACTTGATTTTCCCAGAAAATTAATTTGTTTGTAATGAACCTTGAACCCTAATTTCAATATTTCCTATTCGTAACAACCCCGAAGTTAATTTTATATAATGGGCACCCCCATAACCCTCCGCTTCACCCAGGGGAGGGGTAAATGTCTGCTCAAAACCGATTTTTCGTGAATATCTCCTCAAATAAGCCTCAAAATTGAAAAGTAGTTATGAACAATCTTGTTCTACGCGTGATTTCCTATCGGAAGGGCTTTTTTTTTTCAAAAACACTCACTTCCTTGTCCAAAAATTAAGGGTAAAAAACACCAATTTTTCAGCAATATACAGAATTTTTGGAAAAAATCGAAAGTTTTGGAATATCTCCTCAAAAAATCCTCAAAATGGAAAAATGGTTATGAACAATCATGTTCTATGTATAATTTCCTATCAGACAGGTTCGTTTTTTTTTCGAAAACACCCGCTTCTTTGCCCAAAAATTAAGGGTGAAAAACACCTATTTTCAAAAATTCACAGTATTTTTGGAAATTACGGAAATACGAAGCTAAAAGTACCCAAAATTATACCAGTGAAGCGTAATTTTTTCATACGTGCTGGTAGGGTATTCCAAAAAAAGTCACCGCAAGAATTTCAATCTCTACCGTTAAGTATACTACATATGAGGGAGGTTATTGCAGTAGTAAATAACCTCTCCTATAATTGACGGTAAAAGTTGAACTTCTTGCGGTGACTTTTTTTGGAATACCCTACCAGCACGTATGAAAAAATTATGCTTCACTGGTATAATTTTGGGTACTTTCAGCTTCGTATTTCCAGCATTTCCAAAAATATCGTTGGAAAAATAGGCGTTTTCACCCTTAATTTTTGGGCAAAGAAGTGGGTGTTTCCGAAAAAAAACCTTCTGATAGGTAATTACACGTAGATTTTCAATTTTGAGGCTTATTTGAGGATATATTCACGAAAAACTGGTTTTCAGCAAACATTTACCCTTCCCCTGGGGGTAGCGAAGGGTTATGAGGGTGTCCATTTTAGTATGTTTTGTATTGGACCATTACGAACGTAATACGCGAAAAAAATTCAGGATTGAATTTTTAGGAGGTTAAATCCTAAAATGACTGGTCTAAACAAAATACTGCGGAAAATTTTCCGGTATAGATATATCACGTTTCAATGCCAGATTAAACTTCTGAAATCGTTTGCGAAATGTTGAAAAATATTCAAGTAAGTATCTCGGAATCAGCAGGTTGAAAATTGAGAAAAAAATCGAAACAGGCAATTAATTTTTTATTTTCAGGTTAGACTCTATAGGAAGAAAAGGGGTAAAAATTATTTCAAACTGTGCTTTTTTAATGGTGTTACTTCAAAAACCCATAGCTTTCTCTTCTGAAAAACAGAAAGGTCGTCTAGTTTCAACTAACAAGGGAGAAAATACATCATAAAATGAACCCAAATCTAAAATTTCAGATTCTGAAGTTCATTTCTCAAACATTTTTGAAAATTCAAAACTACCCTATCGCTTTGCAAAAATAAAAATTGGATTTAATCTACGAGAAAAATGTGAAATTCTGCGCTTTTGAGGTTGTAGAACACAAATTTCAAGTCAAATTTTACACCTATTTGCATCCTTAAAGGAGGGATTGGGGTGTGGACGTGGTACTTTCTTAAAATTGAAGGCAGGGGATCTGCAAAAGCTTACCATTAGAAGTACCATCCGTTCACATTTCAGCAATAAGTTATACAGAAGTAAACAATCTGCAGGATTTCACCTCAATCACCCACCCCTCGCTCCAAAACGTGAAAATATTGGAAATTCGTGTTCTACAACCTCAAAAGCGTAGAATTTCACATTTTTCACACTGAAAAGGCGGAATTTTTCTTTCAGCCCCATCCACCCATCCTACCTTACCTACACCTTGCTCCCAAACATATATATATTGCCAAATTTGTGTTTGATGACCTCAAAAATGTAGATTTAAACATATTACACGCCATAATAAATACGTTATTTTCATTACACAGCATCTCCTTCTTAGGGGTGCAAGTGAATCCAAAGGGGTGATTCATTAAATACGAAAAGTTGAACGTCATATCAAATATAGAGTATCGAATATTTTAAAATATATAAGTCAACAGAGACAGTGCATCGGGTACCTACATATTTAAAAAAGCAACAAATTTATCAAAATTTTGACACCCCCCCCGCCCCAATATCCCCAATCACGACTCTTCTAAGAGCCGTCACAAATACCTACATTTATTAGTCAAGGTGTCGGCTTGCCATATCCGGAAATCTAAATGGTTCAAAATCCTGTAAATATATTACCTATGTACGGAGAACAAAATATTCAATAAAATTGTAAAAAACTCTAAAGAACCCTCGAAAAAGGAATATTGTGGCACCTCCTACTCATACCCTTGAAGATGTGTGAAGCTCGGAAGCGAGTCAATTAATCGGGGTTGACGTGGCCTCTACTATCCGAATATCGTATATAAAAAAAATCGTTCTTGACCATTGTATCAGGTGTAGGGGCAAAAAACTGAGTTTTCGGGGTATTTTTCATAAATATTGGTAAATAGAAGGGGTTTTAATTCGAAATTTGGGGCACTTCTAGTTATCAGATTCCAAAGTAATGACATATTTGTCTACACTCATACTGACACACACGTATTGGTCGCGATTGAAAACTACATACTTCACAATGCTGTAGATGGTGAATTTTGAATTATTAGAATTACATTCGAAAAAACGAATCTACTTCTGTGGATTATTTCACCAATTCTGAATAAATTTTACAATTAAATATGAGATCGGTCCTAAGAATGCCGGCTAATACTAACGTAAGTTCTCACTCGCGAAATTCTTAAATTTTGAGTTACACAATTGTTACCTAGTATGTAATATGTATGTACTATGTATACATGAAAGTACACTATTGTAGCACTTTTTCATTTTTATTTCGTTATTAATATATTAATTACTTCAAAATTAATTTCCAAATTTCAAAAATATTTCGCATCCACATTGATAAGTTTCCAAGTTTGTTGTTGCAATCTTGGTGAAAATTGTTGGATAACAATCAAAAGAATGATTCTTTCCATCCTTAAATACGATTTTCGTAAAAATTATTGATACGCCCCCTATATTGAAAATGGTTCAACTAAAAAATGTAAACAAAACAAAATTTTCTCAACGCCACTGTCAATATCAGTACGTAATTGTACATTTTAAAAATACGGATTACTTAGTTAATAATGAATGAATCTATTTAAAATTTTGTATATAGCTTTATAAGATCATTGTGAATTCTGCATTGAAGTCTTTTTTTCTCCCAAACTACTTTCCAACTGCATGATGTTTAAGTGAAAGTGACGTAAATTTGCCAACTTCAGAATAATATAGTAAATTCAGGTAATTGATTATTCGAAAAATAGTATCAAAGCAGAATAGCTTTAACCTTTCTAAACAACTTAATCCAAAAATGAAATAAATCCGTTCATTCTGTTCCGTAAAATACGTTCGCAAAAATTTGTCATTTTACCTATTCATTTTATACTCATTTACCTACTAAAGTACAGCCTTAATGTTACTTCTTTTTAAGTTCTTCATAAAATTTCGTGATATTTTAAACGATTTTTTTAAATAAAATTTTTTAACAGTTTTCACCACATTTTGCCAGGGAATAGAAGTCAGCCAAAAAGTTGACTCCTGACTCCGGCTTAACTGCGAAGTCAAGGGAGAAAGTTGACTCTTGACTCCACCTTGACTCCGGAGTCGAGGGAGAAAGCTGACTTCTGACTCCACCTTGACTCCGGAGTCACTTTCACACCTTGACAACGAAGTCAAACTCACACCCTGACTCCTGACTCCACCTTGACTCCGGAGTCAAAGTCAATTTGGAGTCGGTTTGACTCCAATTTTGGACCAGGGAATAGAAATCAGCCAAAAAGTTGACTTCTGACTCCACCTAATTCCCAGAGTCAAGAGGGAAAAGTTGACTCCGGAGTCATTTTCAGACCTCGACTCCTGACTCCTGACTCCATTCTAACTCCGGAGTCAAACTCACTCTCTGACTCCTGACTCCACTTGACTCCAGAGTCAATTTCAGACCTTGACTCCTGACTCCGGAGTTAATATTTGACCTTGACTCCCTGATTCCTGCTCGACTCCGGAGCCAAGCCGGAGTCTGAGTCAATTTGGAGTCCGTTTGACTTCGACTTCGAAGTCGATATTCCCTGCATTTTGCATCAGCTTTTGTGATGCCTCCACAACTTTTTCTGTATTTCTAACAATTTTTTTCTCATTTTATTCAATGTTAATCAATATTCTACGACGTTTTTAAAAAATGTAATCATATTTTTGCAGTTTTTGAAATTTTCCACGATTTTTATTTAATTTTTAAAATCAATATTTGAGAAATATTGTAAGTAATTTTGTATCATTTTATTTTTCAAACAATTTTTGAACTATTTATTTTATTAATAATAATAACTACATCAAAAACTGCATAAAGTTATAATTAATCGTCCGAAACGTGATCGCTTTTCAGATACTTATGTTTGTAAACTAGAACTGGAAGTCTAATTTATAATTTTTTGTGAAGGGGGGGGGGGGTGAAGAAGGTGCGATTTTACAAAAATTTTGATAAAAACGTTACCTAGTTTTCTTGAATTGAAAAAATTTGCCTTGAATTTAAAAATTTTCAAAAGCAATGATTTTTTCGAGAGGGGGGGGGGAGAGAATTTAACCTAAAATCGAAAAAACTGATCTCATTTAAAAATTGAAGAATTTTCACCTTTTGAGTAAGCTAATTCCAATACATCTCCTTATAAGTTATGAAATATTCTATAACATTTTCTTTTTTTATTGAAAATCTCTCAAGTGCATTTTTTTCAAATTTTGAAGACATATTTTTCAAAATATAAACAATTCTGATGACCTTTAATGATTTTTGTTGAAATGGTAAAAATAAACGATGGAAAAAATCGTTTCCTTCAACAATCTCACATTCTCAGGCTTTTTTATAGTCGAACTCTCAAAAAAAAAAACTTTCTCGAGGTACTAGATTTCAATCAAAATTGATCAAATAAGTTTTCCCAAACTCGATGCAGGAAAACCGTAGCCCTTCTACTCGATACTAAGTATACTTATATTCTCACAGGCCTCCAAATTACTCGAATTTTTCACTTAATTGCCCTTCTCGTATCAATAAAAACGCTGTTAATTGAAATGATTTATTGGCCGCGGATCTCGACGAGCGAAGATTTTTCACGTCTCGAATTCCAGAAATTGTCGCGATTTTTTTTGGCTGGTTAAATTATTTATTACGTATCTAAGACGAGATATTTTTCCAAAATAAATAATCTTACAAACTCGACGTTCTCGTATAACCGAGTACCGTTATAAATGCAATGGTATGTGAGACTGCAAACCGAGATTTATGAAATATCACGCAGATGAATCAATTTCGAAGTAATCAAACGTACGTGTTAAATGAATTACGATATCGAAACGTAATTTTTTTCTCCAGCCATCGTAATAATAAATTGCGGAACTAGTGCACGCGACGAACGAATAAATTATCGACTCTTCGTCGTAATTTTTCGATAATTACGTAATATCGAGCGCAGGAGATGATAATCCTGCCAAAGTATATAAACCGTCGCATTGGTATATCCAAATCGTAAACTCGTCAAGATATTTAATTTTAATTACTTTTATTTTACGATTTTGCTCCGCAGCGAGTATATTACGGAATATGAAATGAACATGAAAAGCTTGTAACGTTTCGAATAACGTATGGAAAGGATAATTGAATAAAACGTGATTTAATTTCACCTATTTCTCGACGGTCTGATGGGCGTGCAATGTGACCGCAGACGAGAGCTCGAGCAGAGTTCGTCGTTAATTGAGAAATCGGCGGGGTTGCTGGTGTTCGGTGGTAGGTTTATTGAATTTTTCAAAAAATTTACTCTAATGGTCTATTGTTGGTTTGAGTTCTTAATCGTTAAGGTCGCGATTACGTTAAACGATTCGCCCGTCAATTACGAATGAAATTTAATCTCGGCGTAAAGCTTAGCTTTTTGGGGATAGATTAACGAGTATTTATGGCGTACGAGGTGTTTTGTCCCTACGCTCATTTTGCCAAACTGTAATCCTAATGTAATGGAATGACAATGAAAAGGTGACTGGAAAGTGGAAAATAAGACACAAGCGTAGGTATTTTTGTTTTTCTCGACGAGTTTTATTAGTCGATTTTCGAAATTAATTTGGTTGGCTGTTTTTGCATGAAAATTTTAAAGAAAAGGAAAAGTTTGATTGGAAATTCATCGGTAAAAAGGTCTTAACGCTAAGGTCGTTATTTATTTGTACCTATTGTTTGTGTTTTGAACTGCGACTTTGCGATCTTTAAAATAATATTAATATTTTTGTTAAAAGTATTTATTTTTATTAATTTTGTCAACTACCTATGCAGTTTCTAATTTATTTTTTTAAATTCCACGAAATTTTTTCAAGCTACGACGTACGTTTTGCAGTATTCCAAATTGTAATACCTTTCAAATGCTAATGATGGTTTTTTTATTTTTTCAATTAAATAAGTACTATACAAAGTACCTGTATGTTTAATAAAGTCAAGTTGACTTTTTTTTTGGTTTCGATTGTATGGGTACCTATTGAGAATTATTTTCATTAAAATTGAAGAAAAATAATTGTATAGTTTAGAGTGGTTTCGAAAAATTCTTATTCTATTGTGCTGACGTACCTATGCAATTTTTACAAATATTTTGATGGGAGAGGGTCTAGCCGGATTAAAAGTAAAATTGGCCCCAGCTTCGATTTTCATTCTAACCTCCTCAGATGGTGTGTCCTTTGATGTGAAATAATTCTGGAAAAATTTTGACCCCCTCCCCCTCTCCTCCTTTTTGGAATTATGGCCATTTTATTGTATTATTTTCCAAAATTTTTAATTTCCGTAAAAGTGAACAAAATCTTCTGTTCTTTGATACAGATTTACATCTCGAAGAGGTACTATTTATGATAATTTTTTCATCAATTTTGGTGCACTGTTTCATGTTTTTTCGACCATTTGAAGTTTTTAAACATGAAAAACACTATATAAGCGAAGAATGACTACCCTGGAAAAATCAATAAGAAATTCGTTTTTTATGTGAAATTTTCCTGTGTATTTGGTTTTGGTCGTTTTTTTGAACTGAGGGCCGAAAATCGTGAAAACCGTACAGAAATGTTATTTTAGCAGGGTTTTCAAATTTTGAGCGTCTTATACAGAAAGAAATGGCCAAATGAGAAACTAATGTTGGATTCGTGTTCAACGGGTTAAAATTCCCCGAAAAATCCCCTTTTTGCGATCGTTTTACTCAAAGTTTCAAAATTCACTTTTTTCTTTGATTTTTTGTGAGAAAAAAATGAACTTCAAGACTTTCAGTAAAACGATCGCGAAAAAGGTGTTCATCGAGTATTTTAAATTGCTCAACACAAATATATGATTTCGTTCTTCACGTGTACTTAAGTCGGGGTGGAGGGTCAAAAATTTTGTCAGAATTTTTTTACTTCAAGGGACACCATCTGAAAGGGTTAGAACTAAAATCGAAGCTGGGGCCGATTTCACCTATTATTCAGCCAGACTTTTTTGGAAAACAAAATAAAAATTTTTTTAATTCAAAATTAGAAAAATTTTAAAGAAATTTTCAATTGGAAAACTTTCCAAGTTGAAAAAAATTTGAGGAAAAATTCTAAAATGATTGAAAAAAATTGAAAAAATCAAAGTAGGAAACATTTTTACCCCCCCCCCTCCCCACCTTACACCATTTTGGAATTATGGAATTATGGTTATTTTATTGCATTAGTTTTAGGAATTTTTAATCATCAAAAAAATCTCTGAAAAAGAAGTAGTCCCCCGCCCTGTAGGGGTAGAAATGTAAAATATTTTTTGTTACCTTATGACGGGGAGTTAGCATATTTTATCTACGAATAATACCTATCTAGTTTCAATTTTTGTTCATCAGAAGTATTTTGGTAATAAAAAGTTCTGATATCATGGTGAAATCCGCCCTAACAAAAAAATTCTCCCACTTCTGGGAAACAAAGTGAACATTTTTTTATAGTAAAATGTTATGATATCATGGCAAAATCCGTGAAAAAAAATGAAAAAAATTCTGGGGCGGGCAGAGCTCTTACATAATCTTAATAATCTAACCTCAATCCAAGAGCTCTCTGTCCGCCCCAGAATTTTTTTCATTTTTTTTCACGGATTTTGCCATGATATCATAACATTTTACTATAAAAAAATTTTCACTTTGTTTCCCAGAAGTGGGAGAATTTTTTTGTTAGGGCGGATTTCACCATGATATCAGAACTTTTTATTACCAAAATACTTCTGATGAACAAAAATTGAAACTAGATAGGTATTATTCGTAGATAAAATATGCTAACTCCCCGTCATAAGGTAACAAAAAATATCTTACATTTCTACCCCTACAGGGCGGGGGACTACTTCTTTTTCAGAGATTTTTTTGATGATATCAGTTGTTTTTTATACGTAGTTTTGGTTAAATGGAATGGATAACCAGAATACAGTTGTGGACTAAAAACTGACGCCAGTCAACAATCAAAGTTTAGAATATTGAGAAGAAAAAAACATATTTTGTAAAAATTTGAGTCTTGAAAAAATTTTTGAACGAAAATTAAGTTGAAAAACATTTAGAAAATTTTTTGGAGTTGATAACAATTTTGCCAAAAAAAGGTGGAGCTGGAAAAAATTTTTATAAAAAAATTGAGCTGAAAAATCAGTTGGAAAAAATTTGGATTCGATAGAGTTGATGAAGATTTTTTCAGAAAAATTTGGAGTTAATGAAATAGTTGAGAGAAAATTTGATTTGAGTTGAGTTGAAAAAAAATACCTAAGAAAAAATTCAGTTGAAAAAATCAGTTGGAAGAAATGGATTTGATAAAAAAATTCAGAAAAATTTGAAGTTGATGAAAGTATAAAAAAAAATTGATTTGAAATGGGGGAAAAAATGAAACTTCTTTGGAGTTGGAAAAAATATTTGCAAAACATTAGAGCTGATAAATTTTTTGTCAGAAAAATTTGGAGTGAGAAAGAAATCGTAGAAAAAAATTTGAGTTGAAAAAAGAAAAAATTCTAGTCGAAAAATGGTTTGAAAAAAAAATTGGAGTTTAAAAATACTGAGAAAATTTTATACTGGTGAAAATTGTCAAAAATACTACAGAATTGAAAAAAAAAGCTAAAAAAAGTTCATTCATGTGTTTTTTAAGTAATCAGCAATCTATGGTAAATAATGTAAAAATATTGTTATTACGACTCCACTTTTTGTAATAGGCAATCTGAAAAGACTATAACTAGTGCAAAAAAGAAGAGGAGAAATAGCTCCACCTCAAGGATTGATTACTATCACTAAATTCGCCAAATTTGGCAAAACTCTCCTTCTGAAATTAACATTAATTTTCAGAAAGGGTAACAAGCTTTAGAAAGCTTTAAATGATTTGAGATTTTAAACATGTATAGTTTATACATGTCTTCAATCGCTTTTGTTATTGCCAAAGCTCAACGAATAACAGTTATTTATTATTCGGAGCTTCAACTTGGTCAGTTTTCACATTTTTTAGAAACTTTAAGCTCCTATAAAAAGCTCAAAAAAAGTTCAAATTTCCTGAAATTTGCGACAGTATATGCATTTTCACGCAAGGAACACGTTTTTGGGGTTAATTTTCCGCTTTTCAAAATTTTGGGGCTCCAAATGGGGGGGTGAAGGGTCAATTCTCAAAATTTTGAAAATCCGCTTGGAACATTTTCTCGGGTTCAACGAGTACAACCCATCCCAAAAATTTCGTAAAATTTCATTCACACAATTTTTCTCTATCTCTGTTATAATAAAAAATGATTTTGTTAAAATCACAAGTTTCAGCAAAATTTGAGGTTCCAGATCTCCGCGAAATTTTAACCAACAAAGTTCGTTTTGGTCTTAAAAGAAAGAGCTTAAAAAATTAAGAAACTTTGTAATTCAAAGTTTTTTAATTCAACAAGCCTTTTCCGAAAAAAATGAATTTGAAAAACTTAAAAAATCACGAAAACTGTGTCCAAGTTCATCAGAGAATAGATAGTGTGCACGCTGTTCCGACGTTTTCATTACATTTTACGGTTCTGACTGTGTAGGGCGGGGGGGGGGTCACTAGCGTGACCCATGATGTGCACGCTGTTCCGACGTTTTCATTACATTTTACGGTTCTGACTGTGTAGGGCGGGGGGGGGGGGGGTCACTAGCGTGACCCATGATTTCAACAAAAGTGAAGGAAATTTTCTGTTCTTTAGCACGAGGTTACATCTCGTAGAGTTATATTTACGATAATTTTTTCATCAATTTTAGTTTTTGAATCACATTTCATAAATAAGCATAGGTAGTCAACTACCCTATTTTAAGCAGCTACCAAAACCCGTCCAAAAGGAGTAAACGTGAAAATTCTATTGTCCACAAATCTCCATGTCCTTGGTTTTAAATCGTGTCAAAGAGTTGCAATTTTGTGTGACCACAACTCGAACAGAAATTTTTTTAATTCCTTCTCAAGCATGAAAATGGCAGATCGAGATCGAAAAAAGCTTCACGTGAACGAAAGTGTCATCGCAGATACTTGATTTTTTTCAAATTCTTTAAATAATTTTCATTTTGGCATCTTGTTGTTCTGCTCTACAAAATTAATTCATTTATGATTTTCTACTGCGGGGGAGGGGTGGAGGTTAAAAACACAAAGAAACGTTTTTTTGGCAAATGAAACAACATTGAAGACCAATAACTTCACCATCAGTCGACCTAGGAGGTTGAAAAGTTGTATTTGTATGGAAGGATTTCAACTCGAAAATTGCTTTACAACATATTGAAAAATTTTCAAAAATGAATCTCTGTCTGCAGAACTCTCAATTTAGCGCATGGATTTCGTCGAAAATGTTGAAATATTTATAAATGGGAGTAAAATGGTGTGTGTGGTGGCGGTGGGGGGGGGGAGGTAAGTACATAGTGAAGATATGACCAAATGAAAAAATCAATCCTATATTTGTGTTCAGCAGGTCAAAATACTCCGATAAACACCCTTTTCGCAATCGTTTCACTTCAAGTCTCGAAATTCACTTTTTTTCTCATAAAAAATCAGTGAAAAAAGTGAATTTTGAGACTTTTTGTAAAAAATCGCGAAAAGGATGTTTATCAGAGCATTTTGACCCGTTGAACACGAATCCGACGTTAATTTTTTCATTTGGTCATTTCTTTCAGTAGAAAAAGGCTCAAAATTTGAAAGCCTTTGAAATTTAGTATGATGAACAAGGATACCTTAAGTAATTTTTTGAGCCCGAGAGACCATCACCAAACCCCATAGGATGGACAGGAGGGAGGTTCAAAGGAAGGTTCAGCCCCCATTTTTCAATATTGGACAATCGGTCCAATTTTGGTGTCATTTCCATATGACTGAATCCTGGCGAGTTCAAAAATACCATTGCTTTCGAGATTCGAGGGAAAGAAGTCACTGAAATTTGAGATTTTTCAACTCGAGTTTTCACATTCTTCCTAAAAATTGCTTAAAAAATAATTTTTTTCAACTTTGTACAACCTGCCGATCTCCCAACTATATTTTTATCGCGATTTTCAAATTTTACGGATACATTATCAATTTATCAATTATTATACATAGGTATTGATTTTTTGCAACATCTCAAACCTCTACTCTGAATGGATGAAGGACATAAGCGCACCCAGAAATTATGCAAGACAGGGGCTGAACTGACAGGTATTATAGCGGGTCACTTTTTTGGGGGTTTTGTCACTTTTTTCGACTTCAGTCACTTTTGGTTACTTTTCACGTCTAAAAAGTCACTTAGATTACTTTTCCCCCCTCAAAAGTCACTTTTTCTTCGCACTTCCAGAAAATTCAAATTTTCACGTAGAAATTGCTATTTTTCAAAATTCTTCAAGAAAAAAATAAAAAATAGTTTTTTGCTAGTTTGTTTGTTGTTTTGACGAAGGAATTTTATAAATGAAATTATTCGCGTCTTTTCAGTTGATTTATTTTTGAAATGTTTGCAGAAAACTACAGAAAAAATTTCCCTCCAGAAAACTGTAAAAAAATTTTGCCTCCGAAAAAAATTGAATTTTTGGTTACTTTTGGTTACTTTTTGATCATTTTTTGGTCACTTTTTGGTCACTTTTTGGTCATATTTCTTCAAAAATTTCGCTATGATGCCTGAACTGATGAAAGAATACGGGGAGGGATCAGAATTCATTGAAAAAATTTAGTAATTTGTTATTTCAGCGACGTAGTTGGAATATTTTCAATAGGTGATAATACATGTACAGATTTGAGCCAAGAAAAAAAAAAATTGCAGGATTTTTGAAATGAACGTCGAATATGGGTACTATTTAATTTTAAATTAGTAAAATTTGGTGAAATTCTGCTTTTTTGAATCAGTGAAATGATCTTTCAGTAAAAAATTACTAATTTTTTCTGACAAATTGGAAATTGACTGAGCTTTAAAAAGATATTTACCAGAATTGACTGATTTAGATTTTAGTAAAATACAAACATTTTTTTAAAAATCATATTTGAAAAAAGTAGTTCTTTTTGACATTTTATGATGAAAAATTTCATTGATGAGCTCAAGGGGGTGCTCGAGCCCCCTGAGCCCTCCCCTTGGGTGCCCCCATGATGAAGAGGTCTAAAGTTTCTGAAATTGAACCAATTTTCCATATTTTTGTGGAAAATCACGATTAATTACATACGAGATAATATTTATGGTCGAAGTTTTTAAGACGATTTCTAAATAATACAGGTCCAATACAATGAATAAAGGCCAGAAGTACCCCACATACCTCTCTATAGGTGTGAGGGGGGGGGTCATTTTTGATTTGAATTTTGCACAATTTTTAATCCCAATTTGAAACTGAAATTAGTTTTACAACTGTAAATTACTGAATATAGCATTTTCTGATGTTTCCAAACCTGAATCAGTCGATAATTTTTCATTAAAAAGGAAGGGGATGACTATTTAGGAGAAGGGGTAATATTTTGACAAGAAATTGATGATAGGTACATATTGAAATCTTATTTTTTAGAGAATACTGATTTCAATAATTATTATGTTATCGATTTTGTGAACAGAAATAAGGGATGAAAAAGGATGAAACTATTCAAAGAAAGGGGGGAAATTTTGACAAAAAATCGACGTACGTACTACGCTACGTACGTATCGAATAGGCGCCATTTTGGTAAAAAAATGTCCACGGTTTGTTAAATTCACAAAAAATTTCAAAATCGCCAGATTTCTATAGAGATAGTAATGTTTATTGAGTTGGGAGGGAAGAGTGAAATTTTCATTGACCTAGGCACAGTCTTAGGCTTCCTCCGTGGGGTCCATTCATCATTCAACTTTCGAAAAACTGTTGTTCTATCATCTATTTGAATTGAAAATTGTTCTATATTTTTGTTGATAAAAAAAAACACACAAAGCCTTCTCTGTCTCACCTCATCATTCCCAAATCTCAATTAGCTGTAACATTTTATTGTCGTTTTTTTATGTTTCTTCCTCATATCGCAATACCTACTTGCGTTAATTTTCATTAAAATAATCGAAATTACGTAGGTGGTAATTCTAATTAATTAATTACGTTGCAATTACTGACGATTCGTATGTAAACTCGAAATCTTCAGATAATTTTCGAAAAGCGAAGTCGATTGTAAAAAATTCCTTTCATCATCGTTTACGTTTGTAAACTTTGCTTCGGCTCATTGACGTGAGATAATTCGTTCATTGTGAAAAAAAAACAGAGAGAACAATCGTAGGTATTGGAAATTTTTTACGGCTTTTTTTAGTTCATTTCAAGGTAATCTATTTTTTTCTCCATTTCCCTCTTTTGAAAATGAAAAATAAAAAAGGTAATTGATCTTGCAAGTAAATTTTTTCAGCTTCAGGGAGCTCCCTTGTTTTTTCAGGGCTCAAAAATATACCTTTTCGTTTTTCAAAAGTTGAATTTACCTAATACTCGAATTTTTTAATATGCCTAGTGAAGAAATTACTCGACCCATTTGTTTATGGAGTTTTTACTACACCTCGGATCATCGCAGGTAAACAACTTTTACGTTATAAGCTCAATACGAGCTTGAAGGGGGGGAGGAGGGCAGGGAGGACGACGTTTTCACAGACGTTGAGCCACCTTTTTTTTAATCCACAGGTAACGGATGGAAACGGTGAAGTGCACCGTAAATAGTGGGGGCATATTACGGTAAAGCATGGTTTACCTTACCTACTCACATTCGTACACACTACATACATTACCGATGTATTTTACTGTTTAGAGTGTTTCGAGAGTCGAGACGAGGCAGAAAAAAATCAGTTTCACGCGGGTACCGGCCGGATTAACAACTCTTTTGTTTATATGTGGAAAATTGACGAAAATATAATTCGCGATGTTTTAAATTTTTACGTGGTTCGAGTTTTCCGACGAATAATGTTTTAAAACAATTTTTTAATTTTTTTAAAAAAATCGTATTTAATTTTTTTTTTTAAATATAAACTAGACAATAATGACGAACACTGTTGTGATTAAGTGAGTTGATCGTACACGAATTTATATATTTTATAACGATTTATACGGTCGCCAGTAACCTGTTGAAGTATGTAAGAATTTACATATTATTGAAAAAAAATTTCGCTCGTGACATCGATGATGAGTCGGCTCGCAATTGAAACATTTCTGTGCCCAAGTTGAAGGTTAATGGTACTTTTCGATGCGGCATTCGGTCGTTTCATCGCTTTTGCTTAATTATTCGAAATAATAAATCATTTTTGGTGACGATAGGTTTTTTTACAGATTTAAACGCGTTGGCGCGAATTTCAAACCTTGAATTTTATTCGAGTCTCGATTCAAATTCAATTAGACGAATTCGTCAAATTCGATATGAATTTTGAAAATTTATCAATTTTGACAAAAGCAACAAGTTTTTACTCAGACCTTGGCACGTAGCTATTTGCTCATACTTGGGGAATTTTTTTGAATACGTATTTGCATCGAATGATCTTTCATCTTAGGTTCGAGATTCTGAAGGCAGATGTTTTTTTACAGAATGTTTAATCAAAGATGATAATTCGAATTTTGATAACGTTCTATTCACGTTTTTGGCGATGATAAATCGAAATGAAATGGAACTGGTCGTGATGAAATGAATTTGATGTTTGTTTAAGATGATAACGCGTATTTTGGGGGTTCTGCGAGAGATAAAAAAGAGTTCTTCGTATCAAATGATGGTAGCATTGTTGGTTTGTGATGAATGAATCACGAGAAAATTAATTACGTTGGCAATTAGGTACCTATTCTGTATAAAGATCGAATATTTTATAAATAAATAGGTAGCCAATTTCAATTAGAATTCACGAGCAAAATAAATATCAAAATGGATGAAAATTTAATTTATTTTTCAATTTAGGTTGGTGAAAATTTTTGATAGGGGTCGTGTTATCAGTAAAATCAAATAAGTAGGTATTTACGTTCAAAATTGAAGATAAATTTTCAAACTTTATGAATTTTGAAGAAGCAATTCGGTGTGTAATATTTTTTTCCTTTTAATTTTCAACTCCAAATGTGGCTTTTCCCAAGTTTTTCGAAAGTTTTCCAAATTTTTTGGAAAACTGATATCGTTCGACATTTTTTCACTCGGATCTTATTTTTTCAATTAGAAAATCGAATTTGTCAGTTTGTGGATGGGAGATCTGTTCTCTCAATCCTCACCCCCATTTGTAATTCTCTTCTCAAAATGCGATTTTATCCAATTTTTTGAATATTTTTTTGAAAAAAGTTCATCATTGCAAATTTTGTTCTCAAATTTCATTTTTTGAATTGGAAAAGCAAACTTCATGTTGGTAGAGGGGAAATCTGCCTCCTCGACCCCACTTTTCCAAATGGTATCTTAAAAAGAAAAGTATCTTAGTTGAAAAAAATGAATTTAAAATTTTTTCCATGATAATTGATAGGTAGGTATTAGGTACCCATTCCATCGTTCAATTGCCAAACAATCAACTAATTTGTGTATAAAATTTTAAGTTTTTGAACAATTATACGTATTGAGAAAATTTCCGCATCAAACATAGCCAATTTTTTGTCGTAGGTTATTTACCTGCATCAGAGATGTAATGATGAAAAGTGGAGGAAAATAGATTTAACGATCTCTTGGCCTTGAGATGAAAAAAAGAGGATTTATATTTTTGTGATTTTCTGAATAAAAAATAATTTTTGAGTATTTTCCATACCCCCCCCCCGCCTTAGTTTTATATTTATACCAAAAGAATGTGTTTTTAGAATGGAAACACACTTTTTGACATTTTGACCATTTAATCTTCTTAAGTAAGTATTATTAATTTTCAACACTTCATTTCCAAAAAAATACTCTAGATTATGGATGCAGAAACATTTCAGTATTTTGGAGGTCTAAAAAAATTAAACTATTTATTTCAATTTTTTAAAATCGATTTCTTTTACCTCTCCTCCCCCTCCCCTATAATCATTTAAGTTAATTGATTGAACAAAGGAAGTAGAGTGAAGAAGATTAGCGGTGAAGAACTTGATTCAAACTCAAAAAAAATCAAAAACATATTTTTTTAAAAAGTGGCTGAAAATCTAAAAATATTCTTTTACTTTCGAAATCAAAATTATTTAAAAATTTTGGCATTCATCTATTAGTTTAAAAATCTTAAATTTTCAGTTTTTTTAAATGTAAATGAAATACATTTTTAACGAAATATAATCTAAATAGGTTGCCATTTTACGTATTAAAATTTCGACGAAATCGAAGTGCTTCGAGAAATACCTGTGTTGAATTGCTCTGCCTATAGAAATTGTAATATGAGCTTTTGTTATGAATTTTTATTCCATTTTGTTGACTGAATTTGGTAGTTCGAATTTCTTTTTCGTGACGATTTATTTTAAAGCAAAAAACCAATGATTTGGGAATATTGTGAGATTTTTAGTAATTTTCAATTAAAAGTTATTGTTTTTTTATGATTGAATCTTTTTCCCAGAAATTAGCCGGTGTCATGACCTTGAAAAATTGAAAATCACAATTTCAAGCACATAAGTATTTTTGATCATCGGTGGCGAAAATGAATCAAATGCAAAATATTGATTAGAAATTGTTCAAAAGTGAAATTTTTTCATTTTCATTTATTGAGTCTCTTACTGATTCTTTTGAAAATTTCCTTCATTGAATCATTTTACATGGTACTTAAATTTTTTCGTACTCGCAGTATACGAGTTTTATTTACATGTTGATGTTAAAATCAAGTGATTTTAGCACATTAACTCTTTTTTAACCATCCTTTCTTCCTCTTCTTCTTATATACGGTAGGACCTAACGACAGAGGGGCAGAGGAGACAGACTGCATCTCTTCTCTTCACTATGAAAAAATTTAATTTTTTACTCAAATAAATTATGTTTAAATCTAAAAATTAACAAAATATGATTTTTTAAAAAACGTTTTTCAGACAATTTGCAATGCAGTCGAAAAAATTGGAAAAAATATTGAACAAGTTTTTCCTTGATCGAAAAGCTTCTAAAAAAACTTCAAACTAAAATTTTGGCTGCAAAAGTTCATTTTTCAAAATTTGACGAAGTTTTCATATTTGTAATTATCTTATCCCATGCAAAATATCAAAATTTTGATCCAGTCAAGGACTCAAAGTGGAAGGCTTGAATTTAATGTACTTACTTATACCTTATTTTCGACTTCCCAAATTGATTAAAACGAGTTTGAGCTGTTCAAGTGTTTCCAATAAATTTTGCAAGTTTTCAATTTGAAGAAAACTTCATAATAAGGGCGTTAATGAAATTTAGTATGTATTAGTATGAATTTTGATATAAAATTTGGCGACCTCTTCGAACGATTCAAACACGATTTTCGGATCTTTAAGTATTTTTCGTGAGCTAAAATTTTTCGAAAAAATTACATGAAAATAAATTGTAAAAATTAGCTCAAAGGACCAAATAACTTTGTACTCTTGAACCAAATTTTCATATTTTGCATAGAGTAATTTTGAATTTTTGAAATTCTCCAAAATTCGAAAAATAATTTTTTGTGCCTGGTGGGGAGGGGGGGGGAGGGGAATGAATCCCAGTTTTTTCAATCCATCTTTGTCTCAATTCAAAATTTTTCTGTCACTTTAGGTACCTCTTGGCTAGAAGGAAAATCATTTCATCATACACTTTGGAGCATAAGCGAACCCAGAAATTATTTAAGGGAGGGGCTCAGAATCCGGAAAAAATAGGGGGAGGGGGGGTAAAATTTTAATGAAAAATTCAGTAACTTGTTATTTCAGTGGCGCTGCCGTAGTCAGGGTATTTTCAGTACGTTGATGATTCATTGAGCCAAGTAAAATTAAAAAATTACGCAATTTCAGTTATTTTTCACTGATTTTTTAGTCAAAATTACTGATTTTTTTCTGATAAAGTGGCAATTGATTTAGAAATCAGTGATCTTTGACCAAAAAATCAATGAAAAATCATCAATTTTTAAAATAGAAGGATTAAAATACTACACGAGTGAAACGAGGGCGAATTTTTTTTGAAAAATTATGTTTCAAAAGCAAAACAAAATCACTTTTTTCACATTCTTGTAATAGAAAAATCTCCTGCCCGAGCTTGGGGGGGGGCTTGAGCCTGCTGAGCCCTCCCCCCGGTGCCCTTATGCTTCAGTGCTTCAATTCAAAAAAATGCAAACTTTGGTACAACTTATCGATATTTCGTAAAATTTTAGTTCATTAACTGTCTGGTCCTCAATTTTTGAACCAATAAAAAATCAATTTCGTCTTAAATGACCAAACATTAATTCTTTGATCTTTGATTTTCGTTTTTTTTTTTTTGTTGGATTTATTCCCTCCAATCCTCCCACTGAGTTGGGAAAATTGTAAAAAATTCTTGTATGTTTTTAAATGCATTAAAATTCAATTGACCGGAATATTCTCTTAAAATCGCGACTAAATAAACTTGGAAAAAAAAGGCATAAACCTCTTGATGAAAAAACATCCATTAAATTTGGCATAAAGGGAACGAAGAGGTAAAATTTAAAAACCCTTCGAGAGCTTTACCTTCGAACACTTTGAAAAATACTCGAGTACTTACCAAATTTGACCTTGCATTTGCCAGCTGAACGTCTCAAAATGGGCTTTGCGAAAAATCAAAACAGCGAGGAAAAGGCCTTTAAAACGTACCGATTTTTAATCCCAACACCTCATAATTTTACACGACTCGAAACACAATTAGCCGATGGAAAATTCCTCCCCAGTGGAATTTTTTTCGCCCATCGGCGTAATTTTTCCCCCCTTGCGAAATTCTCACCGCATATCCATTTGCGACTCGGCTGGAGACATTTGAACGTATAATTCACGCTTTTGATCCGTTACCAACGGTTAAAAGCGTAATTGGTTTACGGTCAGTGGTCAACATGACTCGCAGCGGAGAATTAAACGCGAGAAGTTGATTACAGCTACAGCGCCATTAAGTCTTTTACGCTGCGGCGAGTAAAATAAAACGTAGTTTTGAAAATTATAGAAATAAAATTACGATAAATTTTTTAATAGCTCGGACGTATAGAGCAATCTGTGAAGAAATTTTCTTCCCATCGAGTTTCCTCATTCTTAAAAGCATATCGTCCGAAACGAAAAAAATTTCCCTGTTTCCTTTTCGCTACGAAGCTCGAGGTATAAAATCCACCGTATTCGGAAAATTTTCGTTGGAAATGTATTTTTCAGGGGTGAACTCTTTGTGAAAAAATTTCTACTCGAAATCTTTTGGAATTTACGCCGCGTTCGAGTTGCATGGAATTTTCGTCAAAGGTTTGTCGTATAACCTAAGTCGTAAGGTGTATAAGGTTTCGAGGTGAAGTGAAATTTTTAACTCGTACGTAAAAGCGCTTTATTATTTTGGAATTTATTACCATAACAGATGTCGTAGATGGTTTTACGACACAGATATATGCTATTTTGAAATTTAAATTGTTTATATGGATTTCTCTGGCTTTTTCTCGCCGGTATTGATGAAAAGAAATGGAAATCTAATTTTGGCATTGTGTGGTACCATAAATGTGTAGTTTTTTGCCACTCGAAGATTTTTTGCCGCAGCGAGACACAATTTGGAAAATTTCTAGATTTCGGATTTGAAATGTAAATTTTTTGCTATTTTTCGAACATGCTTGCGAAGTTGGTTTTCTCGGTCTCGAGTTGAAATTTTTATCGTCGATGGCGATGCACCTGCGTTGATTGGTGTCTACGTCCTCGAACGAATTAGGTTAAGAAAGCTTGCAAACAAACCTTGGCGATATTTTTGCCTGCACCGCAAGGTCTGGCGAGCCAGTAGGTGCCCATTTTATCGCCTATAATTCGCACCACGTATCAAAATGCAAATACCTGCCTGGGACGAACGACTACGGATCTTTTATTAATTTTTTTTTGTTTTTATTCGATCCATAGTTAATACGAATGGATGTAATCACGTCTATCACCTTGTTGCTGGTATCGCTTTGTTGTGTTCGAAAGAAGAGAAGAAAAAAACAGAAACAAAAACATTTCCCTTGATGTGTGTAGTGTACTAGATGGAGGTCGTCGTAACGTTTCGGTGAATTCGTGGTAGCGCCACAGATGCTGATTTCTATAACAATAAATATACTCAATTAAGATATAATGGATAAAAATACGGCGCCGAGACCGCGGGTAACATTTGCGTCTTGGGATTTGAATTTGAGAAATGTAGACGTAGAAAGGGTTAAATATGGCAGATTTGTTGTTCCGGTTTGAACCATACGTGTCTGACGTTTGGATGTAATTAACGCTTTAATATAGGTATTCGTGGCAAGCTGCTAGAAATTTTGACATTTTTACCTTATTTGGCTAATTAGACAGCATTTTAATAGTATAATTTTTGCCCTACGCGTAGCAAACACCAGCATTAAGCTGCGAATTCGTGTACCTAGACATGATGCTGGTGGTGGTAAACGTTAATGTAGCTATTTTGAAATTTTGACCTAATTTATTATACACGAAGCTCACCCCCTGTGTAATTTTCTCTCGCATTCATCTTCAGCGTTCGTTTAACCTTGGTAAATTTTTCACGGTAATTTGATGTAGGATTGTAGGGTGAATGGATACGATGAGGCACAGTTCACGAAGGTGATTAGTATGATTACCTAGTTTTAAAGATTAAATGAAAAAATGAGGATTGAGATTTAACGAGTTAGTTTAATTTTTTTTATCGATGATATAGTTTTATCGATTATGAAATGATTTGAATTCGATAATGATTTTTTCGCGTAGTTACTAGATCATTTGTCGGATGAAATTAGAGAATGATAGCGGTTCGTATGTAAAACCAGGTGTGGACGAGAAAAACTACTAATTGGAGAATTTACATTTTTTTAAATTTCATAATTTGTTGCTCCAAGGTCGAAAATGGCAGAATTTTACGTTTCTGGTTGATCCGGCGATGCCCGAGTGTTTGAAATTTAATATGGAAGGCGGAAGGAGACTATGAGATTAATAGTTTATGAAGGGAATTTTTTCTTTGTGTGGGTAGACGAGAAAATTTTACGAGTTTTTTTTTGATCGCGGAGATGTGGTTTTTTTGGAGTTTATAATCCGAAAGGGGATTAGACTTGGAGTGTTTTAATTTGGAAGAGTGTGGTGATATGGTAATGAGTGTGGATGGAGGGGTGTGGAGGGGGTTGAGATTTAAATTAATTCGGACAGTTTGTATGTTCTTGAATAATTTAGATTTATCAAATTTTTTTTGAAAAATTGGAATTTTAAGTAGTCTGTGACAGAGTTTTGTAAAGTTAAGGTGCCTGTATGTACTTACGTTGGATATTATTGTGATTAATTTTTTCAGTTATCGAATGATCGAGATCAATTTTTGTGATTGATTTTTGAAAATTCGTTTGAAAAATCTGTTTTTTAAATGGTCGATTTTATTTGGAAAAATAGATTTTAATAGATTTTAAAAGATCTGTTTCAATCGATTTTAGAGAGATCGGGTTCAATCTATTTCAGAAAGATTAGTTTCAATCGATTTTGAAAAAATCTGTTTCAATTGATTTCAATCGATTTTAGAAAGATCGATTTCAATGAATTTTGAAGAGATCGGGTTCGATCTATTTCAGAAAGATCGGTTTCAATTGATTTTGGATAGATCACAGTAAATCTATTTTAGAAAGATCGATTTCATTCGATTTTAAAAAGATCGGTTTGGATTGCTTTTAGAAAGATTCATTTCAATAGATTGTATAAAGTTTTTTCTCAAGTCAATTTTAAGAAGATCGATTTTAGTTGATTTTAGAAAGATTGGTTTCAGTCGATTTCAGAAAGATCGGTTTCAATCGATTTTTTAAAATTAATTCGAATTTAAAACGATCAATTGAATATTTCTATAAAATAGATTTAAAAGTTAGTTTGAATCGATATCGAGAGGGTCAGTTTAAATTGATTTCAGATTAATTGTTTTTTGAAATAGAAAATTTTATTCTACAATCTATTGAACTGTCGATTTTTTTTCATTATTTTCCAAAATGAGCTAATTTCAAAGATCGATTTTTGCAATTCAAATTCATATGAGGCGTAAATCATAAAATAATTCAGAGACGAACTGAAATTGAATTATTGGTGCCGGGAAAAGAAGGGGTAAAAACAAAAAATTTTCTTCTAAATTATTTTTAAAAATTTTTCTTAAACTCAAACTGCAGTTTTTCCCATGTTTTTATCCCAAAATCAAAAAATAAGTTTACATTGAAAATTTTTCGACTACAAAAATGCAATTTTGACATTATTTTGAAGGAAAATGTTATTTTCTCTGTCCCATCTTTCCCGTTCAATTTAGTCCTGGAGTGAAGAATCGATTTTGAAGATGTGAGTTTTAATCGAGTGTTAAAATCTAACTCGAATAAGTTGATTTTAGATCGATTATAAAAATATTTTTCATTCAAATTTGAAGAATAATTTGATAAATTGATCAAATTTAGACTGGATTTTTCTGAAATAGATTTGAATATTAATTTTTTATTCGGATTTGAAAATTTTATTTGTTTGCTCAATTATCCAGCTTTTAAAATAAAAAATTCGATTTTTTTGATTGATTATAAAAAAATTAGATACCTATAGGTATTATTTGATCGATTATGAAAACTTCGATTTTTGAATCAATTTTAAAAATATCGATTGAAACGATTCTAAAAAATTCCGTTTGAATCGATTTCATTTTATCAAATTTCTAGTTAGGTACCTAATCTTTATAGTTTTCAAAAAAATGTGATTGATTCGATTTTTGATATAGGTATCCATTTAAAATCGAATCTAATGTGATTGATTTTTATTTCAAGCTTCAAATTTTAAATTTGATTGCTTACCAAAGAGTCGATTTTTGAATCAATTTTAATCGAATCTGAAAAAAGTTATTTGAATGGATTATAAAAAAGTGAATTTTGAGTAGATTTTAATTGTTTTTAAAAATTTAGTTGGGTTTAAATTCAGATAAGTCGTTAAATCGATTTTAAAGTGATTGGTTTTTGAAATACATACATACATATATGTACTTACCTAAATTTGAAAACTTTGATTAATTATTAAGAAGTTGTAAAGTCGATTTTTGAATAAAAGTTTGAAATTTCAATTCAATAATTTTCAAAAAAGTCGATTTAGATAGTCAGTTTCGATTTTTAAACAGTCGATTTACCTAACTCGTTTTTAAAATGATTAAATCGAAATTCAAATTTGAAAACTCTAATTTAGAATACCTACTTAATCACTTGCGACTTTGATTCTTTAATTGATTTTAAATAATTGATTTAAATCGTTTTCAAGAAATTTGATTTGATTAAAATTTTGAGAGATTGATTTTCCAATTTTAATTTGAAAATGTTTATTCAATTAATCGAGTGAATAAATGCAAAAAATCTATTTTTGGATTTAGGTATTTTGAAATGGTCGACTTTAAACTACAATTTTGTCCTCGTTTATTTTTAAATAAATTACCGATAAATTCGATTTTGAAAAGGTCGTCAATTTTTTTTAATGAAAAAGTTCAATTTTGTCAATGTTTTTCAAAAGCACAGTACCATTTTGTTCTATCTGAATAAATTCGAGTAAAAAATTCAAGAAAAAAATATGGTATTAATCAAACAAATCGACGAATCAATTGAACAGTTGTAACCTACACCACGTCAAATCAAATTGCTATTACGACCATTTATTTCTTAAAATATAAAATAATAATCAGGTACGTTTAAATCAATTCGTCCCGACCCTGGATTCAAAACTGCTATTTGTACATAATTTTTCCTCGGCCAATTTTTATTGGATTGTGACATTTTAAATAATTCTCAGAGCTGCACTGAACAAAGCTCTAAATGTATCTTCAAACTGCAAAAGGTATCATTTTTTTTTAGAAAATATTGAAAAATAGCCCATCCATTCAGAAAAATTAAATATTTTTCAAATATTTTGAATTTTTACTTTGCAATTCCCCTTAAGAAGATCGAAAAATTGTACTTACGTAATTCCTCATTTTCTTTCAACCAATTTTTTTCTTCCCCCTTCCCTTCTCCTTCCCTCCCATTACACTTCAGTCCTAGTCCGAGAAACAAGTAAAAAATTAGTCGAAAATCGTCATAAAGCAACGAATCGAAAATAAAGCAAACTAATGAAGGTATAATATTTTTTTCTCTCAGAACACTGCTAACGTCGCAATTTTGACCACTTTGCAAATAAAACAAGTCGAAGCTACACGTTCAAAAATATTCTCTCGTCTACCAATATCCAAAAAAATTATCATAAAAAAGTAAACAAACCACGAACGAACCGAAGCTCACTATTAAATACTACTAAACGAATCATTAGAAAATTTTCCAATTAACGTGCACCCAAAACAAAACAAATATCCATCAACGTTCAACCGCATGTTTACATACCCGCAAAAATTCCCAATTAATCGAGACGTTTTCGTTCTTTCTCCTTTGTTTAAAAGAATACATAAAACGCGTCCTTCACCCTTCCCCCTCCCTTCCACGCCGAATTATCAAAAATTCAATTTCTAACTCTCGCGGTAATTAATTTCTTCTTAATTGATTCGTCTTTTAAAGGTGTATAATTTGGCTAATTTTTCTCGCCACCGGTAGGAAACCGCGAGAATGGACTATTTATAGCGTTGTTGCGGCCAGAATGCTTGTAAAATGATCGCAACATCCTTGATTAATCGTTATACACCGAGTGTATAATTGTTTTCAAAAATTCAGGTCAGTCTCATCACCTATTGTTATATCGGCTAAGTTAATAAGCCCTCCAGTACCGCTGTATCATTTTCACGTAGGTATACAGGGTGTTCCATAAATGGACATCCATACTTCATTTTTGGATATAACCGGGTACCACTGAAAAAAAATTTGAGATGAACTTGTTGCCTATTTTGATAATTGAAGGGGAAAATGCTGCTTAATAAAAAAAATCACACGTAAAAGGGTACCTATAGCCGGATAAGGGGTGGTTTTGGCCCCAGCTCCGATTTTTGATCTAATGCCCCCAGATTGTGTACCATGATGAAAAAAAAATCTGGAAAAATTTTTAGCCTCCCTAACCCCCTACCTTTCGGAGCTATGGCCATTTTATTGCGTCATTTTCAAGAATTTTTAATTCCAAAGGAATTTAATGAAATTTTCTGTTCTTTGACACAAAGTTACATCTTGTAAAGGTCTATTTACGATAATTTTTTCATCAATTTTGGTGCACTCCTTCATGAGGTTTTCGTTATTTGAAATTTTCAACTGTAAAAAATACCTTAACAGCGAAGTTCGACTAATTTTTGAAAATATCCTAAAAATGTGTTTTTTGACGTAGATTCACGTCATGTATTCAGTTTTGGCGATTGAGGTGGCGCAAGGGCCGAAAATTGCGAAAAACCGTAAAAAATGTTGTTATTTCGGCAGATTTTTTCAAATTTTGAGCATTTTGTTTTATTGTCATGAAAAATCAATGAAAAAAGTAAATTTCGACATTTAAAGTAAAATGATCGCGAAAAGGGCGTTTGTCGGGGTATTTTGACCTGCTGAACACAAATACAGGATTGGTTTTTTCATTTGATCATTTCTTTCCGTATAAAATGCTCAAAATTTGAAAAAATCTGCCGAAATAACAACATTTTTTACGGGTTTTCGCAATTTTTGGCCCTTGCGCCACCTCAATCGCCAAAACTGAATACGTGACGTGAATCTACGTCAAAAAACACATTTTTAGGATATTTTCAAAAATTAGTCGAACTTCGCTGTTGAGGAATTTTTTACAGTTGAAAATTTCAAATGACGAAAACCTCATGAAGGAGTGCACCAAAATTGATGAAAAAATTATCGTAAATAGACCTCTACGAGATGTAACTTTGTGCCAAAGAACAGAAAATTTCATTAAATTCCTTTGGAATTAAAAATTCTTGAAAATTAGGCAATAAAATGGCCATAGCTCCGAAAGGGAGGGGGTTGGGGGCCAAAATTTTTTCCAGAATTTTTTTTCATCAAGGTACACAATCAGGGGGCATTAGATCGAAAATCGGAGCTGGGGCCAAAACCACTCCGGCTATACCCTTTTTTTTCAATAGGTAATGGGAATGGACAGTACTTTGAAAATTGAACGAATTTTTTTCTTATGACTTTTTGCCTAACTTCAAAATTAAAGGAGCTACAGAAAAAATTGTTTTAAAAAAATGCTAAAAAAATAAATCAACCAAGGTAATTGACAGTACGTTGAAAATTGAACAAATTTTGTTCAGAGAACTTTTTGCCTAACATGAGAAATGAAGGGGCTACGGGTCATTCAAAATAAGTGGGGTTCAAAAATTTTTCAGATTTTTTCTATTTTGAATGACCCGTAGCCCCTTCATTTTTCATGTTAGGCAAAAAGTTCTTGGAACAAAATTTATCCAATTTTCAACGGCCTTTCCGTTCCCTCGGTTGATTTATTTTTTTAGAATTTTTTTAAATTAATTTTTTCTGTAGCCCCTTCAATTTTGAAGTTAGGCAAAAAGTCATTAGATGAAAATTTGTTCAGTTTTCAAAGTACTGTCCATTCCCGTTGTTGAAAAAAATTTTTGCGTGAATTTTATGTACGCAGCATTTGCCCCTTCAATTATTAAGGTACTGAAGTAGGCAACATGTTCATCTCAAGTTTTGTTTATTGGTCCCCGGTTATATTCAAAATGAAGTATGGACGTTCACTTACGGAACACCCAGGACAAGACGATTAAAAATTTTAATTCTGATCCAATGAAGGTGAAATTATTTCAAGACACGAGTCCATCGTTTACTTGGCTTTTTGAATACGAAACTGAAATAGGTACTTGGAAAAAAGTAAGGGTGCTCGATGGTATAACCTCGAAAGGTCATTTCCGGACTCGTGTGATCTTAATAAATAAACACACGTCCTTATTGATGTGAAAAATATCTCCACATTGAATACCAAGTCTGAGAAAATTAATCGTCTCGTTAGGAGGAAGTACACGTCGGCTGGGTCGTCATAAGGGATCGGTCATGAGTGCTCGTACGTCGATTTGCGTGTTCTGCACTTGAAATCGAATGTATGGTTGACGATAGAGATAGATACGGTGATTACGACGTCGTTGATGCGATTTATTAATTAAGGTAATGGGCGAATGATCATAGTTGGTAATTGATTTTACATTGAACGCTTCGCCTAAAAGGGAATTACAATGTTCATTGACGCGCACGAGGTATCGTATACTTTCGAGATGAAAAATTATTATACTTTCGTAAAAAATTTATACTACTCGACGTAGAACTGTGTGTATAATCCCCCAAGGCAGCTTGGACAAGGTGATCGCGTCAAGGACGCGGTGAAAGAATCATTTAATGGAAATTTCTTCGCATCTCAGCGTGACACGTTCGATGGCAGTCCTGGCAAAGTACCCGAATTCGCATTTAAGCCATTAAATGGCAAAATCTCTGACACGGGTAGTGTTATGCTAATCGATGGACAAAAAAAGTCATCTGTGGTGGTTCTGGGAAATTATAGTAACGAGCAACCTTCAAACTGTGTTCAGGTAGTCCAGAAACTTGCCAACTGACGGAGCCTTTCTCTGTGTGATAAATACCTATACATAGTAGCTTTATGTTATTATTGATACATTTACATTGAATTTATAAACGTGATACTGCGACGAGTATGTGATAGAACATGGAACACGTGCACATTTATGTTGTTATTTTCTAAATAGATCCATTATACCCGTGTGGTGGATACCTGGTGGATTGGATACTTACGTAAAATAAAAAATTACACGCTGAATGCGCATTGTAGCTCGATCGTTGAGTCGACGTCGTCGTCAGTGATATAACAAAGAATTAAAATTATGTAAACACGAGGAAATTAATATTCTTCGGATCGATGCAGCAGCCATACGTGCTCATTTGCTGAACGTAATTGATCCAAAAATGGATACTTGTCGGAGCATGTGGATGATGTAGAGATGACTTTGTGTATTGATGGAGTGATGTGGAGCTGATTGCGGTGTCGATTCGGTTGCGATTATGGTTGTGGGTTTTTTTCAATTGGCGAATCGATCGATTTTTCGGTCAAAATTGTGAGCTTCCACCGCAAAAGGGATCACTTCGTTAGATTTGTAAAAAATAAAATAACAATGCCACGTAAAAGCCAATAAAATTCTGAAGATAATAAGACTAACACGAAAAAATGTCGTTCATAACTCTCCGAACAGCAAATTTTCAAAAATGAAAAACATTTTGAGAAAAACGAGTTCAAAGTTTTATATACTTTTTTTTTTACATTTTTTCAGCATAAAAACAAAATTATGAGAAAAGGAAGCATTCTAGCAAAAATATGAATAGAACCAAAATTGTAGAGCGTAAAATTTCCTTTCAGTACAGTGCAATCATTTTTATTAAAAGTGATTAGTTGGCATGTTATTTTTTAAAAAACTTCAATTCATCAAATTTTGGAAATTTTTACATTTTTTGACATAAAACTCGATTTTTTAAGAAAAGGAAGAATTTTAGCAGAAAAATGAATAGAACTAAAATTGTAGAGCATAAAATTTTCTTTCCACTATGAGCAGTTAGTTTTTCACTACGAGGCTTCGTTTCAAAGATGTTTCACTTTGAAATGATCGTGTTGGATCCTACTGCGTTTCTTGCAATGGTAAAGTAAGTACTTATCAGATCATTCCGTGTCACAGAAAATCGCATTTTTCTGTTACTTGCGAACTCGATCGAAACTTTTGAAACATACTGGGTGAAAGAGCATGAAATTTTCTATCTGAATCGACCAAAATTCGAAATGTGACCATTTTGACCCGAACATCTGTTTTTACGTTTTTATCGAAATCACGTTTCTAACGAAGTGGTCCCTTTTGCTGTGGAACCTCACAATTAATTAATTATTTCTCAAGTCGAATAAGAGTATCTAGAAAATATGGGTGGATAACCTCGGGGGGGGGGGGGTTGAAAAATTTATCAACTTATATTTTAAAAATAGTGAATTTGGCCGAACAGTCGTAGTTGAATTAAAAAACAAAAATTCGAAAAATTTGTATTTTTTGACTTTCAAAAAAATCCATATTCCTCAAAGACATCTTCCTTTGCAAAAAAAATGAATTTTTTTTGAAAAATTCCATTTGAAATTGTCATTAAGTTCCCTGATAAATGAAAAGGTCAATTTTTTCCGTTTCAAAATATCTAATTGTTAGAGGATGGAAGGGGAGAGAGTTTATATTATCATTTTGAGAATGAATTGTGCAAATTTATCGTACCCGAGCGAATCGAGGGCGACAATTTTTAAAGAAAAAGGCATTCAAAAGTTGAAATTTCTTCGTTTTTTAAAATTAATATTTCAGTATTGAAGAGGAGACGAAATCCTAAACTTCTATCTCTTATAATATTTAATTTACCTACTCTAGACTTCATATGCTCAAACTAAGCGAGGGCAAAAATTTGAAAAAATTGATAATTTTCAGAAAGAAAAAATTAGTTTTTAGCAGTTTTTGTTGTTTGAAAAAATTCCATCATTTTGGGAGTAGAAATTTCGTGGTTTTTTCGTGTTTTTATGTTGCATAGTAAACATTTGTGCTTTTTTCTTATTTCGTGCTTTTTCATGCCAATTTGCAATAAAATTTTCTCCAACAGTCAGCAAATTTTGTTAAAAATTGGCAAAATTTTGAAAATGTACCGATTTACAACATGTTAATTTTTTGACAAAGTATGAGTGGGATTCTTGCCTCCCTATTATCTTGTCTGTGAGAGTATTCTAACAAAAAAAATGCATACAATCAATTGCCTATCAATCTGCGCGAAAATTATTCGTCATCGAGTAATATTAGTTAAATAATTGACGAGAAATCAATCTTGAGTTATAGACATGGCCGCTCGCAGAATTTTCTGATGAGGTTGCAAGAGAAAATGCTGACGAGCATAATTTAATTCTGAGAGCATTTTGGATGGCTTCACCTCCTCCTCCCCATCCTTATGGAAAATTGCAAACAAGATGTCAAAAGCATTAAATTTTTTTGGAAAATTCAAATACTAGACACAAAATATTAAAACTTCATTTTTAATTTAATTTAATGAATATTGATTTTGAAAAAAAATCGCCTTGAATTTAATTCAGTTGATCTCGTTAAGGAAGAAAAATGTTGGTTTTATTGTAGAAGGATCTAAAATTTGAAAAATTTTCACTTTATTGGTAGGTATTTCTCCTATAATTTTTTCTAAAAAAAAAATGAATTTGAATCTCATGTTTCTTACCGAAAGTGCAGCTTTTCAAAATTAGAGGTAAAATGGTAGGCTGCCCTCAACGCTGCTTGGTATGGTCCCAAATTTTTTGCTTTTGTAGTATTTATTTTTTTAAATTTATCAACATTTCTTATAATTACAACACAGTTCCGTAAGTATAGGTATTTTGAGTTTTTGAAAATTGGAAAAAAAAATTAAAAAACAGACCTAAACGAAGTTTTCAAGAGAAGATGAATACTTTTTGATTTCCTGACGGAATGGCGAAATAAGTATTGGCAGCACTGCTAACATCAAAAAATGAAAGAAATGGGAATTGGGCTGTATAAAATTGAAAAATCACCTATATTGGTGACGTATTTGATCGACCAAAGCATAATTTTCCAAAATTCGTAACTTCCAGTGTGAATCTATAGGTGATAAAGTTCATATATGTAGATAAAACATTTTTATGGGCTTTTCTCAAGTGGAGGAAAATTCAAACATTTTTGGAGGCTTCAAAACATCTCGAAGCCACTTCCAATCAATTCGGAAGGTCGAAAATAAGGTATATACCAAATTTTAGTTTTTTTCGTTGATGAAATCAAGTTTTATATTTTGCAGAGCAATGAGGTAATTTTGAAATTTTAAAATTTCACCAAAATTCGAGAAATAAACTTTTTTGTTTCGTTTCAAAAGTTTACTTCGAGTTTGGATAGGTACCTCCTTTTTCAAATAATTTTTTTTTGTTTTCAATCATACCTTCCTGAAATCATTATTTCAATTGATTAATAAATCATCATATTTTTTGGGATCAATTTTTCTCGATTGGTCCATTTTGTTACTTCAAATGGGTTGTTTATTCATCCTTTTAGCTGTTTTTAATTCGTAAAATCGATGGAATTCTATCAATTTTCACTTTATTTTTGTCAATAACTTTTTTGAAGCATAATTTCAAAAACTGATTGATCAATAATTAACCAATCAATCATGAGATCAATCAGCAGTCAAGAAATCAATATTTTTCAGATTTAAGTATCTAACTTCGTTTGTATTTTCTCTCAAATAATTAGGTACTTTTTGAAATTGTTATTTCAATACTCGAAAATTAATTTTTTCGACATATTTCGACCCCCCCCCCCCCCCCCTTAGAATCTTTGTCGAGAATCGTTACTGGATCGATTATAGAAAAAAAACCATTCGTTAGCTCATTATATGATTAAATTCAATATTTTTAAAAGTTTGGGGATTTTTTTATGATTTTAAAATTGGAAGATCCGGTAAAAAAGGTTTTAGGATTTGAAATGAGATTTTTGCCAGTTTAGGAATTTTGGAAATTTTAACGTAAAAAATTTGGAAATTTAAAAAAAAAACGATTTTTTGAAATATCTGTCTGAAGAAAATTCTAATTTTTAGAAATCTAATTGAAGTAAAGTAATGGTTTTCTCCAAAAACGGTTGATCAATCGATATTTTTTCATAAATCTAATGTTCAATTATTTTTTGAAAATAGATTGCTTTAAATTAATTTACGATTATTTAATTATTTCTTCAAAAATTGTTTAAGTATCGTAAAATGTCATAATTTTTTAATATCGATTCAATTAAATTGATTTTTATAAATCACGTTCGTAATAGGAAATAGGTTTCCTACTTCTAATTAGATAGGTACGCTTGATATTTTCATTTTACTCCTAAGGATATCAAACGAGTGAGTGAAAATTAACAAAAAAAACGAAAATCTCCATTCAACGTCAACTTTTTTCCATTTCGCTCACTTCAGTGACCATAATCACGTGGTTGAAGTAATCCTTGTCAATTTATTTCAGCTTTTCAACTTTTCTAAACATTTTGAATAATTCTCTCCATCGAGTTATACGCTTGAAAATCACGTTAGGTACCCGTTTTTCTCCTCTTAGGATGTACTTTTACAATATTACATACGGTCGGTTGACTTATTAGGCGAATTTTACGCTTCGTTCTTATATTTACCTATTTTAGGGCGAATTTTACGGGTTCGTCGTCATATCAGCTGGTTCATTGATTCCACCGAATTTATGTTTAATGCCTTTAGCCAACGAATAAAAAACATGTTCACGGTGGTTTTGATGATCACCACCGTACATTATATAGTATTTTTTATTCTTCGGCCCATCCTAATATTTCGTAAGAAGTCGTGTAAAATTAAGAAATAAAAAAAATACATATACGTTGGCTGAAAGTACACTTACATATGTTTGGTGTGTATCGAAGCAATAAGGAAAAATGCACAGCCAGCGTACGTTATGAAAAAAAAAGAGATATAGGTATTTCGTAAAACCACCGCTGTTAATATTGGTCATAATGAAAGATTACAAAAATTCAAGGACGAAATAATAAATTTATTAAAACAATAAATGCTTTTCTTGCCCCTTTCAGCGTGTTTTATGAAGGAATCGTAATTTTGAATTCGATTTTTATTTATCGAGCGGAAAGGTCGCAGGGCTTTTTTAATCTAATAAGCTTCGCCAATTACGCGTAATTTTACGATAACTCATCGTATGAAAGTTTACACTTGTGTGCGATTTTGATAAATAAGAAACGTAAACGAAAATTTTGATTGAGGTGTTACAAAATAGGCAATAAGTGGAAATTAATGATCTGTGGAGAGTTGTATTTTGATTTCCGGATGTGAAAGTGATTTGAGTACGAATTCTAGAGTTAGATGTAGCTGTGTTGTTTGATCTTATTCCAATTAGAAATTTATTATTTTAGTGAATAGTTTTTATAGTTTTGTTTTCGATCATTTTATCGGTTTTTATTACGAAAAAATTTTGTTTATTTTCATTGAAGTGTGAAGAATAATGAAAATGATAGTTACGTGAAGGAATTGCTTCATTTTTCAATATTTTTCGAATTTGAAATTTTGTCTTCGAAGCTAAAAGCTTGGAAAATGTTATTCTATTGTTGGTCGAAAAAAATTATGGAACGTTGGAGTGAAATGGGAGAAAACTCGCGGTACTTTTATCAAGCTATCTCTTCCTGCTTTCCACCATCTTCAATTTTTATTGATTATTTATAAAAATAGACGTAGGACAGTAATATTTACTGGATATGAAATTTAAATAATGAGCAGAGAAGGAGAGAAGGGAGGAGGGAAAAAAACTAAAATGATAATTTCTACAGTGTCGTTGAAATACTTACCAATTTTATTATTGTCAACATTATTAATGTGAGTTCTGTTACTAAAAATATATCTACTCTCTCATTTTTGAATCAGTGAAATTTATCAAAAATCATTGAAAAACAGTCAAAATTGCAGTACGGTAATAAATCAGTGAAAATTTTTTCACTGCAAACAAAGTCAGTGAAAGAAAATCACAGGAAATCAATGAAAATTCACGGAAAACTCAGTGATATTTATAAAATTTACTGAAAAATTTGTGAAATTCTTTGAATAATCGATGAAAAATCGTTGAAAACCAGTGAATTTCACTGACTTTTCCTGTGCTGCAATTTTGACTGCGTATCAGTGATTTTTCACTGGTTCGGAATGAGAGAGTGCCATGGGTACGTAGTAGGCATCCACCCCCTCCCCCGAGATCTAATTTTACTCCCCTTTTCGGAAGTGTTTTTTTAAATGGAGACACCTACTCACCCAATATTTAAATTTTTCAGGTGTTTTAAAGTAAGGGTTAAAATTTTAAAGTGTGAGATGCTGACATCCTCTTCTTCATACATTGGAAAAAATTTAGAAAAATTCAAATTTTTGAAGTTTTTTGAATGATTTGAGCGAGATGTGTTTTTTTTGCATTTTTCGGACAAAGGAGTGTTTTTAAGATCCTGTTTGTGTTCCCCTGGAATTTTGACTCAAATGTTCAAAAACAGTACATTTATAATTTTGACCAAAAATCCATTAGAGAGTTGGCAGTGGAGCTAAAATCATTTGAAGCACCAAAAAAATACAATTTTCAGCCTTCTACCAATTTTTTTAGCAAAAAAAGGAGAGATTTAACTAGGTACTGAAATAATACAATTAATTTTTAATTGCGATGCTGAGCTTTATGTTTAATCATTTTTATATTAATTTCTGGTCGTTTCTTCAAAAATGACGAAAAACGACTATTTTCTTCGAAAACGACGAGAAACGACAATTATCCAATATTGTTTTATGGTCGTTTCCGGTCGTTTCTTCAAAAACGACGAGAAGCGACCATTTTCCAATTTTGTAATATGGTCGTTATCATTTCAGCTTGAGATTTGATAAAATGAGCTTTCAAACTTTTCTCAGACGTTAACATTTTGTACTTATTGACAATACATATTTTATATTTTTTCTTCTTCCGATTGAATTGAAATATTAAAACCATTGAGAAAACCGGTTCGAACCAGTTTAATGTCAATTTTCTGAATTTTCATTGTTTTTTTCTTAAATTTTTAGTAAAGTGTAGAGTTTTTTTTTCATTTTTGTCATAAAGTTGAACTTTGCTGATCCAAATTTAGAGGGATGAAAATTTTTAATTTTTGAAAGTGATGATTTTTTTGGGAAATTTTTGATTTCAGTCAATAAAAATTGGAGAAATTGTATTACTTTAAGACAGATAAATCAGAAATAATTCTATTTCAGTTGAATATTTTCAATTCTCTCCCTCCCCCATAAGCCAACTTCAATTTGTTCCTACTTCCTACCTACAATAAGAACTAAGGAGTTAATGGGCTTGATACTAATTTCGATTCCGGCATGCAATCCATTCCCTCTATAACCGCAATTTTTTACTATTTCAGGGGATCCCAAAATATTAATTTAAAAAAAAGGCTCAAAAAATCGAATTTATCAATTATTTCAGCGCCATTTTTCACTGGTTCGAAACGAAAATCGGATCACTTGAACTACTTTCTCGAAGTTATAAATTTTGAAAAGCGCACCGAAGGTTCAACAGAGGTTGAAAAATGGCTTTTTGAAATTTTTAAAAATTGATTTCTATCCCTAACAAATGTATAAAATCGAAGAAACGTGCCAAATGATTCTTCTTTGGTGATAAAAAAGCTCGTATTTATTCTGAAATTTTTTATCGTTTTTTGTAATGGTTCCAAAAATATTTCAACTTTGATGTCCCCTGGTCAGTTTTTGGATGACTGGGAAACTGATCATTGATTTTTTCAAGTTTTATGCCGCCTAAGCACAATTTTGGGGGAAAGGGTGAAATTAACCTTACAGGGGTGCATTCACTTTGGGTTTGAAATTATGTTTACACAATTTGAAATTGTGTATAAACATTATTTCCTCGTCGTTTCTGAATGATTTGAATCGATCATTTTGTCACCTTACCAAAATTAAATGGCTATTTTATAGTAAATCAAATGACAAAAAAAGTGCTAACCAGCAGTTTCTGAATTCAAATGAACGAATTTGCACATGATAAAAGTTTATACACAATTTCAAATTGTGTAAACATAATTTCAAACCCAAAGTGAATGCACCCCAGATACTCTTCTTTTCCTTTCTTGTCTGCTCTCTCATTTCTGAATCAGTGAAATTTATCAAAAGTCACTGAAAAATAGTCAGAATTGCAGCACAGTAATAAAGCATTGAAAATTTTTTCACTGGAAGCAAGTCAGTGAAAGAAAATCACTGGAAATCAGTGAAAATTCTCTGAAAAAGTCAGTGATATTTATGAAATTCATTGAAAAATCGATGAAATTATTTGAATAATCAGTGAAAATCGCTGAAAATCAGTGTGCTGCAATTCTGACTGTTTTTCAGTGGTTTTTCACTGATTCGAAATGAGAGAGTGCAAATTCGATGAACTTTACCTCTCCTCCTCTCATTCTCTTTGAAAAAGATCTAGTTTCGTATTTTGTAGGTATTTATCTTTAGGGCATTGGCCATAATATTGACCTTTCATTTCTGTTCGTCTATTTCTACCTATTTAACCTTATAAATTTTTTCTCTTTTATTGCCTTCGCTTTCTTGCATAATTATCGACAATAGAAAAAATCCGCAACATCGCGATTATGGCTTTCAGGCATAATAGGGAGAGGTACCCGTATTAAAACATTTAATAGCCTTATGACAACGGAAGTTTCACTTTTACGATTTTTATAAAAGCTTTGATACACTTTTATAATGAAGACAGAACTCTCCACTTGCCAAGTACATATTCTTACAATGCTCGCATCGTATTCAATCCATGGATCCAATTCCACTCGACCGATCTGCATAATCCATTGTAAGTTAGTGACTTTCAGCACAATAGACTCCACCTTTCGTTTTACTTTCTAATTTGCGAACTCGAGCCAATATTTGCATAAATAGTTCATCGACTTGCGAGTACCCGCGGTGGTGCAATTTGGAAACAGCTCGTTGCCAAAATTTTTTCATCGTTCGGACTCGTTCACCTCAGTAAAATTTTCCCCCTCGTCGTCGAAACTAGTTTTCACGTGACTTATTGGCAGAAAGTAAGAACTCGTTTGTTTTGTGTGTGTATTTTGAATAATGATTCGTATTTGGGTAAAAGTGAACTCGATTTGCACGTTATTGTACGAGGAGGTATTTGACGAATCGACCTATTTTTGAAGATTTCTAGATTGGGAAAGGGAAAAAATTGGTTCGATGGAGTAGATCTGTTCATAATTGGCAAAGAGGGCTTTTTTTGTAACAAAAAAATGTTTTTTATGAGGAAATAATAAATTTTGAGTCACTTTCAGGGTATAAAATTGGAGTAAATCTGGTTTTTTTTTGAACACGTTGTTGTGTCTTATCTGTTTTTATACTTTAATGAAGTAGGTACTTTAAAATGTATCTTTGGAACTGGTTTCCTGACTTCCTTTTTATCTTTTTTCTACCAGTTGTTTTTATTTTGTTCGAGATGTTCGTATCAGTAGTGATTGTAAAGTATCGACTGGCGTTCATAAATCTCGGTGTGAAAACTCGTCTTTGAAACCTTTCTAAAACCAGTTGTAAATACTTTGGTTTTAGTTGATGAACAGTTGAACGCAGCGACGACTTCATGGCACGAATTGTATAAACGTTGGTCCAAAAGAATGACCCACATAATGATATCAGGCGTTAAACGAACCCATACGTAAAGTTCAGTCATTTATTATGCATACGAGACACAATACCGTTGCTTGTTATCAGTCGATTCACCTTCTACCACGTTGAATACTCTCGACGATGAGAGTAAATAATTATATCATACAGAACTGGTTCTGTATTTTATTGTATCTACCCTTTTCGTGGGCATTGTTTTCGAAAAAAGCTGATCGACCTGGTTCCGAATCAAATGATCGAATTGGCAAAGCTCCAATCCTGCGCAGATGAATTTTTGGTTATGGTCCAGATATGGCGTGACGGTGATTAACCTTTTCCGGTTCACGTGTGTGAAATTTATCGATGGATTTTTTTTCCTCCTCTTTGATAGAATTTGCCTCTACTTTTTTTTGCGGCGGTATAGTAAATGAAAATGTGCCCAAGAGGCGTAACGTAAGGTTTAATGGTTACGTCGTCTTGCCCAATTTCACGTATTGCGTTTGAAATTTGGACCAGGACCAAGTTAGTTGATTGAAGCGAAAAAAACGGTTGGGACAGGGTGGCAAAAAATTCATTTATATTCGTATAATTTTTCATCGGATTTAGCATCCAATTACTTAGTAAGGCTTTATTTTTAACTTGTTAAATGTTCACCGACTGACCGAACGAATCAAAATCGTGTTGTGGTCTGGTGAGATTTGAAATTTTAATTTGGTTTGATTTTCCCTTATATCAACTTTATCGTATATTGTCACACGTTTGCGATTTTGTGGATTTTTTTTGTTCGAAATGTGTGATATTGATCGTGAAATCCAGCTGTCAAGGTCTGTGAAAATGCTGCGAATCACATCTGGTCATAATTAAGCGTGATGATTTAACCGCATACTATGTTAATATATTCGAATGTATTTCAGTATGCTAAGGTCAAGGATAATTTAAAATGTATGGAAATAGTAATAAAAAAAATTTTTCCTCGTTCCAGACGTGTCCGATTTTAGATTAACGTGTCTCTCAAGTGTCGTAAATTAGTTTACTACGTGGTTTTTAAAAAAAATCTTGTTGAAAGGAATAAGCAGAGGTATGAGTGAGGAGGAGGGTTGCGTATAACCAATGAAGTGATTTTTTTCGACGGTTTGAATTGGAATGGGATGCTAAAAATTGATCTTATGGTAAAGATTTCTTGGAAAAAGTCGTAGGGTGATTTTCCGATTGTGTTTTATGCATATTTTAATCACTGAGGTTGTAAAATGGTTTTTCGATTTAAAAAAATATTTATTTTGGTTTAAAAAGTGGCCCGAAGAATTAAGTTGAAGGATTTGTTTGTAAACAACTTCGATTAGGTGATAAAGGTATCGAAAAATTCATGAATATTGATTTTCCAATGTTCAGAAACTGACTAATTGACAGATATGATCAGTCAAATTATGTATGTATTGCAAGGGCGAGAAAGGGGGATTTCCTTTTCAATTTTTTTTTTGTGAAGGTTGTGTGTATCTCTTTTCTAAACAAGATCTAGGATAATTATGGTAGGTCTGGAAAAAATTAAAACTATTAGAAGTCGTCGAGTTAGAATTTCGTGACTGACGTGTATTTCCTCCTTCTCAAAAATTGAACTTTGGTGTGAAAGAGAGCTGTTGACCATGACCTGGGTGAAGAAGAAAGGGAGAATTCAGAATGAGCAATTTTTCAAGGAAGATTGTGCGATAGATAATTCCAAAAATTAATAAACTCATGATAACCATTTTAAGAAAAAATCTTGATAAATAAGCTGAATATCCGCGAAACTTCTAAAATTTGTTTTCATTTAGATTTTAGTTTTTTTGTGAAAATTCTATGTTGGTTGAGGTATAAATTTTTGAAAAATTGAAACTTTTTATCATCTTCCTTCCTCCCGAACTCCTCCAGTTTGTTGATTAGCGCATGGGCTTATGTATAAAATAATTATCTCATGTAGATATAGATTATTTTTAAATGGTGAGCAAATGTGTGAATTTAAATGACCTTGAATATTAATTTAAAATAAGGTATTTATGTTGTCATAAACGAGAACATGTGCTTTATTTTGTTATTTCCTCGTAATTTCCATCACTTTATGGCGATTTTTAAACTTATAATTTTACGGTTTTGAAAACCAAAAATGAAAGAGATATCAATGTTGTATTTTATATCGTATTATTGTGAATACTTATACCATTATTTTGCAATCCTAATAATATTCTTATTTACTTTCTTCTTATTTTTTTTTCAAAAATTCATCAGGATTCTGGTTTTGCAAAATCAACATTTGGATAATGAACCTTTCGAGATGTTCGTCTCCGCATTTTTCGTTTTTAACGAATTTTCGAAAAAAAAAAAAATTAAATCGTCATTTCTCAGCAAAATTGTAGTCATTTCGAAAAACTGCCTGCTTCCAATGAGATTTGGATTTTTTCTAGCAAGTATTTTAAAATTCGGTTTTGGGAGGTTGAAGTTGGACAGTTTTGCCGGAAAAGCATTTTTTTTTTCAAAAATATGTAAAAATCTCATTTTTTGGTAAAAATTGAAATTTTCAAAGATCAAAATTTTATTTTATACTCTCTCATTCTGAATCAGTGAAAAGTCACTGATAAACAGTCAGAATTGCAGCACAGGAAAAAGTCAGCAAAATTCACTGATTTTCAGAGAATTTTAGCTAATTTTTCAAAGATTTTCATTGATTTTTCTGCTAATTTCATAAGTTTCACTGACTTTTTAGTGAATTTACACTGATTTTCCAGTGATTTTTCTCACTGATTTGTTTTCATTGAAAATTTTTTCACTGATTTTCTCCTTTGCTGCAATTCTGACTGTTTCTCAGTGATTTTCGATAATTTTCACTGATTTATAAATGAGAGAGTAGGGTTAAATTACGTTATATGAAATAATTGATCTCCCTTTTTGCTTCCTGAACTAAAACATAATACGTTTCGATTTTGAATAAAAAATCGTCCGTACATTTTTTTAATTCTTAACAATTTTAATTTTTCCAAGTTTTTTTTCTCAGCCGAACGAAGTACTGATTCGTCAATATTTTTCCAGTCAAACAAAAAGTCATGATATCATTACATCCGTCCGTCCTATCCGTTCAAACATCGAAACAATCCAGCCCAAAAACATTATAACAAGTCATTTACTATTTTTTCAACTTCCCAAAAATTATCCAAAAATCGAAAAAATGAACTCGAGCAGCAGAAAGTTTGGTCATGCGGAGATTTTGGAACAAGTTCTTTTTAAACATCTCATTTTCGTTCAAATAGGAGCCTGATATCTCAAGTGGCTTCCTCGTAAAAAGTTCATTTTGAGCGAATTCAGATATTTCTGCCTTCACTCTTTACCTACTCATTGCTTTTTTTTAGAATTAAAAATCAATCATTAAAATCACTGGTAGTCAATTCGCAGAACAAAAAGAAAGCAGTGAAAAAATTGATTGAAACTCGACGAAATTTACTGAAAATCATTAATAATATTGAATTTTGGGCGATTCTTTTGATTTTTCTTGTATTGCAAGTTAAACTGGAGACGTATTCTTGAAATTAGTCTACGAGAATTATCAAAGTTACGGAGTTATTGACGTTAAATAGCCATGTAAACAATGGTTATGAAAATTAAATAGCCAAGGAAAGTTATCGTATTTTTTTGAAATACAAATGGTTATTTATATTTTTGAGTTCGAATTGTTTTTACTTAGGTGATTGTTTTTTTTGATAACATTAATTACCGAAATGTCGCCAAAAAAATGAAAAGGAAGGTAAGTTGAATCATAAATTTTGAATATATACCTCGCGAAATCACAATATTTTTCAAGTACGCATAATTTTGTTCAATGATCTTATGCAACCAATTGCATTTAAATTATGTCTATTATTTCATAAGCTCTATGAGAGTTAAATAGCGCGAGGGGCAAAGGTTATGGGTGCTAAATAACTCCGTAACTTTGATAATTCTCGTAGACTAATTTCAAGAATACGTCTCCTGTATAATTATAATTGATTTTTAAACCAAAAAAATAGCACGAATTTTCGAAAAAAATTGCGAAATACCAAATTTTTATAAAATTTATTGTCGAAATCAATCAATAATAGATTTATTTGACTTGAAAAAAAAATACATACCTACGATTCCTAGTTTCTATTTATGATTTTTTTTTATCAGAAAAGAGAGCAAAATATTCAATTTTTTGTCACATTGAAGTTCAAAATTATTCGAATATTTTTTGAGAGGGAGAGAGGAGGTAATCGGATCAATTCATCAACAATTTAATACGAAAAAAGCCCAATTTTCGGTATTTAGTTCTCAAAATCTCGCATGTACTCTCTCATTTTTGAAGCATTGAAATTTATCAAAAAACACTGAAAACACAGAATTGCAGCACAATAATAAACCAGTGAAAATTTTTTCACTTTAAGCAAGTCAGTGAAAGAAAATCACTGAAAATCAGTGAAAATTCACTGAAAACTCGGTGATATTTATGAAATTTACTGAAAAATCTGTAAAATTCTTTGGATAATCAGTGAAAAATCACTGAAAATCAGTGAATTTCCATTATTTTTCTTTTGCTGCAGTTCTGACTGTTTATCAGTGACTTTTCACTGATTTGGAATGAAAGAGCAGAATAATTTATTTTATTGGGTCTAATTATGTAAATCCATTCGGTACTCCCTCATTTGTAAATTAAGTAAAAATTATCGAAAATCGCTGGAAAATAGTTAAAATTTCAGCACAGTTATAAATCAGTGAAAAAAATTCACTGAAAGCAAATCGTGAAAAAATTGCTGGAAAATCAATGAAAATTCACTGGAAAATCAGTAAAAATTTACTGGAAAGTTAGTAAAATCTCTGAAATTCTTTGAAAAACCAGTGAAATTTTTTGAAAAATCGACGAAATTCTTTGAAAAATCAGCGAAAATCCGCTGAAAATCAAAGAATTTCGCTGATTTTCCCTGTGCTGCAATTCTGACTATTTACCAGCGACTTTTCACTGATTCAAAATGAGATAGTAATTATTCTCAATCATCTCTTCTCCCTTCACACACTGAAGAAAAAATTCTCGAAATTGATTCGTGGAATCATACAGAATATCATTTAAATGAATTTTTTTATCGTCTCGAACCACTGAAAAAAGAAGGAATTTACGAGTTCCCAGCTTGAGAAAAATCATCCAAGAATTGATGAAAAATTCACTATACTTGGATTATTATTTTACATATTTAATGCATAAAAGATGTTGCGTTTCGAGGAAAGATACCCTACGAAATTCCGCACGACAAAGTTGATAAAATTTATACTCTTAAAATTCTTCCAAGTAATTATCGATCGTGTTTCGTGTTCTTCAATTCAACTGAAACACGACGAAAAAGAAAACTTCTCAGAAATTGGATTTATTTCGTGTTTTGATCCTATATAGGTGGTATTTATGTCGGTGAAAATAAGAGAAAACGCTCGTGTAAGTAATGTAGGTACGTAAGATGCATGTGTGGTAGCGTGGATACGTAGTAAACATAGCTATATTTTACTACAACTACTATGTGTAAATATGTAACAAGTCAATCTGAAATACAAAATAATACTCGTATGTAAACATACCTACGTACTACAAAATACGCTCTTTCAAGGCTCCTATATCTCAAGTGATACGTAAAATTTAGTAATCCTTATGTACGGCGTGAGCTCGAAGCGGAAACTGTTTCCATATTTATTAAGCCAGCGAAGTAAACCAAAAATTAAGTAAATTACTCTGTACATGCTCACGTTAAAACTCCAATTACAATGTAAATTCATCCTCGTACTTATCAAGTTGGCAATTAAATGTTACGTAAACTGCGAGCGACAATTTAACCTGTAGGAAAGGAAAAAATTGCAGAAAAACAAAGTACGAAAATATGTATTGTCGTGTAATTACGTTGTTTGGCGTGAGGGGTGGCGCAGAGGGCCAGCAATCAAATGGCTTGATTTCATTTTCGTGTACGCGACGTCGAATCTATGAAGTATAGTTCTTATTGTCGTAATAATTATAGTCGCGACTTGCAAGGTGTATATTAAGTGTATTAATCGACGACGAATTCGGATTGTGAAATTTTTTCGTATTTTTAAATTTTCAATTCTTAATGTGGCTATTGCGATTAACGAGCTTTTTATGCGATGTAAACAAGCCCTCGAGTGATGCTCAACATTGTTGTGATCGTGATTGTTGATATTCATTATGTTCATGATCAGGTATTTAATTACTCGATAGGAGATGTTGAGAGTAAAGAGGAGTGCCGAATATCTCCCTCGAGCTGTTTTTGCGATGTGAGGAGAATAAATCGAGGAGTATTTCTAGGTAACTTATGACTAGATTTATGGGTTAGGGTATTTTTGAATGTTTGTTGTTTTGGTGTCTATGTTTGAGGCGAAGAAGTAAAGCAACGAGAGATATTTACGTGTAATTTTTAAATTCTAAATGGGTGTGGAAAGTAAGAGACATGGTGATGAAATTATTAATGTTTTTTAAAGAAATATTCACCCTGATTTCAGGCTGTAACTGTAAGTGCATCCAGAAATTGTGTGAGGGAGGGGCTGAGAATTCGAGACAAAATGGGGAGATTAGCAGTCGAAATTCAATGAAAAAATTGAGTAATTTCTCAGTTTAAAAAAATTCCCCAGGATTTTGAAAAATAAAGGACCTAGGTCCACGCTCACAACCAGGGACCTGTTCACTGTTCAGTTCAAAAATCACACTCGTTCAGCTCGTTTTTGTAAATATTTTTTCGTTCACTTCGTTCAGTTCGAATAACCGTTCAGTTCACGTTCAGTTCATTTTGGTGTTTCGTTCATGAACTTGAACCAGTTTTTCATTCATTTACTACTACTTTTCTAATCAGGCTGGGGTCATTCGTCTCAAAAATGAACGACCGCAATTTTCAAAATGCGCCTACTACTCGTGTTTTTTTTTTTGTTGAAAAATTGCCTCTTAAAGGGTACCGGCGATTAAGATAGGCGAATCTGCCCCCGAGCTGAAATTCGAAACTAACCAATGGAATTCAGTTTTTAGGGTTTGAAAACCACGTGGTGAAAATTTTGGTCCCCTACCCCTCTCCTACCTCCAGTTATGGGGCAAAATGTTACTTTTTTCAGCCTTTCCATTAAAAATTTCTATCTCCACGAGTTTTTAACCAAATTTTTTCAAACTTTCGTGAGTTGTACACTATACTGATGGGTATTAGTGGGTGGTTTGAAAAAAAAATTATGATTTTTTCTTGCCAAAAATCGCGTTTGAAAACTTCAAATTGAGTTTTTTGTATGATGTTTCAGAGATTCAATTCTGAAAAAAAAAATCTACGTACTTACTTACCTAGTCCCTATGTACAACGTGATATTTTTTTCAAAATTTTTTAGGTGGTGAAACATCTTGGAAAATGCGAAAACCCATTTTTCACAACGTTTTTCACTCATAAAAATGGTCATTTTTGGCCGAAAAAAATTTTCTCGTAATTATATCTCAATTACGTATTTAAACACTTTTGACCGATTTTCACTTCATTTCATATCTTTTTCGTGATTTTTGTAATTTCAAGTTCAAAAAGTACAGCACGAGGCTCAAAATTGAATATCACATTTTCTTTGCATACGAAAAAATTTGCAACAGATTCATCTTCAGCAGCTCAAAGTACTTCAATAAACTCCATTTGTACGATCAAAACACTCAAATTTAGAAAATTCCTTCTGAAAATTCGTCGCCAAATTGCCATGTACCAATTACCAGCTAAGTTCGTTTTCCAAAAAACAAAAAAACAAAAAAAATTCGAAGCACTCGTTCCAGATGAGAAAGTAACTAAAACAAGTGTTATCTATTCAAATATTCAAATACTTCGGGAAATTGTCAAATTAAAAAATGAAAAATGATCGTTGGGTGAGTTCAATTCGTTCATATTCGTTTTTTGAACTGTTCGCGTTGGGTTTATTTTTGTGTTTCGTTCGTGAACTTGAACGAGTTTTCGTTCATTTTGAAACGAATGGCCCAAGCCTGCTCACAACATGCAACAATTCCATGGAAATTTTGAAGGATAATTACCGCGAAATCCGAATCAGCCAAATGTAGGTAGTAAAATTCTGCGTTTTTGAATCAGTAAAATTCAATCAACTAAAAATCAGTGATTTTTTTTCTCTGATAAATTGGGAACTGACTGAAAAATCATGATTTTTTGCTAAATGGTCGATGCAAAATCACTGATTTTTTAATAAAATTTGTTTCACTGATTCAAAAAAGCAGTAAATCTTGAGAGCAATATGTTCATTTAAAAAATATAGATGGGTAAAATGAAAAAAGAAATCATGTTTAAAAAGCAAAAAAGCACTTCTTTTCGACATTTTTATGGTAAAAATTCCTTGGTGTGCCTATGTTTGATCATTCTGCTGAAAACCAATTTTCTGGGGTGTGTCTTGAATCGAATTTTTGAATTTTTGAATTTAGGAGGTCTCACCTTCTAAAGTAGTTTATTTTCTCTTAAATTAAGATTCCCAAAATTTTGGCCCCCTACATTGGTTAGGAACCAAACACTAGATCCTCTTTTTTCTTATGAGATTTACCTAACATGATAAAAACGATGCAAAATGTTGAGAAAAATAAAATTATGCAAATTTACCAAATATTCTTTAAAATTTTTTAAAAATTACCTAATTTTAATTTTTAGTCTAGAGGCTTTAAATTGAGTAAAAATGACTAAAATGTACTATTCGAGTCCCTCCTCCTCCCTGAACTCTCTCTAGGATGATTCATCGGGCCCAAAGTTTATCCCTAAAAATCAAAATTTGTTCAAATTTCAGATTTTTAAGTAATATTTGGAATTTCTGCATTATTTTTCTCAATTTTTTTCCTTTCAAGTATGTTATCCCATCATGTTAAATTCCAAAAGAAAATAAAGGGTTCATTGCATGGTCCCAATTAATGTAGGAGACTAAAATTTTGGAAATCATATTTTTAGAAGGAAATGAATCACCCTAGAGAGTGAGATCTTCGAAATTCAAAAAAATATTTTCACAGTGTTACGAGAATTGCTCAAACACTTCTATCTTCTTCCCGGAATAATTTTTGAATGATAAACGTTACATTCTGATTTAAAAATATTGCATGACAAAAATTATATACCTATGTACTTAGAAGAGTTTCCCATACTTCGATATAAATAGATTCAAAACGTTATCATTTCGCATCAATAGAAACTTTTTTCTTGTAAAGTTCCATATCACTTGACATGTGCAATGATTGAAGCTCTATAAATAAGAATTTATTGGCACGCAAGAATATTTCACGGTGATGAGTACGCGTAATTACGTGGCGATATTTTCATCGAACTTTTCTTCATTTTAATTAGTGAGATCATTATGTGCGCGAAATTGTGTAGTTGAGAAGCTGTAAATTCTGAATATAGATATTTGAAAATGATTCTATGTATTTTTCGTTTGAAAATCTTTTTCCTCAATAAATTTTAATAAAATGTGAAACGATGTGAGCTGACGTGTCAAAAAAGTCCAATATCGAGTTTGAGTGGGAACAGGATTGTATGTAGGTGCAGGTGTAGTTAATGAACTGCTTCAAACTGAATTTTTTGAGAAAATGTGGGCGTTTTTTTAGGATAATATGAAACAAGGACTTACTTATGTAGAATTGTAGATACTCGTATTATCAAAATACGTAGATGAGACGGATAATTTCCGTATAGTTATATCAGGGTTTCAATGGTTTTTTTTTTGAAACTGATGAGAAATTTTGGAAAATTCACTCCTCAGAATAGAGCTCTGGTTTACCTACGAGGAATTTAGGGGTAAAAAATTGTCTACTATAAAGAAAAACAGAAGAGATGATTTCAAAAAAAAATTTTGTATGTTGATAAAATTACAATTTTTTTAAAACTTCAATGCATATGTACCTAAATTTCACATTTTTAGGGTAATTTGAAGAAAAAATGGGGAGTGAGGGAGTTGGAAACCGAATTCTGCGACTGTACTAATGAAATAGAAGTACAGAAACTAAAAGTACTTAGTTGTTAATTACCCATATCTGTTTAAAATGGTGATAAAAGTTGATGTGACAAATTTAGTACGAGTGTAATCGATCCCGTTCCTGCTTTTTATCATTTTATCTCGTTGTTTTGATTCATCGAAGACTACATTTGTAGATTATGTAAATGTACATACGTCCACGAGATTCAAACAGATAACATTCTGCATAATTATACGTATTAGGGAGGTTATAGCTACAAAATATGACTAATTTGAACATTGACATGCTTGGATTTTGCCAATTATAATTACGTTGAGAGATATTTTAAAAATAATGTGTGATTATATAATTGGGATTTTTTTTTAAATTATCACATAACAAGTAAGTATAGGAAAATTTTTCTTTCCTTTTTTCATCTTGCAAATCAAAATTTGTTGTGAAGTAAAAATACTCAAATTTCTGCGTCCCTTTAGAGGGTAGGTACAAGGAAAGAGCGACGTTTTTTTTATCTTGAAAATTACTGTAGGTGTAGGTATTAGGTACATTAGTCGACTGTTCTTTGAAATTTATTTTAAAAAGTAGAAAAGTTCAGAATTAAAATTTACAGTTATTCTGAAATCTCATTTTTAGAGGAGGAGGGGGGGGGAGGGAATTCCGCTACATTTAATCTCTTTCATTTCAGACAAAGAAATTTAAAAATTGGTTTGAAATTGTTTTAAAAAAACATCGAAAATAACAAAAAAAATCGTTATGCTTAATACAAATCGCGGGTTTAAAAACGTTTCAAATGTCACAAAAGTATTTCAAAATTGGTGCAGAAATTTTAAAAATTGTCTAAATTAAAAAAAAAAGGTTGAAAAATTTTCAAACGTACATTATTTACTATTTCGCTACAATGATTGCAAATGTTTTGCCTGTTTCAATTTTTTCATTAATAATTATATACATAGAACTAATTTTATGTATCTATATTTGATTAAGAGATGTAGGTGTAAAATAAATGAAAGACATGTAGGTGTAAAATAAATGAAAGACCTATCGAAAATTTGCCTTTTTAAAGAAATTTTTTTGTTCTTTGTTCATCACGTTGAAATTAACTTTTCCAGCTATAATTTCATCAAATCTTAAATTTTTTCAAAAAAAAAATTGAAATGTGGCGATCTTTCATGATTTTTGTACCTACTACCTACTGGTCAAAACATTGAGGAAGTCGAGAAGAAGCCAAGATTTTGAAACAAACCGAAAATTTTTTTAAAAAAGTTTAATGTTTCTCCAAAAATATGTCAAGAGTTGATAAATTTGTTTCAATAACACAGGGCGACAAAAAATTTTTTTGCTCTGTTTCTGGGTTCTCATGCAGAAATTCTTTTTCTAGACATCAAAACACATCACCTTGCTCAATCCTGGCTTCCAAAGTTTGCTTTAGGGGGTGGGGGGGCAAAAAACTAATTTTTCGAGGTCAATAAGCCTGAGCATTACAATAAAAATTGAAAAAAAATTTTTTGAACCAATCTTGTAAGAAATTTCACGGCGAATCCAATGCCGCAAACCGCAGACCTCCGCCTCTTTTTTAAAAAAAAGTTACAGCTCATTCTTTCCAAAATTTTGTGAAAAATCGCATTTTTTTGTTTTTTTTTTCGCAAAGAAGTGAAATTTGAGAGAAAAGTAAGGATTTTAAGGCCATAATGACCATGGTGAGAGTTGTAGGAAATTTCACGGCAAATCGAATGCCGCAAACCGCGGACCTCTATCTCTTATTGAAAAAAAGTTACAGCTCATTCTTTACAAAATTCTGTGAAAAAAATCACATTTTTTGTGCCTTTTTCGCGAAAAACTAAGGGTTTTAAGGATGAGCTGAGCTGTAACTTTTTTTTCAAAAAGAGATAGAGGTCCGCGGTTTGCGGCATTCGATTCGCCGTGAAATTTCCTACAACTCTCACCATGGTCATTATGGCCTTAAAATCCTTACTTTTCTCTCAAATTTCACTTCTTTGCGAAAAAAACCAAAAAAATTCGATTTTTTCACAAAATTTTAGAAAGAATGAGCTGTAACTTTTTTTAAAAAAGAGACGGAGGTCTGCGGTCTGCGGTTTGCGGCATTGAATTCGCCGAGAAATTTCCTACAAGATTAGTCCAAAAAAAAATTTCAATTTTTTTTGTAATGCTGAGGCTTATTGACCTCGAATAATCAGTTTTTTGCCCCCCCACCCCCAAAACAAACTTTGGTCAAAAAAAATATTTTTTCCTTTATTAGTTACATAAAAGCAAACCAAATTTGGCAATGAGAACCCAAAAACAAAATTCGTGTCGCCCTGTGTAATGGTTCTAATAAATTATATCTTCACCGGTCTGTGATCTTTCAGAAAAATTTATAGAAATGAAATAAGTATTTTTGATTTCGATTTGAAAAAAAAAAAAACAGTGATGTGGTCCATTCAGTAATATAAAAGTAATTTTTTTTTTAATGCAATCAAGTAAAATTAGTAAATTGACTAAGTCGGCAGGAAATGAAGAGAGGGGAAAATTTTTGCAAAAAGGGACGTAAGAGATGGCCACAATTTTTTAATTTTTTATTTTTATAGAAGGAAAAGTGAGGAGAGGGGAAGATCTGAAAATCAAACTTCTTTCTCCTTGAATACTCACATAGCTGTAAGGCATCGTATTTACCTACTTATTGACTTGAAATTTTTCCGATTTCGATCCATTTTTCCATTATTACTTTTTTCCCTTTCTTCGAATATTAACCGAATTTTACATATTTTTTCATACTATTTCAACTGAAATTTGATGAAAAACTTCGAAAGAATTTTCTATAATTCTGATCAATTTAACCTTCAAATTTGCAAGAAATTATCTTCCGAGAAAATTCATACGTACTATGTTCTTACAATTTACGTGATCATTTGGAATTTCCAACAACAAAAACAATTATCGCGAAAATTCACTGTTTACGTGTTTACATTCTCTGAATTTATTAATAAATTCCCCCTTGGCTCGACCCTGTTTCAATTCGCGTACCTAATTTTTCCACCAATAATACGGGCAACTGGGCATATTCCAGCGTTTGATTACTCTGGTCACGCGTCATTATACTGCAAGCATCAGCTGCTTTCTGTCTACGTAAAAATCATTCTCAGACAAACTAGACTCGCCTAATTACTGCCAGTCTTATTCTCTCCGCAGCTTCTCATTAATTAGAACACACCGAGTACGCGTTATCAAGTTATTTTTACGCCAGATATTCGCATCGAAATGGAACATTTTGAATTTACGCCGAATATGATCGAGAGATTGGGAATAAATTCGGTACTTGAAATGTTTACGTGCTCTTATGACGTACTTAGATAGTTGTTAAATTTTTCTCTCTGTTAAAACGATTGCTACACTTTGCTATTCATTCGTAAATTATACTCGTTACGGAAATATTGAGTTTTTATGGTTACTTTGTATTCGAAATATATAACTCGGTTTTAAATCATTTCGTGGCGTGTTAAAATAAGCAGATGCGAGTGGAAATTGAAAAATATGATCATTAGATTTGATTTTATTAATCGTCGTAGTCGGAAAAGTCAATATTTATTCACGTGATCGAACCGATGTGTTTTTTCTTTCGACCAAGCCAAAATGCAAGCCCAAAAAACAAGCACGACCTGTATTTACTGGTTACGAGATAATATTCACATCGTGATGCCGGCGTCGAGCGGATTCAAACGTTTGAATGGGTAAATTTTGGTGAAATTTTGTACGTAGTAAGCTCACATTGCGACTGCTTTATGCCGCGAGTATCGATAGACCACGTGTTAGGTAATGAGATGTTTTCAAGGTAGGAGGAAATACGCGATTTTTAATAATTTTTTCGCTGATGATCGGTGAGTGTTTTCTCTGTATTTTTTCTATATTAAACGTGTCGATTTGATTTAAATTCTAAATCGAATGGACTTCGCGAACTATAGAGTTGTTATGTAAATTTTCGCGTCAAAAAGTAAATCGTTCGAGTTAACTCTTCCTAAATTGATATAAATGGTATATCCACTACCTACAATGGTACATGTGCACGTTTTAGATCTCATTAATTAACGTTTATGTAAATTAGATAATTTCGAGCTAGGTCGTCGAGTTTTTTTGTCCACTTACGACGCGGCGACGACGGACACGAATCATAAAATAATATTCTACGTATTATGCTAATCACCTCGCTGGATTATTTTCCAGCGAATAAAAGCCTGAAAAAATACACCAGGGTGAAAAAAAAACACTCTTCGAAATGACGAATTGAGAAAAATTACCTTAGAGTTGACCCTTGGTAACCCTTCACGTCTCTCCTGTTTCGAATAACGAGTGTATTGCGAAAAATATACTATGCTTACGGTTGGTTTATGGTTTAATAAATTTCTAAACCAACCTTGATACCGCAATTGGAGAATTTTTCGCAGATGGCAAACGGGTCATGAACTTTACGAAACGTTTGCCAGAAAAGTTGCGTTCCTGTGCCCGTCATTATTTTATGTTGAGCCCGAAAGCGAATAAATGTTTGATGTGGATGGAATATGTACCTGTAGCTAGCGATACACGCGTAAAATTTGAAAATAAACTTTGAAATGTAAGTTGAAACGAAGTCGGTTTAGATGATGAAACATGAAACATAGACAATTTCACTTTTTAATTTTAGTTCATTATTTGGTCGGGTTCGTTTGAAAATTTTCAAATTTTTCTCTATCTAGCTCGAAATATTTTGATATTATCGTTTGAAAGGCATTTTTGTTGAAAATTTTTGAAAATAATAGATTAAATACAATTATTTTACTAATTTTTTCTGAAAATATTAACGAAAATTGGGTAGTACAGTTGACGTGGTCGAAACTATTGGGAAAATTCCAGATTGTCGATTTATTAATGAAAATATCTAAAAAGTCTCATTTTTATGAGAAGTGCAAACAAAATTCGTTGAATTTTTCCTCTTTAAAAATTTACGAATTTTTAATAAAACTGAGTAAAAAGTTTCGAAAAAATTTCAGGCAAAAAACCAAACAAAATGGTACCAAATTTTGAGAAAAGTTCATCAAAATGAGTTGAAAATTGTTCAAAAATGAAAAATTTTTGAGGAAAGGGATAAAAAAAATAGGAAGCAAGTGTTCCGTTGAAGAAAATCCATTGATTTTAAAACGTCAAGAGGGCTTTATCAATTCAACAAAAAATTATACAAGTTTTGCCATGGAGCAGAAGCTCCTAAATTAAGGGTATGTTTTAGGGATTTTCCTCGACTAGCAATTTTATTGAATTCAAAGGTAAATTGCCTTTTGGCCTCTTGAGCTTTTTTTTGAGCTAAAAAATTGTTTGGTGCCGTTTTCCATTTGGTAGGTACCTGTTTTTGATTTTTTTTGAAAAAAACTAAAAAAAATTAATTTTATCTGATGTTTTAAAAACTGGTTCATTTTTTCAAATTGATGTGCCTAATTTATAAATATTTTATAGGAATTCACAAAACTTGAAAAAAATTCTGACTTTTGGGATGGAAAAAATTTTGGACCTCTCCCCCCCCCCCCTACTTCCACGAACTACAACACATCTGTGTTAAAAATTATATCGATACCTACCTAAAATGTTGTAAAAATTATTTTAAAAATAAAAAGTTGTCAATTTTCAATCAATTTTGATTTTTAAAAAAAAAAATCATGTAGTTTATTTCAATATTTTTCTATTGTTTTGTACTATGTAACATTCTTTAAATTAATTTTATTTGTAGTATTTTTTTAATTTTCTTAAACTTTTCTATTCCTTACATTTTTTTGAATTATTGTTTGTAATACATGTTTTGATAATTAATCAATTCGAATAATTCGGTTAATTTTTTTTTTATTTTTTTAAAACGGATGAAATACCAGGTTGACAACATAAATGAGAGCTCTGACGGTCAGACTATCACGAGGTATTCAAATAATGGTCCCATTTTTGCTTTTTAAACATGATTTTTCTAATTATTTCGCCAAAGCAGCTGATTTTCATAAAATATACTTGTACATATTTGAAAAAATTTTAAAACTGAATTATTATTGAATCTTTGATAACTAACCTTAATATCTTTTTTTTCAGTTTTTGTCGGAAAACTAAAATTTCAAAGTTTATTCGTCAATTTTTGGTATTTTGGAGCCTAAACGAAAAAATCTTTAGAACAAAATTTTTAAAAAAATTCCGAAAAAAAGCTCAGTATATACGTTCAGAAAAGTTCTAAAAAATCAAATTAGGACTCTTATTGACGACATATTTAGGTGTTTTTTTTGTCGAAACCCTCATTTCTCAAAAGTCCATTCATTTTTTTTGTAGATTTCCAAAAATAAATCAAACGCAATAAGTAAATCATTAAAAAAAAAAGAAAAGACCATTTTCGAAAAACGAAACGGAAACTAGTTACTTCTAGAAAAAAACTGAAAAGATGAAAAATTAAGTCTTTCCAAGAAAAAATACAAAAACCAAATCACGAGATATAATTATTTTTGTTAGGGAGGGAAAGAGGTTGAAAAGAGACCAAAAATATTTTCAAGGAAAAAAGAAACGCTTTTTTTTATTTTTCAAAAAAAAAACACTCGTAAAATTCTAAAAAAAGAAGTCTCGTCGTCACTTTGAATACGAAATTTTTAATCCCCGTCCCTCCTCCTCCTCTTGATTATCGATAGTATACATTTTTCATCAGCTTGGAAGAATTTGAGCTACACATGAAGTGAGCTAACTCGGATTCTGATGCAGTAATTTGTATAAAGTATCAATCTTAAAAATATTAAAACGACAAAATATATTGTTGAATTTTTGGAGAAACTAAGTTGTGCAAAAAGTGGATTAAAATTGCGCAAAAAACCTCAAAAGTTCTCAAAATACACGAAAAAGTACTGGGTGTCAGAAAAATTATCATTTTTTTTTGAACAGTTGGATAAAATTTTTTGCTGTTTGATTTCGTGTTCAAGTGTTTTGAGTGATCTTTTGATATTTTACTGGATTTTTTACATCATTTTATTTATACCTACTTCGATAAGTTTGGATTAATTTTAAACGATTTTGTGACATTTTTATCACTTTTTACCAGCAATCTACTCCCTCATTTCTGAGTCAGTGAAATTTATCAAAAATCACTGAAAAACAGTCAGAATTGCAGCACAGTAATAAATCAGTGAAAATTTTTTTACTGACAGCAAGTCAGTGAAAGATAATCACTGAAAATTCATTAAAAACACGGTAATATTTATGAAATTTACTGAAAAATCTGTAAATTCTTTGAATAATCAGTGAAAAATCGCTGGTTTTCTTGTTCTGCAGTTTTGACTATTTATCAGTGATTTTTCACTGACCATTTTTAAAACCTTTTAAACTATTTTTATGGCATTTTGTCTTGTAAAATAATAAGTACGAAACAGGCACCAAATCTAAAACGGCACCAAACAATTTTTTAGCTCAAAAAAAGCTCAAGAAACCTAGCGTCAGATTATTTTTGAATTCGTGAAAATCCCTAAAACATACCCTTAATTTAAGAGCTTCTCACGCTTCTGCTCCATGGCACAACTTGTACGAGTATAATTTTTCGTTGAATTGATAGGGATCTCTTGACGTTTCAAGATCAATGGGTGTTCTTCAACGGAACACTTGCTTCCTCTTTTTTCTACCTCTTTCCTCAAAATTTTACTCAAAATTTATGCTCGGGTTTTCGCAGTTTTCAAGTTATTTTTCATCAATTTGAAAACTTTTAAACTACATATTTTCAATCTTCATTCATTTCATTTTATCCCCATTTTGAAAAATAATTTTTTAATATCCCTACTTGAACAATTTCATCTCACATCATTTTTAATGATTTTAATTCTATTGAAAACTTTTTGACGCCCTCGCTTCATGAATTGTCATCAAATCATAGATTTCTAAATTGTCGCATTTTTTATCTTTTTTCAAGATTATAATATTTACTCATTAAGTTCATTTGATTGATTCAGACTTGAAAAAAAATGTAAGCATACTTATCTGGCAGTGTAAAAATACATACACCTCAATTATTATTATTATTTCTTTTTTTTCGTGCGGCGTTAATAATTTTTGTAAATTACACAGGTAGCTGTGAAAAGTCGATTGAATATAGCGTGTTTGAGGACGATAAACCTTCTCAAAATAGGCCATCATTGCTAAATTCAGTCATTAAAAAATGAAAAATTTTAACTAAACGTTTACACTTGGTACTTTCGGTTTTATTCGTATGTGAGTATATTACATACGTATTCGTTCACTATTCGTACAATCAGGATATAAATTCCGGGACACTTCATCGAAGTCTGGTCGCGTTCTGGTATACAATACATATCCGACGGACTACTGGCAATGAAGTTTCATAAAATCAGACCCAGTGTCCTCGATATTAATTCACCATGTTTTTTTTTTCTATTTCTCGTTATGTTTGTTTATGGTGGAAAATTACGAAATGGTCTTTCTTCGGGTGAATTTGAAATGTTGAGAAGATTATAGCGAGGGAGGGAGAGGGGAAAATCTGACGAGTTTTATACCTAAATCGTATATTTAAAGTATAAATGAGTGTAAATCGTTAAAAGCTTTTAGAAAGATAATTTTCGAATGTTTATGAATAGGAATGGGTAAATCAGATGAACTAGTTTTCAAGTGTGTTGACTTCAAGTAGGTAAATAGTCTGGTATTGGTAGATGGGATGTGAAGGGGCGAGAGGGAGTTGAAATCGAAATGCGAATGTAACTGGAAAATGATATATTTAAGTTTCTAGGGATTTGTGAGATGACAAAAAAAACAAAAACTTTAGCTGATGCATAAGCAATTCTATATTTCTTAGAATTCAGAAATTTTAATCGATTTTGTAGATATTGAATTGATTTTTTGAACATCCTGTAGATGAACCTGACATTTTTGGCATTGATATTGAAAGCGTGATGTGTGATTAAAAATCTCAATTCGAAACATTGCAATGTCAATATAATTTTAGTTTGTCTCTATCCTGTCGAAAGCTATCATAGAATTGGCAAGATAGAATCATCAAACCATCATTTTGAGTGCATCGTTGAAATTTTTTTTAGATGATTAGAGAGTGATGTACATACAAATTAATATGGATGGAGAATCAAAATTTGGGAAATTTTTACGTTCTATCTGGAATTTTGATCCATTTGTTTTTGGTGGTTCATCGAAGCATTTTTTTCAAAGCTGGATTGGAAGTGAATAAAAATTAAGGAAAATGGAAAATAAAAAAAATATATAAATTCGAAGAAGAATTAAAGTCAGATAATTCGGTACGAATTAATGCCTTGGAAACAGCAATCACGAGGCAATTCTGCATTTTTCTCAATATTTTCAATCATTAAAAATCCTATTTTTTCAAATCTTTCTGAATTCACAACGTAGAATTAAAATTAAAAGAAAATTGAGAGTAAAAAGTTGAAAAAAGTTTGTAAAAAATCGATAAAATTATATAAAAAATGGCTAAAAATTCAAAAAAATTGAAATTTGAAAATATCTAGGTATTTTTTTGAAGTTTTCATACAAAAAGCCATTTTGACCCAAAATTTCAAAAAATCTAATTTTTAATCTTTAACTTTCGTCTTTGTGTTCAAAAGCATCAAAACGAAAGAAAATTATAGGCGAAGGAAATTAGAAACTGAAAATTGTTCTCTAAACTCAATTAATTATTTTAAATTTTCTAGGTATAATAAAATTTTACCAATTTTTTCTGTTTTTCTTTTTCTTTTGTCAAAAATAGATGTAAGTATATATTTTTGGAATAAGGAGAGGGAAGACACACAAACAGTTACTAAAATTTTACAGGAATTTTTATTGTTGTATAATGGACTTTGAGTTTTAATCAAAAATCATATTAATCAGAATCAATTTTTTTAAAGAAAAAAATTTACCTTAATGTGCTTACAAGTAGAAGGTATTTTGTAGTTTTGAATAGTTTCCTAAATTAATAAAATGTTCAATATTAATCGATGAGGGAGTTTTGGGGGGAGGAAGGGGGTATAAATAGGGAGGGATACGTTTCAACTTAATTGGCTATAAATGACTAAATTTTTTAACATTTTGATCGAAAATAAAATTTTACAGCTTGAGAGGGAGGGGGGGGGGTAAACTGCCTCCTCACTGTTTATTGGTACAGCCTTAGGCATATGAAAAATTTCTAATCTCATTCTGAATTAGTGAAAAGTCACATATAAATAGTCAGAATTGCAGCAGCAGAGGGAAAAATCAGCAAAATTCACTGATTTTCAGCGAATTTTCGCTGATTTTTCAAAGATTTTCAATGATCTTTCTGCTTATTTCATAAATCTCACTGACTTTTCAGTGAATTTGTACTGATTTTCCAGTGATCTTTCTCACTGATTGGTTTTCATTGAAAATTGTTTCACTGATTTTCTCCTGTGCTGCAATTCTGACTGTTTCTCAGTGATTTTCGATCATTTTCACTGATTTATAAATAAGAGAGTTCCTACGATGGTCAGTTCTGAACGATAAAATCAGCAGTTCAAAATCCAGAGGAAAAAAATCAAAACTGAAATGAGTAATATTTTTTAAAAAAAATTGTAAAACTGAAACTTCAAAATGTTTTAATCAAAATATATTTTTCATTTTTTTCACTTGTTTGTCAAAAACGAGAACATAAGTTCGGACCTAACGATAGGGAGTTTGCCTCCCCTCCCCCTTCCCAAAAAATTATGTTTCTAGTTGGAGAAATTACGTTCGAGTCGAAAAATTTGCAAAAAAGATGAGACTATTTTTGTAAAATTTTTAAAATTGTTCACTTCAAAACTTGGAAAAATAAGTAGAGAAAAATGCAATCGATTGGGAGAAATAAAAAAAAATCATCTAAGTGGGAATTTTCAATTTGTATGTAGTTTTTTCATTCTGCAGTCATGACAATTTCGATTCTTCCCCTGGAGCTCCCCTCCCCCAAGTCAAAAGTTCTTCCTCAGTTTTTTGAAGAATAATCATTTTTCGCTTTTTAAACTCGATTTTTACATAAAAATAATCTCAACCATTTCCACAGACTTTGGCACTCCTCCCTTGAGCTTTGATCTTCAGATGTTTGAGTAGTTTTGGAAAAATCTCGTGATATGCTCTGCAATTATTCATTTTTGATGAAAATTTGAAACTTCTGTTGAATTTACTTCAATTTTAAATGCTCAATGTGAAAAACTTAATTTTTCTAGTCGAAATGAAACGAAGGAAAAGAATGAGTTCGAAACAACTTAGATTACCAAATTTTTGAAAAAAAGAGTAAAGTGAAGATAAGATCGAATTGAATAGGAGAGAGGGACCAGAGGCAGCTTACCTCGTTACATTTTTTTAAAGAAAATTAAATTCGAATCAAAATTTTGAAAAAATTATAGATTTTTATTTTTTAAATTTGTAATTCGATTGAGAAAATTTTTGAAAAATTATAGGTAAGTAGTGTAAGTAGTAAGTACCTATTTATTGATTGAAAAAATTGAAGAAAACTCCACCTGAGTTTGAAAATTTTATTTTTTCTCCTTCCAACGATGCCAAATTCGGTTCGTCTCTAAATAAATGGGGCTGAAGGTTACACTAACTGAGAAAAAAACTAGAATTTTTCTCGTCGAATACAATTTTTACCAACTTCATCTCTCTTAAAGTGATGGTTGATATATTATCGTGCCATACAAACCATATGTATTTTCCTCTCTTCCCTCCTCTCATTTCCAGCCTTCACCAAATTTGCAAAGCGTGTTGCTCATTGTGAAATATATCGGTAATTAATGATCATTCGATGATCTTTCTCTGACGCAGTAGAGAATAAGTAATGGTTTTTTCGGCACAGGTATCATCACGTACACGTATGTACGCACCTGCAAGTACTTTTTTGTTCCTCTTCTCCTCTTTCATCACTTTATTCGTCAATTTCATGTTTATTTTTTCAGGGATTCCCGAATTCCCCTTGAGCAAATACTTGTACATGATTATCTACATTGAATAAACCTACCTATGAATAAATTCTAATTCTAATAGTTTTGAAAACTATTGATTGGAAAAAAACAAACTAAAAACCGAACGAAACTGAAATATGCATATGCAAGTACCCACGTTGATCGACTAAATTGCGGGTATTATTTGTACTCGATATTTACATAATTACTTGCGCCATATTTTCCATAACAACGATATACGCGAGATTAATGGTGTGCGTGTGAAAACTACGGCTGAGCTATTTAGCGATTTTTTTTTCTCCATACTTTGTTCGTATAAACATCATTGCCGAACACCGTTACGAATTTTAGCAACGTGCCCGATTAACGTGTACATTTTTTGCCTTCGAATGAGTCGTATTATTTTACGTCATTGATCGATGATCGATTGTGATTTGGCGCCTCTCGATGCATTAGATGTATCTATGCGGTAGGTAGAAATACCTGAGACGATTAAGAGACGTATTAATTAATACCTAAGCAAAAATTTAAACTAATTGCATTCGACTGTAAACCAGGACGTGATTGGAGAGAAAGTACCTAATGCATATAACCTTTGCGAAAATAACCTGAGTAATTTTGTCAATTTACCTATGTCTAATTAGTAATTACCTACTATATTGCATCGAATACGGGCTAAAATTTGTATAGGAATTGGGTTATTGGCGACCTTGTCTTAGGAATTGAGAATTGACGTTTTGCTCGAGTCGACAATGTCTAACGATAGGTGTATTTTTTTTTGTTGCAGGAATCCATCATGGTGGAGAAGAAGAACGACTTTGGAAAAAAATCTAACCATTCTTTCGTTTCTAGTTGTGATACTAATGATCATATCGGTCGGAATTTTAGTATATACGAGTGTTCAAAGATATGGTAAGTTTTTTGTACCTACTCACCAATGATCAAGGATTTTAATATTATTTTTCAAACTTGGAGTATTCGCTGGGGATGATCGTTTTGTAACTTTTTTTGAAAGTTGAATGAGGGGAAAGCACAAAATTGTGTCTATAGAGTTCAAAAAGGTGTCATAAGAATTCCCCCTTCCCAACTCCATAATTACCCCACCAATCAGATCCAAAAATTTGACTATACTTTTAAAAAAAATTAAATTGAAAAAAAAGGTTTTTTTCTAAAAAAAATACCTTTTTGTGGCATCCATTTTTTCACCATCCTCCTATTTTTCAGGGAGCCCTTAAAAAATGTCACATTTTCACGCTTTTTCAAAATGTCTATGTATTCTAAAAATCAAAAAAAATTATTTGAAAATTTTTTTCCTAAATTGATGTTAGTACAAATATTTTGATCCATAAAATTTTTCCACATTTTCTCCAATTTTTGAAAAAAATGGTCAAGTATTTTTGCTCATTTTGAAAAAATGACCTGGAGCGTGGTTGATGATGGAAAATCACTTCCGATGATTAAAATATCAAAAATATGTATTCATCTAATGTCATTTCAGGGAATTTTTTTGATAAAATAGGTACTCAATTTTTTATTGAACATTAAAAAAGCATGAAAAAAGGTGAAACTGTTTAAGGGCCCTTGAAAAATAGGCAAGGGGTACATTGTACTCTTCCCCCAAATCGGGGACCGAAGTACAAAGTATCAGAAGTACCCCCTCCCCCCATTACATCTGATAGGAATTTTCAAAGAATTAAGACTAAAAAATGCCTTTTTTTAATACCAAAATTAACGATTCTTTCATTAAGTGCAGTTTTTTGGTCTGGTTTCTTCACTTTCTGCCTTTGAAAACGAAATAAAAAAATTGAATCTAAATCTGAAATTGAAATTGAACGTGTCACAGCAAAAAGGACATAATATAGATAAAAAGGTGTTTTGGGAAATCGCGATTGAAGTTTGAGTATACTTTTTTTAATACTAAATTAAGAAATTGAGCTGGGGAAAAAATTTTACCTTAAAATTTCATCTTTTTGTTACAAGAAAACAGCTCGGCCATCACTTGATATCTTTTCTATTTTTTTCTATATTGAAAACAAACGGTTGAGTTATATGTCCATTTTGCTGTGACAAAATTTCATTTCAACCCTTCTACGTTTGATGACGTATAATTTTTCCGGAAGTGAAAATCGAAAAAAAATCTTCATACAAAAGTTGAAGAGAATGAAAAAAGGAACATTTTCGTGAAAAAAATTTCAACTGATCTCTTCAGGGAGCGGATATATCGCACTTTGAAAAATGACAACTTTTTTTTCATTTTCTTGGTTACAAAACAATGCTAAAAATACATTTTGGACGAATTTTATTATTTTTTCAAATTTATGACGAAAAATCAACTAAAAAAACACTTCATTAAAATTTTGAAATTTTACAATCATCTGCACAGTGAAAAAATTAAACATTACGCAAATTCTCGAAAATGAAACATGTAATGTAGGTATAGGTACCGAAATTGCGAACTTCGCATTTTAAAAACGCCATAACTCTTCGAGGAAAACATATTGGAAGGTGGGAGGGGGCTCATTGGATAGAGAAAACTTCAGAGAATACGAATCGCTTGTCGCATCAAAAAGGACATATGCTGAGTTATGCCCGTTTTGTTGTGACACATTCAGTTCAAAAATTCAAGACCTGAAATGGGAAGTGAAACTGAACAAATGTCTTTTTTAGGTATTAAAATTTTATTTTTTTGAAACTTTGCCCTCATTTCGCTCGGGCACAAAGAAAACCACAAATAAATGAACTTTTTAAGACGACAGTGCGGAAGAAAGCTCCTTTTTACCCCCTCCACCTAAAATCCTTCTGATTTTCCAAGTCTCTATACCCACTTTGTACACTCTCAAAAAAAAACCTCCGACGTCAATGAATAGGAAACCTATGAAAAATGGATGCCGATGATATTTTTTGGTAAAAACAACCATTAATAAGGTGTCTAACAGATGGTGACATGGTGAAAATAGTGAAAGCGTTGTAAATTTTTGCCAAAGTTCAATAATAATAGGTAGTGGCAAAGAAATTAAAAAATACGAAGTACCGAAATTTCAGTTCTTCAAGACTTTTTTTGCAAAATATTTTTCAAAATTATATGTCTCAATAAAATAATTAACATTTTTCAAAACTCCAATGTGAAAAACCTCTCGTCGATTTTTTTTAGCCTGGCAAGCCGGAACAATTGCAGAGTAGTGTATAGATTCAAGGCCCTTGTAGATTTTACCTATTTGAAGCATATTATCGAAAAGAAATGAATTGTGAAAACAATGTAAAATTTTCTGTCCGAAAAGAGACTCAATTTCATTCTTTATGCTCATAATTTGTTAGAGAGTAGACCAGACACCCTGAAATAATTTTTTGAATTTTTCAAAATTTTTTATTTCATTTTTATTTTAAAGTTTTTTTGTAATGAATTCAAATTCTCAAATTTTTGTGTGATGAAAGGGAGAAAATGTCTGAAAATTTTCATAACTGAATTTGAGGTATTTTTATGGGTTGGAGGCCGGAGTAGAGTTTTCTGAAATTTTTGTTAAAAGTAATGAAAAAAAAGGGTGGTAAAAAAAAGATTTTTGAAAAAAAAATCTGTTGGAAACTGTGTCCATTCCTAATATCCTAGTTATTTTAGGTCTGAATTTCAAAAAAAATTGTGGGAAACTGAATTTCACATTATTTGTGTAGAATGAGCTCCTAAACAATATAGGTACTAAAACTTGCCCTTCGCAAGTATCCGGCAATCGTCGCAAAAGGATAAAAACCACCTTCAAAACAAGTTTTTTGTGTTTTCCCCCCAAACAAAAGCTCTAAGTAATCAAAAAAATGTCAAGAGTAAAAGTTTTTTCTACGTTAAATTTCCTACAGAAATGTTACAGAACTTTTTGAAAAATTTACATTTTTAAGCCATTTTGGAGGGGTTGCCTTGAAAATCATGATTTTTCAAAATTCGCCAATGGTATGAACCGAAACCAAAACTTGATCGAAATCACCATCAAAACTAATTTAAACCGCTAAAAACTGTAGGTATTATTTTATTTCGGTCACTTACGTTTAATTTTTCCATGTGATTTTTTATTCAGTTTTCAGGTTTATCTACTGGTTTAATATTTACCCCTGCCAACTCAAAAGTTTGAAAAATTGATAAAATTTTTACTTATTAATGATTTTTTCTCGTGAAAATTCTAAAATTAAGTGAAATCTACATTTGTAACCATTACAAATTGTATAATGGATAACAATCTGAATTGATTAATTGGTGATTCGGTGATTTTTTGTTTGATTTTCGAGCGAATCTCAATGAAATTTATCATAGCCACTAGACAGTTGACAAATTCGAAAAAAAAATTAATTTTGTAAAAGAAAAATCATAAGAAACAAAATCATCTTCACATCGAATTTCCAATAGAGAAGACATCTCCCAATTATTTTTACAAGCAGGCAAGGGTGGTACGAGGAACAGGGTAAGGGAAGAAAGAAGCAGTTTTTCACGGAATTGACAGTGGTTTTAAGACATGTTCTCTGTTCAGTAGAGTGGAGTGAAAAAACCATACCCGAATTCTAACCAAATTCGCAGGGATGATTCATTTTGAGTTGGAAACTCACTTTTAAAAATTTCAACCTCCTAGATTAAACTAAAGCGGAGCTAGGGTCCTCAAATTAGCATATTTTTTTTAAAATCAAGGTATTTTATAGGTAAACCCCAATCAAGACCTAAGATGACTGAGCTATTAGATCATTTAAAAAAAAATCCAATTTTGTTTTTTCATTTAATTTTTTTTTTGAACATATGCAGTCAGATTTTAGGATCCGGTATGAAAGAATAAATGTGAAGAGGGTGGATTTTTTACCACATCGTCTTGAGGTCTAATCACTACAAACTTTCGAAAAAAATTTCAAAACGATCATCACTCGTGCACTATACTTCTAATTTGTGATCAAGTAATGCGCAATTTCGTCATTGCGACGCGTTAAAAATCACGATGATAAAAGAATAATAAACGCACGAATACCTGTGTATAAAAATAGAAATAACATAGTTATCCAACTATAGAAAAATAACGATTATCGATTGAAAAAATGTGGAATTGGAAAGGTTTCGCGTTGTTTTACTGATATTATTGCGTTATTAATGGTTACATGTGCAGATGAAGAATTACCATCTCTATCAGCTCAAAATGGCCTGGCCGGTAGACCTAGCAGACATAGGAATCCACTTAGTTCGGGATCTGGCAGAGCAGATGGATGTAAAGATATGTGCACATCATCAGGATGCATTTCTGCCTGTAAGTATGGTCTGCGGTGTACCGTATTGTATGAATAATGAGTACCTACCTCGCGTCGTAATTCACGGATTAGTTTATTAATTACTAACTGTATGCGATTGTGGAAGTATAATTTGCATTTTTCAAACACATGTGCTAATGACGTCTACGATACGAGTTACGGTGCGTTGTTATGATTGATTTCAATAACCGATGAATGGTATGCTAAGCCATTACGATGGGTTTGATGGGTTATCCAAAATTGGAGTGTTATTCATGGTCGCTCGTAGGTTTTTCTTGAGAAATTACAGAAAAAAATTCTGACGAGGATAAGTTTACTTTGATTCATCCTAGAGACCAATGACCTAGTTAGATAAGCGTCCACGGAGGGAAATTTTTGCGAAAAAAATATGTAAAATTTGAGAGAAAATCCAAATGAGCTCAAACAAAGTGAACGAGAATATTTTTTGAGAGAAAAGACGTTCAAAAGCAGAAAGTTTTATCGTTTTTTCCAACATTTCAAGCGCAATAGGGAGGAATCCAAACCTAGAATCTTTGCGTCCCAAGGATTCAAAAACCATATGTCAGTCAAGGGGGTTAATGGGTGAGGGGTGAAATTCAAAATTTTAAAAATTTTCATGTTTGGTGTCAAAAATTAGGTTTTTTGGCATGTCAATTACAATTTTGAGATTGTTTTTATGAAAAATTAAAAAAAAGCTCCGGAAAGGCATATTCAAAAGTCATATTTTCGATTTGCATAATTTTGCTTCAAAATTTTTGGTGACTCGGAGAGGAAAATTCAAAATTTCGGTATTTTTTTTTGTTTCAACTTCTTTAATATTTTTTTTCAATGTCAATATACTCGTATTTATTCATTTCAAACCTTTAAAAATAAATTATTCGATATTTTCTGGGTCACAGTCTTACAACTCCTTTTGATTTTTCATAAAAAATAATCTCAAAATTGTAATTGATATGCCAAAAAACCCAATTTTTGACCGATTTTCAGCAGACTTCTACCCCTCTCCTGGGGGTAGCGGAGGGTTATGGGGTGTTCATTTTAGTATGTTGTGTAGTGAACCATTACAAACGTAAAACGCGAAAAAAAATCAGGATTGAATTTTTTTTTGGGGGGGAGGGTTGGTACATTTTTTCTCTTATTTGCTTGGACTATTTCCCCTTTCTCGTAAACCTTTTCTAGAGAGATGGTATATTTTAAAGAACATTTTTACTGCGTGGAACTAACAATTTCAATTGATTTTTTGGGTCGTTTTAATGTGTTTTTCAATCTACTGACACACTTCTTTTGGAAATTCAAAAAAAAAAAACAGAATTTGAAAGAGAAACAAAAAAATTCAAAATATTGAAATTTTTTTAAGTTTTCATGGAACACATTACAAGAAATCTTCAATGAAAAATTTTTGTCCAAAAATTGTAAAGGCTGTAAAGGTGCAAGCAAGCATTTTTTTCGTTTGTTTGCACGACTTTTATCACAATTTCAACAATTTGTGTGCTTTTTTAAACAGTCTTAACAAAATTACTAAGTACAGCTTTTATGAAATTTCAAATTTCTTTACAATTTTAAAAAGTTTTTCATTGTTTTGGGCTATTTTTACAACATTTACAAGCATAGTTTTAAATTATTTTAAAGTTTTTTAAACAAATTCCAATATTATTTCAAAGATTTTTTGACATTTTGAATTTTTCTTTTTTTATTGCGAGCCCTACCGTAATATTTAGTGAAAATTTCTTGAAATATGCCTCGAAAGCTTTTCATCTCGTTATGAGATGGGTTAGAAAAATTGTACAAAAAGGTGAAAAAAATCGAATTCCCAATTTTTGAAATAAGTACTTTACCCTTTTTCCTTTTGAGAGTAGATAGAAGATAGATTCATGTGATTTGAATATTTATGCAGATTTCACCTTTTTTCCAATCCTAAGTAGTTGGAATTCCTCGTTTAAAAATGTGTGTAATTTACGTAGAGAGACAGAGACCTATATTTCGTATGTATATCTATGTCTGACTTGAAGGTGCGATTTATATTATGGGCATTTGCGTCACAGATGATGTCTAGAAGACATCAGTCAAGTCATCTTTTAATATTTATTACCTACCTATTTGTAATTTGGGGCGTATTTTGGTAAATTCCCAAATCCCAGTAAACTATATGCAATATGTATTGCAATAAAATGGTGGCCTATGGCCAGATGCTGTATGATATTTTCATATAAATGCATCGCCAAAGGGGCGGTTTCCTAAATTAATTGTAGGTAATTTTGACAATTAGAAAAATGGTTCAATTTGGATCATCAAGTTTGAAAAATTAATAAAGATGAGGTCAAAGTCAAAAGTTGACGAAATCTAAGTCACGAGTGTCTGTGTTGGCGAAATGACGTCGCGTCGGGTGATTCTAAAAAAAAAAGAGATAATTTTGGCTTGGAGTACCTGCCCAAGTGAAAGTACATATTCGGAATTCGTCGATATTCCTTACTTTTTTTTGTCGAGTTCACGAGTCAGTATAAATCAAGATTTTTTGATCGAATTAAAATATGGTTTTCTGAACGATTTACTGACTCGAACGAATTTCTAAATTTTCTACTTCTTGGATAAAGTTATCTCTCTTACAAATTGCTCGACTTGAACCCAATTTTTTCGACAAAAAATTAATATGATCAGAATAAGCTACTCGTTTCTCTCCTCGCCCTGATAATTCCAGCTTCGTTTACGCACTTTTTAATTTAAAAAAATGCCTTTGAGCTGTAAAAACTGGTCTTCAGTCGTACACATAGGAAGTCGCTCTTCGGGGAAATTGTAGGACAGACTGGACAGGGGATTGAAATCTCAATAGTATTAAATTTTTTGTGCCTTTTAATTGTTGTTCGTCATTAAAACTTCAAAATATCATTAAAATGGGTACATCTTATTGAATTTAGTTTACCACAATCCCTGGAAAAATCGTGAAAATCACTGAAACATTGAACAAAACACGACTAAAATAATTTTTACAAAATATTTCAAACAGTTTTTTGAAATTTTGATAATTTTTGAAGAATTTGAAAGAAATTTAATTGTATTCAATATAATTTTAAAAAATTTCTGTTATATTTTAACGATTTTTAAGGTAATTTAAACGATTTTAACTCTTTTGAAATTGATTTTTATATGTTTTCTATAGTTTTTAGGCAATTTGTATGCATTTATGTTTGTAGTTTTATCGATTTTAAGAAATTTTGAAAATTTTTACACTTCTATTTGAGATATTTTTCCAATTTTCCCAATTTTTATTTTTTTAAAAATTAACTCTCATGATATGTGGCAGTGTTTTTTCAACGAATTTTTTTCTTGAAGGAATAAATTTTCCATGATTAGACATAATAGTCAAGTTTTCGTTTTTTATTTCATTTTTTATGATTTTTAATTCTAAAGTGTAATTTTTATTGCCTAAAATTTATGACGTTTTCTGGAAATCATTGAAAAAAGTAACGAATTTGAACTCAAAAAATCTAATCCATTTTAAAATTAGGGATATTTTTTTTTTTGTTTTTCCTCAAAGTTTGTGAGTTTGTTTTCAATATTTTCAATTCAATTGATTTTTTTTATTCAAAACGAAAGTTTTTGAAAAAAGATCATATCCTTCGAAAATCTTCCAACTTAGATCTAATTTTTCGGTCTGGAACTGAATTTTTGCCATTGTTGGAGGAGGGGGGAGAGCTACTTCTGTTTCCTAAAACCTGAAATGAACAATCTTATGCTAATTCATCGCTTATAATAACCCAAAGGTATCAATGATTCAAAGGAGAGAAGAAAGGATACAGTTCTATTAAAAAATTTCGAAATTGTGGAATTTTAGTGATGCTTGACTATCACTTTTTTTGGCTAATTGGCAAGTGAAAAATAATTTTAAAAATTCTTAAAATACGTAAAAAATTTATAAATACAAAAATTTGGATTTAAATGGTACATAGAAATTATTAAATTTTAGCTTCATCCCCCCTCCCATCCTTTTTTTATCAACAATTTTTTGAATATCGACCGAGACAGGATTTTGTTTTCAAAGATGTTTTTTCAAAATATGACTTGAAGTCTCAGTTCCCCTTCCCCTTCAACAACGTGTTGAGAAGAATTGTAAGATTTTAGCTTTGAATGCCTTTTTTCTGAGAATTTTTTGCCCTCCCTTCGCTGGGGCTTTACAAATTTGTTCATTTTCATTGAATAAAGTGAATATTTTTCAAAAAAAATGAGTGGTGATTTTTTTACTGCAAAAAACATCCACCCTGGTCGCCTTCAGGAAAAAATTTAGAATACATAATTTTATTAGAATATCAGTGTTCAAAGCTGGCCATTTTATTTGAAATTGAACATACAAAGCTGAAAGTTTCAGTATAAGGAATGGTAAGAATCGAAAAAAATGTTCAAAATTGTTTCCGGTTTTTAAACTGGCCCTAATACTCAATTAGTCTACAAGGATACATTACTAAGCTTCCTACCTCTAATTGCACATTATTTGCATTCCAGCTTATGCGATTTTAAAGAACATGGACCAGAGCGTAGACCCGTGCGACGACTTTTACCAATTCGCCTGCGGTAAATTCCTCAAAGAGACACAAATCCCCGAAGATAAAACCTCGATCACGACATTCTCGGTCATCAGCGACTTATTATTGGATCAGTTGAAAATGATCATTACCGAACCCATTTCCGATACCGATATTAAACCCTACGTATTAGCCAAGAATTTATACGTCGCTTGCATGGATCGAAGTAAGAATCACATATAAAATTTTTCAACTTACGAGAAAGGTATACCAACTCGAAATGAAATTTCGAGCCAAAACAAAAATAAATCTAAAGTAAGTACATCGAAGAAGAACCCCATATCCAAAATTTCTTACGCTGAAGTTTATTTCTCGAAATTTGGCGAATTTTTGAATTTTTCAAAATTACCTCATTGCCCTCAAAAGTATGAAAATTTGATCTGATCAACGAAAAAAGCTGAAATTTGGTATATACCCTATTTTTGACCTCCCGAATCTATTGGAAGCGATTTCGAAACGTTTCGGAGCAACCAGAAAATTTTGGAATTTTCCAGCAATGAAGAAAAGCCCATAAAAATGGTTCGACATGAACTTTAGCTCCTAAAATCGCGTTATACACATATTGATGACCTATATTTGATCGATTAAAGCACAATTTTCCGAAATTCGTAAGTTCGAGTTCCAATCCATATTTTTTGGCAGAAAATTTTTCTGGAAAAATTTAAAAATATACCTTCAGAGCGTACGGATTGAGATGAAATTCTGAAAGTTGACTAATACCCTATTTTCGATCAAATTGGGTCACCAATATGGGTATTCCACGACTACAGGTGCTGAAGTTAATATGGACCATTTTTATGGGGTTTTCTCCAGTGCTGGAAAATTCCAAAATTTCCTGGATGCTCCGAAACGTCTTAAAACCACCTCCAATCGATTTAGGAGGTCAAAAATAGGATATATACCAAATTTCAGCTTTTTTCGTTGATTAAATCAAATTTTCATATTTTTTAGAGAAATGAGGTAATTTTGAAATTTCAAAAATTCGTCAAAATTCGAAAAATGAACCTCAGCATTTGAAATTTCGGGTATAGGGTCCTTTTATGATATAATTTCAATTTATTTTGGGTTCGGCTCAAAATTCCACTCAGATTTGGGATACTCCCCTTGTTAATATGGTATTGAAATTCTCTCATACGTATTTTTTTTCCGCAGATAAAATCGAAGGCCTTGGTTTAACTCCGGCATTGAAAATGTTGAAAAAATTGGGCGGATGGCCGGTCCTCGAGGAATACTGGGACGAAGGTTCGTTCACGTGGAGAGACAGCGTTTACAAATTTCGCAGGGAAGGATTTAGCGTCGATTATTTCATCGATTTCTCCGTAGCCACCGATTTGAAAAACACTACCGTTAGAATTATCGACGTAAGATGTCCTACACTTCTACATACGTTTAATGGTCGAGTGAAATTTTAATCTTACGTGGGATTTATTCATCAGATCGATCAAGCTTCTTTGGGATTAAGCAGAGAATACCTCGTTAAAGGTACTGACGAGAAAATCGTTGCTGCGTATTATAAATACATGGTCGATATCGCCGTATTATTCGGCGCCGATCGCGATCGAGCCTCTAAGGAGTTACGAGAATCTCTAGATTTCGAAATCCAATTAGCCAACGTGAGTTGAAAACTACGACAGACTTGACCGATCGAATTGTATCCAAATGCTGAATAAATATTACCTATCTTGTTACAGATCTCTTTGCCTTTGGAAGAAAGACGAAACGCTACGAAACTCTATAATCCGATGAATATCACCGATATTCAACGTCAATTTCCCAGCATTCCTTGGCTCGAGTATATCAATACGATCCTCGCCCCTACGAATAGAATTAGCGAATCGGAAGTGATCATAATTAACACGCCGCAATATTTACACAGTTTGGAAACATTACTCAGCAAAACTCCAAAAAGGTATAAAAATTTTATCGCCCGATACACGAAAAAATACTTTTAAAGCTTGTTCGTCTCTCGTCGCCGTCGACTCGAGTTTCATTTCGTGTAGCTCTTCCACGTTCGTAAACATTTTCAATTATTAAAACGATATGGTGTGGTGTTTGGTAGTCAGCTTGGTAGGTATAGGAATGTTTTGAAATTTAAGCTTCCCAAATACACTCTCCTCGTGGGAGAAACTGATACGCATATTTTTGTGCCGAAAAGTAGAAAATATTCGTTCGAATGCGAAAATAAACAAAAACAAAATAAAACGTGTCGTTTTATAAATTTTTGAACGTGTTTTTTAATACTTTTTTCTCGCCATATTTACCTATTTTTTTAATACTTTTTGTTCGTCGTGAATCTTTGCGTGTGCGAGATTTGAAGTTTTTTGATTTACATGGATTTGATGAATTATACATTTGGGATTTCATTTCGCAGAATTCAAGCTAATTACGTCATGTGGAGAGCTGCTGCTTCTTCAGTTAGCTACTTAACGGAAAATGTGAGAAAACGACAATTGGATTATAGTACCGAACTCTCTGGAAGAACCGAACGTGAACCTAGATGGAAGGAATGTGTCGATAATGCAGCTGGAAGGTATTATATTTTAATACATTGGAGAATTAAATTAACTGATTGAGAATTTTTTCAATTTTTTCGACGATTTTTGTAATTCTTTGTTAAATTTTAGCTTCGCTTTGGCCATTGGATCTCTGTACATCAAACGTTACTTCAAAGAAGATGCAAAAAAGAATGCTCTCGATATGGTCGAAGGTATACGTAAAGAGATGTATAAAATTTTGAGCACTGTTGATTGGATGGATGAAAGTACAAGGTAATTGATACACGTGCTAATGGTTGTCACACGTCTAGATCGTCGGCGTTGACTGATGACCTTGGTGGGCGTTATTTTTATTATTTATTTATTATTATTATTTTTCTAGGAAAAACGCTCTAGATAAAGCACGTTCCATGGTTAATCATATCGCTTATCCAGAGGAATTATTGGAAGAGAAGAAACTCATCGAATTTTACGATAAGGTGATTTTTTGATAAATTTGAATGTGATTTGGGCTTAGCCTTGTGGGCGTTGTGGGGTTTGAAATTTGATAAAATGGTGTTACAAATGTTCCTTTTGAAAAGCTTCCTGGTTCTCTATGTTATTTTCGACCATTTTTTTAGGGTGTAGAATTTTTGGTAGGTATTCGATGACTGGAGTATATGTGAAATATTGAGAAAAATCTTTAAAATTTGTACGATCGAACTGTACGACGAGAAGTCATGGTGACAGACCCTCTCTCCCTTCTCCAGACAGAAATCGTATTTTTAGTCAAAAATTTTTCAAATTTGATTACTAAAGACCTTTTTTTGGCATGTTTTCTGTTTTTCTTCACAAAAAGTCAGGAAAAATCGTACTTTGAGTTGGAAAAATCAGAAATAATTTATCAGTTGGAAATTTTCGATCCCATCTCCAAAAAGCCTTCAATTCCAGTTCATCTCTGGATTCCATATAAATTCAACCGATTTTTGAACTTTTTGACCTTTCATATTTCGATTTTGTTCAAAACTTTTTTACAAGCTTCGATTATCTCATGATATAATTATAAAACCTCTGTAAGAAATTTTTTTCTTTACTTACGGTTCTCTAGTCCTTCATGAAGATACTTACTAAATTTGAAGTCTTTGATGTCATGACTTATTATACTCGGAGTCGATCTGTTTTAGACATTTGAAAGTACGTTCAAAGCCATTCAGGAATATCAAAAAAATCTGTAAAAAAATATGGTAGATGCTTTTTACAAAGGTCATTTTTGATTTTTGGTTTTCATTCTAGGATCTCTAAATCTAGAGAGAGTCACATCGCCCCCCCCCCATTTAGTTGAGATTTCGAAATATTTAAAATTCCATAGAACGTATCTTTTGTTATCATTTTTTTTTTGATACGCTGAATTCGAATATCAATTTATTTTTAGGATTGAGTCACCCTCTCTTCCTTTCAGAGCCGGGTGAGAACCAGTGCAAATCTTGCAGATATAACAAAAATTTGAACTCCCCCCATGTTGAAAATTATTTTTTCAGCCCTCTTCTCAATTTTTATCGGCGTGTGGGTTTTCTTTTGCTCTTGTTTGTTGGAAAATTGTTGAAAAATTTCATTTTTAGCAAAGAAAAAAGATATGTGTATTTTTTGTTATTTTTTAATGTATTGAAATTTCGAGCCTCCTACCAATTCCTCTAAAAATGCAGACTCGCCTCCTCTTTCCGGTTCTGCTCTCTTCACTAGTGCCCAAATTTGGTTTAAAAAATACAAAAAATTCAGGTGGTATGTCGTTTGCAATGTTTTTGATAATGCCGAGATCGAAAGCTGAATTATTAGGTACTTGGTTATTACGACCCTTGACAACCTTTCCTCTCCTCTCCCTCTTCATCAAATACGAATTTTTTACATGAAAATGACAATTGTGACTTCTCTCTTTTTTGAGGGGGGGGGGGCATCGACATTGAATTACTGTTTTCTATATTATCCCACCAAGAACTACCATCAAACCCCTAAAGAAGATAATAAGGAGAATATTACCTAAGTTTTGATGGGGTTACTCCAAAAAATTTCTGTATTATTTGAATTAAAGGACATGAAAAAAAACCAAGGAGTGATACGTCACAATTCATGTAAAAAAATTTAATTGGGCGGTGATGGTGAGTGGTGGAGGAGGAGGAGGGTCGAGAATCTTGACCTCAAAATTATTCAATTTTCGCATTTAGCCCTCTCGAGTATGAATTCTGAATACCTAGGATTTTTGAAGGCATTAATTTTTCATGCCAGAATTTTTTTTTGAATTCTCTTCAGGAAAGAGCAAAATATAGAAAAACTATGGTTTGTGCGATAAAAAATTGAAAAAGAGTGTGATTTTTGAAAGAATTTTCCTAAGAACAGAAATATTTTATGCAAGGGAAAAAAAAGTACAAAAAAATTGAATTTTTTTGAAAAAATATGTTTAAAAAGTAAACATTTTTTATTTTCATTTTGAAAACATTTTACGTCATTTTTGACCTTTTGAAGCCGGAATCATCCCCCTACTCTGTAAATTCGTATTGGGCATTTTTGAAAACTCAGTGTTTTTTTTGTTTGGGGAGAGGAGAAAAGCGTGCGTCACTTATGATTTTCAGGTTTTTTTTTTGAATTTTGTCTAAAGAAGCATCCTCAACCCCCCCTCCCGATATTTGAAAATCTCGAAATAAAAATTTTTAGTCTTTGGTATGTGACTATGGTAAAACGTATTCATTGTTTTTTTACACCTTTTTTAATGAGGGCTTCGGGAGATTTTTCGAATATTTGAAAGTTGAGCTTTTTTCATCGATCGACTCACCGTTACTTTGGATGTTGTGAGCAAATTTCTCAGCAAAATCAGAAGATAGCCAGTGAAAAATTGATTAAAATGATATGGAACTACCCCATTTCAAATTTTACATAGATTTTTGCACAAATCAAAGAATTTCAAACTTCAAAAAATGGAATAGCTAGCTAAACAAATCGTTCTGGTAATCATTGGAACAAGACCTATCTCAACTGAAAAAATGGAAAGAAATTATTTAATTTTTGCAATTTAAAAATTGTAATATTCAAATATTTATTTTAGAATTTTTTTAATACCTAGATTCGTAAAATTTACGAAAACTTCTGAAACCGGGTGTAGGGGTACATTATTTTTTATTTCGGATTATTGGAAAAATTTTTATTGGTAAAATGTTGTTAAGGATTAAAATGTCACATTATCCTCAATAATACTTCTTTTTTGGTACCTACACAGCCCATAGTCCCCTTACCTTTCTAAGCAGTTCGCTATATTATTATCTGGGGGAAAAATCATTATGTATCTATGTACTTACCTATTGAAAAAAAAACTCCATTCAATAATTTTTTCCCTGATTTACAGTTGGAAATTGACCCAAGCCAATACTACATGTCATTATTGAACCTGACGAAATTCGGAACCGACTACAGCTTTTCCAAATTGAGAGAACCCGTCAACAAAACTGACTGGATCACTCACAGCAGACCAGCCGTCGTAAATGCTTTTTACAACTCGCTGGAAAACAGTATACGTGAGTAAATGAAGCTTCGTTTTCACCCACGTACCTTATATTTATTGAAAATCTAATTAATGTTCTCGTTGTATAGAATTCCCGGCGGGAATATTACAGCATGCATTTTTCTCGAACGATAGACCGAAGTATTTGAATTACGGAGCTATTGGATTTGTTATTGGGCACGAAATTACGCACGGGTTCGATGACCAAGTACGTTGAACAAATAATGCATTTAGATATCGTTGATTTTCTACGAATCGATTTATCATCTGTGATGCCTTTACAGGGCCGACAATTCGACAAAAATGGTAATTTGGTCGACTGGTGGGATCCGAAAACCAAAGAGAGGTATTTAGAGAAGGCAAAATGTATCATCGAACAATACGGCAACTACACAGCCGAAGAAATTAACCTGAAGGTAAGCTATATACCACCTAACCTCCTTTTTGGATCATTTCTCATCTCGAATTAATTTTCGCTCAACAGCTGAACGGTGTCAATACTCAAGGTGAAAACATCGCCGATAATGGCGGTATCAGAGAAGCTTACCTGGCATACCTAGCTTGGACCAAGAAAAACGGAGTCGAACCCAAATTACCCGGGTTACAAGATTACAGCCCCCAGCAAATGTTCTGGATCAGCGCGGCCAACGTTTGGTGCTCGAAATACCGACCGGAATCGTTAAAATTGAGAATCACCACCGGATTCCACTCGCCTGGAAAATTCCGTGTCATCGGACCTTTCTCAAATCAAGAAGAATTCGCCAGGGATTTCAGATGCCCATCTGGTTCAAAAATGAATCCGACGAAGAAGTGTAAAGTATGGTAAAACAGAGCCGCATTTTGTTCGGAAATTTCTATACATTATTGGTTATTTACGTGTATTTTGGTGAAAATACTAAATTTTTAAATTTTATAGTTCGCTTTATTAAGTTTTCTAAGTTTGAAAAAAAATTGTCGCTTTTGTTCACGCACAATTTATGTATGAAGGCTGTGAATATTTTTAATATTGTGTAAGATAATGTTATATGCATGTTCGCTTTATCATGTTTAATTATTTTTTGTTCTATTTTTTTTTCTCTGTCTAAAATGATTTGTTTTATTATTGAAAGATCGTCTCTGGTCTCTGATATTGTGAATTATGTATGTATCACGTGTAATATTTTGCATTATCGTCGTACGTGCAATAAAAAACTAATTTACAAAGTGACCATTTTTTCTTAAATTTCGCTTGAGTTGAGAAAATGTAAATATGATGTATTTTTTTAACGCGTGCATTTGAAAAGAAATTTCGATAATAGGATTAAATTTATCATGAATATGATATTTAAGTTCATTGGAAAATTATAAATACTTAATTCAGTTTAATTTGTTAATAGGCTTTTTTGATTCGATGCTAAAGTAGTAAAATTTTAATTGTGATTTCGATTAGTTGGCTGTCTCTAGTGCTTCGTAGCGTGTATATTTTATTTCGATTTAGATTTTATTCGATAATTTATTAATTAACAGCGTTAACGATGAAATTTATGTATGTGAGTTGTACAAAAAATATGTTTTAAACATTAAAGCTGAAATAATTTAGAAGAAGTTGAATTACATGTATATTTTTTTAGCATTTTCGCCATTGTTATAGATTTTCAATCTTCATATTGAAACATACCTTTAAATATGTCATACTCATACCAGTATAGGTACATTTTGAAAATTTATCCTCATTTTGTGTATATTTTATTAAGCTTTGAAAACTATTTCCTTCTGTTCTTTTTTTGTAATTAGAGTAAAATATACATCACTTGAATTTTATTACACCTAAGTCATGGATTAAACAACATTGTTTGATGATTTATACAATAGTTTTGTATTATTTTTATTATACATTAATTTCTGTATTTTATTTTATTTTGAATTGATTGCGAGATAAAAAATTGGAAAACGAGTAAAAGAATCGATATTACTTATTACAATTTCGAATTTCGTTCGTAACAAATGCAATTTCTTCGAACATGTGAAATTTTCTTCGCTGGCGAAGAACTAAGAACTTCAATAAAATTATATTCAGGAAGCAAAACTTGATAAGCCATTATGTTGTTTAGAGATTTTGAAAAAAAATTGATACCTATATTTTTACCAAAAAAAAAAAAAATGGAATTTCGAGGGTCTAGCCAAGTTAAAAATCAAATTCAGTCTAATGTTTTCGACTCCAAATTTTTTCAATTTCTTTAATTCTAAATTTTTCTCAAAAATTCAAAATTGTATTCAATTTTAAAACTATCTCCGGTTTTCTCACTTTTCTAACAACTGTAAAAAATTAATTTGAATTATGAATTTTCTCAAAATGTTTCCAGCCAATCACAGCAATTATGCGCGCGCACATACAACAATACAACGTGATCACGTTATCACAAACACAATTCAAACTCAAACAAAACGAATGAATCGCGCTTTTTCTTCGGTAACTTTTCAATGGGGGGCCTTTTTCGTTTAATTAAGTTGTTTTAATGAAAATTTCAGTCATTCTTCGATGAAATTATCGTAATTTTGATTCAGAATTGCTAATCTATCGTGAGGTGGTATGCGTGCTGTGTATTGTTCCTCGTTCCGGTTGTTTTCTTCGGTTCGATCAAGACGGACGTTCAATAACCAGGAAATTATCGAACGATGTTGTTTCATCAGAAAATTTTGTTATTCGATGTAATTAACGTAATTATGATTGTAAATTGCTAATCCATCGTTACATTTGCAAGTTTTGAAGCGTGTTGTGAACTGTTCTTCGTTCTTGTTCTTGGTCTTCGGTTCGATCAAGACTTACCTAAAACTAAAGGTCCATTGAATATCATTATCATGACGGACGTTGAGACGTTCAAAAACCAAGATTCATCGTCCAACGATGATTCTTCATCAACTGGTGAGTGTTTTTTAGTGTACCTAATAGTGATATCATGCGAAAGACAGTAGATAAGTACGTCCAGCAAGCTAGGTAATTGAAAGATTAAACAATGGCCAATTGTGAAGGTAAACGCGAAACGCCTCAAATACATATAAAGCAACCGGTGAACGTTAAAAAACAAAAATATGATAGAAATGTGACTTGTAGGGATCATTAGTACGTTGGATATGATTCTAGAATTACTTACTTTAGGTACATGTACATACATACAAGTTAAGATCAGTTTTGAAATAATTATCTGTTACTCCATTGAAACTTGAAAGTGTTTTCCGAATTAGGAAGTACTTACAGAATACAGTTTAGTCATAAAGGTACCGTTATATATTCAAGAAAGTCACTAATTTAAATAAATTTTGATATGACAATTGAAAATTCAGGTATCTACTAGGTACATATCTTTTGGTTGTCGATTATTCCAAAAATATCTTGTTTTTCCGGGCTGTCGCGCTGTCAGTGGTGCAGGTTACGAACTTACGATTTCATCGAATTGAGTGTTTATTACGTAATAATTTGTTGTACATGATTGGGCTTATACTGAGTGTCCGGCGAGTGACCTGCCATACTTCATTTTTGAATACAACCGGGTACCACATGGTACCACTAAAAAAAACAACGTTAGATGAACAAGTTGCATATCTTGAAAATTGAATGGGCAAATGCTGTTTTTTTTAAAAATCACGTAATTTTTTTTCTAACTATGGGAATGGATAGTATTTAAAATTTAAAAAACTGAATAAATTGTCATTGCATGACTTTTTGCCTAACTTGAAAATTTAAGGGTCTACAAAAAATTTTGTTCAAAAAAAAAAAAAATAAACTAATCAAAAGAATGGATAGTACATATGTTGAAAAATTAACAAATTTTGGTCTACAGACTTTTTGTCCAACATGAAAAATAAAGGGGCTACGGGTCATCCAGAATTGAGAAAACGTTTAAAAAATTTGAAGCCCGCTTATTTTGAATGACCCGTAGCCCCTTCATTTTCGATGTTAGGCAAAAAGTCTGTAGCGTAAAACACGAGCGCTTCGGTACACTACTTCAGGTTGTGACTTCGGGTGTTTTCGTGTTCATTTTCGGATGGTCATTTAATCATTATTTTTACGATCCGAATTTGATAAACTGAAATTTTTTGATTACAAAGTCGAAGGTGGAAATTTTGACATTTCATGTCTAAAAAGTAAAAAATTATCTTTTTGCAATAATTATTCGAAAACCTGACATTTTTTGGTCAAAAAGTTAAAAGTTGACGTTTTCGCATCAAAAAGCAAAATTTTGACATGTTATGACTGAAAAATCTTGAATTATTGTCATTTTGCAATCGGAATTCCACAATTAATCTTACATTTTTCATCAAAAAGCCAAAAGGTAACGTTTCATTATTAAAATTGACCATTTTCGATCAAAACTGACGCTTTTTCAAAAAAAGAAAGTGAAAAATTAATTTTTTGGTGAAATAAATTTAAAAATTAGTGTATTGTTATCAAAATGGAAAATTATGATGGGTATTAGGTACTTTGATGATTGTCAAAAAGGTTAAGGAACGACAGTTCAAGATCAAAATCTATTTTATTTTTTAAAAAATTCAATTTTTCTCGATAAAAACGTGAGGATTGAATATTAGTGTTGGTAACAAAATGAGTAATTTTTCTGGTTGATATGATCACAAAAGTTGAAAATAATTTGAAATTTTGTGATTAAAATGTGAGAAGGTGACATTTCTCAAATGATAACCAAAAATGAAATTTCATAGTGAAAAAAAAATCGGGTTGATATTTTTGGCATAAAAGACAATTATATGTATTACGTTCAATTTTTTTCTCCCAGAAGTGTCAAATAAAAAAATGAAAAAATAAATAAATATTAAATTTTAGTCAAATATTTTTGATCTTGAGCCTAGCCGCTGCCTTAAAAATACTTATTTCACTCTCTAATTGTGTATCACGACACAACACGACAGCACTCGAAATCACAACCTGAAGTTGTGTACCGAAGCGCTCCTAACAAACTTTGTTCATTTTTCAACATACTATCCATTCCCTTGATTAGTTGATTTTTTATAAATTTTTTTGAGCAAAATTTTTTGTGGCCCCTTCAATTTTAAAGTTAGGCAAAAAGTCATGCAATGACAATTTATTCAGTTTTTTAAGTACTATCCATTCCCATGGTTAGAAAAAAATTTTACATGATTTTTTAAAAACAGCATTTGCCCCTTCAATTTTCAAGATATGCAACTTGTTCATCTAACTTTTTTTTTAGTTTTTTAAGTATACTATCCATTCCCATGGTTAGAAAAAAGTTTACATGATTTTTTAAAAAACAGCATTTGCCCCTTCAATTTTCAAGATATGCAACTTGTTCATCTAACTTTTTTTTTAGTGGTACCCGGTTACCTTATATCCAAAAATGAAGTTTGGCAGACCACTCACTGGTGGGGGTGGCGACTAAATTCTTCAAATTATTACGTTTATAATACCGTCCATTTCCCAAATCTTGTAATTCTTCAAGTTCTTCAAGTTTTCAATAATAATTTTTTTAAACTTATCAGATTTTCAAATTTTATCATTTTTTTATGTTTATCAGAATTTTAAAATTTTATTTTAATTAATTAATTTTTAACTTTGGAATTCTTCAAATTGTCTCAACGTTTCAATTTTCGTTCATTTCCACGTTTTGTAATTTTTCAAAGTTTGTGAATTTTTCAGTTTTTTTAAAAATTTCATCAATAATGGCTGTTCATTTTGTATTCCAGTTTATGAAGAAATTCATTGAAAAACACAATATTTTGCACATTTTTCTTGCTCTTTTGATAAATTTTTCGACTTTTCTGTTTTCATCGTTATATTGATTGCTACGTATTCACATTTCGACTTTCAAAACAAAAAATAAAAAACGAAAAAAACGTTTTTAAAAAACGAAAACGTTATAATTTCATTAAAAACGAAAAGAGCGAAAACGAAAACCGAAATTGTGAAAACAAAAACGAAAACGAAAACCCAAAAATTCTACGTTTTTGAAACACTGTTTTCAACAGTGACGTTCCTAAGGAATTTTTCCGGGAAAGAGGGTGGTAAAAATCTGTGAAACTCCCAAATCAGATTTTCAATTTTCCCAACTTTATGATACCTGCATCAAGCAGGCTCAAGCCCCTATAACCCGAATAATGAAATTTTTTTATTGATAAATGGAACTCTAAGGCTAGGCTACTTCGACAACGACAAGTCTTTGATGAAGAAAAGCTCAAGACGAACCGATGTTGGGCTGATTATCTAGAAAGGCAGAAACTGAAAATTTCAATGCAGAGGAAATTTTTCTATTTTGATAATTTGGAATTCAATTTTTCTAAAAAAAATCATCTCTTTTTAAAATTTCCTACTCGAACATTCTATAATTTTATAACACCAACATTTTGAAAAAATAATTTTTTGTATTTTGTCATTTAAAAAAAAAAAAACGAGTTCTTGGATTCCATTTAGGTACTAGTTTTCGGATAAATGGTGTTAGGGATTTCGACTTTTGGGGTTACAGATTCGGAGAAATGTCTTGCAACAACGGTTCAAAGCATGTTGAAAAATATAATAAATTGAAAATTCTTGGTCTTTTCTCTTAAAGATGATATCATATACATCATGTAACTGCAATTTTTGCTATTGTTCTAAATCTAGAAAGAAGCAACAATATCTCATAAAGTTGAATATTCAGAGAAGAAATGATTTCTTCGTTATCATTTATTCATTTTTTTAATTTGAAAAAATTTAGGTTCATTTCACATACGATACTCAATATTTTCTTGAAGTTTTTACGCCTGTGAATCAGAGAATGCAACCAAATTCACATTATTTGAACACGAGCAGTAGGTCCTAGGTCCTTCAAAGAAGCTATTCTGATCTGAAATATTCAAAAAAAAATAATTTATCTCAAGAATTTTGAATTGACATTTCTAGACTTACATTATAACACTTAATAAGATATTTATTTGTGTAATTATAAATGTATCGAAATTTCAGTTATCATTTTGCTGTCTCATAAAGATAATTTTCTTTTCCTGTATTCTACTTTTTTCTACAAAAAATTTTTGGGAGATTTTTTTGGACCTTGTTATTAATATATTTTTCTTAAAAGTATTAATTGATTCTGATTAATTTCTTGAAAAATTATTTAAGTTGATTTTTAAAAAGTAGGTAAGTAATTCATGTGAAAATTTTTCCAAAAGATTTTTTTTTAAAGATTATTTTCGTTTTGTTCATTTAGTCAAAATTTGATAATAATTGCCCAGTTATGTACACTTTTTATTTATAATTCTGTATTTAGTGTATTTACTATTTACTATTCAAATTTCTTTCATAATGTTCTCATTTTAAACCTTTTTTGGCCAGAATTATCGTAGCATATTATTTCTCTCAATATAAAATTCATTTCTATTAAAAAAAAAAAACAAAAAAAAAACGGAGATTGAAGCACATGTCTATATTGATATTTTTGATAACATTAATCAATTACTTTTAAAAATTTAAATTTCATCGCAATATTCAAAAGAAAAACTGAAAGAGTCATTGATTCGTAAAAAGAAGATGAAACACGAGCAATAATTCAAATCGACTCTCATAAGGTGAATAAATTTTACATGTTTAATATGTTACGTTTCTTTTTCAAATTTTTTTTGTCATGAAATTTCCATGAATGCCTGGCTCATGGAAAATTTTTTTTTTATTATTTGCGAAAAATTATTTTCTGAGATGGTTTACTTGAGCAACAGAGTAGGTATATCTTGATCTTGATCTTACTCGATCAAATGATACATTTTTAGGACTGAAAATTTCAAACTTCCTAATTTTTATTTCATTCGGAAATGAATCGAAGTTGCTATTACTAGAGAGTCAAATATTTGAAGTTTTTTTAGATCAGATGCATTTTTTAGAAATTCTTTGTCCCAAAGTGAAATTGAAAAAAAATCACTTTCGCCAATTTTTCTCCTCGAACCTAATTCCTCTAACAAGGGAATTTTTGCAACTCGTCAAAGGTAATCGAGCTGAAACTTGGTTCAGACCTCAGAATCAAATTTTAAGCAACTAAAATTGATTTTTTGATTTTTGGAAAAGTGTTGAAAAGCCCTACTGGAACATTGATTTTGATAAATCATTAAATTATGAGATTAAAATTTGAAAATTGATTCATCAACTAAAATCGATCCTCTCTCCTTCCAAGTCGATTACGATTATTTTTAAGTCGATCTGAGTCTCCAGCAGAAGTTTTTCTTCCGCGCACTGAAATTGCTTCAGAAGACACTGTAATCAAGTTGAGCAGCTGTAAATTTGAACGTATCACTAAGTTCAAATTTATATTCTCATAAGTTCATTTTTCCAATTTCTGTACGCAGATTATCGAATTTATCACCCGTCATCTCAGATTCGAGGTTCAATTATACGAAACAAATCAGGAAGTCAAACTTACAATATGACAAAATTTTCATCTACGAAAGTTGATTAGAGCACCTTCTAGAATTTTGAGCAATTCCAGTAGATTGCAGAAAAGTCAACGTTTGCCAAAGACCTCAAATAGGTCCGAAATGGCGGTATAAATTAATCGGGAGGGGGAGGGGGTGATTTTCATATTTTTACCCCATAATTTGCTATTTTTGAGAAAAATCAACATAACATTTCGCCATTTCCAGAACTTTGACAGCTCAAAATTTGGTTTCGAGGTCTAGTGAGATACCCATTTAGTGAGCCAAATTTCGGCTTGATTGATTTTGATGGATCGTATAATTTTCTTTCTGAGTGAAAATGCAATTTTTTCACTCAAAAAGGGGACAAGGAGTCCCCTGTTTTTTTTTTCGGTTCGGCTCTAAAAATTTATGAAATATTAATATTATTACTAGGGCAACCCAAAATATGGATATATTTTAGCTAAAATATTGAATATATATTTGGATATTTTGAGTAAGAATATGTGCATAAATATTCGATTATCCTGAGAATATTCAAATATATTCGAATGCAATATGGGTATCATTTTACTCGCCTTGATAAGCGCTACTCAAAAATTTTGATATCACTGATATCGTTTCTAAAATAAGAACACTATTCACAGAAAAAAGCAAATGATTGAATCAAAATTGTTTTTTGATCAATTCAGACATGATAGCGGGTCATTTTTTGAAGGTGTTTGTCACTTTTTTGACTTCAATCACTTTTGGTTACTTTTCACGTCTAAAAGGTCACTTTGGTTACTTTTTTCCCCCAAAAAAATAAAAAAATAGATTTTTGCTAGTTTGTTTGTTGTTTTGACGAAGGAATTTAATAAATGAAATTATTCACGTCTTTTCAGTTGATTTATCTTTGAAATGGTTGCAAAAAACTACAAAAATCCCCCCCCCCCAGAAAACTGTAAAAAAATTCCCCCGAAAAAATTGAATTTTTGGTTACTTTTGGTTACTTTTTGGTCACTTTTTGCTCAAAAAAAGTTACTGAAAGTTACTTTTTTCTTCAAAAATTTCGCTATGATGCCGGTCTATTTTTTTTGCCTAAAATGAGTGCTGCCTTACAAAAAAACGCAAAATTTCCCAAAATGTTCAAAATATATTCAAAATTTTTTGACAAATCATAAAATATGTGGTAATTTTGGACAAAAATATTCAAATAGCAATTGAATATGTGAATATATGCATTTTTATGCAAAATATTCGAATATATTCGAAATAAAATTGAGCTTATTTTAAAGGAAATTTTCTGAAACGGAAAATGATTTTATTACTTTTGTAATCGGAATGCAGCAAAAAAATATTTAAATAAATATTTTTAGTTGCCCTAATTATTACCTTTGGCACCATTTTTTATCACAAAAATGATAGAAAGTCATCAATATGTGATACTTGTTAGTATGAGTATGATTCGCATAGGTAAAAGTATCCAATTGAATCAGAAATCTTCTCATTTCCCAGGTACCGAGTTATCCACGATTCGATAATTTCCTTAAAATTTGAATCTGTAAAATTAATTCAATTTTAAAAGGTGTAATTACTTATTAAATGGTTGAAAATTTAAATTCCTCAAATTCCTGTGTATTAAGAATTCCATTCATCATCGTCTTCAAAAATTCGTTATTCGTTCCCTCCTGCACCACTTCCCCCCTGCACTGAAACCTGAGAATCACTGATCATGCCAAAGATGCAACAAAGTCAGCCATTTTGTCTCTACATCCTCACCGCGTTGCATCCCGAAGGGTAGTAACAAAATGCGTTTTGGTGCATTATACGTTTCCGGAAGACCTTTTTTTCTCTCTTCTATTTTTCTCTTTCGTATACCACGTAGAAACCCTACGGCCTATACGTGTAGTGCACGCTTCAATGTGTGAATTTAATCCCCCTCGCTCGCTTTGTGTATAAGTAATGGCCTTCTAGTTTTTATACCGTCGAGTCTTTGATATTCAATATTTTATAAATAGGGTGACGCGGTATTACCCTTTTGTACGTATACGAATTACCTTCGGTATGGTGGGGTAGTTTGATTCTCGTTCAAATATGGATGCTGCGATGTACGATCGGCGAGCCGGTAAAGTTTGATAATTTAATCGCGATCCTTGATTCGATTTGAAAAATAGAGAGGAAAAATGGTCATTTGATTTCATATGGGTTCGTCGTTGTGTGTATGTAATGGGTAATTCAAGGTTATGGAATGTTGAAGCGAAAACCAATTTTGCATCCTACGTTTCGATGGTAATTAGTTATTTGAAAAAAACCTACGTAGTGGTTTTCTAATTGCATATTTATACAAATTTCGCGTGCAAGAGATCAGATTTTTTATGGTGGGGAAATTTTGCCTTCATTTTACTGATAATATTGCATGTTTGATTTGAATAGGGTGGATGGATGAAGGTGCATCGTCGGAAGAGCACATTTTAGGAATTTTTATTGCGTGTCATTGATAATTTCAATTCAGTTTTATTTGTTAAATGGTTGAAAAAAATACCTGAAACTAATGAAAATCAGGTTTGTATCTGAGATTAGGACAGCGGAGTCTTTATCCTGGTTTGAATAAATTGTAAATTTTTCTTTCTTTTCATTTTTTAAAATTTGATTACCTATAAATATTCGAAATTTACGTATTTTTTTTGCTTCTGAAACAATAAATTTCTTCAAAAAATGTTCCTCTCATGGTTCACTTGGCCAATAATCCTTCTTTTATGATGTACCTTATGAAACTTTCCAATTTTACTGAATTTTCACGTCTATCTAATACGGTTTGCGATTCTATTTTTTATAATTGAAAAATTCTAGATTCGAGTTTGTTTTTAGAAATGATTCAGACGGTTTCTCTAATGCTAAAAGGTCGTAACTCCAAAATTCAGCAATTTTTGTTTTTTCGCTGAAATGACAACTTTGGGACGTCCTCCATCTGGCGATAACGTCATTTCAACCCAAAAGTGAAATAAATTCTTGAAATTAAAAAAAAATATGTTGGCGTAACTCCATATTCTAAAAATTTTGAAACTTTTTTTGGCCGTAACTCCATCAAATCGTCTCTCTAATGCTAAAATATCGTAACTCCAAAACTTTACTTTTTACTGAAGTGATAAAAAACTGTATTATTTATGATTTTTGAATTTTGTGGAGGAAGTAATGATTTTAATATGCTTTTTCAGTGTTGAGAATGAATTTCCAATTATTTCTTTTCAAAATATCGATTTTTAATTTGGTGTAACTCCATAAGTGTTCTGTGTTTAAGTGTAAAAAATCGTAACTCCATTTAAAAAATTAAAAATCGGTATTTTGAAAAAAAAATATCGAAAATTCAATCTAAACACTAAAAAAACATAGTGAAATGAACACCTCCTCCACAAAATTCAAAAATCTTAAGTAAAACAGTTTTTCAGCTCTCATGTAAAAAGTAAATTCTTGGAGTTACGTCCTTTTAGCATTAGAGGGACGATATCTTTAAAATTGTTTGAAAGTGTACAAAAATGGTTATTGTTTTAAGGACCTACATATTTGAAATTCGTTTTAATGTCGGTAAAAATAGTTCTAATCATTTTTAAAAATAGGTACCATTAGTTTGAAATAGAAATCAAATTGTCATAAAAAACTTATTGAAATGTGGTTGGAGTTGTTTGAAAAAGAATTAAAGCTGATAAATTGTTAATTGTCAGGATTTGAAAAAATATTCGATTTGTCGTAAAATTAATTTATTGAAATGTTGGAAATGAATGATTTTAGAAGTCTAAAAGCTGATGAAATTGTTATAAAAATCATTAAAAGTGGGTACATTTTTTTTGAAAATGGAAAAGTTGTACTTAAATTGTCTTAATTACCTATGTTGACAAATTGTGAAAAAAATATAAAACTTCAAAGAAACAATCAAAATGTCGTAAAAATTATTAAAATATCAATAAACAATTTTTTTATACAATTTGTTTAGAATGTTGTTTTTTTAAAAGCAAAAATAACTCTGAAGTGTCAAAAACTGTCAAAATTGCTTTGAAAATGTTCTTGAAAAATGTTGAATGTGACAAAAATTTATTTAAATCGGTACCAATAAAATTAGATACATTTTTTTGGGTTAATTTTTGGACAATTTTTCTAAAAATTCAATAATTTTCCTGATAATTTTGTAAAAAGTAATTTGGAAAACGTTGGCGAAAATTTATTCCTCTCCGATGACTTTTAACCAGATTTTCATTAAAAAATTCAACAATTTTTCTCGCATTTTTTACATTTTATCCATTTTTAAAAATTAAAAATATTTTTCGATTTGAAAAAAAAAACTTGAACAATTTTACGATATTCTATGCCATTTTTGAATAATTTTGGACCACTTGCTTAATTGTTATCTTAATGACTTTGTCTTAAATCTAACAAAGTTTTTAAGGGACTTGAACAATGTTTCCTGCATTTTAAGAAATATTTGTCACTATGTCAGAAAATTCTGTTGCATTTCAAAGATTTAGAATAAATTTTAATTTCTAATGAAAAATTCATCATTCTTTTCACAATTTGCAGAGTTTCTATGAAATTTTGAGGAATTTTAACGTCATTTTGAACAACTTTAAGTTTTCTTATTTCATCGATTTTTAGTTCATTGTAAGGAAGTTTTTCAACGATTTGATAAATTTTGCCTGAATTACCTATTTTTATCACATTTTGAAAAATTTTTGCGTCATTTTAAGCAAAGTGCAAGTAAATTCTAACAATTTTTTATTTACCTACTCATAATTTGAAGAATTTTCTTGATATTTAGAAAACGTAATTATAACGTTATTTATTGTAATTTTATCAAATTTTAAAGGAATGTCGACGATTTTTTTCTCTGTTGAAGTTTTTTTTATGATATTTTCAAATGATTTTGCTGCATATATTTTATACACATTTATCAAAGCATTATCCACTTCTTTATCGTTCTTAACAATGTTCATGAAATTTAACAATCATGGGGGGGAGGAGGAGATAGATTTACAAATTAGAATCTTATAGCATTGTTTTCAATTCATGACTAAACTTACCTCATGAAAATCATCCTATTTTTTTTGAAGGTGGTAAAAGTGCTGAAGAACGAGGACGAGGAGATGATTTGAGCTGCAAATTTGACCTAGAAGTTCATATCAGTTAATTAATTTGAAAATTATTTCAAAGGTATTGTCTTAATCTATCGCCATTCGCCAAGCTTACCTGGAAAGAATCATCCCAGTTTTTTTGAAGATAAAAAAACGACTAAAAACTCGATGAGCTTTCCCACGATATTTCATGCATCTTGATGATAAAGGATGACTCACCATCTTCTATTGGCAATCGAAACTGTGTTCCTAATCTAGCCCAGACGCTTTGTGTATTATGGTACTTCGTTGCTCGAATATGTACTACATACCTGAAAAATGATAAGAAATTTTCATGCCTGATAGTAAAGGAATTCTTTTCAAACTTACTTATAAAAATTTCTCTTATTTTATACCCACTCATTCGATGCATTTACCAGTATAGTATAGGGCAGACCTAATTTTCAAATTGCAAATCTAGAGACGAAACATTGGAAAAAGGGAGGATTTCACCCCTCCCCCACTCATATTTTCTCAAAAATTCGGCAAATTTTTATTACAAACTGGCATGAAAAAGCTTGAAATAAGAAAAAAGCACGAATTTTTACAATGTATGTGTACTATATAAAAACACGAAATTTCATAAAATACTTCGAAAAGCACAAAATTTTTACTCCGAAGTAGTGGATTTTTGTCAAACAACCAATTGTTAGAAACCGAATTAAATATTTTCTTTCTAAACATCCTCAATATTTCAAACCTCATTTCCTTCAAAAATATTTGATCTCGCTTCGCGCAGGAAATTTGAATTTACACAATTCATTCTTAAATATTGATGGTATGAATTAAATATGAATCCTCTTTCATCCCATCCCAGAGAATTGAATATTTTGAAGCGGAAAAAAATTGTGTCCTTTCATCTATCAGAGGACCAAGAGGCAATCTCGAATGGAATTTTCAAAAATGTTTCGACTTTTTTGGAAGGAGAGGAGGATCGTTTTTTTTTTCAGATCAAAAAAATTACGAAGTTTTATTTTTTGATTTCAGTACGACTGGTCGGAAAATTTCTATTTTCTTAAGAATATGAGTCGGCAATATCTTCTTTATTAAATAATATTAGTTGGTAAAGTTTTCATTTCCACCCCTCCCCCCTTCCGAGGTTTTTGCTCAAGATTCATGCTCCTAAAAGAAGTTTTTTTTGTGGAAATTGATGTTAGATTCGTGGTTAGAACATCATAATATGCAACAATTTTAGGATTAGAATTTGTAATAGAGCGATTTTTGATTGGTTGGAAAAAATTTTTCATTTTCACCTCCTTCCTCTCTCCGAAATGGCTCAAGTTTCATCTCTACAAGAATCACTGAACATTTAATTCGAATCACTTTTTCCCCCAAATACTTCAATTTATTCGAATATTTTTCATTGCTTTTCGAATCGTGATTTGATATGAGTCAAAAGTGAATCGAGTCGCACTCATTTCTGGAATTTCCTTTCTCATTCTGAATCAGTGAAAAGTCACTGATAAACAGTCAGGATTGCAGCACAGGAAAAAAACAGTAAAAATCAGCGATTTCCAGTTTTCAAAGAATGTTATAAATTTTTCTAAGAATTTCGCTGATTTTTCAGTAAAGGGTACCGGCGGATAAAATAGGCGAATCTGCCCCCGAGCTGAAATTCGAAACTAACCGATGAAATTTGGCTCTTATGGTCTGAAAACCTTGTGGTAAAAATTTTGGGCTCCTGCCTCTCACCTATCCTTAGTTAGGGGCCAAAAAGTTCTTTTTTTCAGCTTTTTGAATTTTTCATTAACAATTTTTATTTTTGCGAGTTTTCAACCAAATTTTTTCAAACTTGCGTGGGTGGTACACTATACTGAGGGGTATTAGTGGGTGATTTGAAAAAAAAATTCGATGATTTCTTCTAACGGAAACTCGTGTTTGAAAATTTAAAATCAAGTTTTTTACATGATGGTTCAGAGGTGAAATTCTGAAAAAAATTTATGTAGGTAGCTAGGTACCTAGTCCCTATATGTACAACGTTATATTTTTTCAAAATTTTCCAGGTGGTAGAACATCTTAAAAAATGCAAAAAAAAAAAATTTCACGACGTTTTTCACTCATTAAATGTCCGTCGTGCAAACTTTTTTTTTCAAATCGCATTCTGTCGCAAAATAAACCTCAAAAGCGTCACTTTTGCAATTTGTCTCATTGCGGTTGCATTCTGCCGCAAATTTTTTTAAATCCAACTTGAACGTTTTGCGACAGAATTATTTGGGTAAATTTATTCAATTGTACGAAAAATACTTTACTTAAGATTGGGAAAAGGAATGTAATTTGTGATATTTTATTTGAGTGATACCAATATTAAATTAGTACTTTTTGAAGGTAGGTTCTTGTAAATTTTATACCTGTATTTTGAAGATTTATACTTCACGAGACAAAATGTGACAAAGTGATACAAAATGCAACCATTTGCGACAGAATGCAACCAAAAATGCAATTTGTCTCATGTCGCATTTCGTCGCAAATCATTAAAAAATTAAACGAGGGGATGGTCATTTTTTGTCAAATTTTTTTTTTTATGTAATTATACCCCAAAATTCGTTTTTATACATCACTTGTCCGATTTTTACTTCACTTCGTAATTTCAAATACAAATAGAGTACAGCAGAAGGCTCAAAATTGAACGTCTAACTTTCTTTGTAGGTAAGAAAAAATTTGTAACAGATCCATGTTCAGCAGCTCAAACTACTTGCATATACCCCATTTGTACGATGAAAGCATTCAAAAAATTTCCACATGTAAATGTGGATAACCCTAGTATTGGCATATTTTTGAAAAATAATTCGTTGGCTTGGAAGGTGAATTTTCAAAATTTGAGTGCTTCGAGTACTTATTTGTACTTACTTGAAATTACAAAAATCGCAAAAAAGAAATGAAGTGAAGTAAAAATCGGACAAGTGGTGTATAAAAAACGTATTTTGGGGTATAATTACATAAAAAAAATTTTGATAAAAAATGACCACTTTATGAGTGAAAAACGTCGTGGAAAATGGGTTTTTGCATTTTTTTTAAGGTGTTCTACCACCTGGAAAATTCTGAAAAAAATATCACGTCGTACATAGGGACTAGGTACATGAAATATATTTTTTTCAGAATTGCACCTCTGAACCATCATGTAGAAAACTCGATTTCAAGTTTTCAAATACGAGTTTCAGCTAGAAGAAATCATCGAAAATTTTTCTCAGACCACCCGTTAATACCCCTCAGTATAGTGTACCACTCACGCAAGTTTGAAAAAATTTGGTTGAAACCTCGCGAAAATAAAAATTCTTACTGAAAAAAAGAACGTTTTGGCCCATAAATAAGGAAAGATGAGGGGTAGGGGACCAAAATTTTTACCACAAGATTTTCAGACCATAAGAACCAAATTGCATAAGTTAGTTTCGAATTTCAGCTCGGGGACAGATTCGCCTATCTTATCCACCGCTACCCTTTCATAAATATTGCTGAGATTTCAGTGAATTTTCACTGATTTCCGGTAATTTTCTCTCACTGGCTCGCTTTCAATGACAATTTTTTTACTGATTTATTACTATGCTGCAATTCTGACTGTTTTCAGTGATTTTTCATATATTTCACTGATTCAGAAATGAGAGAGTAAACATGACCTAATTTTAACCCAACCAGAAAAATTAGCCTTTTTGCACGACGACTCGGAATATTAATTTAATAAAATCGGGGGGTACCATTGAAATGTACCTGCAGTAGCAGATAGACCTGCAACTGCGCCACGTTCCACGTATATTAGATCTACATAAATATCGCGTACACCCCCACACAATGAAAGTGTGTGCGGAAGTTGCATCTACCATCAATGGTCTTTGTTGCTTAAAATTAGAGGGTTCTCTGAGTTGCACAATAAGTAATGTACACTGTACGTAGCGTTGTATCTAGTAAACTAAATAATAAATAGGCTTTAAACTAACGCACGAGACTCGGTAAATATTCATCAGTGACATTGCAACTGCAAGGTACATCTACATACGTAGTACATAGTGGAAGAGAGATTATCCAATGCTGTAAAACCGGTATAACGCGTGCCACTAAATGCAAAAAATCTTTGCATTGTGCATTCAATTCGCTCACCTACGCATTTCATTGTGCTATCGGGCTATTGCGCTATTAAATAAATCAACATCATCCCTATGTACGGAGTACACTGTGTCTTGAATACCGTGAATAGGTATTTTCCACTGTTAAGTCACGCGTACGTCTTACTTTATTTGTAATATCGAGTGTAAAGTGCCTCATCTGTCTTGTCTATACTACCCCAAGTCAAATCCCTCGCCTCTTTGCTTCTTTTACGTTATAAATTCGAATAGGCAGCGGAAAAAAAACGTGAAATTTTCTTAACCGTTGAGAAACGGAAATTTGTTCAAGATGTTCGCGCATATACGAGTATATAGTTCTAGAGCCTGTTTTAACTGATTTTTTTTTTCTAAGCTGTATTGATAATGTACCTAACCCTATAGAAGATTTTTTCAATCAAACCCGTTCTTTAAGTTTGGAAAAACAACAGAGCTGGAGCTCAGTAAACGAGTTTCGAGCTTATTAAACCCTAATTTTTGTATCTGTTCGAAGAAAAGCCTTACAAGTAAAAATATTACAGCAGTTAGTAGACGCTGGAACTGGTTTATGACGTTTTTCGAGTTAATGTCGTTTTATAGTATCTATATAAATGCGTTTCTTGGTATACGAATTGAATGAAATGTGTATCCGATATAACTGTTAAGGTAGTTTTTCGTTGGGATCGGAGGTGAGTTAATTTTCGATGTGGCGAGCAACGATATTTGATGAAAATTAAAGCTCTTTTTGAGCTCAGATTTTGCTCAATTTTTTTATGAGAGGTATGTTTTTGGTTGAAGCCTATCATTGGTACGAAGTTTTGCCTTCCTTGATCCGTAGACCTGTGAGAGAAGCGTTTTGAGTCCCTATAGTTTCTAAAATAGGTTTATTTTCGGGGGAGACGAGGTTTTTGGTCATTTTCACCTTTCCTTCCCTCAAAAAACCCCTTCGTTTCAAATACTCATTTTTTGGTAGAATTTTTTTTTGGAAAATATTGAAATACGCGCCAACAGCCTCCTTGTTCATATGGGAAAATCTCAAAACCGCTACCAGTCGATTCGGGAGGTAGCATGTATGTGTAGGGTAGCTACCACCTCTCAGCTTTTTACCTCAATGCGTACGTTGTGGGCATGTTTTTCAATTTTTTCAAATGCTAGAGAAAAATTTGGATTTGAATCGGCAGTTACAAATTTTGGAAAAATGTGTTAAGGGCGTTTCTTTCGTACTGGAAAATTCCAAAATTTTCTGGAAACTCTGAAACGTCTTAAAACGGCTTCCAATCGATTCAGGAGGTCGAAAATAGAACTCTAAACCGATTCATTTCGAACATTACAAAATCTACTACTAAATCAGTAAAATTTACTGAAGTTTTGGTAGTTTTTCAACTGATTCAAAAGTTTTTTTTTTTTACTGGATGAATCAGTGAAAAATTACTGACGTTTTGGTAGTTTTTCAACTGATTTAGAGATAATTTTTTTTTTACTGAATGAATCAGTGGGGGTGACCCCCCCCCCGGCATCAGAAACTTACGTGAAAAAGTGCCTTTTTAGAGCATTAAAAATCAAATTTTCTCAAAGCTTCGCCTTCGGTTCGCTCGGACATGAATAAAATCACAATTAATAATTATATAGTCAGGAACTTACATAAAAAAGTGCCTTTTTGAAGTATTAGAAATCAGATTTTCTCAAAGCTTCGCCCTCGCTTCGCTCGGGCATGAAAAAAATCACAATTATATAAACTGTTTGAATCAACTATGCAAAAAATAGTTCCCTTTTGATAATCCTAGTCTCCATATCCACTTTGCACCCTCCCAGAAAAAGCTTCTGACGCCAATTCTTGAATTTGTTAAGTATTTTTATTGGTTTTTAAGGCCAAAATAATTAGTACCAATGTAAGTTGTTTGTTCCAAGATTACATTTTTATCAGTTTCTTTTCTTAAACGTGCTATACAAATCGCATAAAAACTTTATAAAGTTTGAATTTTGTGTTTTTTATAGTAAATGGAAATTTGAGGGAGGGGGGGTGAACTTGGAATTCCTCGAAAATTATGAAATTTCGGACCCCCTCCTTGGGAAATTTCTGGATACGCCACTGCAACATTTACTGTAGAAAAAAACACCAGTTGAATCCGTTGAAAGAAAAAAAATTATTACTGAATCAGTGAAAATTACTGAAGTTTTGGTAGTTTTCTAACTGATTTGGAAGTAATTTTTTTAACTGGATGAATCAGTGAAATTATATTTTTTGCAGTGAATTTGGCATTAACATGATTCTGACAATTTCATTCAGTCATTTTCACTCAATTTTGACTTTAAACCATGTGAAAATTAACTGATTCAAATTAAGAGAGAATATATACTAATTTTCAGATTTTTTTGTTGATTAAATCAAATTTTTATATTTTGCAGGCTATTGAGAAAATTTTGAAAATTCAAAAATTTGCCAAAATTCGAGAAATGAACGTTACCACCTGAAATTTTGTATTCAGGGTTCTTTTATGATATACTTTTAATGTATTTTTGTTTCATACTGTCAGTTGAGATACTTCCTCTGTTAGGATTTTAACGATGAAAATTCATCACAGCCACGAATGCTCCGAAAAATCGTGAGATGATTTTTTGAGATGGAAATTCATTCAAATAATTGCCCCACATCAAAAACTCAGAAAAAACGCGGGATGATTTCTGCGATGAAAATTAATCCAAAATTCATCGCAGCCACAAATACTCGGAAAAGTCGTGAGATGATTTCTTTTGAACGAAAATTCATTTCAATAATCATCCCAATTCAAAAACGCGAGATTATTTCTGTCACAAATGCTCAGAAAATTCGTGTGATGATTTTTTTTGGATAAAAATTCATTTCAATAATCTTCCCAGCCCCAAAAACTCGGGAAAACGGGGGATGATTTCTGCGATGAAAATTCATCCTAAATTCATCGCAGCCACAAATGATCGGAAATATCAGGTGATGATTTATATGGGATGAAAATTCATTGCTATAATCACCCGAGCCTAAAAAAATTGGAAAAAAACGCGGGTTGATTTCTGCGATGAAAATTTATCCCAAATTCATCGCAGCCACAAGTGCTCGGAAAAGTCGTGGGACGGTTTTTTTTAAACGAAAGTTCATTCCAATAATCATCCCAGCCTTCAAAATTCGAGATGATTTCTGCGATGAAAATTCTTCCCAAATTCATCGCAGCTACAAGTGCTCGGAAAAACGCGAGATGATTTTTTTGGGACGAAAGTTCATTCCAATAATCACCCCTGCCTCCAAAATTCGGGATGATTTCTGCGATGAAAATTCATCGCAGCCACAAATGCTTGGAAAATTCGCGGAATGATTTTTTGGGACGAAAACTCATTCCAATAATCATCCCAGCCTCAAAAATTCGGGATGATTTCTGCGATGAAAATTCACCCCAAATTCATCGGCATTACGTTTTTGCATAAAAGATATATATATAAGAAAAAAAGATTGCAGAACGAATGAAGTTTCAAGTTGGTAATGATTTTATTCATTTTTGACAAATTTTCTCAACTTTTAACCAGAAGACGTTATGTAAAATTGGGGATTTTACTTCATATATTATATTGAAGCAAAAAATCATTTATCAGCGAAGCTTTTTTTGACGAATTTTTTCTGCTTCAACGTTACGAGTAGTTTTGATGATTTTTTTGTCGTTTTATTGCAATCAGAACAGCGCTTGAAAGATCTTTTTCTAAAGTTCATTTTTGAAACATTTACCTATAACCCACACCCCCCTTTTCTTAAAAATACTGGAGTTTCGATTGTTTCAGTTGAAACTCACGTAATAGTTTTCAAACAAAACTAAAATATCTCATAAATTACTTAATTTGAAAAGCTAAAATTTTGATCGTGGATTGTGTGAAAAACAAAGCTTGAAAATTGTGTGAAATTGAATATAAGTAGACTGTATCCACAAGTTGACTAATCTGCTCTCTCATTTCTGAATCAGTAAAATTTATCAAAAATCACTGAAAAATAGTCAGAATTGCAGCACAGTAATAAATCAGTGAAATTTTTTCACTGAAAGCAAGTCAGTGAAAGAAAATCACTGAAAATTCGCTAAAAACTCAGTGATATTTATGAAATTCACTGAAAAGTCTGTCAAATTTTTTGAATAATCAGTGAAAACCCGCTGAAAATCAGTGTGCTGCAATTCTGACTGTTGATCAGTGATTTTTCACTGATTTGGAATGAGAGAAATGATCGAAATTGTTGAAAAGTAGAAAATGTTGTAATAAATTGATAAAGAAAAATTGAACTATTGTAAAATTAGCTGGAACTTTTTTACAATTTTTCATCAGATTTTTAGAACAATTTTCACTACATTTCTACCATTCTTCAGTATCTTAATGAAAATTTTTTAATTTCGTAAAAAGATTTTTAATAATTGTGTGTACTTAATGATGAATCCATTTTTTTCCCATTCTTTTTATCATTTTTCAAAATGAATTCTAATGATTTTTGAATAAAAAATTTTCACTTTTTCTGTCGTTTTTCTCAACCTTTTTTTGTTTGAAAGTATAACAAATTTTAAAGATTTTTTTTTTGTTACATTTCGAATTATTTACAAAGTATTTCAAATTTTTTAAAAAAGTTCCTGACTATCTCTATGAAGTATTAATGATATTCCGTCAGATTATTAGAATAATTCGGATTGAGGTTAAGGGTTAAACGGTTAGTAAGGAAGTAAAATTTTTATCAGGCTGCTTTAAGGTCTAACGATTTACAATTTTTGTGCTCCTTCCTCCGTTTAACTTTCAAGAATTAAAATGAAAAATGATTTATTTTTTGCAAAAACATGAACATTTTACAGCTGTACGTATTTTAACCACATTTTTAAATACTTTGAATAAGATTTTCAACACGTTTTGAGGGATAAATTGCCTACATGAAAAACGTACGTGGAAAATTTGTAAAATACTACGACCTTTTTTTTTGGCCGGGGAGAGGGAATTTTTATATCGAGTTTGATTAATCTTTTAAATCAATTTTCGTTTCTCTCGAAAAAAAATTCTGGCCACTAATTTTCTGCAATCAATCAACATTCGAAAACCATTACTCTGATAATACAGATTGTAAACAAACTAATTTTTTTCGACTAATTTCACCCAAAATTATTTACTTTAAGTGTACTTATTTACGATATGACAACATTATACGTAGGAAATTTACCATTCTACTGCAATGAAGAATACCTGAAAAAATTATTCACTGAGAATAACATATTTTGCGAAAAAGTGGTCGTGAAAAGACGGGGATATGGATTTGTGGATTTCAAAGATCAGTCAACTGCTGATAAAGCCATCGATGCATTAGGCGGTATGGTATGACTATGAAGTATGAACATTGAATTTTGCTACGTTGATTTAACTAAACGTTAACTTTGCATGGACGTGTGTACTTTTCTGTACTTACTACTTACGTACATTTGTTGTGTAGGTTTTAATTGTAGACGGATATAAATTATTTTACCAGTATTGTATGTAGTTCGTGGGTTATTACACCTTCTATTTTAATTAGTTTGAAATTGGAACAAATTTTTTTTGAAAAGATGCGGATACCTCGTAAGTTATTAAAAAAATTAGCCTTGTAGATATTTATGTAATACAATTATAATGGCCAAAAAATCCATAGAAAGTAGAGTTTATAAAATTTTACGTATTTTCACTGACCCTTCGCAATCCTTGATTTGTTATCCAATCGTCATAGTGATAAACCCATATCGTTATTTTTCATGTACCATTGATAAAAATTTTCGTAACAGAGTAATTAAGCAGAAAAAAAGCAATTATATTATGGTTCGAAACAAAAAATTCAATTCCTTGTTTTCATATGCAATATTTTGATAAAAATGATCATATTTTAGCCACAGATTACACCGATAATAATAGATTGAATTTTTAGCTGTATAAATATCGTGTTTTTGTGTGTTTTCGATCACGAAAAAAATTTCCGATGATCGACGAACCGTGAAAAAAATAACAATTTTTCTCGTATATAAATTCGTCACGGTGTTTATTTTGCATTTTTTATTCGATGCAAATGACGCCAATATGAAGTTTCAAGTTTTGAAAACTTTGCACCGGAACTACTTCACATTCTGGCATTGCATTCGCTCGGCTAGTGAAACTAATGTGTTAAATGTATCGAAAACTGCACTCGTTTGGTATTAATTCTGTAAAATAATAATTTTAAAACCCGAGTCGACTAGAAATTATCCCGTGAAGCTGTTAGACGAATTAGTATAGAAAAACCGCGACCACCCGAAAATTTGCATGGAGCCAGAACCCAGCAGAAGATTAATTATACTACAGAAAAGTATTGAAAAAAAAGTTCGCACTTACCAAAAAGCACCACGATGCGTTGTCTGGATTGGAATCTAACTGTAATCGAATGCGGATGAAAGATTTCGCAGGATACATGGCGATCGGTTTTACTCGACAGTGATTTATACTCGGTTGAAAAATATACCTGGGACAGCTGCAATGTACCTTTTTCTATCTCGAACAAAGACCTACCCCTACTCTTGCTATCGAGAAAATCCCTTAGGTTGCAGGACTCGGTGAAATTTTACTCCTTGGTGGATTGAAATTTCAACGATGTGAATTTTTTCGCTGGTCGTAACGATAGGCCATAAATTGAAAAATTTGGCACATGGCGAAATTTTAAGCCTAGGTTGTCAAATCGATGGTTATTTTTATTCGTACGTGAGGCTGGAACGAATAATTGGGATAATGGCTATTTTATAGACTTTTTTGGTGTTTTTTTTTTCAAATATTTCATTTCAAGGTCTACACAATTAATGCTTACGTTTGAATGTATTTTTTTATGTATTTCAGGTGCTAATTTATACGGTTCGCCGTTGGTCATCGAACCAGCCATATCGTTAAATGGAGCCATCCCTAAGAAACGGTAAGATATTTTGAATTAAAATTCAAATGCGGTAGAACCTCGATTATTCGACATAATTTTGGGACGGAGAAATGTCGGATACGCCAAAAAGTTGGATAACTGAAAAGTATAGTTTTCTCTGGAAAAAATGTCATAAATCAGTTCTTGAAAATTGAAAAAACTTTTTTGGCATGCATATTATTTATAAAAAAGAATAAAACCCTGAATTGAAAGAAAAACATGCTTTAAACCGAAAAATTCAGAAAAAAATCACATCGAAACTTTTAAAAATGAAAAAAAAGTGCATACATAAACAGTAATGTAAAGCTAAATTTGAAAAAAAATCACTTCGATATTGGTAAAAATGAAAAATACTTCGATAAAATCTAAAAAAAAAATTACTTTCTCATTTCAAATCAGTGAAAAGTCACTGATGAGCGAAATTCTTGATTTTTAGAGGATTTTTGCTGATTTACCTACCAAAAATTTCACTGATTTTTCAACAAATTTTAGAGATTTTACTGATTTTCCAGTGAATTTCCACTTATTTTTCAGAAATTGTTTCACCGTTTGCTTTCAGTGAATTTTTTTACTCATTTATTACTGTGCTGCAATTCTGACTGTTTTCCATGATTTTCGATAATTTTCACCGATTTATAAATGAGAGAGCGTGTCGAACGGATACAGTAACATCAAAGCTGAAAAAAAAACATTTTTTTTGAAAAAAATGTGAAATTAATAGCTTTTTATGCAATGTTTGGGTTATAAATTTGTTCTAATTTCGTACTTTGGTTAGGAGCTAAATTTGAAAGAAATCGGATAATAAAACATTATAGTCCAGGCAAATAAGAGAAATATGTATCAAACTCCCCAAAAATTCAATCCTGATTTTTTTTTTCGCGTTTTACGTTCGTAAGTGGTCCACTACACAACATACTAATATGGACACCCCATAACCCTCCGCTACCCCAGAGGAGGGGTAAATGTCTGCTGAAAATCGTTTTTTCGTGAATATTTCCTCAAATAAGCCTCAAAATTGAAAAATAGTTATGAACAATCTTGGTCTCCGTGTAATTTCCTATCAGAAGGTTTTTTGTTTTTTCAAAAACACTCACTTCCTTGAGCAAAAATTAAGGGTAAAAACTCCTATTTTTCAACAATTAACAGCATTTTTTGAAAAAATCGAAACTTTTGTGAATATCTGCTCAAATAAGCCTCAAAATGGAAAAATGGTTATGAACAATCATGTTCTACGTGTAATTTTCTATCAGACAGGTTCGTTTTTTTTCGAAAACACTCACTTCTTTGCCCAAATATTAAGGGCGGAAAACGCCTATTTTTCCAATATTTACAGTATTTTTGTAAATGATGGAAATACGAAGCTGAAAATATCGTTTTTGAATCCTTACGACGCACGCAAGGAAATGTTTCGTATCACCAATAATAAGCAATAACATCGCGTTTAAAGTACTTTTTCTTTCTATAACCTCGATTTTTTAAATGCAGTATTCAATAACCTCCCTTATAATTAACGGTAGAGGTTGAAATTATTGCGGTGACTTTTTTGGAAATACCCTACCAGCATGTATGAAAAAATTACTCTTCACTGGTATAATTTTGGGTACTTTAAACTTCGTATTTCCATCATTTCCAAAAATACTGCAAATATTGGAAAAGTGGGTGTTTTTACCCTTAATTTTTGGGCAAAGAAGTGGATGTTTTTGAAAAAAAACGAACCCTTTCTGATGGAAAATTACACGTAGAACATGATTGTTCATAACCATTTTTCCATTTTGAGGCCTATTTGAGGAGATATTCACAAAAGTTTCAATTTTTTCAGAAAGTGCTGTAAATTGTTGAAAAATAGGTGTTTTTACCCTTAATTTTTGTTCAAGGAAGTGAGTGTTTTTGAAAAAACCAAAAACTTTCTAATAGGAAATTACACGTAGAACAAGATTGTTCATAACTATTTTTCAATTTTGAGGTTTATTTGAGGAGATATTCACGAAAAACCGATTTTCAGCAGACATTTACCCCTCCCCTGAGGGTAGTGGAGGGTTATGAGGGTGTCCATTTTAGTATGTTGTGTAGTGGACCATTACGAACGTAAAAGGCGAAAAAAAATCAGGATTGAATTTTTGGGGGGTTAAATCCTAAAATGACTGGACTATTATCCGACTTTTGGAGGTTGGATAATTTTTTTTGATCGGATAATCGAGGTTCTACTGTAATTCAAGTTGGAAAGTTCTTAGATTCTTATAAATATTCGCATTCGTGGTTTGATTTTTTTAAATCGCGAATACATCCGCAATTCCGCATAGACAATCGAATACTTGTAAGAATTCCTATTAGCATGGTGGATATAGGTGTATTATTCTCGAATTCTCACATTTATTGCACTTTTCACCGGAGATCGTGAGAATAACACTTTATATTGTTATTTTCTCCTACCACGACAGGAATTAGAATAAAAAACGCCGAGTTGAAAATTATCATCGTCTAATTCTGCATAATTATCATTTTTTTTGTAGCGTGCTAGAGAGAGAGGTTTTACAGCAGGTGAATCGATGGTACTTTTTCTCGCTTTATTTCGAGCTATATTAATTATTTTATTTTGTTTATGACGCGACCAAAGTGTTAACGGAGTTCAAACGGATACCAGTTGCAATTAAAACCTATGTAAAAAGCGCCGAGATGGTAATGTTGAAATTTGATGCTGTATCATCTCCTCTTTCTTCGTGCATTTAATACCATTCAAGGACGAACTTGTCGGGTATCGTGATACGCGTGTTATTTCTCATTTTTTAAGCAAAGTTTTGATTTAAAGCGACCACACGTCTTTGTAACAAAGCATTTCTAGTTGGATCTAGTTTGTAGACCTTTTGGGAAAATTGGTCACGTTTCTAGATTCGCCCATTGTCCGATTCCGAAACATTGGTGTGGGTGAACATGCGGAAAATTTTGGTTCTATTTTTAGTCGTGGTTTTCTTTTTGTATTTTTTGTTGCTGTCTTTTTTCGTGTTTTTACGGGTTCCTTCCTACGGTGTACGGAATGTGAATGGAGGGGTAGATTTGTAAGATTTTTTGAGTATATTTTGTATTTTTTAAATTCGTTTTCGGATTGTTAAATCGTGATGTACGTGATTGAAATTGAATGTTGGTTGTAGATTTTGGAAATTTTCGATAGTTTAATTTTAATTTTTATGGAAAAATCAATAAAAAATGTTTTTTTTTAAATTTATTAAAAATTGTAAAAATGTATCAAAAAAAAGTTGATGAATAGTAAATACATAATGGAAATAAAAAAACAAATATTTTTAATTTTAAGAAAGAAAAACGCGAAATAAATAAATTTTCGAAGCACCGAACTTCACTATTTTTGATGGTGTGAGTCTTCGACTCTTCGTCACTCTTGTCATTTTCCTATATTGAGATATAGGTTAGGTAGTCGTTTCTGATCGTTTTATCAAAAAATACGAAAAACTATTATTTTTTACTTGGTAAAAAGGTCATTCTGATCGTTTTTATGAAATGGATCATTTTTGGTCGTTTCGTTAGAAACTAAGAAAAACGATCATTTTCTCTGTGTGGGCGTATCAGGAAAGGGACCTCCCGAGCAAAACCTATTTTCGCCACAGAAGCGTTTCAAAATCTTTCAATTTTTGAACTTTAATGTTTCACTTTCTTCGTTTAAAAGTTGAATATCTCGCTCAATTTTGAAGATAGATGCCTGGTACCACTTTCATTTGATTTCTGAAGATTTTTACATAAAATAGGTCAAAAAATGAAAAACGAAAAATCGGTTCAAAGGTTGACTTTTTGCTGTAAAAACGTTTCAAAAACGTTCAATTTTTAAACTTCAAGCTTGACTTCTTTCGCTTAAAAGTTGAATATCTCGCTCAATTTTGAAGTTAGGGGTCTGGGACCACCTCCCATTCCATTTCTATGGGGTATTTACATATATGTAATAGGCCAAAAAGGTGAAAAACGAAAAATTTGTCGGGAGGTTCCTTTCCTGATACGTCCACACAATAAAATAGTCTTTCTTATCGTTTTCAATAAATGGTCATTTTTGGTCGTTTCATTAAAAACTAAAAAAACAATTATTTTCTCACATAGCAAAATGGTTGTCAACGATGTTCCGAGGGCATATCGTGGGGAGGGGGGGGGGGTAAAAATCTGCGAAAATTCCAACTTAGATTTTCAATTTTCCCAACTGTAGAATACCTAGAGATGAGCACGATGCCGCTAGTAGTCAATAAAACGCGCGTAGCGGTAGCAGGCATCGTGATTACAACTACTTTTTTGTAATCATGACTACTTCCCAAGCGATGCCGCTACTACGCTACTTTTATCGGCGATGCCTACGATGCCGATATTGCCGATACTTGCGATACTAACGTTGACGCATCGCAGATAGCCAGTCATTTGCATGAGTCATTGTAGGTGAAGTCAATTGCAATACCAGGGTACTATAATATAGTACCCTAGCATTTTCTCATTATGGCGATTCTGGCGATTCTTGCGATGCCAGCGATGCTTGAAATCGGCATCGTACGATGCCGCTACTAGCGATGCCGAATTAAAACCAGTATCGTCGCTACTGCGCCGACCCTAGAAGCGGCATCGTGCTCATCTCTAAATTACCTACATCAATAAGATTTCTTTTTTATCATTCCACAATCAACTAAATTTCATGTAGAAGGTAGCTGCAGCGAACATGATTGAAAATTTTGAAAACCAATATATTCAGGGACAAACTAGACTGACTTTGAGGAGGGGGCGGGGAGTGGATGACATAAATTTACAACCAAACTAAATTTTAAAAGACTTGATCTCCTCCTCTCCTCTCATTGTAGTTTCATTGTGAACATGAGAGAGCTAAATTTGGGCCGAGTGAAATGAAGGCGAAAATTTTAGAAAACCTAAAATTCAAGGTGCCATAAAACAATGTTTTGGATCGGCCACTTTTACTTTGAAATTATTATTTAAAGGAGAAATATGATAAGGTCGAGCGCAGCGAGACCAAAGCTTTTAAAAAAATTGATTTTCAAATATTTAAAATGATTTTTAAGGCGAAAAAATATAATAAAATTGGTTGAAATGATTTTGAAAAAAAAATCCCGAGAAAATCTTTTTTGTAGGGTTTGGATTATTTTAAAACTGGAAGAAAAAATACAACAATGGTGAGCGCAGCGAGGCCAAAGTTTTTGAAAATTTTTATTGTTTTTTGTATTTAAAAAAAAAAACAAAAAAAACTATAAAATTCCAAAACTGTTCAATTTTTTTCAACTTGGGAAAATATGAATATAAATGATTAATTTTCCCTTAAAAAATGATCATTTAATTCTGCTTTTTCATTAAAAAAATAATTGCAAATGTTCAACTTTACTAATTTGGAAAAATAGATGTGTAGGTACAAATGGCGAATTTTCCCAACTTGAGAAAATATAAAAGAAATTTCCAACTTGAGAAAATTTGAATATTTTTCAACTTTTGAAAATATGAAAATTTATCAACTTGAAAAAACATATTTCGTCAAGTTTGGAAAATATGAGTACAAATCGGTAAATTTTCCCAACTTTGGGGTAGAAATGATAAATTTTCCCAACTAAATGCTGAAAAATCCCAAGGGAAAATTTTTTTGGCTCGATTTTAAAGTGTTTGAAAGGGTGATTTAAATTGGGTTAAAATTCTCCAAATTCCCAACCTGTAACTTTTCAACCCCTGGTAGAGAGCAAAAAAATTGTATCTAATTTTGCGGTCAATAATCGAGGTTTTCAGCTGATGGCATCATCCAAAAGTGGTAAAAACTAGTTTTTTTTTTCGAAAATGATCCCACTTTAAGGCCTTCTAGCTCCGTATTCTTATGGGCTGGGGGACTAAAATTTTTTCAGGTGATACCACACTCAAAGAAAAATAGTTAGGTACTTCATAAATTTTCGTCAAAATCTAATTTAATTTTTTTTACTAACTATTTTTTACCATATAAGTACTTGTATGAAATTTCAGTGTCCTTTCTGTTCTTCTCCTTGAAATTATATTATAGACTAAACACGAATGTTCACTGTCGAGTTGTAAAATACTGAAATCAATTTTTATATTATTGACATGAACTGGATGTAGTTTTAAAATTTGTTTTACATTCTGATAATGGTGGTTGGGGGGGGGGTGATGAAATGTTGAAATATTTTAAAGGTAATGACGGAATCGCCAGATAGTAATCATTTCTATTTTTCATTTGTTCATCTATAAATTAATAGCATCTGTAAGTACCTAACCTACCTATGAAATGGAATATGGTGTCAAAAAAGGCCTCTTGAAAAAAATTAATAAAATCAGTGTTGCCAGAAGTGAGGATTTGTCCCCAATTTTGGTAAATTTTAAGTTTTTTTTTGAAGCGTGGTGATTCACTGGTGATTTCTATGTCAAGTAATGTTTTTTGTGATTTTTTGTCTGATTTTGATTATAATTTTCAAATTTAACCTTGAAACAACAAAATATTGGGAAAAATGATGAAATTTCGAGTTTTGAATAATTTTTCAAAAAAAATTTGCCTTCACTCTGCTTGGACTTATCGTCTTTACAATTTTTTTAAAACAATGAATATTTTCGAATATTTTTTCAATTCTTTTTCGTAAAAATTCACCGTACTGGATTTCTATAGACAACCTAAAATTGTAATTTTTGTGCTAAATTTTCAGTTTGATTTCAAAATTTAAGCCTTTTTTTAGAATATCAACAAGTTTTATGTGTAATTCTAACGATTTTAGAATATCAACAAGTTTTATGTGTAATTCTAACGATTTTATAAAGAAAAAAAACAAGTGATGATTTTGGGATTATCGAAAACTTTGAACTTGGGATTTTTGAATTTTTCATCTGGCAGCCTGGCTTGAATGTGAAAATCGTGAGTCAGAATTTTATTATCATGTACTTCGTGAAATTACCTGTATTATGATTGTTCATTAGGTAGATACTTTGTTATCCAGAAATTGATAATAAGTAATCAGTAATCGAGTCATGAAAGCACGTAGTCCATTTGAAAAAAATCAAGTGAAGCGTAAATTGACAAATAACTTTTTCTATAAATATCTGAATTTTATTAGCAAATTAAACCTTCAGCAAGTTCGGTGTTACCTCCAAACTTTCAATGATTGTGAATACTTATATATTTTACTTTTAACTTTGAATTGAAAATATTTAATCTCGGATCAATTTTATAAATATTTTTTTTCCAGATTCTAAATTTATAAATTATACTAAATAATATCAAAATTTTCAATTTCTCAAATTATAATTCATGTCTTCTTTAAAACAAATATACCCATTGATAAGATTAGCTGATCTGTCGTTAAAATTCCAACCGAACCTTGATCAATGACCTTTGGGATATTATCTCACATCAATTCGTCTTCATTCTGCTAAACTACATATTCTCGTGGTATCGTAAAACTCGAGAAAGTGTAACATAACGTTTCAAACATACAAAGTATTACGACAAGGAAGAGTAAAAAAAAATAATAAACTGAAACTACAACCTCGCAACAAACATGTACAAACGCGTAAACCAATTTCTGAAGTGAAAAATGATAAAAGAGGAAGAAAAAACACATCCATCCTTTAAATAATTACGCTAGCGGCTAAAAATACTTTTGAGTAAACGCGGAGCCGAGCCGGAGCGCAAAGATGGTTCACAGAGAGTGTGAGTTTGGTAAAGACGAGGGGCCCAGAGGGAGGATTTTATAGATACTTTTTTCTGTGAGGTTTTTGCTATACATGTAAGAAAAATTAATTGCCGGAACCGGTTATAGAGAGAATATTTCGAGATAAATCTAATATAATTTTACCAAGCCAGTTTGAAAACTCAACCACGTAAATCAGTTGGCCGTGTGTAGCGAAATTGAGAGGTTGGTATGTTGGTGCGTGAAAAAGTTCGTCGTCTTGGTTCAAGGTTAAATCATAGGACACTTGTTCGCAGAGAGACAAATTTCCATCGTGGAAATGATTGGTAGCTTAGATTAAGCCTGTGGAAACCGCACATGATGGGAATACGTGGCTTGGAATGGCCAATTGATGTAAATTTTCAATATGCTGACTGCGTATTGTGTGTGCGAGCTCGAGAATATCGCCAGATCGAATGGAGGGTTACTAGATCTTAATTAGTTGTCCAAAAATGGAATTTCGACGATCGAAGTCCAAATTTATTCAAAGTTCAAAAATTTTTCGACTCTAAATTTTGTCAATTTCTTTAATTCTTTTCTTTTTTTGGAAACTGTTTCCAATCTTTAAAATTTTTTTAATTTAAATTTTCCCAAAATTCCAAATTTCCCAATTTTGATTTTTCCAATTTTCTTACAATTTCATATTTTTAAAATTTCTTCCAATTATCGATTATATTTGAAGAAATTTTGAAAAACATGAAGTTTAATTTTTTTTTAAATTCAAAGTTGAAAAAAAAATGTAATTGGAAAAATTTCAAAGTTTGAAAAAAATTTAGGAAAAAATTTCGATTGAGAAGAAATTTTTAAAATATGAAGTTGGACAAGAATTTAAAAAATCAAAGCTGGAAAAATTTTGAAAAAATTTAAAAGAAAAAAATTTACAGTTGAAAAAAATTTAGAATCGGAAAATTTTGAACTTGGAATGAATTTAGACTTGAATTGTTAAGAAATTCATTTTTGTAAAAAATTATCAGAAGCTAATTGGAGGGTCGAGTAAGATCAAGCCTTCGACATTTCATCATTGGAAGGTGTTCTGATGGTCGATTTGACGGCGATATTCACGATTTTACAGCCGACAGATGTGCAAATGGCGGTGGTATTTTCAAACTTTGGGTCACTGAATTTGATAATGACTGCGAGAAATTCTTATTGTAAAAATAGCTCGATCATTAAATATTAATATTCTTGTCTTTATTCGAAAATTTGGAAAAATTTCAACTACACGTATAAATTTTCAATGAAAACGAGCTCTCGGACGTCAACAATGGTAAAAGTCACGTGTATAGTAACGAGACTCCACCAACGTACTCAAAAATACACCACGTAAATCAAATGAAACCATATCTAATGACCTTTCATCCCTAACAAATGATTAATTTTCATCGAATGGTTAACGAGCTCGCGTTGACCGATAGGAAATTTCCTATGGGCTCGCTCGTCACGTCAAAGCATTCGACTAGTTTTCTATTCCTTGCCATGTTCTAGGTCGGCAAAGGAATGCTAACTGGAATCCATTCCAGGCGCAGAATACCGCGTAGATTAATTCATAAATATGCAAAAAATTACGAGTATTTCACAACTCGTACCCGACAAAATACCATCGAGATGCAGATGAATGACCCGCGTACTTTGAAATTAACCTCCTCGCCTTCGTTTCGATGATAAAACAAAGGAAAAAGTATCTTTCGAATATGGAAAAACAAGCGGATTTGCATCCAGTGTACAAATTTTTTCGGAGTATTGTTTGTTAGAATGTAATAGCGAGCGTAGGAAACGTGATGGGTGAAATTTTTCGCAGTGTTGCCTAATTTCCTGGCGGTGGAGTAGGAACTGAAATTTTTTGGTAAATTGGAAATTTTTTCTGCCAAAAAAACTGCCTGGGATGAGAAACAGGTTTGAAATTCTGAGAAAATTGTTCGAGTTGACGTGAAAATTGACGATCAGCATCTAGAAGTTGTTGAAAGATTATTGAAATTAGTTAAATTATCAAAAAAAAAAGTTTAAAATTTTGTAAACATAACAAAATGACGCTGAAATTGATGAATTTTTGAGGTTTTTCTAATGGAGTAAAAGCTCTGAAAAATCGTAAAATTTATGTAGAATATTCTAAAAATTGATTGAAAATTTGGAGAAATAATTTAAAACTGCACCAAGATCATTAGATCAATGAAGTTTTGAAAAATTGTTTCAAATTACAATAGTTGCAGAAAAATTATTGAAATTGTTTGAAATACGAGTATGCTAAAAATTATAATAATTTTAAATGATGCTAAAATTGATGAAATTTCGAAAAATTGTTTTAAATGGAGAAAAAGTTGCAAAAAATATCTCAGAAGTTTGTTAAAATGTTTGGAAAAAGTTCAGAATGGCGTAAAAATTGACTTCAATTTTGAAACATTTTTTAAATTGATTGAAGAGTTGTTGAAGGAGGGTTGAAATCGTTAGAAATTTTTCACAAATTTAAATTGTTGGAAAAATTGTACTAAATCGGTGTATTAAAAATTATGAAATTTTAAAAAATTAGGTTGTAAAAATACTGAAATGTTGACAACGATGGAAAAATAGTTTAAAAATGGAGCAAAAATTTAAAGTTGGACATAATTTAAAATTATGTAAAAGTTACTGAAAAATCTTAAAAATCTTAAAAATGTCCAATGGTTTTTTTAAATGTTGGAAAAGTAGTTCAATACGGTGTAAAAATTGGCCACAATTTAAGAAAATTTGTTAAAAATTAGCCAAAAATTGATTGATGGATCACTAAAGTTGATGAAAATATCACGAAAATGATTCAATGTGTTGAAAAAATTGTCTAAGATGATGTGAAAATCATTAGAATTTCGAAATAATTGTGCAAATTTGATGTATAAAAATTTTCAAATGTTCCAAAAATCTAGAAAATGTTCTAAATTCTTTGAAGATTTGTTGAAAATGTTGCAAAAATAATAATTATTAAGTAGATATGAATAAAAGTGTGAATTTGTACAAGTAATTGTTATACTTTTTTAGTAAATATGTGATTTTAAAATCACTTTTCACGTCAATTTTTACAATTTTTCAAAAATTTGATCACTTTTATTGTATGTTATACAATTTTTGTGCAAGGTTTATTTTCTTTTTATTCATAAAAAGTCAACCCTTTTTTGCATTTTTAATAATTTTAATTACCTACTCTCTCATTTTTGAATCAGTGAAATCTATCGAACAACACTGAAAAACAGTCAGAATTGCAACACCGTAATAAATCAGTGGACATGTTTTCACTGAAAGTAAGTCAGTGAAAGAAAATCATTGGAAATCAATGAAAATTCACTGAAAACTCAGTGATATTTATGAAATTCACTGAATAATCTGTGAAATTCTTAAAATAGTCAGTGAAAAATCACTGAAAATCAGTGAATTTCTCTGATTTTTCCTGTGCTGAAATTCTGACTGTTTATCAGTGACCTTTCACTGATTCGGAATGAGAGAATGCATTTTGAAGAAAATTTTTTGATTTTTTTATCTACCAAATTTTAATGAACATTTTTCGGCTTTCATTTTTTTAACCTGTTTTTTAAAATAATTTTTTTTCTTGCATCTTGGATCATTTTTACCACATTTTCAAATTTCTTGGGGTATTTTATGCAGTTAAAATTCTTTAATACCTATGGATTTTCCTTGATAAAGGTTACAATTTTTCTCCCACGCACATATTTTAATTAGGTACCTTTAACTTTTTCAAAAAAAAATGTGATACTTTACACATTTCAAATTACTTTTTTGTTTTTTGTTTAATAATTTTTTGTCACATTTCTAAAAAAAAATAAAAAGTACTAATTTTTGTTACATTTTTTGTAATTTGAGTATAGCTATTAATTTTTTTATGCTTTTGGGTGTACACCAAATTGAGCAAATGGATACATATGTCGAAACCCCTCCCCTCCCCCTCCCAACTGAAAAAAAAAAGGAAATTTATGCAAGAAAATTACCTACGAATCTTACGTGAACTTCGGTACGAAAAATAAAAACATTTTGAAAACATTTTCACCATTTTTTTTTTCAATTCAAAACAGAAGAAAATAGGAAATAATTCTCACCCGAGCCTTTGCTTTCTCGAATTCAATTAAAATTTTCCAATTTCAAATAAAATTTGCGTAGAAAAAGTCTAAAATAAGTTTTGAAAAATATTATAACAGTATTTCTTCATGGGAAATTTTTTTGGAACTGAGGGGCTTACGAAGGGTAAAAAATGTAAATTTGCCAAGGTCGAAAAAAGTGGGATAATTCAATCTCAAAATTTTAATAGACGTCGCGTCGTGTTTAACCGGTTCGTAATAATTTGAAAATCTCGAGGTGTGCTGCAGAGTAATGGGAGGGGGAGAAGGTCGTTGAAAAAATCTCAGAACGAATTAAAAATGGGTAGCGAAAAATAGTAAGTAATACATTTTATTCAGAATAATGAGCGATGATTTATTCAATGTATACTTCGATAATCACGAAGAACATTTATATTATCGTGTTTCTTCCTCAAAATTATTAGATGTGAATTGTGAAACTATTTAAAAACCCAAAAATGATAGTAGTTCTAAAACCTGGGAATTTTCCGAATCAAAAGTAGCTAATTTTTCCTACCAGGATGAGTTTTTGTGTGTATTATTCGCGTTTACTCCCCTTCTTCTCCTTGCCTTTGATTGTAACACAAGTACCTTGTTTCTTTTTGCCCTTTTAGCTCAGTCTCTTCTTTTGTTTTTCATCAAACTTTTTTCCTTTAATAACGAGTTGACGTGTGTCTATGTAAATTTTCAAGTATTCCAATTTACCCCTTTACCTTTCAAGTATCATATTTTGCCTTTCAAGTGAGCTAATTTAGCTTTCAAAGTGCTCCGCAACAATTATGAAAAAGAATTCAGTATGCTCGCGAAATGGGATATGGATTGTATTTTCCCTACTTTTTCACTCTGTTTGTTTTTATTTTTGAAGTTGGCGAAGTCTGTTTTTGAAAAAGGTTGATTTTTTTGACAATTGTTGCTGCATTAAAAGCTAAAAGTGGAGAGAAAATGAGATTACACGACGAAGTACGAATTAATCAATTCGTGTTATTTTACGAGCGTGATTTTGAGAACCAATTTCTTTCGCAATCATTTTTTTACGACGTTTTACTCTTGTCTTCACTTCTTCGTCAATATCGTCGGAAAAATCTTTCAATCTCGCAGTCTGCGTGACGACCGATGTTACGCCGCATCATCCGATTGGAATTCCAATTCAGGCAATCAAACATGCAGCCTTTCGAATCGGTCGCTTGCAAACTGACCGACTAACGAAGCGGTTACGGTAAATGTTTACAAGAAAGAGTATGTAAAAAGAACAGCACGTATGCGACGCCGAAGGTAACCAAATGTGATATGATATGACTAACACCTGAAAATGAAAATAGACGTATCGGCGTTGCATATAAACGGGGAACAGGTGCTACAGCGCTATAGCAGGTTATTGCAGTATATTTGGCAAATAAACCGCATTTTTTCTGGGAAGGTAGTTAGGTACTGGGTAATGCAAAAACGTAAACTTGATGGTACCGAACATTGGTATAAAGGCAGAACGTGCTGTATAAATTACCAGCCCGAGAGGAAATGCGGTGAGAAAATGATGTTCGATATATCGTTCAACTTGAGTAATATTGTATGCTATTGTGAGACGTTCAATTTTCTTGAGCATTGTGTGAAGTATAAAGAGATGAAATATTGAGGTGAGAATGAAAATGTACGAATATAAAATTTCCTGAGGGTGAATTTTGGTTCCTGAATGAAATGTACTCGTAATTCTTCCTCATACTCGTATTTCCAAAAATACGTATAAAGGTATTGATTTTGAAACCAAATTACTTTACCTACGTAATTTAAGAACTTGATCTTCGTGATGTTGATATTTTCCATCTAATAATCAGTTAACAAATTGCTCCGGGGCTTTTCAAAAACACCATTTGCTGCAAGGGGAGGTTGATGCCGGGGTTACAGCTGCAGTTTGTTCAATTGAGAGTTAGATTTGAAATAGAAAACTTATACTAGAACGAATTCAAACCGAATTTTTGGTTGACTCCTACATCTAAAATTTATCTATGGCTCCAAATGGCTCCATATCAATATTAAATATTGGAAGTGAGTTGAAATTTATTGAGGAAAAATTTAAAATTTTGTAGTCTGACTTTTGATCTTAAACTTTTCAATTTTCCCCATTTTTTCGAGTTTTTTTTGATTGTTTAAATTTTTATACAAAATTTTTTTGAGAATAATAGATTCTGTGTAACTTTAAATAGGAATGCGGATAATTTTTCAGAAATATCAGTTCAATACCTAACCATTCGATTTATTTTTGTTTCGGCCCAAATTTTGTCCAATTTTCGGTCATTTTACATATACGAACTGGGAAGGAAAGCGAGGAGGAACTTGTTCCAGGCTTGTAGCTACGGGAGGGGGGTCCCCCCCTCTGAAACAGTCATTTGCCCCATCTGGAGAAATTTGTCAAAAACCCATTTTTAATCTCGGTCTTGTGAAAAACCAAAATATCTCTATAGAATCCTTCCATTTGGTCATCTGATTCCAATACGCTAAAAAATTTCGATCAGAATCAGTTTCCATTTCCATGCAAAATTGTTGGAAACTTTGAAAATTCTACATTAGATTTATTAATTCTAATACCAAGTTGTGAAAATCTCATTTCAAACATAGTAATATTTTTGGAAATCTTGACAAAGATTCATTAATTATTCTCATAAATTATTCTGAAAAAATGTTTTTTTTTTTTACAATTTTGTGGCATTTTAATAACTTTTGAGATAAATTTTTACAGATTTTGATCCAATTGGGCGATATTCCGTTAGTTTTTTTAAAACTCGTATTTAAAAATGAATAAGGCTGGAAAATTTATCAAATTTTGAACCAGCATATCGTGATTTTGGCCAGCAATACTATGCCTAAGATGACTTTATATTTTTCAAATTCTTCATTTTTGCGAAAAAAAAACAAAAATTGAAAAATTGATCAGGAAATGCTATACTCGGTTTTTTGAATGCAAAAAATAAGAGTACCTAGGTACTCTCTCATTTATAAATCAGTGAAAATTATCAAAAATCACTGGAAAACAGTCAGAAAATTGCAGCACAGTAATAAATCAGTGAAAAAATTTCACTGAAAACAAACAGTGAAAAAAATTATTGGAAAATCAGTGAAAATTCACTGAAAAGTCAGTAAATTCTTTGAAAAATCAATGAAAATTCGCTGAAAATCAACGAACTTTTTACTGATTTTTCCTGTTCTGAAATTCTGACTATTTATCAGTGACTTTTCACTGATTCAAAATGAGAGAGTAGATGGAAAAAAAAACAGATCCTAAATTTTGACAAAAATTGCTAAGATAGTCTACTTTGAGTATGAGACTTTTCAAAAAAATTTCGAGCTCTCTCTCCTTTGTGCTTAGAGAAGAACAAAACTATGAGTTAGGAGACCTCAAAGTTTTGTCATTTTAACTTTTAGATGCTACCACCTGCTGAAAACATTGGTCATCCTTAAAAAAAATGATTCGAGTTTCTACTCTCTGTGCACGATTAACTTCGAAATTGGATACACTTTTTGCCCTTTACAAGCAAGTTGAAAAGTTGCAGATCTCGAATTTGAAGCTTTTTGATTTTTACCAAATTCAAATTTCTCTCTTGAACGCATCAAAAATTGCGAATCAAAAGTGTTTTGGTCATCTAATATATTTTTTGATGAAATTTTCAAAAAAAGTTCACGACAGTGCTGCCAACTGGATTTTGAGTCCCGTAATTTTTATAAAATTTACGATGTTCATTCTGTGGTTTAAAAAGTAAACCAAACATTTTTTATCATTAAAATAAATTAAAATTATTTTTTGAACATTTTTGTAGCAGTATTATCTAAAAATTTTCTGAACGATCTAGAAAATTTTGCTTTGATTTTTGAGGAGTTTGAGTGAGTAATTTGAATTTTGTAAAAAGAAATTCTTGTAGCTTGAAACACGAATATAAATTTTTTGTGAAATGAGGGGAGGGGTTACATTTAATTTGTCTTATGTTTTATTGCTCCACCTGAGATGTCATTTGTCCCTCTTCCTCCCTCCAAAACAACCCTGGCTATGGACCTGGATTGTCCCCAATAATGACAGAATTACATTTTTCAGTCCAGAAAATTTGTAGGATTCAGTCTGAAAATTTATAAAAATACATGTTGAACTTTTTTGATGGTATGTTACTTGTGTTCAGGCTGGGTTGAGTTTTAATTTTTTGCAGAAGGTCTGAGGAGTACATTTCAGCATTATAGACATCCTGACATTTTTTAAACTTGGAGAAAAAGAAAAAAATTTGACGATCTGATTTGGAAAAATTTTGAATTTTTTTTCTTGAAACAGAAGCAAAAGATACAATTATATAATTTTTTTGGTTTAATTGGAACTTTTTTTTTAATTTGTGGAAAATTGCATTTCAAGTTGGAAAATTGTAAAAAGTCTATTTGAATGAGTTAAAATTTTTTTAGTCCGCCTCTCAATTGTCTAATTTTTGTCTTGTCTTATTCTGCTGTTTTGTGTCATTCTGCAATCCACACGTACTTCGCACTGTCGTTCCAGGTTCAAACTTAAAAAAACAAAATTGATAGTTCAATAAAATCATACATAACATTTAATTTTTGTGCCAATCAGACAATTAAAAATACATGTGTTTCGGTCGAATTGTTTGAAAATTTTACAAATAATTATTTTAAACCACCGGCTGTGAAAATCGCATAAATGTTAATGAAATAAAAATTGACTGAAATATGATGAAAACAGCTGAAAATATCCTGAAACATAAAAGTACAAAATTGTTCAATTCTCATTTTCCCAACTTGTGAAAATATAAATACAAATGAAACGCCTGCGCTTGTTTAAAAAAACAACCATAGTTCAAATTTAGGAAATATTTTTATTGCAGTTTTTGAAATGAAATTTTTCGAAAAAACGACGGTGTTAATTTATTTTGAATTTTAAAAAAAATTTCAACGTTTTTCTGTGTTTTTGAATCGAAGGTTTTCGAGCTTTCTATTCAAAAAAGAAAGAGCTCGAAAACTTGGAAGACTTTTGGTTTAAAACACATGGAAAAATTTTTCATTTCAATTTTTGAAAATTAAAGGGGTATTGAACGATCAAATTAACTCTATAGTCCTTCAGTCCATATTTTCAGACTAATATCCGCCGAACTTAATTTTCAGTTGTAGAAACGTGTCTTGCATATTATTTCACACTCACATAAACTTCCTTTTTTGGGCTGTGGTTGTTTTTTAAACGGACCCTTCAAATCAAATGATTAATTTTCCCCTAGAAATGATCACTTATTTCTGATTTTTCATGAAAACATCATGAATTTTATATTTTTCCAAGTTGAAATTTTTTTAATATTTTTCCAAGTTGAAGGTTTTTTTTTATTTTTCCAAGTTGAAAAATTTTTAACAATATGTTCCCAGATTTAAAAAATTGTCATATTTTCCCAAATTGGAAAAATATGAAAATTTTTTAAATCTGGGAACATATAGGTAAAAAATTTTTCAACTTGGAAAAAAAAACCTTCAACTTGGAAAAATATTTAAAAAATTTCAACTTGGAAAAATATAAAAAATTTTCCAACTTTGGATAATATGAGTACAAATTGGTAAAATTCCCCAACTTGATAAAATATGAATACAAATGGTAAATCTTCCTATAAAAAATAATCATTGTTTTCTACTTTTTCACAAAAAAAATAAAAGCACCAGTGCAATTTTCCCAGCTTAGGAAAATATTGAGCACAAATGGTAAATTTTTCCAACTCAATAGTAGAAATGGTGAATTTTCCTCACACTAAGTACTGAAAACTCTTGAGGGGGGGGGGGTGTCCGTACCCCCTATCGGTACATCCCTAATTTTAATTTAACGACGTCGCAGTTTCACGAAAGCCCAACTTGTTTTTCTCCCGCTGTGATACTTTCACTCCTCTAACAAAATTTGATGAAACTAAAAGCCATATATTTTAAGGGTTGAATCTCTTTAATTCGCAATAACGTCGTGATCTCGCGAACACGTGTAAACTTTCGAGTAAAATTCGCCTTTTAACACCTTTTTGATTCTCGCATAAAAATATGTTAGGCAATTTGGCAAATCCGAGGAGTTTCATTGCTGCGAAAAAAAATTTTAAAAGGAGACGAGATAAGCCTTGAAAGATGCTGCATGCAACAGATGAAGCGATTGATTCACTCGGATTCGCTCCGACGATGAATGAATATTTTAAACGATAATTTGGAAATCACTGCGGGTCAATAAACCGATATTATGCTGCCGATATTCAAATTAATTTTTCGCGTCGATATGCAGCTCTGCTGACGAGATTCGAGATAAAATAAGTACTCGATCGTTGGTGGTATACGAGAAAACCTTGACGAGTGTGGAGAGGAAATCCAGGTAAATTCGGGGTGGTTTTTAAGCCGCCGGAGCAGTTTTAAGAAACACTGTATCTGACAAAAGGGTCGCTTTTAAATGAAATTTTTTAAGAGGGGCGAGTGTGGTGCGGTCTTTAATTGAATGCCGGCTCGAAGTTCTTCTTCGGTAAACGTACTACACATATCTTGTTTTTCAAACGTGATCTCGTGTGTGGATGATGCTGTGAATGTGGTAGTGCGCGTTTTTACTACAGTACCGTACGATCCTGGTGTGTGTCCGAGCCGTGGAAAATTTTCTGCTTTCGAGTGCGTGGGTGTGCTGTGTGGTGTAAATTTTAGCTTAAATTTTCGGAAACCAGAGGCCAAATGCCCAGCATGGTGCAAGAAAATAGGTATGGAAGTGTATTCTGATAACGTAATCATAACGGTTTTTCTATCGTATCCTCGAATCGGGCCTCCTTTCGGCTTGAAATCCATTTAAGAGTCATTTAGCAACAAGTATAATCCCTTTGCGAAATATTCCATATCTTTCTGAGATATTCAGCTACATTTATTACCGGTTTGATCGCGCGATTCTTCGCTATACGAATACACGTTACACGTTCCGGTATCGTGAATGTTTCATTAACTGATTTTGATTAGACTTTGTTTTTTATCTGGATTATATTATCGAGTATTTAGCGTTCAGTCGTTGAAATAATTAGCCACTTTGGTACGGTTAATTCGACGCCAGCGTCATTATCTGGGTGCAACTTTTACCCAATATCTCGTATAAAATTTACATGAGCACGAATCTGAAGTTTTATAAGGTATCAGCAACGAATATGAAATATTGTATGAAAGTATTCGGTAGTTCGAGCTGTGGGGCGGTGTTGTGTATTTTTTGAAGAAAAGAAATGTGTTATCGATGAAAATCATCGACAGAGTGTCGCGAATTTCGCAGCTGCAAAGAACACCGCATCAATTGAGCATTTTGGGATTTGGTTAGGAGGTTGCAAAGCATATTTCGCCTGTTTGTGTTTATCGATGGGTTCGAATCGTTTGCGAAATGTCATTCTGTGGGTTGTATTCCAGATGTGGGTAGATTTTTCAGCGACGGTTTCTAGAATGTTTTCGAAGATTTCCTTCCTGTCGAGAATGTCGATGGAGGGATGGAATCAGTTCTGCAATGAAACATATAAATTGGAAAATTTCAATTGGTCGGAATAATCGAATTGATTGTTTGCATTTTTTGGTTTGAGAGAAGTTGAAATTGAAATTGAACTGAAGACGTGAATGATTTTGTGTGGTTGGTTGAGGAATTTGTGTCATCGATGACAATTTGTAAGGAGTGGTGTATTGTTGCGGATTCTCTGGTATGATATTTTATCTGGGTTAGTTGGATGTTGTGATTATGATCAGTGAATGGATGCGGGGGAAAAATTGATATTTTTTCAATGATTGATGAGAAAAATTTGCTAGATTAGAATTCGTGGTGAAAATTTGTCCAGTTTGGTGCTCGTTTTTCTCAAATTTTTATTTACTGCTTACGTCGAATTAGATTTAATGATTAGAACTTCTCATTTCCTTTCAATTTGGGGGCAAAGTATCTCAAGAGTGACATAGAAATTGTGAAAAAGTGGCGATTTTTTTGTATGATTTTACTGTTCTCATTTTATTACAATTTTTAAAATTTTGTAGTAATTTTTGTTGAAATTTTTGTCAAAATTCGGTAAAAAATATGGAAAAAATCCTCTTTTGCAGTTTATTTTATTGTTTAAATTGAAAAAATATGTATTCAACTTGATTAAGAAAACTTTTTTGATCACCGTAAGTGAATCTTATTTTCTAGTTTGTCTCAGATTTGCTGTATGAGATGAGCATATTTTAAGACACTTTTTTTTTTTTTTTTTTGAAAGGTTCAAGAAAAAATCGTAATTTTTGTTCAAAAATTATATTTATTTTAATTAAAATTCTTAAAATATACTTTTTGATGGCATTATAAATTCATTATCTACCTACCTATTTCAAAATTTTGTTTTCGTTTATTTTTGCATAAAAAAAACTTTCAATGAAGAGATCAATGACAAAAAATATGAGAAAAAGGATGGCAAGATTAAAAATGTCATAGATTTCGTTTTTCGTAGAAAAAGTTGACTCTGCTGTGTGGATTAATCTTAGAGTTTGTTTTGTCAAATCGAAATAGAAACATGGAAAATGAACGTGAAAAAATCACAAATTTTTGTTGTTTAAATTCAGTACGATTCTTGAGGTTTTCTTTCCAATGAATAAAGTACCAGGGTGGCATTTGAAACAATGATATACCTGCTTACCAAAAAAAAAAACATATAATTTTGGTATTTTCTCCACTTTTCTCTGTATTTTATAAATTTTCTGCTCGAAAATTTAAAGCATTAGTACAGGTAAATTTTTGTTTTGAAAAGTCCCTTCCTCAAAATTTTTTGCTCTCCCATATTCACGTCAATTTTTTTAAATATTAATTTGTATCAAAATTCAAGTTTAAATTTGGTTCTCGAAACACTGTTTACGAAAATTTTTCAAAAGACAAAAACGTGTTCAGAAGTTCATTGTATTTTAGTTTTTTTTTTGTTTTGTTATTTTGAGTCGTTTTCAACTATTTACCCTTTTAAATTTTAATGAGTAAATCACTGAAAATCGTTAGAATAAAATAGCTGTATAGAAAGCAAAATTCAAACTCAAATTTAAACTTTTCTGAGAAAAAAAATCGTCCAATATTTCCTTCTCAGAAACAGGAATTTTGTAATTCATTGGTTTGCGATGTTAATACGTTAGGAATTAAAGAAAATGATCTAAATGAAAATGATACACACTTCCTAGAACGTATAAATATTAGAGTAGGGGAAGGGGGTGGTAACACAAGCAAGGAAACATTTTCAAATCCATTGCTTAACAATTTAAAAAAATGAAAAATCACGAATTTTTATTTTTGAATTTGGTCAAACACTTCAACTTATTACTTACTGGTTACTAATTTTTGCAAAAAAATTATACTGCACGATGAAAGTTTCGTTGGCTGGAAAATTATGATCATGATAATCTTCTTTAAATATTTTTACCTATTTTCGGAGAAAAATCGTAAAAATTTAATTTTGAAACATTTTTCTACGTACTTTTTTTTTGAAGTTCGTATTTTTTTAAACTATATTTTTGGTCTTAAATTATTCAACTGTTCTAGTATTTTTTGAATGTAGATGAAATGAACTCCTCATTTTCTTTTCAAAAAAGTGAAGACGCCCCTGAAAATGAAAATGTGGATCAATGTAAGTTACTTGAATGAACAGAAGTATGCTGAAGATTTTCAATCAACTGAATAAACTGATTTATCCTTCCCCTTCCAATTGATATTTCAACATGTTGTCAGATTCTATAAAAAATTGGGGAATTTTTTCCCCATCAGAGATGACATCATCGTATAATAATAACTCTCTTAATTTGAATCAGTCAAAAACTAACGATTGACTGATTGAAATAGACAGAATTGAGCCACTGATTGGCAGTGAAATTTCACTGATTCCACTGTTAATCAATGAAATTTGACTCCCAATCAATGAAAAATTACTGATTCAATTAGTGAATTTTTATTTTTGAATCAGTAGGTAATTTTTTCTCAACTACTGAAATGAATCAGTAAAAGTTTCAATTTACTGATTAAATCAGTAATTAGTTACTGATTCAATCAGTAAAATCAAATTTTCACTGATTCTTTTCAGTAGTTGAGGAAAAAATTACTGATTCAGAAATGAAAATTCACTAATTGAATCAGTAAATTTTTCACTGATTTCCAAAGTGACTCAATTTTGCCTTTTTAATGAGCCAATTTTGACTGATTCAAATTAAGAGAGAATATCTAATGTGATTTTGAAAATATCCTTCTAAAAAAATGATTAAAATCCAATCTGATGAAATTTGATTGAATTTAGTATACTCTCTTAAATTATAAATCAGTGAAAATTCACTGATGAAATAGTTAGAATTGAGTCACTGCAGAAATCATTGAAAAATTACTGATTCTTTTATTAGTGAATTTTCAATTCTGAATCCGTAATTTTTTCTCATAATTACTGATTCAATCAATAAATGTAAATTTTTACCGATTTATTTCAGTAGTTTTTGAAAAAATTACTGATTCAAAAATGAAAATTCACTAATTGACAGTAAAATTTCACTGATTGCAATAACTTAATTCTGGCTACTTCTTCAGTGAATTTTCACTGATTCAAATCAAGGGAGTAGAACACGTATTTCAGTAGTTTTTGAAAAAATTACTGATTCAAAAATGAAAATTCACTAATTGACAGTAAAATTTCACTGATTGCAATAACTTAATTCTGGCTACTTCTTCAGTGAATTTTCACTGATTCAAATCAAGGGAGTAGAACACGAGAGATATCTGATTAGGTTAGTTTAAATTGAATTAAAATTAAATATGTGTGCTTTCATGTAAATGGATTTGTAATCAGATTCAATTCATCCAATCATTTGAATCTGATTTAATTTGAAAATTTTTCTGATTGCTTGGCTCGGATGATGACGATTTTTGACTCAGTTAAATCAGAATTTTATTTAATCAGATTTAATTGGAGATTCGATATGATCAGATCGAATTATTCATTCATCAGATTGTACTCTAATTTGATTATATTATTTATGGTGTATCAAATATTTAATTTCAAATTTTGAATGCAACCAAGTTCATTGTTAAGGGGTAATGTAATTTCAATCTTTATTTTTTTGAAAAAATTTATTTTAAAACCATTTAAAATTGAAACGATATTAATTTTTTTTGGATATTGATAACTTATGAAAAAGATATTAGATGATTCTGCCAAAATAATTTTCTCAATTTTCATTACTCATTAGTAAAAAATTTTCGTTTTAAGTTCCATTTTTACGTAAAACTGCCAAAATTGTTTTGAATTGCTGAAAAAACACTCATCTTAGAACTTTCAAGCGATTACTGAAAGACTAAAAATACTTATCACGAATTAATCCAATCGTTCGGAGAGATGTAGAATTTCATACCTATTACCATAAATTTAGAATTAAATTTAGCTTGGGCGGAGAGGGGAAGAGGGTCTAAAGGTGAAAAATACGTATTTTTTTTCAAAAATTACTTTATTTTATGGACCTATGACTTCATTTCCAGAAACCAGCAGGAGCTAAAATTTCATATAGATGAGTCAGCAATCAAATGTTTTTAAAATAAAGAAAAATTATCAAATTCGATCTCTTTCGACTCTTTTTGATCCTCTCTAATTTCCATTGACTCGCCATTATCTCAACACTGCATCTTGAATTCTTGATTTATACTTCCTCAACTTGATAGGTACCATTTTTACCAAAATAATCAGTTTTACCCGCAGAGCAGTTCCACATGCTAGCCCACTGCCCAAACACCATTATTCGCCAAACACAAACGGAAATACTCGGGCAATTAGAATAATCGTCGAATTTATATTATCTCGAAATGAAAAAAAAAAAAAAAAAGGTAAAGGAGATGGAGATATTCGTACTGATGACTGTTTGATTATACCGGTATGTTCTCGAGACAACGTTGTTTAATTAACCGTGTCTTCGGTCTTCGAGCAGATTGATGCGGTATTCTGGTGGTTTTGCGATCAACAATACGAAATTTCTAATAGCTTGGTTTTTACGTCATTTCTAGGTGTAGTAGATACACGTCGAGCTCTATTTATCTCCCGTTGTAGATATATTTATTTGGTATGCATTTCTCCTACCTATATGGTGTAGAATAGATTCTTGTACAGACGCTCTGCCAGAAAAAGACAAATTAATTATCGAACTCGTATGCGAATAGAGAGAGACTGGGGCACATACGTCCAGCATCGTTCAGGCGCCTGATGCTGTTGCAAATGTACTAAAATTCCTTGAAATGTCATTCCAAATGAAAAGAATAGTCGATCTGGGAACCAGTTTCTATTGTTGGCCTGATTTTATTCTACTATTTTGAAAGGAAATGGAAAACAATTAACGGTGGTTCCAATACAAATGCAGGTATTGTAAAACTGTCGAACTTTTTTCTAGTCAAAGGTCCACTTTTGTATACTTTCTAAAAAGTACTTGTATCGTTTGAGAATCCACAAGTTGCAACTCGTTGTCTTCTTTTCAGAAATCCATTAAAATCTTAACTACCTACTTATTTGAAGAAAATTCATGATGTACCCTCGATGGTATTTGTATAGTTTTTTTTATTCTTCTTCGTCGGGGTGTAATACCGGTTTTATTTCATGCAACTGTACATTAGAATATGGCGAATTGCAGGCGACTTATTGGTAGAGGCTTCGTTTGGTCAGTGATTATAATTGGAGTTACCCAAGTACTCTGTACGCGATTTGCAAACCGGCATCGCCATTTTTTAAGCGGGTAATTTTACAAAATGGCGGAATTAGGGGGTCTCTTTTATTTCTCCTTTGGCGCGGTTTTATTTATCCGGCTGTTTGTTTTTAACCCTTTCGTAGCGTACGTAATCTAAAATCTGACAAATGTTCGAACGTATTTGAGTGTTCCTCTTTGAATGAGAACACGTGCTAGGTTTTGGGTGATCAATATTTGCTAACGAAACTGAGCATATGGGTGTTCTAATTAGAAAATAATGTATTAGTCGAATTGACGTCGGAGTAATTATAATTCTAGGTATAATAATTTCCATAATCGGTAGAATTAGGTGTGGAAGTAATATTAATTCATGATCTGCTAATTTCGTTCGTGGTATTTTCAGTAAAAAATGTATACGTAACCTAATTAAAAGTAATCAATTTAAAGTTATCAATTTTTCAAGGAAGAATTAGTCAAATCTACGTATACGGTGTGATTCTTAGATTTAGAGAGTATTTTCGTGGGAAAGAACGAGGAAGGCACATTTATCATCATCTTATAAGAAGAAGGGGGCAATTATTCATTGAATTCGATTCTTGATATTTCAGGACATGGGGAGAGTGGGGTGTTTCATGTATTATCATTTTCAAAATTTCAAAATCTGATCCCTTCATTTTGATGAAAAAATGATACTATAAAAAAATTGAAGCAAAAAAAAATTTTTGAAAAGTGGGGCATCCAGGGTTGAAAAATTAGAAATGTGAAAAAATTGTTGAAATAGATCTATTTATTTACCTATTCGTCTGAAAACCATTGATTTATTACGAATTGAAATATCCTAAAATTGTTGCATTTGATGCTTTAAAAATTCCAATCGAACGTTGAAGTTTTGAATATTTTTAGCAACATTTCGAAAACCTCCCTTTTTGCCCAAAAATGGTCAATAATCGAAAAATTATTCGGCATTGCAGTTCTATTTGACTGTTGCAATTTTTTTTGGATGGGTTCAAACTACTGAGCTATTCCATACTAAAACAGACCAAAAATGAAGTCGGGTCTTTCGATTTCGCTCAAATTTTTTTCACAAGTTCCCCTTGGTGGTCTATTCACAAAACCACGATAATTTCTTTTCTAACTTTCGAGGGGGCGGGGAGGTGGGACTCGAAATTTTTATGCAATTGCGATTTTTAGCCAAATTACCCAACTTTTAAGGCTCATATCTCGAGATAGGTTGTACTTGGGGAAAAACTGTTTGCGGGGTCTGAAAGATAATTAATAGAAGATCCAAAAACGGTAATCACATTTTGAAAAGCTCAAAGTTGAACTTTGGTGGTGAAAGCTCAACTTTCATGATAAGAACAAAAGATGAAAGCTACCATTTAAAAATCTGAAAAAATTATAGTGAGTAGCCTTTTTTAGCCTTTTTCAACCAACAAATTTTCAAGATGGGATCTCTAGACCCCTGGGGGACAGGGGTCCACAATTTTGACCCAAATTCAAGAAAATCGAAAAAGTGAAGTAACACATCGATTTCTACTGATTCGAAGGCGCTGATTCCGAATACGTACTCAGTTTTTTCATCCGATCCTTCTGAACCTCCTAGTAGCCACCTTGATAGGGTCAAAATTCGGAAAAATTAAAAATAACGTGTGACCTGTCGTTTGTTAGGGTTTTGAGGGAGCCGAGTTCGAAAATGCGCTTATTTTTTGGATTTGACTCTTTAGAGCCCCTCTAGCCCCCCCCCCCCCCCAATTTTGGGAAAAACTATGTCGAGAAAATAAAATTTTGTGTTGCATTTTGATTCTAAGTTCTAACTAATATAAGGGTGTAGAATTCGAATATCGACTTACTTTTTAATCCGACCCCCTCCCCGTGCTCCAAGTTCTTCCTCCAGTCGTAGGTAATCAATACACGGAATTGAATACGAGTATTTCAAAAAATTATGGGGGGGGGGTGGATCAAAAAGTAAGGTAATATTCGAATTTTAAGCCCTCAAATTAATTAGAATCGATATGCCACACGATATTTTCTTTTCTCAACATAAATTTTCCCAAAATTGGGGAGCTAGAGGGGCATTAGAGGTGCCCATAATAAAAGGAGATGTTTTTGTCATATTTTTTGATATTTTTGACGTGATTTTTGATATTTTTGACGAAAATATTTCAGCCTTCAAGATACTTTTTCCTTCTAAAAATTTCACAATTCATTCTCAAAATTATAGTAAGTATAAACCTCTTTCTCTTCTCTTCTCTTTTCTTCTTCTCTATAGCCCAGACAATCGAATATTTTGATTGGAAAAAATCTTTCCTTCTCATTTCTCAGAGAACTTGATGGTGATCTTGAATGGAATTTTCAAAAATTTGTCATTTTTTTGGAAGGGGCGAAAAAGGTCATTGAGGAATATAGTTTTTTTGTAAGTTAAAAAATAGCACAAAAAAGCACGAATTTTTGTTTTTTGATTTCGGTACAACTGGTCCGAAAATTTATATTTTTTGAAAATATGAGTTGGTAAATTTCTTATGTTCACCCCCCTCCCCCCTCGAGTTTTTATCCAAGTTTCGTCTCTATCACCTTGCCCCTAAAAGGGGCCTTTTGTACGTAGGAGCTGATGCTAGTTAAGTAGTTAGAACATCATATGCAACAATTTTAGAATTCGAATTTCAATTTTGATAGACCATCTTATATATCCTTCCCTAATTTGAAATTTTTGTGTGGTGTTTTTCGAGTGAAAGGGTTATTTATTGAAAGTAAAACATCGAAATTTTGAACCAAAAATTTTCTCATGTAAGTACTTAAATTTGATACACTGTACCTGGAGAGGAGGGGGAGTAGAATTATGTTTATGATGTTTTTCCAGAGATGACTGATGGGCATCATTTTATGACTTTTTATTTTAAAAAAACCTGTTGCATATTTTTAGATAGAATTCAATTAGAGGTAGATAGGTATTTCATTATGCTAATGTAATGTCAGATTTTGAGATATATTCTCGACTGTTCAATAGTTTCATGGTTTGTCAAAATGTAGAATTTAAAATTTCATCAACTTCCTTCAAATTCAATTTCTTTTAAATGAATATTATTTTTGGTACTAAGGTGGGGAAGGTCTGTTTAAAATTTTACATTTTTGACGAGAAAAAAATCAGTTGTAGGTAAGAAAATGAGTTAAATCACTACAAAATACATAGTAGATAAATGTTCGAAATTTTGAAAAGTTTGATTATAAAACTACTTATTCGAAAGGTCTGCGGAGTCAAGCAGTCAAATGCGGCAACAGCAGCAACAACAACAGCTTATTCGAAAATGTTTCAAAATTTGGTTTTTTAAATTTCATAAAAGTTATTGAAATTAAAGAAAAAATTGAAGAATTTTTTTTAAATTTGTATTTATCAAAAATTTATTCCTAGAATATCAAGAAAAATGCTTCTTTTAACCCTATGTAGACCACCGGTGCCAAAAACGGCACTACAATGCATTTTTCAAAAAAAAAACCACCTGGTGCCAAAAACGGCACTACAATGCATTTTCGAAAAATCCGTTTTTGGCACCAGGTGGTTTTTTTTTTGAAAAATGCATTGTAGTGCCGTTTTTGGCACCAGGTGGGTTTTTTTCGGTGGTCTACGTAGGGTTAAAAGTACAGGAAAATGATATTAAAATAGTTTATAACGCAAGAAAATCGTTTGAAATTAACGTAAAAACTAATAAAACCTCATCGAAAAAAATATATTATCTTATTTTTGCTAAATTTTAATTGTTTTTTGGCAATTGAAATTTTTTAAAAACGTTTTAAACGTTTTTTCAATTCGTTTGTACGATTTTTCGATTTTTTGTTCAAGTTTCACCAGTATTTCAACTATTTATAACGATTTAAATATTTTTGTGTTTTTTTTTTATTTTTTATCGATATTTAACAATTTTTATTACATTTTGAGTGTTATATTGAAATTTCATAATTTTGTTTGCAATTTGAACCCTTTTTACAGCATTATTTCAAACATTTTTAAATACTTTAGACGATTTTTATTATAATTCTACTTTTTTGAGCTATTTTTCGATATTGTCATTTGAAAATTTTTGCAATTTTTTCGACAATTTGAATCGTTTTTTTCAAATTGGAAATTTTTTCATGATTTTCACTGCTCTTAAATCAACTTCAATTCGATTCTAAGTACTTTAAAGGCGGTTTAAAAATTTTCAAAATTCGTTAAAATCAATTAAAATTAGCAGTAAGTATAGGTATGTGGTTGGAAGTTTCTTCACATGAGCAAACTTCCTGTGGGGGGGAGGGGGGAATTATGAGCTATTTTCGCCAACCCAAAATTTACAAAAAAAAAAAAATCGTCTTATTTATTAGGTACCTATATGGTGTGTGTTCAAATTCGAAGATTTTCAAGTTATTCATCAAAAAGTTGTACGAAAAACTCATACCCACAGACGTATCGCAACCGGAAGTTAGTCAAGTTAATCCATCACAGTCCTTCCTTATCGAAGTTTTACGAAGGTAGCAAAAAAAAGAAAAGAAAAAAATACTCGCTTTTTCCCATCAACTTTGACGTCCTCCTGATGGAATAATTTTCATTTTCGAAATTTATTCAAACCAATGGCGCAATTACGAAATCGACTTTCTATAATTCGAATTTCAAGCCCTCCATTCCCTTCGCCGTGGCCGAGTCCAAACTTGGAATTGAAAATTGGCGATGACATAGTCGGCGTATATGGGCTACAGCTTGGGCACGTTGCCATAAATCGCCGCCAGTCAATTACCACTCGAGATGATCTATAAAAATAATTCGACAGTCTGGTTCTTATCTAAAATATGTACGCGAGATTATTTCATTATCAGTTCAAACGATTATCAAATTAATATCGATTTCCTGAACGGATTTATGATTTGAGCAGGAAAATAAGGAAGTTTTCTTGGAGTTTGACGCTTCTTTTTTTCGAAATTCCAATTAAATAACTCGCGAGGCTAAAGATACAGAGCGGAGTAAGAAAAATAAAAACGCGTTTTTTGAAAAGAGAGCCGAATTGTGATCGGTTGACCAGCGCGGGGTATAAAGATGGTATCACGTTTACAGCAATATAGTTTTTTCAAGGTTAGAACACGAACACGTTCCGGTATCAATAAAGGGACTATGGTAAAATAAACAGTGATGCAAGCATCACAAACTTTCCGGACAGGTGTAAAAAAAATCAACGAGCGAAAAACGTAGGTACCTACTTGTCTGAATTTTGCCCATGAAAAAAAAAATTAACTAAATCAATTTCGTGTATCATTATGTTTGCCGGGAAAAAATATCAGTTATCTTGAAAGAAAAAGACAAAAATGCTGACGCGGGATACATATGTTTCTCACTAAATACGTTTCTCCATCGATAAGGAGAGGAATTATTATCGCGTTTTAGATTACGATTACATGCAATGTAACGCGGCAAATGACCAAACTCAAAGATTTTTGCATTAAATTGCTTGTAAAATTTTTTCTACTGAACCTATCGATCTGAAATTTTGGCGTAGCCTTCCTTTGTTCAAACCTCAACTCCCATTTTAATTTCAACGAAATTTATCAATTAGGACGGGCGTAATCGTGTTCACAGACACTTTTTTGTCCCACATACATACATACATACATACATACATACATACATCCATACATACATACATACATACATACATACATACATACATACATACGGAACATCACCTGGAAAATGGTCAAAACAAACTTGTACAAAATCAGATTTTGTCTAAACTCAATATTGGCGAAAACGAATTTCGACCCGAAAACAATACTTTCCTTACAACGCTTCGCGCTGTCCGGAAAGTAAAAATGTGTACATGAGGCAGAGTGTTGGAATATGATGATGCGAGGCTGCGAGAGTACACAGAGGAGCAATAGGCATTTCATTCCGGTGGTTCTTTTCACTGTATTTTCGGTATACCTTTTATATCGGTAGAGGTACGTGTTCTTAAATATGTAATATTAAACGTACCGAAATTAATTTCTTTTAAACTTCATTACGCTCGATTACACCTTATGCCTTGGATGGATTCGTTAAACGAGAACGCGTTTAATAAGTGTTCAAGAGCTGGAGAGGTTTGAGAGGGGATTCTTCGCATGATCATTGTTTTTCGTAAAAGGTCCGAGGAAAAGAAGGCTGCAGGAGTTTTTGAAAATTTCAACGAACTGAAGTGATTGGGATTGAAGGATTTGAATATGTGACTTTGTCTCGGTAAATAGATTCTTGAAATTGATTTTTGGAACCTCTTAGGATAATGGTTTTCTCTATGTGGGTTGACTTGGTGTAGGAAGAATTTCCGAATTTTGGAATAGATTTTAATCTGAAATTTGACGCGTATAGAGGAGGGGGAGGAGGCAAGTGGTTCCTCTCGGACATTTAAAAAATGGGTACATAATTGGTCATTTTTATCAGATAGCAAAAGTGCCATTGTTTTGCCTGACCCAAATTGTTTTATTTTTTGATGAATTTGGAATTTTTTTATTTCGAATGAAAGAGCTTTTTTCAAATTATGTAATTTTTATTTTCGTCATGTAGTGATTCTCAACTAGATGAAAAATATTATTTTTATTGGAAAAGGTAGTTTGGATGATTCAGTTTTTCGTTCCTTCAAAGATCAAAAAAACGGAAAATATGAACACATGAAGTGAAAATTTATTTGAAAAATGCCTCTTTTATTTAAAACAAAAATGACCTCGCCAGTTTATTTAGCGCCTTTATGACGATTTTTTTGACGTTTTTAGTTCCTTTTTTGGCCACCGGATGACCAGATGTCAACCATCTGAGTTTGAACTTCTTTTTTTTTTTCATTCAACCCTTTTTAAACAAACTAGATGTTTTTTTTATGTAAAACTCTTTATGCAGCTATTGGGGCTAGAGACGTTTGGATTGGTGCTTGGGGATTGTAGACCTGTGTTGAAAAAGGAAGTTGGAATTTTTTGGATTTTTTGGTAATCATCTTTCAGGATTTCGATAGAGTTGGTGAATGGTGAGAGCGTGGAGCTGTGGATCTTTCTGTTTGGAATTTTGAACATTGAACAAGGATGTGCTGTATGGAAATTTGAGTGTTGCCTGTATTGTATTCACCAAAAAATTCAAATTTTAGGTTACATTTCATTGCGTTTTGAAGTAGAAATGTCTAACCCTCACTCTGCCTGGGAAAAATAATTGCATATCTGTTGTTTTCTAAAATGAACATGTACCTATTTTAAAAAAAATTGTGGTGAAGGAAAAAATACCGTGCTGTCCAGATAAATTCTCGAAATCTAATTCTAAAAAAGAAAAACGATTTTTAGAGATTTTTTCAGTTCTTCCTAAAAAGTATAAAAATTTTTCTCAGAAATTTAGTTTTTAGACGGGAAAGAGGGTGAATTGTTGAAAATGTAACAAAATATTGAAAAATAATATCAACTCTGGGCATAACGTAGCCAGGCAAAGCCTTCATTGCAAACTGTCTAACAGTCCTGCAAGTCCTTGTTTGTCCCTCTATTTTGTCAAAAATGTCAAAATGTCCTATACTTTTTCTAATTTTTTTTTCAATAAAACTCTATTTTTAATTTCTTCCTTTCGGAATTTTGGAATTACTTCGTTTTAAAATTGTTAAATTGATTTTTTTCAACTAGGTAAAAAAATTATGTAAAAAAGAAATGATTGCTCCTGTTTCAAAAAATGGAATGTTTGAAAAATGTCCTTCTAAAATCTTGCTTTTTCATTTTGCATTGCTTTAAGAAGAAGCTTACAAATTTTTTTGGCAAGAAAATTAATTTTACTCTCTTAATTTGAATCAGTCAAAAACTGAAGATTGACTGATTGATATCGACAAAATTGAGTCACTGAATTGGCAGTGAAATTCCACTGATTCCACTGTTAATCTGTGAAATTTGATTGCCAATCAGTAAAAAATTACCGATTCAATTAGTGAATTTTCATTTTTGAATCAGTAATTTTTTTTTCAACTACTGAAATTTTTATTGATTCATTTCAGTAGTTGAGAAAAAAATTACTGATTCTAAAATAAAAATTCACCAATTGAATTGGTAAATTTTTCACTGATTTCATCAAAATGACTCAATTCTGCCTTTTTTAATCAGTCAATTTGACTGATTCAAATTAAGAGAGTACATAAAGCTGACAAAATTTTTAAAGATATTCAATGTTTTTTTAACGCTATGTTGACCACCCGTGCCAAAAACGGCACTACAATGCATTTTTCAAAAAAAAAAACACCTGGTGCCAAAAACGGCACTACAATGCATTTTTGAAAAATCCTATTAGCATTGTAGTGCCGTTTTTGGCACCAGGTGGTTTTTTTTCGGTGGTCTACGTAGGGTTAATATGAACTTAAATAACTTACTGATCACGAAAAAATCGAAGCCGAAAATTTTTACAAAGAAGAACTTTCTGAAGTTTAGAAAATGTTTTAGATTTATAGAAAAATTAAGAAGACACTCGCTACTAAAATTAAAAAAAAAGCACTATAGAGAAAACGCTGAATTTATCAAGGTGAAATTATCAAAAGTTGGTACTGTTTGCCGGGGGGGGGGGGGGGGGTCAACCGCTTAGGGAATCATCGCACCTTTGATATGGAGTTGGAAATTTTCAGTACCTAGTTGGCATTGCAATTTTCTGTGATTCTGCTAATTAGCCCCAACCCAGAAAATTTATGGTTCCTGAACGTGGCAATGATTAATACTGATTTTTATACAAATATTATACCTATTTTGAGGTACCTATCTTTCCTAATATTACTCTTCCAAAAGTTATCAAATTATCAAATTGGAAATTTCTAACGAAATTTTGTCTCACGTGACCTGCAAGTCATTTTTACATTTGTTTTAAAAAAATATTTCAATAATTGTTATGTTTGCATTATTCTTTTTATTTTTTCCATTAATTTAAAACGTTTATTTATTTTTTTGCTTACAGGTAAGCTGCTGTAAAATTATTTCGCTCTCAAGCGTTTTCTTCCTATGATTAGTAAGTAAACTTTTAAAATTCTTCAAGTTGATTTGTTCGAATGTTGGAATGTTACAACTTCTATGAGCTTTTTTGATACGGGTTTGGGGTAAAAATACTTACCTGCATGTTTAAAAAATGACTATTCCCTTTGAAAAATGCTAAAATCTGGATTAGGTCACGAAGAGCTATAATGGAGCCAAGAGGAGGGGGGGGGGGGGGAGTTTGTAACAGAATGAAAACTTTCTGTTTTTTTTTTCTGATGTTTTGCAACTTTATTTATTTTTTGTGAAATTGGTTAAAAAATAGTTTTTGAACCAAAATTTATTTTGTATCAGCTTGATTATCCACTTATTCAAGAATCAAATTAGGGAAAGATTCCGCATAATTTTTTGCTTACTTTGATCATTTCGATCTCAGATTGTTCTGAATAAAATTCGTCCTATTTCGATGTACAAATTTTTTGAAAATGTTCGCATAAAATTGTCCATATTTTCTCAACACATCGAATATTTTTCAATAATTGTCGAGATCGAATTTTTAAAAAAATGAATCGAATTTTTTGAATAAATATTTTGAAGACTATTCAAAAATTACATTGTGAGCCTGGATATAGAAATCACCCTTAGGTCTCAAAAATTGGTTTTTGAGTTGAGGTTCTCCCTTGATTCCACTCCTTTTGAAAAGCCCAAAATCAGTGTCAACTCAAAAAGCAATTTTCAACACCTAAGAGTAGTTTCTATATCCAGGCTCACATATACATATATCAAAAAATCATACATTATTTATGCAAACTGGCTCGAAGAACTTACAATTCAAATTTTTGTGAAATCAAAAAACGACACCAAATCTGCACTAGAAAAGCAAGAAATTTGAAAAAATGGGACAATATGGATACAAATGACACATCCCCCTCCATAAAATAATAATTTAATTCTGCTTCCTCTTAAAATAAAATAAAAAATCATCAAAGTATATGTAAATGTTCAACTTTCTCAATTTGGAAAAATACGAGCACATAATTATGGTGAATTATCCCAGACTGGGAAAATATGAATATTTTTCCTATTTGGAAAATGGGGAAATTTTTTCGACTTCGAAAGTATGAGAATTTTTCCAACTTTGGAAAATATGAGTACAAATAGTAAATTTTCCCAATTGAATAGGTACTGAAAAATCTTGTGGGCTTCCAATAGTGTTCAACAAATATCCGGATAATCGAAATGAAGAGTTTCAACGGAAAAATTGAATTTTCGATTTCGATAATCGATTCTTCAATTTCGATTTTTCGATTTCGATAATCGACCTTTAAATTTTGTGAGGGTTCGTAAAAGAATTCGGGAACTCTCGGAAATGTTCAACCGTTTTCGGGATGTTTTCGGAGCTGTTCGGCAATTTCCGTGTGATATCCGGATATTTGGATATTTATCCAAATAGTATTTGGTATTTGGATATCCGGATATTTGTTGAACACTTCCAACTCCCTGTTGGTACGTCCCTGCTAATTTGGTGATGTTTCTCAAGTGATGGGCACGTGACATCTTTTTATTTTGTCAGCGTTTGCTGGAGGCAAAAAATTGGAAAATCTAATATTTTTCACCTAAAGGTTATCGAATTGGAAATTACTGTCGTACTTTTGCCTCACGTTGATGGAAAGTTATTTTTACCAAGGGTTGGGAACGGAACGAAAGGAACGGAACGGAACGAACAGAACAAAACGATTTTGATAAGATTTGAACAGAACAGAACGAATCAACAATGAATCAAACGAAAAGATGCGAACGGATGAGAACGTAAACACACAAAAAAAAATTTCTTTCCTTTAATGCTCTGTGATCTGTATCGGGTGTGCCATACTTTTCCCAGATTTTTCAATTTTTTCTCCAGGGACAATTTTTTTGGTAAAATTCGCTAGTGTGTCCTTGTGGCAGTATCCTTTTTTCAAGAAAATTTTCAGTACCTACTGAAAACTATTTTGAGAAAAATTCCAGAAAAGTACATTTTTTAAACATGGAAAAATCTGAGAAAATTTTAGGTTGAAAAAAATTCTGGTGTTGGAAAGACTTGAAAAAAAATTAAGAGTTGAGTAAAGGTAATTTTTAAAAAAATGGGAGTTAGAATTTTAATAAAAATCAGAGTTGAAAGTAATTTTTGAGAAAAAGTGAGATTCAACTCGTACCTACTCTGAAAAAAATGGGAATCTATTCGTCCATTCTTTCACATGGGTATTTCGTCGGAAATAAACTCATCTACAGCCCAATTTCTTGAGAATTTTTTTTTTTGGGAAACCTTAAAATTTTTATGATGTTATGGAAATTTAATAAAATTTTCTGGTTTGCAAAGAATCTCTCTTTTTAAGAAAATTGTCGAAGTTTTAGGAGATTCTTCAATTTTTGGAAAATCGTTCAGGCTGTGAAAAAAAGTCGCTCTACTTTTGGAAAATTATGCGAAGTTTTGAATAATTTCCCAGTTTTTGCAAAGTCATCGCAAGTTATGGAAAAATCATTCAAACTCGAGTACACAATCTCGGAAAATTTAAATAACGCTGAATCCACTAATTTACCTTCATTCTTCTAATGGGATATTTTTTATCACGTTGTGAAAAGGTCCTCAAATCATATTTTTCGATGAAGAGTCACTTGCGCTGAATTTTTATTTCAAAAATTCGCCAAAATTTGAAAAATGAGCTTCACCATCTGAAATTTTGCATATGATGTTCTTTCATGATGTATTTTCGATTTATTTTTGTTTGGGCTCAAAATTTTACTTCAAGTTGGAATAGGTATCTAAAATTTCTGGAGCTAAAGTTCATTTCTCGAGTTTTGGATAATTTTTAAAATTTCAAAATTACCTCATCGCCCATCAAAAGATGAAAATTCTATTCATTCAATGAAAAAAAATTAATTTTAATTCCGATTTTGATTCAATATTATTTATAATTTTGATTTTAATATAAAATTTTTTGGACATAGGTATAAACATTTTTTTTTTATTTCGTTGGAGGACTTCAAAGTTTTGGCACACCTCACTCAGAAAGTCCAGTCACGCTTATGGTGCTCTGTAACACGTGACATTTTTCTTTTATTTTATTCGCATGGTTGGTCCATTCGTGTTCGCGCTTTTCATAGTTATGTAAATAAAATAATACAGAAGATGGGAACGGAACAAAACAAAACCGAACAGATGGGAACGATACCGAATTTGATTTGAAGATAGGAACAGAGAGAGAAACATCGGTTCTATAAAACTAAGGATCGGATTGGAACGGAACAAAACAATCGTTTTGCTCCCCATCCTTGATTTTTACATTTACTCGAATGAAATAAGTTGAAGTATGAAGTTATCACGTTTTTATCGCTATTTTTATTTTTTCCAGTAAGATTTGAATGTTTTGTAAAGAGTTGGATTTGACAATCTATTATTAATTTCATTCGATGGTATATTTTTGGAAAATATTCATGGGTATGTCAGTCACCTTTTTTCAACCAATGAAAAATTTAATCAAGTGCACTGAAGTGCAAAAATTTATTCTCAATCAAATTACACAAATATTTCCATACCCATGATCTGTGAAAAACGAGATGGCAAGGGTCTCTAATGTTCAATTGCTCATTTTATAAGTTATGTCATTCATATACCTATATCTGTCTATTAGGTATAGGTACCTAATTGCGTCGATTTTTTTATGCTGATTACGTATGCAGTAGACGAAGTGTTGGTAAATTAGGGTACATCTTCGATATTTATACATTGTATGCACAATGTATCTAGATATAAGTACCTATTCTGTATACATGAAAGTACATATCAAGTACCGCGAGAATTCGGTACAGCACTATTTATTCATTACGTCACGATTTCCGGTGCGTGAGGAAATTTTTCCGATTCAAACTCGATATATCTAGAATGGACGGTGGACGCAGGGAGGAGTTTGAATTGCTACATCGACATTATGCAGCCGTTTAATTAAGTTATTAATTTCATCGTACATCAGAAATGGGGAAAAATATAAGAATTTCACGTGATCGGTATACACAATGCACTTCCTGTTGCGGAAACGCCGCCAAACCGTCGGTCGTCGTAAGCACAAGTACCACGTATGGGCGCGATGTAGCGTATAGAAATGGAAGAAAAAATGCCTTTTCTCGGTCCGAAATTACAGTACATGGAGCGTTTAGCAAATCGAGATAAGAGTAATTGTTGGGTCTTGATGTGAGCCATCGTTGATACGAGCAAATTATACCTAACAGGATTTTTCTAGCCCGTGAATAAAAAGTGTCGCGTTGTTGGGTGTATGAGCATTATGACCTGAATTTAAAAGTTCGCTATGGCGAGGGAGTAGATTGGTAGGAAATTTTGTGGTGAGAAAATGTGATGGAGTTCGAGGAAGTTTTCTATACTTGGAAAGAAAAACTTTCAAATAATGGATGTGTTTTGGGAGTTTGTTATAGTGAGAATTACGATTATGATTTAATGGCATTTTGAAAGCGTTGTGTCCGATTTTTGGGAATTGTTGGAAGAAAGTTTTCCATTGAATTGAGACGTCAATTTTTTTCTGTTTTTTGAAAATGATGGAAAAGTACATACCTACTTATTATTTCTTCAAAATTGTGAATGAGCTGTAACATAATTTTTGTTGAGAGCTAGATATGTATAAAGTATAAAGACAATCAAGAGGAAGATTGCCATAAGACGTTGGTGTATGATTTTCTAATTTTTTTGTTAAAGTATTATGGTAAAAATTTTTCGAATGAAAAATTTCAAGATTAAGAAAAATGATAATCGGTATTTCATCGTTGAAAATATCCATGTTGAAAAGAGTGATCAATTGATCGTGATCATTCATCATAAATGAGGTTTTATTGGGTGAAAGAAAAATAACTTGTTGATCAATTTTTTGAAATCGGGGTTTTCTGACACTTTTTCATGGTGTGTAAAATTTGAGAATTGCTCTCGAATGACACTATTCTGTGAATCAGTATTATTTTGATTTTCAAGTTATTTCTATTTTCCAGAATTCGAAAATGTGAACAATAAAATTAATAAATTTATCTAGATTTTGAAAAATTGGTGGAGGTAGTTTGCTTTAAGTAGAGAACCGTTTGGAAAAAAATTGAGCCTCCTAGCTCGATGTTACTAAAAAAAATTGAAATGTACAATATGAGTTTCTTCGCTTTCGTTTTGATTTGTTCGGCTTGAAATTCGATACCAAGGATTTAATGCCTTTTATGAAGGGGCTATTATCGTTAACTTAGTCACTTCAAAATCGAGCCAAAAATAATTTTTTTAGCAGTTAATAAATAATCGACTTTCTGATGAAATTTTTCCAAAAAATTTTGTGACAGTGTTACCAATTGCATTATGACATGAAGAATCGGAAAATTTCAATTTGCAGCAATCCTAAAAAAAATCCAAAAAATTAGGTTATTTACTGTCCGCCCTCCGTCGGTTGTATCATAACACTTTGTGTAGTGGTATCAGCAGTCAAAAAGTGCTATAGGGTTTCTCAAATTGGCAAATAGATATCTGGCAATTAGGAATTTCGTTCCAATTTTTTGAAGAAAATGTGATGGTTATTTATTTACTGTATAAATTTTTTCTGAAGCTTATGAACCCCTAAAATTTAGAACTTTTTGCTCATTGGTAACCCTGCAAAAAGTGTCAAAATATAACCGACCGACAGACAGTAAACGTTAGGTATTTTATGATTAAAAAAAAATTGGCTTTAAAATCCGTACTCTTCAAGCTATAATATTGAATGAGCGAATAAATTTTAGAAAAATTATGTTATTCAAGTCATAAAAAAGTTGGTTCCTTGGTGATAAGATTTTCGAAAAATTGTGAAAAGCACTGACACAGTCAGAATTGCAGCACAGATTGAAATTGATGAAAGTTATTAAAAATTAAATCATTCAAATTCTCTGAAAATCAGTAAGGTTTGATAAGAGATCAGTAAAAATTTACTAAAAATCACTCATTTTGGGGGATTTTTAAAAATGAATTTCACTAATTTTCCATATGCTGTAACTCTTGATTGTTCATTTTGGTGATTTTAAAAAAAATTATAAACAAGAGGGTGACTATGTTTTACATTTTAAAACTTTTTTTCATCATTTTGATTTCATTTTGATTGAACATTTGAAAGTACTTTTCTGGGCAATTACCTACAGCATTTTGAATATGTTTCAAACCAATTTTAGCAGCTTTTGAGGTGTTTTTTCTACAATTTTGACAACATTCTTATGACTTTTTCATTGTTAGTTATTTTTTGACACTTCAAACAATTTTTTAATTAGATATTTAAAAAATTTTACTCTGTAAACATTTTTTGAATTTGATTATTTTTATATTTTTTATCAGTTTTCAAATAATTTAAATAATTTTTTCAATTTTTTTGATTATTTTACTGTTAAGTTATTTCTGAAGCAAATTTAAATCCCATCGCTGTGATGTTTTAAATAGTTGAGTTTGTTTTGGTCATTATGTCATTAATATGTTAAAGAACTTTTTCAGTAGATAATTATTTATAGTTTTATTTTGAATCATCTCATTTTATTTATAGATACTAGATGCCTCTTATCCTCCTAGAAAAAGCCCTTTAATTTGGAAATTGTGTCAATGTTGCACCACAAAAATTCTGTTTTCTGCTTAAATATCCTGATTTTCCAAAAAGTTTTGAAAATTTTTCATTTTTTCAAATTTATGGCCTTATGGGTATGCTCTAACTTGTTATGAATGAAAATTGAAGAATTTAGGATCGGGATAATATCTTGAACATTATTGAATAAAATGGTCTGAAAATTTATTATGTGCTTCGGAACAACATTATCTTTTGAGAACTTTTGAGATATTTTCAAAATTTTTCTTCAATTTAAAAAAAAGAATTTTCAAAAATACTTTGGATAAAAAATGTTGTTGTTGTTGTGGGTCCAATTTTTTCCAAACATTTCTTTTTTTTCGAAAATGAAAGAGAAATTTTGAAAATACCTCAAAAGTCCTCAAAAGATAATGTGGTTCCGAAGCATATATTAAATTTTCAGAACATTTTATTCAATATAATACTTAAGATATCCCGATCCTAATTTTTCCACTGATAACAAGCTAGAGCATAGCCCTAAGTCCTGAACAGTTCCCCCTTTTTTTGTTTGTATTTTTAGAACAATTTTTATTATGGGAAGAGGATATTTTCATTTAAAAAAGTTCTGTGATAAATCCTGCTTTTCTGTGAGACATTTTATATTCTGTGAGCGGAAAGTACTTAATTTTTGTTTTTTGTTTGTACTTTGTACACTCAACTATATAAAAGATAAGGAAGAACTTTTTTCTATAAAAAGTGGCAGCTTAAGCACATTCTGCACATTAGCATATTGTTGTATGTTCATTATGACCTATTCAAATATCTTCATGCTGATTTAAATTTGAGGTACAACACCTACATATAATTTCCATGTCTAGGTACATTTTCTTTCAGTATCAGGATTTTGAAAGTAGGATATAGTGGGATCAGGGTGTTAATTGTAACCTTTACTGAAATCTTTCCAATCTGATGCTTCTGCTGACCTGATGCTGCATAGAACTTACTTTCATTTAAAAAAAATATGAAATTTGACAAATATTTTAAAAATTTCATTGCAAGTTTTGTTTACCTTCTGCTGTTTATCTGCTTTTACCATGACACTTTTCATTCTTGAGAATAGGGGTGGTGGCAGCTTGAAAGCTGTACAGCTGTAACTGTAAGTGTTACTGGAAACTGTAATTGTGACTGAAATAATTCCAGTCTGGTGCTTCTGCTGTCCTGATGCTATAGAACTTATACTTTCATTTTTTGAAAAAACGTAAAATTGGACAAATTTTATTTGAATTTTTTAATGCAAGTTTTGCTTTTTTCTGTATCCTTGCTTTTATCAAGACATTTTTCATTCTTGAAGAATGGGGATGGTGGCAGCTTAAAAGCTGTACAGTCGTAGCTGTGTTACTGGAAACTGTAATTTTGACTGAAAGAATTCCGTAGCTTGTAGCTGTAATTGGAAATTGCAGCTGTAACTAAAATATTTTTGTATCTGCTACTAGCTACTAGTGACTGGACCTGTAGGTAATTGTAATTGGAACAACTAATATTGTTACTGGAAACTGCAACAGTACCTGCATATTGCTATCATTCTGTTGTTAGATTTTCTTTTAGGATTTTAAAAGTTCTAGGAAACTTTTAAATATTTTTATCACCAGAAAATGAAACAAAAAATCATGAAAGTTCTGCCCATCATATCCGTTTCCCTTGTAAGAGGCGATAAAATGATGAAAGAAACCAAGAAGGCCCTTCCCATCACATCTTTTGTAATCTTGACCTTTCTTACACAGATAGACCAAGACCACAGATGTCAAAAATGGCATTTCTGCTATAAAAATCAATAGTTTGACAACATACCTATGCCAAAAACAGCAAGTGTCTGCCATAAGATTCCATTTCCGGCATCTAAAGTAGATGTTAAATTTTTTCAATGTATAATAAATACAAAAGATGCAATTTTTGGCATATGTTGTCCTTCACTTTGTTGTCTACAAAAGCATATCAATGTGACTTGTCAGTAAAGAAGTTTCTCAAATGCTCAAATTCATTTCTAATTCTGAATTTTGTAAATTGCGCATTCCCAATTTTTCTATCCCTATCACATTACAAGACAAATACTCCAATACTTGGAAGACTATCACTCATATTACGTTAGTTACACCATGTACCACACCGCACGCATTATTTTACATTCATCACGTGAACTTGGCCGGAGACGAAGAGATGGTCTCAAAAAGGTTGATATGACCTGAAATAACGCGTCCAAATAAGACTCTCCGGATTATCGTAGAGAAGGCGGGGTGGGGCACAGCGACATGCATGGCATCCGCACATTTTGGGAACGGCTGCGAACTCGCAAACTCGGGCTCTCCGAATATAATTATGTAGTATTGCCCCTCGGTACGTGTATATACGTATCTTGGAAGTTGGAATGAACGTGGAACGTGGATAAGCCCTGGGTAGGGGGCAAGGATGGGGCCATCGGCGCGGTGAATTCGAAGCGGGCGCATCTTTAGGTGGGGGTTTAGTTTACTACGTTGAACGTAGAGTAAGAATCAACGTTTGCGTGTAGTTGTGAGTGAATTCACGTTCGACGTATACCACCACACGCACACTAGCACTCCGGCGTTCGTTGATAGAAACACCGAAAGAAGGCGGGGAGGGGGAGCGTGTGTACTCCACGCACTACGTGGCGATCGTGGTGGCGTCTTCTCAAAACAGTACTCTCTCGTTCGTACTTTATCTCGCGTTTATACGGTCGCTTGTTCTTGTGTTGCGCTTTTTTTTATACTCTTGTTTTTTTCTTTTTTTTTTAATTTTTAGTTCGGTTTTTGGAAATTTTATACGGGATTTGTGAAAGGTCGTACGTCCAAGACGCGTGTGGTGATCGGTGTGCAGTGTGGTGGAATATTCAATGGTTATCGGTGTGTTTTGACATATCGGAATCAATATTGGTGCGGTTCTTGCTCGTATACGGTATTTTCGCAAACGGTGGAAAATTTTTTTGGATTGTGTTGTGTCGCGCTGTTGCGCCAAAGAGCCATTCAACGAGTTAAAGATCGCCGGCTTTAAATGTAATTATCGTGTGTATTCTTTCATATCACCTTTTATGTTTGTTTTTGTCCTCCCTTCCAAGTTCGTTTTACTAATTACGGTACTAATAAGCGACATGTCGACGTGCGAGCCCCGTTACCAGTGTTGCCACTTCGGGTGGGAAATTTTTTCGACCATATTTTTCCATAGGTGTTTGATCGAGGGGTTCTGTGTGGATGGATTGTGGGTAAATGGCAGATGAATTTTGGTCCATCTAATCAAGAATGTGATTCGAATATGTGAAAAATGTATCTCAACCTGTGGCAACACTGGAAAAATGGTGAAAACTTGTAAAATATGGTATAGAAAAAAATGATCTGCGTGGGATGAAGGTTGAAAAAATTGCCACAATTTCGGATTTCCATCGAAATCGAAGCGAGGGCTTGGAAATTGACGGAAAAATAATCGATAATGGTTGATTTGATTACCAATTCTGGCTGTTTGGCGTTTTTTTTGGCCATGTGATGGTGAAAGTTCGAATTTTACGAGTTACCAACCCTGGTTTGGGCTGGCAAAGTTGCATGGACGTGTCGCTCGTTAGATACACGATAATGTATTTTCAAGTCATTAAATTTTAAGTACTCGTCGTCTTTTGCAATCGCTAACTCGTCGTGGGTACTTGTTGCCTGCTACGTTGGTGTGCTTTTCACACACATTTGTACGAGGGGCTGGGACTGACATGGCACCGGTACCGGTACAATAGCTGATAAGCTGGTGTAAAATTTACGACTCGATTAAACGTACGATGGAGAATGAGAATTGTACGAGAATGATATTTCAGGAGAAATGAAAATGTCGCCGGGTCGTTAAGTTAAAAGCTCTCATTTCGGATGAAATTACCCATTATGAGATCTCAATAGGTGGTTGATTGGTAAAAGTTGCAGAGAACTGTTTGCCAAGAAGCTGAAAGTAAAGGTTTCCCATGTGGACGACTAATTTTAATAAGTACCTTTGGAACCGCACCCATTCTTGGCCATCTGCTCTTGATTGCCTTTTTTTGCGGGGTTCCGATGCTCGAGGATCATTCTCTGTAGGTGTCGTTCAATCCAAAGGCATTCCTAATGTCCTGGCTCGAGCATTTTACAACGATTTGCTTTTCCGATGAAAATGCTGCGTGTGGTGGTGTAGCTAACATGCGTGCTATATGGTTTATTATTATGTGATAGGGTGCCGCCCTTTGTGCTTTCGAACCATGAAATTCGTGAATTCTTAATGTTCGATTTGTGCGAATCGATGTTGACCGTTTATGGAGCGTGAAACGATCCAGCTTTTTTGGATTTCATTCGCGTGAATGTTTCGTTTTTCATTGCAGTTTTTGGTCGAGTTGGATGATATTGGAAGAAGTTATTTGAAAGATTTGGCAGTGTTTGTGGTACAATATGGAATGGAGATGGTGAGATAATAGATTGATTGGATACCAGTGTTGCCAGATTTAGTGATAGTGGATTGTGCTCGATCGAGGAGTGATCGATTATCGAATTTTATCGTGATATCAGATATTAATTCTGATTATGAGATTTTGTCCATCTCTCAGCTCTCTTGCAATTTTTTGCCATTTTCATTCTCATTATTTACTTTTGAAATTTCGTAAGTCCGAAGTTTTGAATTTTTCGACAGAATTTGATTTTTTAGGAATGTATCTGAAAGAATTTTCGGTGCCTGATATCATTTTTCCTCTCCCTCTACCATGTTCTCGGCCTTATCAGTATTTCTTTTTCGTAATCTATGAAGTTTTTCCCTGCCATATGTTCAGCTTGAAATCGTTGAAATTTGAAAAATTCTTAAATCGAAATTTTGACTGAAAATTGTGGGGGTTCAATCTTGAAATTTTATTTTTCAAGAAAATGTTTTTGCTATGAAAAATTAAAAAGGCCTTTTTTAAAACTGAAACGGGGGGGGGGAATTGTTATTTTCTGAAGATTCAAAATGAACAGATAATTCCAATTCGAATAAATTCAAAGTTTTTTTTATGAAATTGGTTTAAAAATTAATGTATGTGGACGAATTGCTTTGTTGGAAATTTTATATGATTTTTAAAAAATTGCATTTGTAAAGGAAAATTTTTTTAGTTTTGGAATTTATGTTCTTGTTGAAAATTGAAAAGAACTCGTTGAACTTATGACACTTATGAGCAATGGCAAATTGATTATGTCTTTTGAAAGGTTATCGTAAATTGAATAAGTTTCTAAAAATTGATCCAAAGTTTGATTCAGATTAAAATTGTGCCAGAGGCCGTGAGACTGATGGTCTTGTTGAGCTTTTTTTTCTAAAGGAAGGGATATTTGTTCTCTCATTTTGAATCAGTGAAAAGTCGCTGATGAATAGTCACAATTGTAGCACAGGAAAAATCAGCAAAATTCTTTGGGTTTCAGCGGATTTTAGCTGATTTTTCAAAAAAATTCACTGATTTTTTTTAGCGAATTTCAGAAATTTTACTGACCTACTAGTAAATTTTCACTGATTCACCAGCAATTTTTTTCACTGTTTGCTTTCAGTGAATTTTTTCCCACTAATTTATTACTGTGCTGGAATTCTGACTGTTTACCAGTGATTTTCTATAATTTCCACTGGTTTTTAAATGAGAAAGTGCTCTAAAATATTTGAAGCAACAAAAAATTCATATGATAAATAGAAGAAGAAATTGATCACAATTTTTTCGATTTTCTGAAAATTTGAATTGTATTTTAGAAATGGGAAGATTTTCCAAAAATTTGAACGTGATTTTTTAAAAATCAGTCATCTTGCCAAAATTGTAAAATTTCAGAAATGACACTATTTTGTAGGAATTGGACGATTTTGAAATGGGAAGATTTTCCAAAAATTTGAATGTGATTTTCTAAAAATCAGTCATCTTGCCAAAATTGGAAAATTTCAGAAATAGCATGATTTTGTAGGAATTGGACGATTTTTAAACATGAAGTAAGCAATTTTTCAAAGTTGGACATTTTTTTCAAAAACAGAACAATTTTCAAACAAAATTTGAAAAATTGGTGAATTTTTAGGAAATTGAGACGATTTTTTGAAATCTAAAGGGTTTTGGTATTTTTCCATAAATGGGGCAATTTTCCAAAATTTCGGACATCATTACGGAAATTGGAATAAATTTTGAGAAATGGAATGAAATTGAAAAGAAAGAAGGAATAATTGAATGTAGTGAGAAGGAAGGGGGAGGGGGAGGAGATCGTCGGAAAAATGTAGCATCAATTTTGTTTCGAAAAATGGCTCTACGCGAAGGAATTTAAATTCACATTCTTTTTCCTTTCTTCGTAAACATTAAAATCTCTAATCATTTCAAAACGCGAAGGAATTTCAATTTAAAGTTGGATTTTATCGATCGATAAGCTTTGCATTGATCGAAACAAAGAGGAAATTGATGAAATATAATAGGTTTATGTTTTCTTGCAAAATTTTCTATTTTGTTGTTGTAATTAATTCATCATGTATGGTTCTGAAGTAGAGCAAATCTACGAAGAAAAATTACCCTTTCAGGAAAAACTCTGTATAGTTTTCCAAAACGTGGAGAAAAACTGAGTTTTGATTAGGTTTGTTTTCCAACTTCCATTCTTCCTTCTGCTCTTGAAAAAGTTGGTAACAAACATAGATAAGGACTTATTAAATTACAAACACTTGAATCGAAAAATAAAATTAATCGAACAAAGACCCATTAAATCATTCTACCAGCGGGAAAATTGCTGTGTAAATATAAATTAACGTGCGAAAATGAGAATATAGCCAGCTGCAACGTCAGCCGAAGAGGGAAATCCCGTTCTTGACCGTGATTCGATTGGGATGTTTTTATCGCATTTTCATTTTCTGCGGTTGATTTTCTTTATCTGTACATTTTCGGTTCGTGTTCGGTCTATACAGATTACAGATTAACGGTATCTGCGTCAAAAGCCAAAAATAATCCGTTACTTTATCGACATCTAATTCGTGTATTTAGCTTGGGTTTATCAAAGATCAAGTTTAAAAATTTATGATGGTAGGAAGTACGAATAAGTTCGTGCCTGCTTGATTTTGTGAGCTGTTCGATGATATGTTTTTATTGTTTTTCTTTTCTGTTCTCGTTCTCGCAAACATGTGAATTGCGATAGCTTGTAATAATTCGACGAAAATTGGAATTTTGTAAGGTATGTGCAATATCCGTCTACTGGATGTTCGAAGAAAAGTCGAACGTGTTTTATCTAGAAAGCTTCTCGAGGAAGATATCGTCGATTAGTTGACAGATAGAGAACAATTTTCCAAGTATTTCGTATTAGTTCTTCGATGTTTTTTTTCTGAAAAGTCAGTACGAAAAAAAATTGAATTGAAGTTGTAGAGGACTAAAAATTTAGTATTTTGTTTCGTAATCTTTTTTCAAGTAGCTAGGATAAGAAACTGGGCTGAAAATTCAATTTTTTTTTGAATCGTAGGCCTCTCCTCATAGATAAAATTAACGAAATTAAACTTCATTTTATAACAATTTACATATTTTACAAATATTTGAAATTTCTTTCAAATATTCCAAGGTTTTTCGGTCTGAAAGAACCTCGGCCTGAAAATTCAAAATTTTTGATCGTAGTGTTTGAGGATTTTCTGGCATAGATGGAGAGGGGCGGAGGGTGGTTGTAAATGATTACAACGCAGTGTCGATACCATAAAGTAAAGAAAAAAACTAAAAAAAGTTTATATGAAGAAAATCTTAGAAAAATATTGAGATTTTTGAAAGAACTTTCCAAAACAGCAGGTTAGATTTTGTAAATATTTTGAAAAGAGAGAAAATTCATAAATTTTTTCAATAAAAGCATATTCTTAGATACATCACTCGTAGTATTGCCCTGGTTGCCTTTGATTCTAGTTGCAAACTTGGTTTTTTGATTTCCAAAATGGTTGTCAAAATTTTTTCAGAATTGAAAATGACTGTACTGAAGAATTTATCGATGATTCTTCCTTTCCTCCTTTTTTTTTTGAGAAAAAAAAATGAATGGAAGTGACATGCCATTTGATTTCGAAAATGTGTCTTTTTTCACATAATGTTACATACTAAAATAAGTATATGTCAAGCACTTGGGAAAGCCAGCATGAAAAAAGGATTCTAACTGGTTCACACCGAATGAAAAATCCATATTTTTTTGAATAAGAAGACATCTGGAGTAAAAATGCAGTAAGAACGTAATTTACTACATTCGCTTTTATGGAAGTTAAGGCCTTTTTGGATTGCTACCGTGAGAAAAAACTCTCAGGCCAAAAAAATAATCAGCATTTTCAAATCTATTATAATGAACGTATGATAATGATTGTATGAGAATTTTTGACAGTCATTGAAAATACTTCTGTTTCTAAAACTTGGATTTTTTTTACTTATTTCAATACTTACTCGTATTAAAATGATGGAATTTTTGTCGAAAGAATATATTCAAGATAGGAATAGTAAAGTAGGCACCCATCTCTTAAATTTTGTTGAAATTTTTGTAATATAATTGAGAAAAAACACTAACAGAAATTTTTGTTGAAAAATCAGGCCATTAACCTACCTCGTTTCATTCCCTTAGCTACATTAGCTCGAAAAACTCTTTTTTCTAAAAAAAAGTTGTGCTGGCTGATGCGTTGAAGTAAAAATTTTGGTGGAATGATTCGTATGATTTTTTTTTGAAATTTTTCTTCTCATGTTGGTTGAAGAAAATTGATGAAATAAAACTTGAAATTGTCATCTCTGCGAATCTAAGGGAAGTATACCTAGGGCAATGTTTTTCTCATAAAACACACTGAAAAAACACTCAAAGAAATATAATAAATAGAAAAGTGTTACAAAAATGATGAATTTTAGAATTTTATCCAAAAATGATGAATTTTATCCAAAAAAAATGAATTTTATCCAAAAAATAATAACGGGCACCATTTACAAAATTGATAAAATTTATTTTAAAAAAAATAATAAATTTTACCCATATGCAATTTCGCGATAAATATTATTTTTTCAGAATAAATTTTACCAATTTTGTGAATGGTGCCATTGGTGCCCCGTTATCATTTTTTTGGATAAAATTTATTACCTATTATTTTTTGAGTGCAAATGTTTCTACCTTTCGACAAGTTGTTTTTGAAAAAGTTTTCGGTGTTTTCGAGCGATTGGACATTTTTGAAGTGAAATTTAATACCAGAATATCTGATTGAAAATTTAGCGAAAAGGGATTCATTGAATTGTGCTCACATCTTAAGATAGAAAAAAAAATTTGAAGGAAGTTCTGGGGTCTGAATCAAAAATGAAGGTTGGTTTCGTGTTCGATACGTCCAAAATCAGTAATTTCATTCTTACAGGGCCAGGGTGTCAAATTTCTAAAAAAAAAGGGGAAAGTTTGGGGATTTTGTTAATTTGGAATGATTTTTTTTTAAATCAAGACGAAATGTCGAAATATGTACCTAATAGTAGAATAAGCTCAAGTTTTTGCAGCTTATCAAGCAACGAAATTCCAATGGAGTGGAAATGGTAAACAGTAGATTGACTGGAGGGGGGGAGAGGGTAGTTTATCATGGTGTCTAGTTGTCTACTGACGAGAAAAAAAACGGAAAGTAGCAAAATTTTAATGATTTTAGGATTTTACTGCAAAAAGCCAGAATTTTCAACATTTTCCTTTTCCTTAAATTTCTTAATCGAATTATAAAAAGGGGAGGGGGTTATTTTTTGAGCAAATCTAAAGCAAGAAAATTGGCTAGAAAATTCCAAAAAATAACAAGAATTTTCATTTTTCAGATCCAGTAAACACCATGTTTAATCAAGTTGGTACATTTTTTTCTCTCAGAAAATTTCTCTTGACTTCCTTGACTAACTGACTGACTGTTTGTCTGTCTCTTTGTCTGCTTATGTCATTTTTCAGACTTCAGAATGTGTCCAAATTACAATGCTCTTTTAAATTTAAATTTTTTTCCAATTCAGAATAACTTCCAAAATTCACGTTTTTTTTTTGAAAATCTGCCGGATGTAATATTGAAAACTTTGGAGAAAACCTTTTTTTTTTAGATTTAATTATACATTTGGGCAGAAGGAATGGAAAAATTGATCTAAAAATCCTCGAAAAATTGAGAAAAATTATTTTTCAAAAGAACGGACAGAGTATTTAACTGTCAAGCTAGTCATGCAAAGTCAAGTTTTTTGACTCAAAGTTGAAGTTTTTTTCAAACATTTTGTTAAATTTTAAATTTTTGGTGTTTCCTGATTGATGCACTGTAAAAGTATTGTTAAAAACACTTCAAGGTGCAGCTCACGATTGAAGTTCGTAAATTTAGGAGCTCATTGTGTTTTTTTTTTAAAAATTATATTTGTTTGAATTTTTTTGTAAAAATTATAAAAATAATTTTTTTGGGGGGGGGGGGGGTGACTCATAATCAATTTAAAACAGTCATGCAAAAAAAAGCCAAGTTAAGCGTTTTTCTCAACAAATTTTGTCACCGTTTGTTTTTATTTTTTGAAAATTGGTCGATATTTTAGAATCAAAAGTACTTCTGAATATTTATTTCAAGGTAAATGAACAGAAGATAAGAAGATAGTTAAACATAAAATTCTGTACCTACCAAAAACTGCTTGAAAATTTAGTGAAAGCTTCTCGCTATTTTCCGAAAAAATTATTGTGATAGGTTAGGAGGGGTCGAGTAGAAGATGGATTTTATTAGTAATTGCTTCTTCTAAAGATACCCAAACACGTTTCCTAAACATCTTGCAAATCTGACAGGTATCTATCATTCTTCCTGGAACCCTTCTTCAATGGATTTTAATCGAATATTACGACTCATTGAATCGGATTAAATTCAAATTATCGTCGAAATCGAATCGAGTCATTTTAACCAACATTTGAACTGTCCATTCCAACTTTCTCATAAATTCGATCACCCAGGTCTAATACTTATATACACAATTATCATCCACTCGTGAATAGTTTGAACTTGGCGTACTTTCGGCACACCCTGTCTAATATCTCGTCGAAAAACACATCCGAACGACGCTCGAGCCGTATCGTAAAATATACGAATATCGAAAAAACACCTAGGAAAACCACCGGGGAGGAAAAAAAAGGGGTGGGAAACATGAAAATGGACGACGACTGCGTTAAACGTGCGAGCGTAATTCTCACCTACACAAAAATAACTTCGCTTTGTAAATACATTAGATAGAAGTGCTTTTGTATTTTCGATTTGTGGTCGAATATTAAAATACTTTCACGACGTTATGTTTGACTACGTCTGCGTAGGTTAGGTACAATGTTACGTAACACTTCCGAATACCAACGTTTAGTTAATGAAAATATGCATAGTAATTTATACCTCGATTTCAATATTTTCCACATTTCGGTATTTTTTTCTCGCTGCGACGGTATCTCGTATCTTTACAATTTCGTATGTGAAAAAATTGGAAGGTTTTTTTTTTTATAGTGCCATGTGTAATGATGTCGGGCGTCGCGTCGTTAACTTGTATTACGAAGCTATCGACGTTGGCAAGTTTCGATTTTGGTCGACGATAATGTGGGTATTTTTAAGCACGTGCCACGATATCGGATTACCTTCATTTGGTAATGCTAGATGCTTTCGTTTATTTTTCCAACCCTTGGGAGTCCTCAGGTCGGAGGGGGCTGGATCGACAGGTCAGTCGGGGCAGGGGGAGCGCAGACGCGCGCAGTTTTAAAAATTTACATCGTGTTGCGTAACATGACGTGGAACAAGGCGACGTGGGTGGTTGTCAAAAAAGGGTGGTAAAAGATGAAAGTTTACAGCGTGGTAGTTCGTCAAAAGCTCGGCTTCGGTGGGCGAAATCAAGTGGCTTTTGACGCAGCTCGCGAGCAAGTCCGAAGATAGGTAACCTAGTCGACGTCGTGCAAATGACCGGCTTCTTTATGACGCACGTCGGACGCCGCCTTGCCCTGCCTGGCCCCGCCATTTTTCGAATACCTGGTCGACCGAGTCTTCGCGGATACCTGGCTGCAGGATTTTTTTCACGTATTTAGCCTAAAGTAGCACAGCCCCGATCGAAGGCGAAATCGGCCGGCGATGAAAAGAGAACGCGGTGATTTTTTTTTCTTCAATGAAACGAAAAAAATACGCTGCAGAGTGGTTTTTTTCTCTCTACGTCTAGTACGCTTTAATACGTTTCGATCCGGGGTACCGAGGGAGGAGAAAGGAGGGCAGAAGAAAAACAATATACATCGTGAGAAAAATACCCGCGCCATTATTCTCTCTATACCTTATTTTTCGGCCGGCCCTTCCCTCTTCATCTTCTCAGTCGCCTCTGTCGATCGGTTTTTTCTCGCCTTGCTTTTTACCTTAACACGTGTAATTGTCCATACACGTGTACTCGCTTTATAGGTTCGAATTTTATTCCATTTTATGGAACGAGTCGACTCGAACGTGTAGAAATTTACATTCGTGTCCCAGATGTGGCCCTTTTTTCCCATCATCGATGTATTGGCGAATTCCTGTTACTGGACTATCCCAAAGAGACAAGGTTGATCCTTAAAGTGCCAATTGGATTCCATCGAGGAGAAGTTTTCTTATTTCGTTTATTTTTGGGAAATTTTCGAATCTTGGTACTTGTTGTATTACAAGACAAACGAATCACGTAACAGGGTGTTGATCTGACTGGAAGAATCTATAGAAGGGTTGGCTCCTCCGGTGTATGGCGTGCCGGATTAGGCCCAGCGCAACCGTAAATTATAGGTTTATTTTTAGACACGTCGTTCTTCTTTTGGGGCTTTTATTTTTAAAATAATGACGAGCTAAAAGGATTATTGTACGCAGGATTGTCTGTAGGTACCGAGGCCAGCGGCGGCGCGTTCAGTCTAATTTAGCACCTGGTTGAGGGTTCCGAGAGGGTACCGTTGAATGATGAAATCGCCTTAATTAATTCCGTACGTGCAGCGTGTTGGCGAAGGTATTATGGAATAAGTTGCGAGAAGGGAAAAATGTCTTGGGGAGGGGCTGGGTCGACGAATTTTTCGAATTCGAGGTTCGTTGGAGTGGAATTTGGTATGAAGGATGATCGAAATATCGAGATGGATAAGATGGATTTTGTTGTGATTGGTGCATGCAGATGAAGAGTTTGAGATTGAGGAAGGAAGGAAAACTTGGATTTCATTTTTGAGTAATTGGGGGGAATGTTATTGAATTCGGATGATTGTTCAAAATTTGATGTTTTAAAATTGAAAATTTTTAGTTAATATTCGTTTTGAGGCTCTATTTTTATTTTTTTTGAAAATCACCAAAACTTATCCAAGAGATAGGGGTTGAAGATTTCCCCTCCCTTTGAATACTAAAAAATTGATTGAAACAATGAAGAAATTTTAGCTTTTGAATGCCCTTTTCTTCAAAAATGTTCGTCCTTGCCTCTCTCGGGCTCGGTGAATTTACACAATTTTTTTTAAAATGATCGTATAAACCTTCCTCCTTTCCTGCCCAAACAATTGATATTTTCGTGTGAAAAAATTGTGCTTTTCATTTATAAAAAGACTCGGTAACGATCTCGATTGGAATATTTTAAATATGTTTCGATTTTTTGGAAGGAGATCTGGAGATGAATTCATAGATATAGTTTTTTTTGAAAGTCAAAACATAACACGAAAAAAAGCACGAATTTCAGATTCTGGGTGCTCTTTTTTCAAAAATTTTCACCCTCGCTTCGCTCAGGCTCAGTGATTTTATGCAATTCTTCTTCAAAATTATGATATAAACTCTTCTCTTCTCTTCTCTTCCATCTCAAACAATTGAATATTTTGAAACGGAAAAAATTTCTCGTTGTGATTTCTTAGAAGACTTGAAGGCGATCTCAAATATATGGTGGGGGGGGGAGCCCCAGGCACACGGACGCATAGAATATTTGTTGGGAGGGAGGGATGACCCTCAAAAAAGTCATTCCAAAAGGTCAAGCTAAGTCAAGCGTTTTGCTCAACAAATTTTGTTAGACACCCTGAATAAAAAATTAATAGGTTTTTTTCTTTCACTTCAGAATCTTTCTCTGATGAATTGGAGTTCTCATTTTTTGACTCGGAAAGGGGTGTCTATTTTTATTGTATATCGGTTTAAAAAATTGAAAAAGGGAGTGTAAAAAAGTCGAACATAGATGCATCCAAGGTGAGTGCTCAGAGGGCTCAAGTCCCCTTCTTGGGCTCGCCAAGAACATTTTTAATGATAAAAATGTCAATGAATTGTATTTTTTTGCTTTTCAAGCATGATTTTTCAATAAATGGTTCGCCCTCGCTTCGTTCGATTAGTATTTTAATCAAATCTATGTTTCTTGAATAAATTTAACACTCTCTAAATCTGTATCACTCTTTGATGAAATTCCAGCTTTTTGAAAAATGTCGCCGAAAATCAACGCTGATTTCTCAATCAATTCCCAATTTGTCAAATCAGTAACTTTAACTTGAAGATTCGAGAAAAATCATTGATTTTTTAGTTTATTTTACTTTACTGATTCAAAAAGGTAGAATTTCACCAAATAACTGATTCAGATTGAGAGAGTGTATTGATTGTTTGTTTCAAAAATCCAGGAATTTTTCAGTTTTTCTTTGCTCAAATCTGCTCATGTACATATCATCCAACAACTTAAAATACCCGGACTACCTACGTCTCTGAAATAACAGATTACTCGATTTTTTCACTTTTTCTAAAATTCTCAACTCTTCTCCCTTATATAATTTCTGAGTAGGGTGCGCTTATGAAGTCGAGAATTGAATTTCAATCAAAAATTCGTAAAAAGTTGAAAAATTCATCTCCAATTTATGGAATCATTGCAAAAGTTGGATAAATTTTTCAAACCAATACTGAATAAAAAATGACAAAAATGTAAGTTCTTGAATACAACGAAAGGCTGAAATGAAGAAATTATAATTTGATTTTAATTTACAAACAGAGTAGTTTTTTAAATTGAATAATGGTAATTTTCATGCAAATTTATTGAGGGAGGGAGAGAGTAGAAGATAAATTTTAGATAGGATTTTGTAGTTGCAATGGTTGGATTCATTCATTAGACTTTTTAGATCTTTACGTGTTTTGTTTGAGGGGGGGGGGGGAGGAGTTTGAAGGGCGTGAATTGTAGGTAAATCTACATCAAATTGAGAAATTTAGTTTTAAAATTTTGAAAGACGTTGTGTTATATTTTTCTTCGTGAATCATTTTCAAAATTGAGTGGATGAATTTGTGTGTGGGAGATGTGATGAGGTTTAGGATTTTTTTTGGAGAATATGGTGAAGTAAGAAGTAAATTTTACAAAAATGATTATTTGAACATCATGGAAATTTTTTTTTTTTTTAAATTGGAAAAGCTTTTGAATCGTGGCTATTTTTTGATCCTTGAAAATTTATTTTGATATAAAATCTGACAACTTTTTTTCTTAAAAATTATAATTTAGATTCCCGTTTAAAAAAGTCATCAGGTGAGTATTCAGGAGAGACAAGAGGCCCATCCTCTCAATATTCGACATATCTGCCATCATTTTTAAAAATGTGTTTCATTTTGATTGAAATATTCTTGTATTTTTGAATTTTTTTTCGAAAATATAGTGATTTTCAACAAAATTGAATAATTATTTTACTAATGATCTTTTCAGATTTTGTTTTATACTCTGTCCAAATCCAAATTGGCTTGTATTAGGACACTGTGACCAAATTGGCTCTGTTTTGGGATACTATGTCCAAATTGGCTTTTTTTGGGACATTGTGTCCAAATTGCAGGTGTTTCTAGGACACTATGTCCAAATTGCGGGTGTTTCCGGGACATTGTGTCCAACTTGTTGTTTTTTTTGGGAGGGGGGTCTATGTCTAAATTAAAAAAATTGCAGGAACCATGTTCAAATTGGTTTTTGATATAGATAAGTTATAGTGCGGGGGGGGGGATTTATAAAACTTGAGATTAAATTTTGGACGCCTGACAACATATTCTAAAATAAAACGTCATCAATTAAAAAAATGAAAGTGATTTTTTTTTATCTCCCCTCTAAAACATTTTCATGATTTATAAGCTTTTTCTCCGAAGTAAAACTTGTGTATTTTTTGATTTTTTTGCTCAAGGTTAGTTTTTATGATTTCTTAACATCGTCCTTGTGATCATTTTTATGGTTCGTCGCCCCGTCTTTTAAAAAACCGTGGGTACCCTACTACGACTTGATAAGATTTATCTATTTTCAACATTCAAACAGAAAAGTCATTAAACCCGACCCGATTATCCTTTCTCTACTTTTTTTTTATCAATTCTGCAAAAAATCATTGTAAATCACATTTAGTGAATAATGAAATTTCAACCAAAAAGTGTAAATGATGCTACTTTTTTTTCGCGAAGTTTGAAAACATGCAATTATTGTATTTCCAACTGTTTTTATGGTGCTGCTACAACTCTCTTTATGTCATCAACAGTTTTTGCTTTTCCTCCTCTTTTTTTTTCATTTTTACAATCGTTCAATGGATTTTTGTGGTATTAAAATATTTTTAACGATTAATATTTAAAAATTGTTCTAAAATTGAAAAATCTGAAAGCAGATTGATTTTTTCGAGTTCTGTTTTGACCTTGTTTGTGTTTCGATGATTTACGAATCTTTTACACATCTATATAAAGGTTTGTTCCAAAAACATTCTATTTTGCAGAAGTACTTTTGCCAGCAGCTGAATTGTGAATTGTTTTGCCGCATCTAAAAAGGAAGGCAGTATGCACTTTTCCGATAGTGTACATTTTGACGCCTCTGATCTCTGTGACGGTGCATTAATTAAGTTCGATGAAATTCTTTTTAGTGAAACGACCTCTTTGATATTTTGCGACTGAAGATGTGATTCTTGTGCCCTTTCATCTTCATGCATTAGTTTTTCTTCTTGTACCCATTTATTTTTAGAATATGTAGCCCGAGATTAAGACTCTTGCATTGATTTTTTTCAAAAAATCTCATTAATATTTTCTGAAAAAATCTTGCGGGCTAAATTCGGTACTCCCCACAATAAAAATATCGCTCCGGTGAAAAATTGGAATGAAAATTAAATCAACGAACCACGAGCTTTCCCCAGATAGACCACTTGAACCCGTAATTCAAAATATATAAGTTATATACCTCGAATCGACGATACGGGAGTATAATAGAGAATCAATAATCTATTTTGCTCCCTTCTTGGTATACATTTAGCATCTTCGTAATGGCATTCGGGTACCTTAAGGACACCCGTCCTGCTTTTTATTCTCTTTCGAATTCATCAGCGGGTCATTGAATCGAAGTTATTCCACTTAACAACTCGGAGGGAAAAAGTCTTTCTACACGCGCGAATATACTGCGAACTCCGGAGCCATCGTCGATTACACATATAATCATGTGCTCGTACGTACCCCTCTGGAGTATTTTTTTCTCTACTTTTTTTTACACAGTACTTGGATGTACGTACGTTCGCATCTTGAAGAAGCAAGCTGAATTCCATTCTTTTTTCTAAGCATTCTAGCTCGCCCATCTCGCGTACATTAGTATTATTTGTTCGTATTCGCATTAGCTCTCTTTCATCAGTCAGTGGCGTCTTTCTGTGCGATGTTTTTATAGTACGTAGACAAAGACACGCACACATTCAACAGCTGAATGTGAATTCCTTCGCGTTAGCCCACTTTTTTCGCGCGCACGCCCAGTCAAGGATGAATAGGTGTAGAAAAATTCGCAGTCGACTGGGTTTCCCTTCGGATACCCTTCTCCTCTCTAAATTTTTATCAATTTTAGACCTAATACGAAGAAAAACTAGGTTTTTAGATAAATGCACAACGAGGAGAATTGATGAGTTGAACGCGAGTAATTTCTGTTGCCTTTTTTCATTGATTTTTGTAATTTCAACTTTGGTGTAGTTGGGTTTTGTGGATTTTTCGTCGTGCACTTATGTCAAAGATTACGAAAAAAATACAAAAAATTGGTCAGATCGTGGATCCTGGTTAAAATTTTATTATCATCAATTCATTGTCGTATCCCTCTTCTCCTCTCCTTTCCATCCAGTTATTTTTTGCGTGTGTCATATTTGAGTTTGGGGTATTCAAAATAATTGATTCAGTTCACGTGTTTTCATTCTCTACGTTCCCATTCTCAATCAGTAAAAAATTATTGAGCATGGGAAAGATCATTGAAATTGACTAAAAAATCAGTCAAAGATACTACTTTTCAGAGAACATCTCAAAGTGAATTTCACTGGTTGTAACTTTGACTGTGTCTCAGTTATTTCATTACTTCATGAATGAGTGGATTTAATTTTTTTCAAATCTTAATTCTTTAATTTTCAAATGGTTCTGGTTATGAAAGTCATCAAAATTTATGAAATCGAGTTGAGAAAACGTTGAATATTTTAGGCCAAGAAACATGAATTTCTTTTAGAAAGTTTTGTTGATGCTTGGCTGACTTTATTTGAAAAAAAAATCAATGAAGAAGAATTATAAGATATCGTGAAAATGATTTCAAATTAAGTATTTAAAAATTGCAAAAAAAAAATTGGACATTGGTTTAAAACTGTGTGGAAAAATAGTTCAAAATGTTGTCAAAATAATTGAATTTGAGTGAAAAATTAAAAAATGTTCAAATTAGCCAATACATCAATAAAAACTCAAAAAAAAATTCGAAGAGGCATAAACAGCTGACGAATTGTCATTAAAATTGTGTCAGAATTTGAAATATTTTGAAAAAAATTTTAATCGATCAAAAAAATTCCAAAACGAGATAAAAATTGTTTAAGTTGGTATTAAAATGTTGTAAAAATAGTACTTTGTTAAAAAAATGATGAAATAGCGTGGAAATTGTTTTAATAGATGAATCTAATAGTCGTTGTAATATCATTAAAACTATCTAAATTGTTATTAAACCTGAACTTGTTGATCGAAATTTTTATATTTTTTGAGTGAATTTTTTCTTAAATTTTTATTGGAATTTCAAGCAATTTCTTCAGTATCAAATTCATTTTTTTTACTGGTTCATCAGATCATCACATTTTACGACGCTATGCACGAATTTCTTGAAAATTTAGCAATTTTCATGATGTTGAAATTTTTAAAGGACATTTTACTTCTTTTATTGAAATTTATCGATATTCATTTCATTTAAAAAAAATTTCGAACCAATTCAACCAGTTTGGAGCATTTTATTTCAATTTTTATAATGTTTTCTCATATTTTTTGTTAATTTTGTATGACTTTAATTCTTTTTCGTATTTTTGATTGCTTGTTTAATATTTTGAAAGTGGTTCACAAAAATTTCATGTGATAATTTTCATTTTTCCATTTTTTCTACGATTTTTGTGAAAATCTAATCTGGAGAGTGACGAAGGGAGTGCAATATATATGAGTTGAATTAGATTGGGTTAAGAATTTTGGTTTTTATAATTCGAAACACAGGGTCTCATTAATGAAAAAAAGACAAGAGGCAATAATGGAAATTTCGAAACGAAAATTACTTTTCAATAATGAAATTATGTACCACAGAATGAATAGCATTTGACAAAAAAATGAGCCCTTTTTTTTTTTTTTAATGGGTTTGGACTACATGGTCCATTAGCCCAGCCCTAGCCCTTTTTCTTGGAAGACCAACTATCTGGTTGTTTAAATTATCAATGGATTGGAACTTGAAACATTTTTATCGAAAAATTAATTACAGGGTTCATTTATGAGACGAGATGCATCTATCAAGATTTTGAGTTTTTGGAAAACTTGCCAACTTGATGATTCATTTAAACATTATGAGACTTGAGACACTGGAGTGGACACATCTTTGGGAGGAGCTCATAATTTGCTTTTAGGTGAAAAATTAATGAGTCGGAATTTCTATAACAATTATCTAATTGTGAAATAATACTGGGGTGTCCACTTGCTGGAAAACTTGGAAAAGTCAAGGAATTTTGAAATTTCTGCTGGAATTTTTAAAAAAATCCAGAAAAAGGACAACCCATCTAAAAAGTGCTTTCCTGTTCATTTTATCATAAATTTTTTGCTCTTGCTATGCTCGGGCCAAATTCTTTCATTTCTGAATTGATGTGATCTTTTTTTATTCGACAGAAAATTATTCAAATTAAAATAACAAAAATTCAATTTAAATCTGATTTAAATGAATATTCAACTTTAATATGTATCTCTAATTTTAAAATTCAAAATACATAATTATAAATTAATGTCAAAATTATTAAATAATTTAAAATTAATCACCAAAAATTCATCCCAGCCTCAAAAGCAAGGAAAAATTCAGGGATGATTTGTGAGATTGATTTTAATCCCAAAAGGCATCCCAGCTCATCCTAAAATTCATCCCAGACTCAAAAGCAAGGAAAAATGGTAGGATGACTTTTGGGATGAAAATTCAACCCAAAATTCATCTCAGCCTCAAAAGCAAGGAAAAATCCAGGGATGAATGATGAGATTGATTTTAATCCCAAAAAAGGCATCCCAGCTCATCTTAAAATTCATTCCAGCCTCAAAAGCTCTGGAAAATCGTGGGATGATTTTTAGGATGAAAATTAAATTGATATTAGAATGCATTCATCATTCTCCACTAAATCATGAATTTTTTTCAAGGTTGTCCTCGATACACTCGGGCTTGATAATCATTCAAAAGTCATACTTTCAACTAAAAATTAGAATTTTTCCATTTTCCTCTCATTTACTTGAAGCCAAAAATTACTTATAAAATGTTCTTAAAAATACATATTTTTCGGTTTCCAATTTGCAATTAGTCTGGAAAACCTGGAAAAGTCAAGAAAACTCATTTCTGAACCATTGCGGACACCCTGTATTCACAAACCTCCATTTCCCCTGTAAACTCTAGTTCCAAATAAAAACACTTCCCTGCTTCTTAAGGTGACACTATTTCGCGAAATAATCTCGAAATATGGTATTTTCGAGCAATTTTCTATACAAGTTTTCCAACTATACGAGGGTGATCTCGCGTGAACAATTTTTAAAAACACTCTAGCGTCAGGTTAATGCCACCATTTCTCCTCTGTACCCCGTTTCGCCGAAAATTGCGCTGCAACGATACGTACAGACCAGCATATTAATGTAATGGAATCGAAATTGATGAGGGTTTCACGTTCGCTTTCCAAAGATGAGGAAGAAAGCTCTGTTTTTCGTACGAATTCCGACATCACGCTGGTTCGTCTCGGGTGGACGACACGGTTCGTGGCCGGAGAAGAAGGGCAGGGGGGTAAACTTATAAAAGTATGAAGTTCGTTTACCTTGGTGTTGTGTTTATTGGGTATGGCGATGGTGATACCCGTACGCGACATCGTAACTCGCGGTGTCAACGTTCTCTGCGTTTCCACAGAGTAACGAAGGCTATCTAATTGCTGAAGCATGATGCAGCGTCAGCGGTGTGTTTGTTGTGATGGAATTGGAATTGGGGGTTGAGAAATTCCGATTTGGAAAATGTTAGCGATTGCACTCGAGACGACGATTACGACTTAGAAATATGATCAAAGAAGATATTTGTGTATTAATGGAAGCTGTTGTTTTGCAGAGACGGCCTCAAACGAATTCTCGTGTAAATACGAGCCGCCCAGTCGAGATAGGCTTTGGGAAAAACAAAAACCATTAAAACCCCGCCGCAAAAAATTAGTACATTGGTAAACTGTAGGACACGAACTGCGTGTACGCGACGCGATATAGAAAAATAATTTTGCACACGATAGATAATAGCCGGTACAATGACGCCACCGAATGATGTAGATTATAGAGAAGGTCGTCAGAATCACGCAGGTGGTGATCATTCAACCGCGGAATACAACGGATATGCATACAACAACGCCGGCAGGTGAGTTCCAACTTCTTACTCTGTTTCTCTTCGGTCTATGGCATGTATCGTATGCTACATACGACGCATGCGCCTCGCAATTGATGATAATGCGTGGCAGAGCCGCCGTCGATGGCCGATGGCGATGGTGTTTGGAAGAAGAAACACCGCGACGCCTTCGGCCAACACCACCTACGAGTTGAGGCGAAAGACGCCGTTGATGTGAAAATCTCATTGTTGGGAGTTGGGAGAGAGTTAATGAACCGTCTTGAAATTTTTTCTGATCCTGGTTTCGCCAGAAGAGAGAGAAGAGCTGGTTTTCTGGATGGTGAAAATTTGCCATTTCTGCAGGCTTCGTAACGTAACTGGTTCGAGATGGTTGCATCGGGCGTAAGTTTAATTAATAATGGAGATGTATGCGACCAGGCTGCAGAATGTCGATGCTCCTCCTTCCTCTTGTTCAGGGTCGAGTGTTAATTGATGGTAATAGTAATATGCGTTAAGAAGGGAGAAGAGTGGACTGTTATTATGAATAAGTGAAGTTTATGTTCAATGGTGGGTTGTATGGAGAATGGTGAGAGGAATGAGGGGACTTGTAATGAACCGTGATCAAAAATGGGTGTAAGGTTGGGGTCTGGTTTAGGGCTCGATGTACCTACGTAAATCAAGTAGAAATGAACTGGAGTTAGGTGGGGTTTCCTAGAGAAGTTGAGGTGGTGATGGAATGGATGAGGGTACTGGCAAATTTGAGGTAAATTTTTGAAAGATGAAGATTTGAAAGGCATACAGTATGACACAGAAGTGTTGTCCAATTGAAACACTCCTCAATATTTCAGAACTGAAAAGAGATACCAAGACGGTTCAAACAGCAATGTGTTCCTGGCGATGAGGACATTGAAGATTGATAATCAAACTTCTAGTTCGACTCTTTCATTCTGAATCAGTGAAAAGTCACTGGCTAACAGTCAGAATTGCAGCACAGGAAAAAATCAGCGAAATTCGCCGATTTTCAGCGAATTTTCACTGCTTTTTCAAAGATTTTCGCTGATTTTTCTGCTAATTTCATTATTTTTACTGACTTTTCAGTGAATTTTCACTGATTTTCCAGTGATTTTTCTCACTGATTTGTTTTCATTGAAATTTTTTTCACTGATTTTCTCCTGTGCTGCAATTCTGACTGTTTCTCAGTGATTTTCGATAATTTTCACTGATTTAAAAATGAGAGAGTACCTATAGGGTGTACGCAAATTGAGAAACCAGTTCGGGTCAACAAATGGGGGTCCGGTTTTTTTATTGAAATAAAGTCTACAAACTGGCGCGATCAAAATGTGGTATGTTTTTTTGAAACCGGTTCAGCAGTTTCGAACCAGTTGTCAGTAATATCCAAAAAAGTGGAGATATGAAAAAAAGTTTGAAACAAAAGTTGTAGAGAATTGAAAAACAATAATTTTTTGTTCCATAACTTTTTTTCCATCTTGCAGTGGTAAAAGGTTGGAGTATAATTTTTTCTTTTTCAAGCCATAACACTTCTTCATTGCTAGATGAAAATAAATTGCTGAACGTGAGATATTCAGTTTGTAATTCTCTGCAACTTTTATTTCAAACTTTTTTTGATAACTGGTTATCCACTTGAAAAAAAAACACCTAAGAAACTGGGAAAAATGAGTTCATCTTGCACCGGTTTCAAAAAAATTAAAATATCAAAAAAAGTTTGAAATAAAAGTTGTAGAGAATTAAAAACTGAGCATTTCACGTTCTGTAACTTTTTTTTTCATCTAGCAATGGAGAAGAGTTATGGCTTTAAAAAAAGAAAATTATACTCGAGTCCTCTGTATCATAACCTTCTTTCCGTTGCAAGATGAGAAAAAAGTTGCAGAACGTAAAATGTTCAGTTTTTAATTCTCAACAACTTTTATTTCACACTTTTTTTGTTATATTCACTTTTTGATAACTGGTTATTGACTTGAGAAGAAAAAATTATGCTCCAATCTTTTGTATGATAACTTCTTTCCATTGCGAGATGGGAAAAAAATTATAGAACCAAAAATTATTGTTTTTTAATTCTCTACAACTTTTGTTTCAAGCTTTTTTTCATATCTCCATTTTTTTGGATATTATTGACAACTGGTTCGAAACTGCCGAACTGGTTTCAAAAAAAACATAACACATTTTAATCGCGTTAGTGTGTAGACTTTATTTCATTAAAAAAACCGGACCTCCATTTTTTGACCCAAACTGGTTTCTCAATTTATGGACACCCTGTAGAACGGACTAGAAGTTTGATTATCGATCTTCAATGCCCTCGTTGCCAGAAATACATTGCCGTTTGAACCGTCTCGTATCTCTTTTCAGTTCTGAGATATTGAAAAGTGTTTCAAGTGGACAAAACTTCTGTCATACTGTATAAGTTCAAAAAATGTTGTTAAAGGTCAATAAAATCTTGAATTAGAGATTTTCAGTCGCGATATTCAAACGTTGAGGGTTTTGAGGTGTCAAATCACCAGTACAAACTCAAAATTGTATCACAAGACGAAATCAGTGGAAAAAAATGATTGAAAGAAATGCAGCAAAGAAAGCCACTGGAATAAATTGATAAATTTCACTGAAAAGAAGTAAATTTCTGTGAAAATTAGCCAATTTCAGTGAAAAAATTTGCTACAGTTTTAGTGAAAATCAGCCAATTTTGTTAAAAATGAGCTAATTTTACCAAGGTATCTAATAGGTAGTGAAAAAGTAGTGATTTCAAAAATAGTAAAAGTAATAAAAAAGTAGAAAAATTAGTCAAAATTGAAAAAAAAGTACTGAAAAAATAATTAAAAACGACATTTTTTTAAATGTGATCAGCATAAAATGTGTTCATCTTTTTCAAACTTTTTACTTCATCTTTTGTATCTTTTTGTTCTTTTCTTTTACAATAATTCTGATTTAAAGTACAGGGTTGTTTCTTCTGATTTGAATTTTTTTCTGTAATAAATTTGATCTCGTTGGTTGATTTCTTTGGCGGGAGGAGAGGTTTCTGAAAATTTGGTAAAAAGGTAAAGAAAAAGTAGTTATTTAAAAAAAATTCGTTAGATAGGTACTTTGTTCACTAAAAATTGGAAAATTCTGTTGAACAGTTGCTAAAAATGAGTAAATTTTATTGAAAATTATTGAAAAATTTCGCTGTAAAACAATGATGCGAAGAATGCTTTTTCAATTTCATAATTGCTCCAATTCTCTTGCGCAGCGATTTTGACCGAGAAGCAGTGATTTTTTCACTGATTAAGAATAAAAATACACAGGAAGGCTGGAAATTTTTGAATTCTTTCAACTGAATTTTCAAGACACTTCCGCTTCCCTTTTCCGCCCTGAAATTCATTAACTTCAGATGATGATGTGACTCATAACATGTTTCTAATTTTCCATACAAAGCGTCTACTATGTAAAACATTAATTTATGCAATTTTTTAATGAGGTCTATACGTAGAGACCAAATAACTCGTAAAATTTGCTCGAATTTGTCGCATAATGATCTTGGGTAGAATTATCGTATACATTCATTTTCGGAAGTATAAAGTGGTTTGCGAGTCACTGTAGCAGAACAAAAAATTGCCTCGATGACTGCCCAAATTTATTAACTAGTTAATCCGGAAATCCATCCGATAATCATCAAGCAGAATATTGCTGTGAAGGAACATGACGATGCTCTAAATTCAGGCAACTTTCACCCACTATTGAGTTTTGCATGTATTATTAAAGAGTTGCATCGATTTGGATGAAATATGATGTTGTTCTAGGTGAACGGATGTGCTCTTAATATGCATTTTTAAAGTTGAGTGCTTCTTTAAAAATTGTTGTATGGAAAGTTCAAAGAATAATTGAGTTTTAATTTTCTAATTAGCACTTGAAAATTTTAATTGGAAACTGAAGTCTGTTGGGCACGATTGGGAGGAGAGATTTTAAATGTGCAAGGAAAACGATGAAAAAGTGGAGGGGTGATTGTGATTTTTGAAAAAAAGATCCGTTAGACATCATGAATTCTAAAAAAATAATCGTCTTCGCAAATTTTCTGAATATAATTTAATTTTACCAATTTTAATAATTTTGGGACTTGAGGATTGTAACTTGAAAAACAGTAAAATTTTTGGAAACAAATTTCTCATCTGCATTATTTAAAAAATGAAAAATATCATCAAATTTAACGTTCAAAAATTTGTGGTAGAAAGACTGGGGTGAATGGAGACAGCGGGAGCAGTCTTTATTTCACGATCAAGAAAATTAATTATATATTTTTAGAAGAATTAGATTCTCGTGGAAAAATAGTTTTTTGCTAGAATTTTTATATAAAATTCAAAAATAAAAAAATTGTATTTTTAGTTAAAAATTTAATCTCATTGTCAGTCAAAAATTTTAACGTTTTACCAATCCTCTTCTTTTTCAGTTATGCAGTTATGCTAATTAATAGATTTTGGACTTCTTAAATTTAGAGCGGCAGAAGAAAAGGGTTAGATAATAATATTTTGAGATGAGGTCAAAAAAATTAGTTTTACATTGCTTTGGTCAATAAAAGTGTAGAGAAGTTTAAAATTTTTTATTATATTAAAATCTTGCATAGACAAGGTGTTTAGCTTTTATTTGTCATGAAAGTCGCGAAAAAGAAATGAAATTTGAAAAAAAAGTCATGAAAGTCATAAAACAAAAATTAACTTTGAAAAATAAGCCATAAAAGTCATGAAAAAGCCATGAAATTAGATTTTGGGGTAAAAACAAACATAGGTAATCAAGTCTGATTTTTGACATTTTTAAATCACCCAACTTTTTTTTTAAGGATAGGGATGTGCAGTGCACAATCCTGCACTGCACTAACGAAGTACAAACGACCTATGGGGTTTCAGTCTCCTTTCCTCATGGGTGGGTTCGCTGAAATGGATCTTAATTTATTTACCAAAAACAGGAAAAATGAGGGATTTTGAATTTTTTTTTGCAAAGTTCAATAAAAAGGCATGTTCGATTGTACGCAGACGATGTAAAAATTACAAAATGGCTCTTCTTGTGTTTTTTTTTCCTTTTTTTGTTTTTGGTAAGGCTCAAATTGAATGAGATAAATTCGATTTTTTTTGGTATTGAAAGTTGAAACCATTGGTGCTTTATTTAAGAACCAACTTACATACATTATTAATTCTGCTTTTAAAAAAAGTCATCATTTCCCCTTTTGCTTGAACCACCATCGTAAATTCTACTGAAAAAGCAAAGATAGTTAGAGGGGAGAAAAGACCAACTGTGTCGCAAAGTAAATCAAAGGGCGTGCGATAACAAGAAGAGAAACATTTAACCAAAAAGTAATAACAAACGTCATCATGGCTTATACACAGAATTAGGGCAAGGATAAGACCGAGGAGTAAGTATAAAGAAAAAGGGATGTTTTTTTTGACCGACATGCTTGGTCACTTTCGAACAAAGAGAAAGAAAAGGAAAACAAGCTCCTTCGCAATTGTTCATGGGCATGGTTTCCATTTACTCGAATTATATTTTTTCAGCCGCTTAGGTATGGTGGAAGAATTAGGTTTTATTGTGGTTTAGGATAATGGATGTTGGAATTTCGTCATTTGCTGCGTTGCCACGTTGTGTGTAGCTTTTTTCAATACACCTGAAGTATTTGGAAAAAGGAACTAGTTGTGTGGGATGAATTGGAGATTTTTTTCGGAAATTGAAAATGGTGAGAATTTTACTCTCGAAAAGATTGATAAATGTGGACTATCATTTTGAATGTAAAAGCAGTGGCGAGTTGCGTTGAAGAGACTGATTTTCTAAACGTTCAGATCCCGCATGTCGTTTCTGGTATTTTCTAGTATGAAGATTTCAGCTTTCTGTTTGGTTTTTTTCCTTCCTTTTGTATAAGAGTTAACCAGATTAGTAAGATTGGTGAACAGTGCATGATTTATTAGTGAAATGAAAAATACTGCGACAGTTTGTTGAAAAATGTCAACTCTAACTTGGAAACTAGAGAAGTAGTATGAGATCTGTGACTGATCAATGGCTCAAATACTTGGGATTTTCTTCGGTCTCCAAGTATATTTGATAAATGTTGCTGATTTTGAAAAAATTATGTAGAAATCTTCTGTCACTCACAAATTTTCATCATTCGACTTCGCTGAGATAGATTAAGGAGGGAAAGAGATCGTCACCATATTAATAAATGAATATTTCTGTTCTGCATGAAGGTCGATTTCATATAAAAATTAATTTTCTCGATGACCATAAAAAAAGGGTAGAAGGCGTAGTCTGTGTCGAAGTTGAACAAAAAAGTAACCCAGGTTTATCACCGTTCTAGGTATTGTAAAGAAAAGACGCCTTAATTTAAGGTAAATTCCCTCAAGGTGTAATTTTTTCTTCGGCTAATCGATTACATAACCGCACAAGTACCATGATGTATTCAGTTTACACGCATTAATAAGTAGAGGTACATATGGTTAAAAGAGTACGAAGGCCTTGATCGTGCCGTTAAAGTAACATATATTACAAATTCAGGTACATACAAGAGACGATACAAATAAGAGTCGAAGACTCGAAGTTGGAAACCATAGACAATGCAAGAGGGATGTGCCATGTGCCGAACTGGATTTAATGCTGGAGAAAGAGCAAATTGTGGTGTGATGCTGTGAAGGTTAAAATCACACTGGGAGACAAGGACACGATTTGTATGTGTAGTATGTGAAGTCTGATTCATCGAAACCCCGCACTCGTTTGGTTTTTCGTGCCGCTGATTAATGGAGTAGATTTTATTGAAAATGAAAATGTGTATGTAACCTATTGCTCCTGTTATTTGGTCGAGTCGAAAATATGTTTGTGAAAAGGAAAGAGAGGGATGGTGAGGTATTTCCAGGTATTATGTGAATGATGTTGAGGCGTATACCGGCGTCTTAGTTATGAAATTTAGTATAGGTACTTTTTCAGGGTGATTTTTAAATGTATCGGTTGGCAAAGAAGGTTGTCTGGGTTTATTTATTGTAACAGAGATGGTTCTGTTGAAAATATTTTATGGGTAAGGCTATTGAAAGGAAATGGTTGGTTTGAATTTTGAATGGTGGAGAATTTTTATGTGCTATTGAGGGTTGTAATTGTTGTGATGAATTACACGTTTTTCTCCAGCTATTCCATTTGGAGTAAGAAATTTTATACACTTGAAATTTTGAAATCAACGTTTGTCACTTCTGTTGTGCACCTTTAAATTGAATAAAAAATCACTTTCGGCGTTTATTGCTGTTGCACAATGAAAAAAATTCACTTGTTCACGTAAAAGTGAATTATTTTCATCGATGCACTTAGAACATCTTGAAGCTAAATTATCAACCTAATAACAAGTTTTTATTGAATGGAAAAAATTGAAGAAACTCTTGTTTTTTGGGGCATTTTTGAAAAATGTTCAAAATATGCAGAAATATGCACTTTTCAAATCCAAGATAGGTATGCAAAATGATGCATTATGAATCAAATTATGCGAATCAATTTTTCAAATTGGAGGATGATGAATTGTTCATTTTTTCCCCTCCCCTGGATCCAATTTTGTTTATTTTCTGCAATGTGATATTGTATGTAGGTATCGAAATTGAAAGCTTTTTGCATGCAAGGAGATGGGACATCATCTTAATCTTCTTCTGATTCACCTGTGCTATACATATATGAAGATTGACATTCCAAATGCCATGTCCAAAAACTGCATATGAGAAAAGGGACTTAGATGTAACCTTTTTTTTTCAGTGCATTTAAGTCTCTTTTCTCATTTATGCAGTATGAGAAAAGGGACTTCAGTGTGCTGAAAAAAGTTTCACGCAACTTCGTTTTCTCATATACAGTTTTTGGACTTACTGCGTTTTAGAATGCCACTCTTCATTTAACAAGATATTTTGAGATGTCATCCACAAATTTCTTTGATTATTTTGATGACAATGTAATTTTGGAACAAACAACTACCTCACTGATTATTTTGTCCTTGAAAATCAAAATAATACCTACTAAATCCAAGCAATGGCATCTGAAGCTTTTTTGGGAGTGTATAAAGTGGGTATGGAAACTTGGAATATCAGAAAGAAGCCTTTTTTCGCATCATATTTTTAATTGAAAACTTCCAAAAAACAAATACTTATCACATTACCAGTACACCATACCATGAGAAACAATACTTCAGGCTCACTTAGTCAATTGAGAAGCACCCACTATGAAAGTTGTACTGAAACTGGGTTTTCAATTTTCATCTTTTCAGGAGAATTTTACACATATCAGGAGTTATTCGAGAGTTTTTGTTATGGATTTGTGTTCTGAAACTGCTGTAGGTATAGTTTTTTGGTGTGTGGTGTGAAGTAGAAGAAGTTCAACTACCTTGTTATATAATTTTTTTACCATTTCTGTATCTCTCCAGATGCATATGTATAAGCACAGTTGATGGTAAAAATAGCAGCAAATTATGCAAATTAGTGTATCTCGAAATTCTTGCCAGAACTTGGACTAATAATTGTCTACTTTCTCATACTCATATCTTACCCAAGACCAACAAATTTGTCTTCTTGGCTATCCATGGCGTTCACAGCATCTTTAGCTAACACCACATCTCTAGAACATCTCATCTCATTTGCTTTAATTGTTGGATCTTTCATGTTTTCAATCTTTAATAGAAGATTTAGAGGAATGAAAACACAAATATACTCATTAACTATTAGTTTTTGTTTTTACGTAAATCTCTGTTCTACCTAATTCTGTTTATCTGTGGCATGATGTGCTTTCAACAATCTGTACAATTTTCTCAATTTCTTGTTTACATCTTCTGTTATTATCTACAATTGAACTTAGATATTTGAGAGTGGTCTACAAAATCTATAGTTTCTGTAAATATTTTCCAACACTTCTGCTATAATACCAAAACATTAGTGTATCAACAATTGATTTCAAGACTATATTCTAAATGCTTCACACTTGAAGTCTCCAATACTTGCTGCAGCTTTTTCGCTTTTTCATTTTCATCTGCTACTATTAATGTTGTGTGCTGACTAAATAATCATGTAATTTCTTCATCTTGATGTATTCATCACCACATTTGTTGAACAGAAACAGAAGCACAGTTTACATCACTATCTCTCCTTAGTTAGTTTGATCAGTTTGATACTTTGTGGATGCATAATGTAACTTTTTAGGTTTAAAAGTTGATTTGCAAAAGACTGCTATGTCAAGTACAACATTATAAATGTGAGACAAACTGTTACTATTTTTTTGGTAGTTTTGTACTTTGAGATATAGTGATGCAAAAAAATTGTAATGGCACAAGATTATGATTAACTATATCAACATTTGAAAATTCAGGGCTCCCTTCCATATTACTATTTTTTTTTGTGTGATTGTGTTATTTTGGATATGGTTTGTGATGCCCGCTTAAAGACAGGGTTGTTAAACAGAATAAACGCTGCAGAATATTTTTTATTATTCGCGCAGAATAGCTCATGTAGAATAACTTTATATTCTGCACAGAATGCAGAATTGCGCAGAATGTGCAGAATACACAGAATAAGCGGTAATTACGGTATTTACAGTTACATTCGAGTATTTTTCATTGTTTTTTCCTAAATTTTCCATTCCAACTTCTGGAAGTTCAGGTGTATGAAAAATTGATTCCCATTTTTTAAGATTGTGACACCTTTACTGTTTCATTTTTACTTAGTGTTGGGTGATTATTAATCGATTATAAAAATAATTGATAATTCAATCTGAAAAATAATCGATTATTCAGCAAAAATAATCGCATATTCGAATATTTTATTTTTGTCCAATTTCGGCCCAAAAAATGAAAAGCTCTCTAAAAATTTCTGAAATCTAAGTTATGCCCCTCTTCAATCCGAAATGACACTCAAAATTTGTAAGAATCTCTTAAGAAACGTGTAATTTAAAATGAAAATAGTTCAATTTTTACGTTTTTGATTCATTTTTTTCAGAATTGTAATAGAAAAAAGCCAAAAAGGCAAGGATTTTTGACCAAGAGGATTTTAGTCGTTTTATGGAATTTTTAACATTTTTGTGGTAGCGCTGGCGCTAAAACACATGAAAAATCGTGCGAATTTTCCACTGTGATTATAATCGATTGATCGATTATTTTTCCCATTGATTAATCGATTGTTGATTATTTTCGAAGAATTGATTTTGTCCAACACTAGCTTTACTCTCAGTGTCACAGTAACTGATCGGAAATGAAAAATTTTTGGGCTAAAAACCTCAAATTTTAGCTATTAATTTCTCATTATGCATCATTCTATGCATTCTGCACTATTCTGCGTAATCTGCGTTTATTATGCATTCTGCTTTGTATTCTGCACAGAATGCAGAATAAATATTCTGCGTGCAGAATGACATCCCTGCTTAAAAATGCTGAATCCGAATTATTTTGATTTCTCTACATTCACCACCAATATTTATGTAGGATGTACATATCAGAAATGAAACATGTAACCATAATGATTTTTTTTTTATTTTTGCTACAATATACAGCGTTTTTAGAGATTTTGCTGCTTACTGCAGAAAAATATTGCACACTTTAAATTTTGTTTGGAACTTGCAATATGCTGTAGAATTGTGAAAACTTGTGTGGTGTGTGAGTAAATAGTCTCTCTTAGAGTAGGTATCTTCAATTGAATGGAACTTGAAATAGAGTGTTTTTTCATTTGTATTACTACTCATATTAATTGGAGTAAGTGAAAGTAGGAGTTCGACTAATAATAAAATCTGTCCCTATTTAGTGCTTGATGCATATGCAACAGGGGCACGTGAACTTTTTTCAATTCACCAAACATTTTTTTCATTTTCAGATCTGTATGATCTCAGAATTTGAAGTTGTGAATGTTTTTTTTCAAAATTTGTTTTTTTTGTGTACTTGCCCTTTAAATTTTGACTATTCTCCCATTCTGAATCAGTGAAAAGTCACTGATAAACAATCAGAATTGCAGCACAGGAAAAAATCAGCAAAATTCATTGATTTTAAGCAAATTTTCGCTGATTTTTCAAAGGTTTTTACTGATTTATCTGCTAATTTCAAAAATTTCACTGACTTCAGTGAATTTTCACTGATTTTCCAGTGACTTTTCTCACTAATTTGTTTTCATTGATTTTCTCCTGTGCTGCAATTCTGACTGTTTCTCAGTGATTTTCGATAATTTTCACTGATTTATAAATGAGAGAATACTCTCTCATTCTGAATCAGTGAAAAGTCAATAATAAAGAGTCAGAATTGCAGCACAGGAAAAAATCAGCAAAATTTACTGATTTTCAGCGGATTTTCGCTGATTTTCCAGTAATTTTTCTCACTGATTTGTTTTTATTAAAAAATGTTTCACTGATTTTCTCCTGTGCTGAAATTCTGATCGTTTCTCGGTGATTTTCGATCATTTTCACTGACTTGAAAATGAGAGAATACTTTGTCACAATTTTTTGCTTCTTTTGTGAAAATTTTGGTAAAATCGGTTTGCATGAGTTGCTAATTTTTCAAAAAATTTTCTACCTATTACGCCTTAGATTTTTACATTGCAGAATGTATTCACCGTAGGAATTTTTATGTTCATGTAGTATGTAATGTACCTATGAACCTGTGTAATACTTTCTTGCTACTTGATCTTATCTCAGTTTGACGTTCAACTGGAGACTCATGTATACGAAGCCGTATAGCTGAACCAAGTGCCCTGGAACAATATAATACATATGTAGTTTTTAATACGCATACATGAATATTATAATAGTCGCAACGATACGTGCGTTGTCGTTGTCATAAGTCGTCATGTGATAACGAAAAGCGCAAAATTATATATGTACATGAAACATGCGCTTACATGACGACAAACCCTATACGTACCTACATTCGGTACTGTTATCTGCGATACATGTTCGCTTGTTTGTGCGTAAAATTACATGTGTGTTTTATAGTCGCCCAGGGAGACCGGGGAGGGCGAGGGGAGGGCAAAGGATATAGAATATTATCATCGGGCGCAAATCAAACGACGACGTTACAAATTGTTGCTTCGTCGTTTCAGGTCGATTACGCGTGTGTTTTTTTTCCTACCATTATTTGACTCTGTGGTGCTGCGTCATCGTCTAATTTGAATTGGAAAAAAATTTTCCGGGATGTGTGTAGAGATGGCGGAAGGCAGAGAGAGACAGGCAGTTGTTTAAATACGTATCTAGGGTAACGATATGTTTTTTTCGGTTATTACAGCAGCAGGTTGTTAAAAAGTGATTGTGGAATTGATGGAAGCTAATGGAGGAGATTGATGGATTGATGGGATCGGTGGTGCAGGTGGAAAAATTCTATTCGTATTCTCGATCGAACTCTATGCTGGTTCGGGTGTTTCTTGTAACACGATGATTTTTTTTTCGAATTTTGGAGGTCTCGCCTCCTGAGATGGGTGAAATTTACAAAATTTTAGTCTCCCACATCAGGCATCGGAACAGGTCACTTTTTCGATTTTGGTCAATAAAAGTGATTTTTGTTGACTAAAAGTCACTATTTTCAAAATTTTTCCCCAAAAATATAAATAATCAGGAAATTTTGGAATTCACAAGTATCATAGCGGGTCACTTTTATAGGGCGTTTGTCACTTTTTTCAACTTCAGTTACTTTTTTGTTACTTTTCACGTCTAAAAAGTCACTTTGGTTACTTTTTTCCCCTCAAAAGTCACTTTTTCTTCGCCCTTCCAGGCAAAAATTCAAATTTTCACGTAGAAATTGCTTTAAAATTTTTCAATAAAAAAATTAAAAAATTGATTTTTGCTAGTTTGTTTGTTGTTTTGACGAAGGAATTTAATAAATGAAATTATTCACGTCTTTTCAGTTGATTTATCTTTGAAATTTTTGCAGAAAACTGCAAAAAAATTGCCTCCCAGAAAACTATAAAAATTGCCCTCCTCGAAAAATTGAAGTTTTGGTTACTTTTTGGTCATTTTTTAGTCATTTTTTGGTCACTTTTTTTGGAATTTTTTAAAAATCCAAAAGAAAATATCCAAAATAGTGTTTTTTTGCTTATTTTTTTAAAAAGTTCTCAAAAAATTTCGCCCTTACATTTTTTTTGATCGTGATGTACCAATACATATTTTGTCCATTCAATTATAAATTTTTCAAAAAAATTTCCCTCGATACGCTCGAGAGTAATGTTTATCCTCGTTCTTTCTACAGAATTCATTATTAATTTTATTTTATTTTATTTTGGAAACGTACTTTTTAATAAGCTGTGATGAGAAAGGAATTTCATGACGTCCTTGACCACGGTGTTAAAAATAAAGGAAACTGAAAAGAAAACAATTCGAAAATATTGGTCACATTTTTTTTGGAAAATCTCAATTATGAAAAAACGTCGAATTTCCACTTTTGAAGGTCTTTTTTTCGCAAAAATTTTCGCCTTCGCTTCGTTTGGGCTTGACGCATCGACTTGATATTTTATTCTTTCATCTACGAGTTTTTTTCATTTTTTGCGGTGAGGGGAAGAGGAGCAATAAATTGTAAAGAATTTTTTAAAATTTTCTACTTGGAAAAATCCAGATTTTTATTCATTCAAATTCTCAAGTTTTTTGTGCGAAGGAGGGGGGTTGGTTTCAAAACGTTTTAGAATTGAATTTGAGTCATTTTTATGGCCGATAAAGTGGCATCTAAAAATATTATGAAAAGTAGTGATTTTTGAAAAAAAAATCTTGGGCCTCCATGCATTTCAAATTCAAATCATTATTCTACACAATTTCGAATTGTAAGTATATAACCTGAAAAAAGACCCCCCCCCCCCTCCACGCTTAAATGAACATAATATGTAGAAGGTCTGACTGAGAAACTTCGAAAAATTGATCTGGAAAACATGAAAAAATCGAGGAAAATCATTTCTGAAACATTGCGGGCACTCCGATAAAAAAAATGATAAAATATTTTTCTTAAATGAAAAAAAATTGAGATGATTTCAGGTTTTTTCTATTTTTTTTTAGCAAAATATTATTTTATCGGTATTTAATTAAAACACCTGAAAATCAACGATTCTGAAGTCATTCTTTGGTCTCTATTTTCGTAGAAAATGGTCACTTAAGTCGCGGTTTTTTTCTAGGAATTCTATTCCGATGCTTGCCTACATCAATTAGAGGCTATAGCCTCTAATTGGTTGAAACTCTGGAAACGTAAAAATATTTCTGGGGAAAATGATGCGAAATTTCCAAAAATTCTTCAAAAATATGAAAATATGGCCTAATTTTGATTTTTAAAGATGAAAAGGGCTATTGATGTGCTGGGCCCTCCTGATTAGAAAAATGATGAAAAATTTCCAAATATTCATTTGAAAATCTAGAAATATGACTCAATTTTGATCTTTGGGAATGCATTTTGGACCCGAGGAATCGTCCTGAGGGGGGTAGAGTCTGGAAAGTCTCAAATAATTCATTTATAACAATTTTTCTCCAATTTGAGGGCTCTCTAAACCTCTTTAGGATGATTCCTCGGGTCCAAAATTCATTCCTAAAGATCAAAATTGAGCCGTATTTTCAAATTTTTAAAGATTATTTGGAAATTTGGCACAGTTTTTTCAAGAGGGCCCAGCACATGGCTTCTAATTGATATAAGGAGCTAACATGTTGAGAAACTCACTTCTAAAGGAAATAGAATCACCCGGGGTGGGGGAGGGATGGCGAGACCTATAAAATTCCAAAATTCGATTCAAGACACACCCTACTGCTGATAGACGAGAAGAAAATTCGATTTGAAGCCAGATACCACACGAAGAAGCACTAAAAAGTAATATTAACACATGCCAATATATATTGAATCGAAAAAAGACCCAGGAGTGAGCTAGGAGCTGTGTGAAAGACGATATGGCGCATCTTGGCGGCCTCTTCAATGCACATCACATAGTATTAGGTAGAACCGCACGCCGACGGTCTTTTTCTCGGCGGCGGCGTTTGGGGTTTTTTCTTCGGCGGCCGGCGGCGCGCCGAATATTTGGGCTCAAAGCGGCGGCGTCTGCATTTTATCGGCGGCGGCGGCGCAGGAGCGGCGCCATGCGGTTCTTTGTCTCAGGCCATCATTTTCAAACTTTTAAAATGCTGTTTGAAATGTAATGGGTGATTTTTATGGAACATCCTCGCGCTGATCATGGAAGAAATAATAAAAAATTCCATCACCGAAAATTTTTTCAACATTTTTTGAATTTTTTGTTGAATATTTTCTTAGTTTTGTGTGAAAAGCTGAGATATTTCAACTGAAAGTTCAATCTTTTTCATTTTATTGATAATTTTTCAAAAACCAAGCCTCCTTTTTCCCCCATTAATCGAATTGGTTTTCTCTTGTGAGGCTTAGTTTTTCAGATTTATAATAAAATAAGTTCAATTTTAAACTTTCAATAGCTAGAAAAGTTATCTTTTCTTATTCAAGAAGAAGCTAGATAATCGAGCTCGACAAAAAGGAAATTTTTGGCTCTTCAATTGATGTTCTATTCATTTTTAAAGAATCCTTTCTTTCTTCAGAAGATCGACTTCAAGTGTCAAAAGTTATGAAAATTGTAAACGAAATGTGCAACAACAAAAAAAAAACAGATTGAGAGAAATCTTTTGGTGATGGAATTTTTTACCATTTTTTTCGTGATCTGTCCGAAAAAATATGCTGATCAAACTTCAAACGGTATTTCCTATCAAAAAAAATAGGGTCAAGGGGTCAAATTTCAAATCAGTCATTTTTTACAGATCTTTCAGTCAGAATTATTGATTTTTCTAAACAAATTGGGGATTATTTGAGAAATCAGTGATTTGTGACTGAAAAATCAATAAAAAATCATCAATTTTCAAAATAAAATGATGAAAATACTACCCGAGCGAAGCGAGGGCGAAATTTTTTGAAAAATATTGCTTGATATAAGAGCGAAAAAATGTATTTTTTCATATTTTTGTAATAAAAAAAAGTAAAAAAACTCCACGCCGAAGTGACGCCGCCGATTGTTATCGGCGGCGGCGGCCAGCGGCGCGCCGAGTAATTTGGCTCAAAGCGGCGGCGTCCACATTTCACCGGCGGCGGCGGCGCGGGCTCGGCGGCGTGCGGTTCTAGTATTAGGTATCTGCGTATCTGCGAAATGAAATGAATCCTACGTATAGATGTAAAGTATGTGTTTGGTTTCGGTTGGTGAGAGTGCAATGACGAATACAAGATGAAGAGCGGTGTGGGACGCAGGAGGAGGCGGCGCGACGCGGCGGTATTTTTCTGCATAGAGGTCAATGTTTCCTTGTCCTTTTCATCGCATATTTTTAATACTTCTTGACCGATACGCCGGTGGAAAGGGGACGCGGTGTCTGGAAACACGTTGTTGTTGTTGATGTTATTAGAGTAAAGATGCCGGAGACGGAGAGGGCCTTCCTCTTGCTGGCACACGCTGCTGTATATGGTGTGGATTTTTCTCTCTTTCGGTCTCTTCGCGCGATAAACGAAGTTGATTTTTTCCACTTTTTACTTTCCGGACAGCGCGAAGCGTTGTAAGGAAAGTATTGTTTTCGGGTCGAAATTCGTTTTCGCCAATATTGAGTTTAGACAAAATCTGATTTTGTACAAGTTTGTTTTGACCATTTTCCAGGTGATGTTCCGTATGTATGTGTGTATGTATGTATGTATGTATGTATGTATGTATGTATGTATGTGGGACAAAAAAGTGTCTGTGAACACGATTACGCCCGTCCTAATTGATAAATTTCGTTGAAATTAAAATGGGAGTTGAGGTTTGAACAAAGGAAGGCTACGCCAAAATTTCAGATCGATAGGTTCAGTAGAAAAAATTTTACAAGCAATTTAATGCAAAAATCTTTGAGTTTGGTCATTTGCCGCGTTACATTGCATGTAATCGTAATCTAAAACGCGATAATAATTCCTCTCCTTATCGATGGAGAAACGTATTTAGTGAGAAACATATGTATCCCGCGTCAGCATTTTTGTCTTTTTCTTTCAAGATAACTGATATTTTTTCCCGGCAAACATAATGATACACGAAATTGATTTAGTTAATTTTTTTTTTCATGGGCAAAATTCAGACAAGTAGGTACCTACGTTTTTCGCTCGTTGATTTTTTTTACACCTGTCCGGAAAGTTTGTGATGCTTGCATCACTGTTTATTTTTTATTTCTTTTTGTTCAAGAGCTTTGGTGTTACGAGTAGTTCTGACGAGTGTTATCGTTTTCGATTAGTCAGTTCCGGTTTTGATACGATAGTGATTGGGTCGGGTCGACGAGGTCGTGCTAAGAATTTTGTTCCTCGCGTATATAAGTACAGTGTGTACTCGTATTACGATACGAGACATTGGTTTAGTTCGATAAAAGGGGTATTTGAGTGATGGGGTGTGGAGTTTTCTCCGTTTGTGTGCATTTTTCAAGCTAACTTATGGGTAAATGGGTCATGAGAGAATTGATGGTACGCACATTTTCCGGCTCTATGATTTATTTCTGGCGTGAAGGATTCTGTTTTGTAATGAGATCATTAATTAAACTCTTATCTGGAATTTTATCGAATACATAGTATCAGTTGGTGGCGTGGCTGATGCTAGTCCCAAATGTATAGCGCTTTGGATTGCGATGACCACGTAGAACGTTTTGGTTGCGTACTGTTTTGTGAGGGTTCGTTGTGTGGTGGAGTTTATATGTTTTTTTTTTTTTTGTGCAGAATGTGAAATAAGGAAAAGATGTGAGAATAGACAGACCGGAAAACTTTTTTTTTCGAATTTTCACTCTGGCTCGAATTGAATGACTCGAGGATATTGACGAATCAAAATTATTTATTGGGAGAGTTCGATTCCCACTTCATCCCTAAATCTCATTTCCGAAATTTTAAAGAAAAATAATGTCAGAATTTACATTTTGAAGCTATATACGAAAATTCTCGGGATTTTGAGTTTTGCTCTTCACCTCTCTTAAGTCCTCGTTGAATTTTGGATCAAAATATTGCAAAAAAATAAATCCAATACTTCCTAGAATTCCTGTCAGTGGCGTAGCCAAAAATTTCCATTGGGGGGTCCAAACTTTCAATTTTTTTTGAGAAATTTTGAGTTCAATCTCCCTCCCTCTTCTACTAAATTGCCCTTTACTATAAAAACACTGAATTCAAAATTTGAATCATTTTCATGAATATTAAGGAATCGCACAGGTATTATAAAGTCCTTACTCGATTTGCATAAAATATTTAGGAAAAAGACATAGATGAAAATGTAATTTTGGAACAATCAATATCTTTACTAATTATTTTGACCTTATAAATGAAAAATAATACCAAACAAATTTGAACAGAAGCATCGGAAGTTTTTTTTTGGGAGGATGCAAAGTGGGTATGGAGACTTGGAATACCGGAAAAGACCCTTTTTTTACATAGTATTTTCAAATAGTTCATAATAAATGTGATTTTGTTCATGCCTGAGCGAAGCTTTGAGAAAATTGGACTTTAAATACTTCAAGAAGGCAGTTTTTCACGTAAATTCTTGACTTCATGCGAAGGAGGTCTAAACCCCCTGGACCCTCTGGCTACGCCACTGATTCCTGTACATAAATTTTCTAAATTTTGATTCTCCAAATCTTTTCCATGACACTCTGCGTCCGTCTCACGCCATAAATTCCTCAAACGGCCCGTAGGCAGTAATCGGGGTGAGGGGCCTGCAAGGATCCGCAATTCGTTATAAAATATGTTGTGCATGCCCTTATTGTTATATTATGTTACGTGAATTCCTATTTTCTTTTCTTGTTACTTGCATGTCTCGAGAGTCCAATAAATATTCAAATTTTGAAAATTTGTATCGATTCCTATTGGACGTCCTCACGAATTGTTTTTTTTTGGGATGATAGACCTAGAAGTCTCCCCCCCCCTCCCCAATGATTTGAAAAAAGACCCAATGACCCAAGTAGTAACCCTGGTCTAAGTACCATTTTATCAAAATTTTGGTTATCAGTTTTGAATTCGAGTTTTCCAATGAAGATTTATATGTTGAAAAATGTGCAAAATTCCAGTTGAAAAACTTTTTCGAGAAAAAAAGTTTAAGGCGTCCTTCTCAATGAAGTTGCATCAAAAATTAATTCGCTATCCATTGTTTTATCAATTTTATCTCGAAATTTTTTATTTCAATTCATTTTTAAAGGTATGTAAATCAGGATGTCTAGCTGTCTACTGGTCATAAAAGTCATAAAATTTGATGGAGTCATAAATTTTTGTAAAAAATCCGAAGAAAGAATTTTCTATAATTTTCTCTTTTATTTACAAGCACTGTGGAGAATTGTAAAGCAATAAATTGTGAGAAAATTTCAAAATTTTCAGTCAAAAGTTCTAATTTTTACTCTCCATTTTTGTGATTTGGTGGGCAGCCGGACACCTCATCAAATCATTTACCAAATTATTGAGTCCGAAAGAAGCAAGAGTGAAAATTGTTTGTAAAGGAGACCTTCAAAAACTGAAATTTTATCATTTTCCCATCATTCGAGTTATCAAAGAAAGCAATTATCGTTACTTTGTGTTTTTTCATTTTTTTTCAGTACTTTAGGTCAAAATTACCAAGAAAAAGTCTGCTTTTTCACATCTTTAATCATACAAAATGGAATATTTCGACATAACAAACCTATTGCTCAATTTTTTCAAAACTTTCGACTGTGATTCGACGAAATTCTTCAACTTTAGAAAGTTTTTGTGTAGGAGAAAAGGAGTCCGAAAATTTTCAGAACCGAGTTGGAGTCAGATTTTTAAGTCGAGGGGAGGGGGGCTAATTTTGGTGATTAGTACATTATGCACTTTGACTCCGAGGATTCCTACTGAGACAATTTTTGACCAAAATCTTGAGAGTAGAGTTCATAAAATTTCTAAAATATAACTTTGAAAATTATGCACAAAAATTTGAGTTCTATTTCATAGTGTCTACTGTTAAGAAAAAAAAAAGAAAAACTAGAAAACATCAAAAATTTCTTTCTGGGGTCATTTTGACCTCAAACTCAAACCCAGAACCCACAGGAGCGAGATGTTTTTTCGTCGAGTTATAAGCAAAAAATCCATTTTGTACTTTTGGACGGTTCAACCCCCTCGGAGGAGTCTGACGCTTTTTGGGGACCAGGACTTCTTGTCATACTGTTTGGTGTAGTGTCCTGAATTAATTAGGCCAAAAAAACCTGGGATCGGAATTTTTTCCGTACTTCACCATTTTTTTGTCCAACACTCACCCCCTTGCTCCTGTTGGCTCTGGGTTAGAGTTTAAGGTCAAAATGATCCCAGAAATGGATTAGGGAGCTCTGATTACCCTCTGGAACCAATTTTTCATTTTTTTCCCCCGGAAAATCTGTTTGAAACATTTTAATCAAAATTAGCTTGTTTTTTCTTTCAGTCACACTGTGTAATCACCTTTGGCTCACCCCCACACCGGGGAGAATTTTTTCAAAATAGTTTTCTCGACTCGAAATTTTACCAGGAATCCAATGCCGCAAACCAGGAAGTCCTATCTTTATTTCTATGTCTTTTGGGTAATTTTAAAGGCACCGTGTCATTACAAATGTCTTCCTGTGTAAGGGTGTTTTTTGCGGGGAGCTTTGTGGGTTCAATTCGCGTTTTACACAAAAAATGAAGATACCCATTTTTGTAGAAAATTTAACGTAGAGTAATATTGTATATGACTAATTTTTTCGAAAAAGGCGTTTCGGACGCGTTATTAGCAAAACACTGATTTTGTGGAAGTTTAAGCCCCCTTCAGGAGAGTCCTGCACCCTTTGGAGACCAGGACTTTTCATCTTATTGTTTGATATAGTGTCCTGAGTAAATTAAGGGGGGTATGAAATCAGTTTTGGTGAAGAAATCCAAAATTGAGTTTTCTAGGGATTTGAATTCTCTATTTTATTCTTTTCAAAATGATACATAATACTTTTTAAAAATCACTTTTCTTAAGGTTGAAAAATTACTTTTTATGATCAAGATTTTCCTAGAATTTAGGAAAAATTTTGGTGAACTGAAAGTTATCCAATGAGATGCTGATACAAACGAACAGCCACAAACTCAAAATTCTCAACCAGAATTATTTGATCAGCCTTGTTCTTCAACAAAAATTTAAAAAATAAATTATCATTTACACCTGGGTCTCTGTAGTACAACTAAACTGAAGTTCATGTATGAAAAATAAAGTTCGAACTTAAAGCTGTTTTTCTCAAAATGTACTTTTGCAATGTTCATGTACCTTTTTCTCAGGAACGACTGGATCGATCAACTTACTTTTTTTTTTGTTTTCTCCAGCAAGTTATACTCTATAAATAGACGGGGGCTTTTTCATTTATCATGCATGGAACAGGCTGAGGAATTATTTGTATGCCAAAAAACATGGTGTTTTAAGAGAGCTTTCTACGTGTAAGCTTAATTTCGGAAGCATGAACTAAATTTTGAAATCCCCCCGTTAAAGTGTAGCTCAAGGTTGACTCTAGTTACCCTCCAAATTTCAGCCTTCCACCTCTTCTGGTAATCGAGAAAAAGGAACATGAAAATACACATAAAAAACCTGATTTCATACCCCCCTTAAGCCAAAAAAATCTTGGATCGGAATTTTTGTCTGTACTTTGCCATTTTTTCGTCTAATTGCACTGGACTAAGAATTTTAATAATTCTGCTGCAAAAGCCCGGAATTTCAATATTTTCCTCTTTCCTTGAATTTTTCAATCGAAGTATTAAGAAAAATTTTTCGGGGTAAATTGAAAACAATAAAAATTCAAAAAATAACAAGAATTCCCGAAGACACCATGGATTTTTACAATTTCGAAAACCGTTGATTTTTTTTACGAATTTTTAATGTACAAAAGTGGCTGTGAAATTCAGGTCATTCTCTCTCCCTTCTTCTCTCTCCTCTCCTTTCTTTTACTTTTCTTCGCATAATCAAAGGTTACTTCACGAGGCTCTCGATCATCTTTATTGCAATTTCTGATTTTTTTTCTCGATTTTTTGAGTCTTCTTTCTTTTTTTTTCACTTAAAGGCAATTAATTTGCAATATCTCTTGCGTACGTGCCCTTACCTTTCATGGTATTTTGATTAACATGTCTGTGAGTAATTGTCGCTCGATAATATAATTATGCTGTGGCGCCGCGTCATTGAGTCATCGTTTAGAGACAGTTAAACATACACATAGTGAAAGTGAACCCAACAATACAGTCGGTTAAAATATAAATTGTACTTGATGTCGAATACGTACTTAAACCACAATCGAGTATTTTTCAACCAATTATTTAATTGTATTTTGACTCATCGTCTACCATCATGCTTTTGCATAGATATGACGTCATAAAAATGTATATCACGCTATAACGCCGGACAAACAAAAAGCTCAATGTTCTTTTGAGCCAACAACGACGTATTATAAGATCTCATATCGTTGTCGTAAATTCACTAATGTAATTACGTATTACGATAATGCATTTATCGTTTCTGCGCTAGAAAACACGAATACTCGATTATAATGCGATTTACTTACATGGCATACGTGAGAGGTTAAATCGAGCGTTTATTATAAGAGAATACATATGTTAAACTCGTTGTTTATTAGTTCTTTAGTACTTATTACGTGAAAAAGACGGACCATCGTGCTGATAATGGCATCTTTACTGCGCAAGCCGGACGAACCTTTATGAAAGAAAAATCGTCAAAACGTTAAACGGAAAAATGAGGAGGAAAAAATTCGATTTTATCGTACTGTGTTTACTTTTGTTAATTCTATCGCCATTGTATCGATCGGTAAACAAAATTGGGGTTTTTTCCTGTATATATGTTGCCGAAACCGAAGGTGTAGTCGAGTTTCCATCATCGCAAGATACCCATTAATGTTGGGCACACGTGGGTATGCTCGATGATGGCGTGAGTGGTTACCTCAAGTCGAGGGAATTTATTTTAAGCAAATGTTATCGTACATGGAGGAACGTGCTGTGGACGAGAAACGCGAAGATCATTAGTTACACCAAATACTCTCTGTAATGTTACCGGCATAACGATGATGGTGAGGAGGTAGAGAGCATATGGGGAGATGAAGGGATAGACACGATTTTAATGAACTTCCTCAATTAGTCATATGTGTACGGTGGATCCACGATGCGTCAGCACGAGCACGAAAGTCAGTCTGTGTGCCCTATGTGTGGAATTTTTCCATGCAGTGTAATGTATTGGTGGTTTTTTCATGCCTGTGTGATGGAGAGGGAGTGTACTTGTGCAATGTGTGAGAGATGTATGCCATATACTCGCAATGTGCCATTTATTATACCAAATATATTGGGTAAATAAAAGGCGTGGTTGGAGCTGGAAGAGATGGGATGTAATTCGTCATCATTTTGTATCGAGGAAATACTGTGATCTGTCGTGGGAAAGAATGGGAAAATATTATCCGATCTGGATTTTCAGTTTTAATTACGAGTTGGGTTTCTAAAAAAACAAAAACAAAAACAAACAGATTAGTACGGTTATTTTAGGTCTTGACCCCCCCCCCCCCCAAAAAAAAAATCCCGGAAACGAGAAAATGAGATGTATTTCAACATATCCGACTTTCCCTAAAATCGGGGAATATTTTGTCCCTCTTTTGGAGGGGTGAGGGGGTTCAAATTTTGGTTTTTCGGCCATAACTTTCGAAATTACGCCCTTACAAAAAAAAAGCTGAAACAAAAATTGTCGAGAATTCAAAAACGAACAATTTTTTTATTTACCATTTTTTCCAGAACGTCATGGAGGGGAGCTACAGTTTTCAGAAAAAAATAAATTTCGGAAATTAAAGAAGTTTCCAATTTCTGAACACCTTTTCTAAAAATTTTCGCTCAGGCTCATAAATTCACAATTAAATAAAATTCGTTCTTGTGGGAGATTTAGTAAAGATCACGGTAGGATTTTGCAAAAAAATTCGATTTTTTTTGGAAAAAGGACATTGTGTCTATTCTCCAAAAATATAGAAAAATCGAAGAATTTTTGAATTTTCACTGGCAAGGGAGCCAATCGAAGTCTGACACGTCAAATTGAAAAAAATGTTCAAGATCACTAGAAACTTCCACAGACTAAATTTCAGCCCCTAAAGTTTACTTGGGGCGGAGTCATGAGGAGATGCCATATGGGGGGCGAAAAATTTAGATTTTTGTAGTTATTTCGGTGTGCCCATTGGACAATTTTTCTAAATTCAAACTCGTCTTAAGTCATCACTTCATCCAAAGTCAACTTTAAGGGCTGAAATTTTGGCTGTGGAAGTTTCTTGTGATGCTCTACAAGTCTGTGAAATTTTTTTTCAATTTGGCGTGTCAGACCTCAGGTAGCTCTCTTGTGAGATTTTTTTTTAATTCAGAAGGGAAAATCACTGTAGGAAATGTTTTTTTGCCCCTTTTGTTATAAATTTTTCAAAAAAAAATTTCGCTCGAGCAGTAACTATACCTACCTATACATTCTTTAATATAAAAATAATCCAATTTTAGAAAATTTTGGTGAAAAACTGTCTTTTTTTTTCTTCATATGATCCTAGTTTTTTTGTTTTTTCCGCTGTTCCATCTCGAATTGTACATTACGAGAATAAATTGATTCTGCCGCCCTCATGCATTCCTCATGTACCTAATGAAGTGAAATTTTTTTTCAAATGTTACTTTTTTTACCAATTTTTGATTACTTTGGGAATTTTGAAGTTACAGGATACGTTCATTTTTTTATGATTTGGATTTAAAATACATAATTATTATTTCCTTCCGGTTTGAGTTTTTTTTTGTAATAAACTTGATCTCGTTGATTTGGTGGGGGGGGGGGGGGGGTAAATTTAGAGGTAGATACCACGGGGAAAAGTCGAGAGAGGGTCGCGAAGACACCCTGAGAATAGCCCAGCTACAGTGAAAAATTCGAAAAATTGATTCAAACAAATGTTGTAGAGCGTTAAAAGACGAACATTTTACGTTCTTACCCTTTTTTCTACGTGGTCATGGAGGCGAGCTATTACAAAAAGAAAAAAGATCGACGCGACGTTCGAACATTTTTCATGAACTCAGTAAATTACACGTGTGTAGGCCTGGTAAAAAATCTAGCGAACCAGTAGCTCAACGAGTGGATCTCTGGGGTTTTCGTGGTCGCTAAACTCAATTTTTATAACCATCTAACCCCTGGACCCCAATCCAGCCCCAAAAGAGGGGGTTCAAAATTTGTGAGAAATTTTCGAAATCTGCATCAATCTTTTTTCTTTTTGCAATAGCTCGCTCCCAAAGTAATAATTATACAAGTCTATATTACTTTGCTCGCTCCCAAGACCACGTAGAAAAAAAAGAAAATGTTCGTCTTTTAACGCTCTGCAATGTTTGTTTGAACTAATTCTTCACTGTAGCTGAGCTATTCTTGGGGGGAAAAATGCAACTTTTTCTACAGAGGGTCCACCAGTCGATTAACCCGATTTTTGGCAATTATTTGCGTTAATGGGAAATTTTCAAAATTGATTTTTTTCTAAAGGCTCTAGCCCCCTTTCACGGCATTCTGGGGGAAAATTATGAATGGAAAAATTGTTTGTTTTTGAATTCTCTACAATTTTTTGTTCAACTTTTTTTTCGTAAGGGCGTAATTTCGAAAGTTATAGCCGAAAAACCAAAACTTGAATCCCCTCACCCCCAAAAGGGAGACAAAATATTCCCCAATTTTAGGGAAAATTGGGTGTGTTGAAATACATCCCTACAAAGTTTATAAGCGAATTTTCTCGTTTCCGGGAATTTGTTTGGGTTTCGTTTTTTTTTTAATTTAAGCTAAATCGTCCGTACTATGTGACGAGGTGAGAATTTTTGAAATGATAATAAAAATGAAATGTAATAAAAAGATCCATAAAGGAGTACGAAATTTCAAGGAAACTGTACATTTGAAAAATATCTTCCTGGTAACACTGATCAAGTTTACTGACGTCCGCGGTACTTTGCTTTGCTTAGCGATACCCTAATGGTTTAAGTTGGCGTGACCTGGATTGGCGGTGAGGGGTTGTTTTTTGAGACATTTTTCACGTGGGTTGGAAAATTTGCGGGGGTGATGTCGATTGAAATTCGCTATTCGTTCGGTATGTTTTTCACCAAATTCTTCAATAGAAGAGAGGGAGTCAACGAGGGAATAATCCTCGGGTTTCTCGACTCGAGCCGAGCACTGCTGAGGGATCAGAAATGTTTTAATTTTAATTGAAAATGAATATCGTGGGTAGAAGTGGCGGATTTTCGTTTCTTTGTAAGAGAAATATTAAAAGTCGAGGTGTTTTACCTTTTCTCTTTTGAGTAGCATTGTTTATGGATGTTTAAAGCTGCTTTTTGATTTTTTGCTGGATATAGTTGATGTAGCTCTGTATGAAGTTATTCAAAATATTTATCTGGATTTTGTTTTGTGCGATTTTACGTATTTAATTTGCTTAATGTTCTAACAGAAGGTTTCTATGGAAAAACCATTGTACGGTGTTTTGATGAATTATTTTACCATTAATTTATCTGTACACGTGTTTGCGATGATGTGAAATTTCCCACGAAAATTTGTCATTTGGAAAGGGAAAGTTTCCATATTTTTTTTCACGTTCAGTTTTTTTGATTGCTCATAGTTCGTCTACTAACTCGCTGAAATTTTTATCACGAATGCAAAATTTGTCATGTGCCAAGTGCCGGGCCAGTGGCCACTGTATTAAATTCTCTTGTTTATTTTCTGATTTGATCATAGTGGATTAATTAGACTGTGTTCTGAATTGGTCTCTTCTGATCATTCATTATCAGTTTTACTATCGAAAAAGCGAATTTCGGCTATATGCTTTTTGAGCATTATTTGAAAAAGTGTGCATATCTGAAATCTAAGCAACATGATATCTATCTAATGGCGTTTTGGAAAGTGAAAGATTATTACTGCCTTTATATATTTTTTTGATCTATCTGCTTTTGAAAACGGTCTGCCTCAGTATCATTAAACTTTCCATGATTTTTTAATATTTTGGTCCAAATTGGAAAGAATTTTGTAGTTCTACCATAAAAAAATACCTAGGAATGAAAGACTTCCAAGGAAGTAGGAAAGAAAGAGCATAACCAGTGATGGGAGAGCCGGGAATGAGCGGGAGCGAGAGCCTAGAAGAGTGGTACTTTTTGAAAGAGTGAGAGTGAGAGCAAAGAGCAAAAAAAATGAAATCTCAAAACTAATGAGAGCACTCCTGAAAAAATCCACAAACTCATTCGAAGAGAATTCACCATAAAGAGTGATTAATCGGAGAAGAGCGGGAGCGGAGTGAGAGTCAGCAAATTTTTGCCGGCTCTCGCTCTTTATTTTTTTGTATTAGTATAGGTTTGTGAAGACTGAAAATGCAAAAATAGTGAAAAATGAGAAAGAAAAGAATATCTTTCGAGACAACTAGGAATAAAAATTAAATTTCATTCATGATTTTAATTTTTTGGGGTCCATTTTAGTCATTCTCATCATATCTCATGATCCCATCCCAAATAGAACATTTGCCATTCTGTGTTTAAATATCAAAATTTTTCAGTTTTGATGAAGAGCTAGGAGTGGAAGCGAGAACAGAAAAATTTGAAGAGCGAGCCAGGAGCGAAGGAGAGCAAATGAGCGAACAATAGTGGGAGCGCTCTAAGCAAGGCTCTTCCATCACTGAGCAAAACTGCTTTAATGGAGTTGATTACTACCAAATATAAAAGTATAAAATAAATACTCTCCCACATTGAACCCCTCTGTTTTCTCATAGGCGTTAGGAACTTACTGACTGAGTACTGTGGAAGTATCTTTTTTTTTTTTTTTTTTTTTAATTTATTTGGGTTCAGACTACTTGGTCTATCAGCCCATAAATATATATTTTATAATCTTAAATTATAGAGATAATTGTGAATATAGCATAAAACATAATGTATGAATGAGTACCTACATAATTATGTACTTAGTTATACCTAATACTATAGGTTTAGTTAGAGTTACATTTTTCATCTTGCAATTTTTTGGATAATTGGGATAAACGGTTTTTAGCACTTTGATCTTTAATAAAGGGTTGTAGTATGTTTAATGATCGAATTACAGTTTCTAGGTCACAATTCATTTCTTCCACTTTTTCAAAACCTGTATTTGAGAGAATCGCAGCTGATAAAATTTGATAGAATTCTTCAAATGAAATTTCACCGAGGTTCGGATTCTGGTCAAGCTGGAAGTATCTTGAACTGTTTGACATCCAAGTTTGTGAAATCTCATTTGAAGTTGAACTTTGAAGTGAGTCCTGCAAAGTTTATGATAGCTGATGAAAGTTGTGTAATTGGAAGAACCTGAGACAGAATTAGAATGTACCTAAATCCGCATTGTTGTTGAGGGAGGGGAATAAACATGAAGGATTTTTGACTCTGAAATTCTGTATGGTAGAAAAGGTGGCATGTTTTCTATTTAAAATGTATGTAAATTTTTTACTTTTTTGAATTTTCTGAACGAAGGTGTAGATAATTTCAGCATTTTTAAATACTCGTGGAAAACCTGTATAAATGAATATAGAACATGAAAAAAGATAAAAAGGGGTTTTAAATGTGATACTATCAAATAATGTTGAGGATAGCATGGACCAACTTTTGTAACAAACAAAGTGGTAACTAGACTACCAATTTAGTAGCAAATTCTCCATTCAAGAACCTGTATTCCGGCTTGACACGTGAAACGTAAAATGGACGTAGCGGCGTTAGTGGAGTGAAGAGAGGCCAACTTGAAAATGGTGTAGAAAATAATTTTTACATAGCGTTTTAATGGGAACGTTCTATTATTTTACAAATTTCTCCAGAACTGTGGCAGATGCGTAATTTTTTGTAAGAACTGAATTTAAAGTAAATTAAATTATCTTTAAATGCTATTCAAACAAAAAATTACACAAATGTCTCAATTTCGAGAAATGTTGTAAAAACAAAACGTTCCTGTACAAACCTTATGGTGACTATTTCTTCTACACAGTTTTCAAACGAGCGCACACTAGTGCTACCTAGACGGATGTCAGTCCTGAATTATACAAATATCAAATATGACCCTGCCGGAAAGAAAGGAATGGTGATTTTGGTCACATTTTTAATACTCTTTTTTTCTCGAAAACACTTTTCTTTACACTAGGGTCCTTTTTCCAGCAGGGTCACAATTTGATGTGTTCACAATTGAAGGATGTAAAAGGTGTTCACATCTTTTAATTAATAGTCGCCAAAGCGACAGTTCTTGGATGGAGGACAAATGGTTGGAGGCCTTACTAGGTACCTTTTTGTCCATTTTTTTTAGAGCTGAATGTACTTACTGAAGTGAAATTTGGAAGCAAGGTATGACACTTTTTTGTAATGAAGATGTGTTAGTCTTGGAGAGACTCCACTAAGTTAAGAGTATCTTCTAATAACATTTTCCCTTGGGGAGACCTCCATTACAGTTCAGCAATAAATTACAAGGTGTATTTCACAACTAACTACACACTTCTTGTAAGTTGTAACTCGACTCGAGAATGAATGGAGATAGAAAGATAAAAAAAAAATTAATTTAATTGTTAGGGAATCATATACTTTTCTATATAGCCATCATTTGAATCCAAAGTTTTTGTTATAGTGATAGACTAACTTTTCTATACTAGTGTGATACCAACATTTGTCCATTTTGAACATTGGTGTTGCAATAGTGGAATGTAATCCATCTGTCACAAACCATATTCATCCCAATTCCTGTTCTATCCCGGGAAATGAATGAAAATGGGATTCAGCAAGGTCTGGAGAATGTGCAGGATGTAGAAAAACGCCTCATTTGAATGATTTCAGCAAAATATCGATCAACTGGTCAATGTGAGGATGAGCATTATTGCAAATGAGAACAATTTTTGTTGACAATAAGTTGAACTATTCGCTGGCCGCATAATTCCAAACCCTCTTGTATTTCGGCACCATCTCGATATAAGTGCGAGCAATCTCATTCAGTATGCTCATATTTATGCAATCTCCCCATTTCCGTTCACTTTTCGTCTTATCACAGTGATTATGGACTTGGAAAAATTTCTACAACTTGAAGTAATTGTAAATTAAACAGAAATCTTTCATAAACAAGTAATAAGTATTGTTGAGATCAAATAATACACTTCCTAGTGCTAAATAACTATCAAACCTTCAGAAATCTGCAAACAATTTACAAAATTGCAAGTGACTGCCTTTCACTCACTTCACTTATCATACTTGTTTCAAAAAAAGTGAATTAAAATTTGTTAATACAATTGTCCCAAGTTTTCTCCATGTTTTAAGATGTATAAACATCAATTTTGATATTGTACATAAATACCTAGGTATGAAGTTGACTAATCCAGGGATGAGAGTCAATAAGATACTATTTTTCAACGTCATCTATTTGCAATCTTGTTTAATGAAAACAATAAACTTTAAACTGTTTAGAACAACATTTGGGGCAATTGCAATTATAAATTTGAATGAATATTCTTGATAAGTACAATGATGATATCCTGTTATAGAATCAGGGGTGCGAACCCAAACCGTAACCTTAATCGTAACTTCTAAATAACCCTTATTTTTGAATTAGAAAAATAACCATAACGCATAACCGAAACAAAAACCGAAATAGAAAACCCATAACCCATAACCAAAATAAAATTGAGCAGAAATAACCCGTAACCCGTAACCCTTCAAATTTATTTGGGTTACTGTTATGGCTTTTCCCCTTTTCCCCATGTTTTCCCCCTCATTTTCCCCCTTTCTCCCCCTTTTTTCAGTGTTTTTTTACGTTTTAATTTTAAAATAAAGAATCGAATTGCCCAATCCCCAAAAAATTTGACTTTAAATTCTGACTTCATACTCAAGCAACATACGATTTATGTACCAAGAAAAAATACATCACAAAAATGTAGTTTTTCTGATGGTATAACCCTTATAACCGTAACCCGAAACCATAACCCATAACCCAAATCTTCTAGGCAAACTATAATCAATAACCCATAACCTTTATTTTTAAATTTGAGAAACCGAAATAACCCTAACCATTATTTTTACAAAAAAAAATAACCTGAACCCGTAACCCAAATTAAAAAATTAAGGTTTTGCACCCCTGGTATAGAATATAGAGCTAAAATACGTGAGGTGAGTGAGTGATAGCAAACTCTCAGAGTCTAATGTAAGTTTTGTGTATAGACACTGGACCTAGGATAAGACACCCAACTGGCAGCCATATTGGCAAATTTTCATGAGTTATTCCAATTTCTCCCGCTGGGTGCTCTTGGCTGCGCTGCAGTCGATTTTTTGTTTCAACTCGTTCTTAAAGTCTAACAATATTTTTTTTAGAGCAGAATCGAGTAATTCCTAAACTCCAACATTTGACTACGTTGAATTTTTGAATTTTCTGATAAAATTTTCATGCAATATTTTGAATTGAAAATGAAAACTTTAATTGAAATGTAATATACATTTTATTAAAATCAATCAATACCAATACGTTTGAAATTCGAATTCAAAAATATTGTCGTTATCCGTGTTATCAGTACAGAAAATCGACTGCAGCGCAGCCAAGAGCACCCAGCGGGAGAAATTGGAATAACTCATCCAGCCGCTATTCCCGTCTTACCCTTCTGCCTGCAGTTGGGTGTCTTATCCTAGGTCCAGTGTCTATAGTTTTGTGTATTCCGATGGCCAAGGTTTCAAGTTTTGATAAATTCGCTCCAGGAATTAAATTATTTCTTCTCAACTTTATAAATATTATATTTTTTATTACTTCAAATATTAATGCAAGTTTTTTGTTCATAAATTACCTAATAGTTGAACTTGAAATTGAAGCAATTTAGTAAATTTTTCTAAGTCCGTAATCAGTGATAAGATGAAAAGATTCTTAGGTAGTGTTGAAGAACTATCGATAGTTAGGACTATCGATAGTTTCGATATATCGTTAAGAAACTATCGATACTATCGATACTATCGCGAAAAATTTCAAACAACCAGGGGTGGGTTCAAATTTGAATGAAAAGGACTTGTTGAGACAAATATTCGTTGTTTCTCATCATCAATCACATGTTTCACTCTTCAGCTATAAAAAAAAGGAAAAAACTTTGAAAATAAATCACGATCGCATGTTTTGCAACATTTTAGCACTCAGAAATAAACACATCAGTGGTGGAATTATTGGAATATTGACGAAATTTCAAATTTCTTTTTTCCGGACACGAAATTGAATCACAACACCAAAAAAACACGCCAGCTGAGTCAAAACGTCCTATTGTTACGATATATCGATAGTGAAATTCACTATCGATAGCCTATCGATAGTCATCACTATCGATACTATCACAATACTATCGATAGTTCTTCAACACTATTCTTAGGTGATTCATTTTAGCGCTCGTTCAGTGGTGGTGCCGAAATACAAGAGGGTTTGGAATTATGCTGTTAAAACAGACCAAAAATGAAGTGGGGTCTTCTGATTTTGCTCAATTTTTTTATGAGACCACAATCATTTCTTTTTTAATCTTCCAGGGGGCCGAGGGGGGGGGGAGACTCAAAATCTTTAAGCAATTGCGATTTTTAGCCCAACTTTGAAGGCTCATATTAGTCATATCTTGAGATAGATTATGCTTGAGGAAAAACTGTTAGCGGGGTCTGAAAGAGAATTAATATGAGGATCAAAAATTGTTATCACATTTTGAAAAGCTCAAAGTTGAACTTTGGTGGTGAAAGCTCAACTTTCATGATAGAAACAAAAGATGAAAGCTACATATGATTTAAAAATCTGAAAAAATTACAGTAAGTAGTTCTTTTCACCCTTTTTTCAACCAACAAATTTTCAAGATTGCACCTCTAGACCCCTGGGGGACAGGGGTCCACAATTTTGACCAAAATTCAAAAAAATCGAAAAAGTATAGTATCACATCGATTACTACTAATGCGAAGACGCTGATCTCGAATATGTACTCAGTTTTTTCTTCCGACCCTTCTGAACCTCCCTATTAGCCTCCTTGATACTTTGATAGGGTCAAAATTCAAAAAAATGAAAAATAACGTGTGACCTGTCGTTTGTTAGGCGTTTGAGGGCACTGAGTTCAAATATTTGCTTATTTTTTTAATTTGACCCTTTGGTGCCCTTCTAGCCCCTCAATTTTGGGAAAAGTATGTTGAGAAATGAAAATATTGTGTGGCATATCGATTCTAACTAATTTGAGGGCGTAGTTTTTGAATATCGACTTACTTTTTGATCCGATCCCCTCCCTGTAATTTTCTGAAATATTTAATTCCTTGTTCACACGATATTTTCATTTCTCAACATATTTTTCCTAAAATTGGAATAGACTTGGGACGTCTGTAAAATCTATAAGGCCAATTTCATTATTTAGGTGAGGAAAGGCTCTTCCAGCGTTTAAATGTCCCACTCCCACTCCTTCCATATTGTTTTAGAGGCTTAATTAGGCCAATTCCGTTGTGGTTTGTAAACCTGGAGAAAGTCTGGAAAAATCACTTTTCAGAAATTAAAATGGTAGCAATCATAGATGATCGACCTGATCACAAGGAGGGATGAAAGAGGGTCCTTATGGGTGGATCATGGAATTCCCTCTTCATAAAAATGAAATTTAATTGGTACAAAGTGGTCTGACATACGTAGAACAAAAAATTCCGCAAAATTTGTCTTCTAAAAAACTCCAAGGATGAGGAAACCAAAGTGACCAAATGAGCAAAACATTTGAAAAATTGAAAACATGCACCTCCTCGCCGAACACTCTAGCTCGCGGTTGACAATAGACTCCATTAATGCTACACTACATTCGCGACATGTCGCGGCCGCCGCGCCGGCTGTCGTCGCCGCGACTCGTCCGTCTCCGGTGGCGGCATAGTAATGTGTAATGAATCGACGTGTGTTTTCGTGTAGTACTCGTCATACTCTCGTACGCGATACCCTAGTGTCTGTGTGGTAAACCTTGGCGACGCATGCGCACTTTCATTTAGCCGGCCGGCCGGCATGGTAGCTGTGTGTTTCTAAGAAATGTGTGTCTCGTTCGTGTTTCCGACGACTCTCGTTCCTACGGTAATAATTTTTTGCCACCGACGCCATGTTTTTTTTCGTTTTTCGTTTTGATAAGAAGCTAAAAAAAAAAGTATACCGGATAGTTGCCGATTTTTCAGTGCTCGGTGACGGTAGTCTTGTATACGCGAACGGGTTAAAAAAATAGATAATTTTGGTGGTCGATCGACGTACGAGTGTTTTTCCCCCATAACTGTGCGTTGTGTGACCGAATTAGTAAGTTATTTATTTATTTTGCCCTTTTATTATGGATTACGATGTCTCGTGGATGTGTACAGATCGACGAATTCTAAAGGTACTTTTATCCTGAAGTACTTACGGTTATGACGTGGTCCACGTGAATTAAACGGTGGGTTTTTTCTGGGTGTTATACTCGTAAGTGTGTATTGATACGAGTACATAGGTGTTTTTTCGGTGCCGGAGTTTCGACTGCTGTTTGGCGGTGTTTTGTTATAAATAATGCGCTCGTTGGTATGTGTTGGACGGCTATGGCTATTCTACTCGCTCGTATAATATTAATCGATAAATTGATTTCTTGCAAGGTATTTGTGTAATAATTATTCGTCGTATGTAGAGAATTCACTATTATCGGCTGAACGGCGCCGAACTCTGTTATATCATGGGCCAGTAAGCTTTCTGCCCTTTCCCTGGTGATATTTTTTCAAAGTGACTATGTTTAGGAGACAATGGGTGTAAATATTCTCCTACTGTGTGATAATATGATATCGAATCGTGTCGTACTCGTTATCGGTTCGTGTATGATATTCTAGTGTAATTTCGATCAAAGTTCAACCAGTCACTAATGTTTTTTTTCTGCTTTTTGTTTACAGCGGTTGTAATAACAATAGCGCTAAAGTGATAATATCCAATCTGCCGAGCAATGCACGTATCGAAGACTTGGAACAATTGTTAGCGCCGTACGGAGTGCCCCAAAATTATGAAAAACTCGGCACCAAAGAAGGACCAACGCAAGCTGTGCAGATTTCTTTCGATACGGCAGAACAGGCGCAACAGTGAGTCAATCTGTCGAGCTAATTATCGAACGTAGTTCTCGTGATCTAACTTTGGCATGTTTCTAGAGTGATAACCGAACTAAACAATACGGAATTCGAAGGTAACAAGTTACGCATCGAGACGCCCATGGAACGTAGAAACAATCGCGGTCCCGGAGGCCCTCGGAATGCCCGAAACGCTGCCGGATTCGGTCCGGCATCTAGAACGACCGATTTCCCTTTACGTATCCTGGTACCTAGTGAAATGGTTGGTGCTATTATCGGTAGACAGGGTTCTACGATTAGACAGATTACGCAACAAAGTAGAGCCAGGTTCGTATCGATGGACGATTGAAAACCACGATCTCTGCAATGAGATCGATGGTTGTTGTAACCAGACGTTCCATTATTTTATAGTGTTTTATGCAACAGGGTAGACGTACACAGAAAGGAGAACATCGGCTCGGTCGAGAAATCTATTACCATTTATGGAAACCCCGAAAACTGTACGCAGGCTTGTAAGAAAATACTAGAAGTAATGCAACAAGAAGCAGCCAACACGACTAAAACTCCGTTAGTATTTATTTTATTTTATGATTTTTCCATCGATGGCAATTCGGTCATCGAACGAATACCCGAAAAAGCGCCGGTCACGTCGCATTTGTAACATATCGATACCGAAGCTGTATGAATATTCGCCAGCCCATTAGCGGTGGGCGGATATTCCTGCGGTGGAAAAAGTTATTAATGAAGGCGTAATTTAAGTAGTGTAATTTCTTTTTAATTTGGTTATTTGACGAGTATTTATATATGTACCACTTGTTGATTGTTCGCAGTGAAATTACGTTGAAAATTTTGGCACATAATAATCTAATCGGACGAATTATAGGAAAAGGAGGAAATACTATTAAACGAATTATGCAAGAAACCGACACCAAAATAGCCGTATCAAGGTGAGGATCAATTTTGATCTTTGTATTGTTATGATAATTTTTTCGTGGTAAATTATCGGAGAAATTTTTGTAAGGGTTTACTGAGCTCGTGATATATTTTTGTGTGGTAAATTACTTGTTGATTTAAATGAATGATTTCGATTTTCGATCGAACAAATTTACTCGTTGAGGATCAATTTTCATCTCCAAATTGCATTTTCTGTGATGAATTATGTGCTTATTTGTTTGAAAGATTTTAATCGATCTAATGTTTCTGTATTTTTTCCTTTTTTTGTATGGTTTAATTGCCATGAATTCCGTTGGTCATTTTTTCCATCTTTGGTCAGTTTTGGTCGCTATTTTTATCAAAAAATCATTAAAGCCACTTTTTGTGACATTTTCATCGTGGTCAAAGAAAAAGAAGTACATAAATTATGAAAAAAGAACGATTACTATGTAACGACCAAAGGAAAAAATGAGAGTCGGATTGAAATTTTTTGAAATATAAATCCTGTTTTGAAATTTTTTCATCGTAATGTAAGTATCAACTTTTAAAAAAATTGTTCAGTTTTTGGAAGCCCTTTAAATTTTTTCAAAGCCAAATTTGTTTTTTTTGGTAAATATCTCGTTTTGTTCTTATGAAGAATTTTTTGAATGATGTCCGATTTTAAGAAAATTGATCAGTTTTTGGAAAATTGGCCAATTTTGTTCAGGAAGGATGGGGGGGGGGGGGGGTCTAGTCCCTCCGGCTCCAGAACTTTTAATAAAGCGTCTCCGACTGCAAGACTTTTTTAAAAGCTGCTCCGTTTTTAGGAAGTTTAAAAAGGCTTCGGAACTTCCGGAAGGAATCTCCGGAGCCCCCCCCCAGGTATTTTGACTTGCAAAACACGAATTCGGCATTTGTTTTTTGATTGTCTTAGCTCCAAAAATGTTTTCATTTTGTTTTTTAATACTTTCGACTGTAAATTTCTGGTAAAATTTTCTGTCAGCCTTTCAGGGTCTCAGCCTCTCAGGGACGGACACAAAACAAAATTCAAAAGAAGGGACCTTCGGACTAGTGAGCTGGAGGTGGGGGGGGGGGTGTCTGATGTGGTGCCTCCAGCACTGGAATTTTCATGAAAGTGCCTCCGGCTCCAAAAAAATCGTTCGGAGGGGACCCTTCTTCCTCCGGATCCCTGATTTTGTGAAAAATTATCCAGTAGACGAATGAGCTAGTGACGTCACGACATGTTGGCGACCAATCAGTAGCCCGATTTTTTCGGTCCAAACCAACAATACCCATTTGATAATTATTTTGAGCTTTTTATTTATTTAACGAGCAAAAAAAGGGATTTTGTAAATTGGTTTAAATTCAAACAGTTGATTAATTTTTATTTTTTTTTGTTAGAAATTGTAATTTAAAATTACATAATGGAAACTGTTGGTGTGACCTACAAAATAAGATTGATAAAGCTGATTGAAAGGCTTATGACGTCACTAGCTTTTTCGTCTATGTATTATGTGGAAAAGTGACCCAGTTTTAGAAAAGTTGACTCTAATGTTTGGAAACTCGTCATAGTTCTGGAGAAACTCATTAATATTGGAAAAATCGTTCATAATTTATGAAGAAATTCGTTCCAAGGTTTGGAAAATACTCCAATTTTCTTGAAATTGTAATAGTTTTGAGAAATTTCTCTAATTTTTAGAAAACTGTCCAAATTTAAAAAAGTATTGTCTAATGATCCGAAAATTGTATTTTTTTTTTAGAAAATTATTGATCGAGTTTCGGCAAATTCTCCAAACTTTCGAAAACTGTCGAGTCGATTTAAAAAAAAAGTCACGTGGAATTTTTGTGAGATTATAGTATTTTTAGAAAATTTTCCTGATTTTGGCAGATTCATTTTGTTGAAAATTGTTCGAGTTTTGGACAATTTTTCAATTTTTTGAAGATCATCCAGGGTATGGAAAAAATTGTTCCATTATTCTTCAATTTTTGGAAAACTGTCCAAGTAATGGACAACTCTGACCAAGTTGTAGAAAGTATCGATCAATATTCGAGAAAAATCGTGACCTAGTTTCGAAAAAATCTCCAGTTTTTTAGAAAAATTTCTCAATTTTTGAAAAACTGGGTAGTTTTTATGAAATTATGGTATTGTCATAAAATTGTTCTGGTTTTGGCAGATTCATTTTTAAAAAATTGTCGCAAGTTTTGGGAGGTTTTTAAATTTTTGGAAAATCGTATTTTTCACTCAAATTCATGAACGGGGTGGGGGGTGTCTGGACGCCCCTGGCTACGCCACTGAATTGGGCACACTGTAATAGTGTATTTCTTTTTTCGATAATTTCTTGCTGAAATTTCACGATTAAAAATCAGTAGCGAAATAATTTAAAAAATGCAAAATTTCTCCAACAATTTATCAATAAATATCGAGTAATTTTTCGGCGACTCTTGGAAAAGAGTCGCGAATTAATTAATTATAATTGTTTTTTTTTATTTGTAGTCGACAAATTCTAAGCTAATTTTGTTTTATGTGAACTTTAAAGTGAATCTGTTTGCAGTATCAACGAAATAAGTACCTTTAATTTGGAACGAATTATAACAGTAAAAGGCGCCATCGAAAACATGTCCAAAGCTGAAGCTTTGATCAGTGCTAAATTACGTCAAAGCTATGAGAACGATTTACAAGCGATGGTTGTAAGTAAAGTAGGCATTTCAATTTCAAATTTTTTATTATTTTTAAAAATTAAAATTAGTCTTCTATTTTTGTTTTTAATTTTCGTCTGTTCGTCTTCGTTTTTTTTCTTTTATTTCTCTCTTGTCTGTTTCTGTCTTCGTTTATGTATTTATTTAATATTTTGGTGTAAATAAGGTGTAGAGGGGATGCATTTTGACGTATTGTATCGAATAATGCCTGTATCTATGTACATATGTAATTTTATGTTGGTTTTTTTGAGACAATTTTGTAAAACCGACACGAAACTCGTGTTTTTTGTTTGATCCAAAACAGCCATCAGCGATGATGTTCCCAGGTTTACCTCCGATGGCCATGATGGCCACGCCGGGCGTCGGTTTCGTGCCGCGCGGAGGTCCGCCGAACTACCAACCGCCTTTGTATAGCGCCGGACCGGCGCCCTATCCGCGAATATGCCAATTTGAGCCACCCCCACCCGCCTATGGTGTCTCGCAGCAAGACTCACAAGTACGAGAGATGGATGATAATGCATTGGTGCGAATCGGCGTTGTGTGCTGAGTACGGTGTGTGAAATTTGTAATTTGGTATTATTTTGGCGTGTTTTTCAGGAGAACGTGTATTTGTATATTCCGAATAACGCTGTCGGCGCCATTATCGGTACGAAGGGGTCGCAGATCAGAAATATGATCAGATTCAGTAATGCCAGTATCAAAATCGCCTCGCCCGAAGGAGACAAGGCCGACAGTAACGAGCGTAAGGTTACCATTGTCGGTACACCCGAAGCCCAGTGGAAGGTGAGTTTCGGTGATTTTTTATTGAGAAGGGTGAAATTTCGAGGGAATTGGGTGTTGCTTGATTTGAGGATCGGTTTTGTATTTTATCGATGATTATCTCAGGTTTACCATGAAAAATTATAGTTCGATAGTTTTTTTCTTGTATCTAAATCTATAGTGATCGATGTCACAGTGTCGATTATGAAATATCGATATTTCGTGATCTGTGTTTCAATATCGATCTTGAAATTTCAATTTTTCAAAATTATGACGTAAAATATTGATTTTCTGGAAATCGAGCATGAGCATGGATGATTATCGATTTTCAAAAAATCTGCCATTTCAACAGAAACACTCATTGACGAGATTCTTCGCGTGTTCTATGTCAATTTGGACGGGAAGAGGGTAAAATTTCCTGTGTGATATGAAGGCAGAGGGTACATTTGGGTGAAAATGATAAGAAAAAGTGAAAAAAAATGATATAGGGAAACAACTTGGGGAAAAAATTTACATAAATAATAATTTTGTATATTTACAAAGAATTAACACGTGTTTTTTGTTTCGCAGGCTCAATATATGATTTTCGAAAAAATGCGCGAAGAAGGCTTTTCGAACGGCTTAGAAGATGTTCGCCTGACGGTGGAGATTATGGTTCCAAGTTCCCAAGTGGGACGTATCATCGGCAGAGGCGGACAAAACGTTAGAGAATTACAACGACTGACCGGATCTAATATTAAATTACCGGATATCTCGTCAACCGCTCCGTCGTCCGGTAGCGAAGAAGAAACCACCGTACATATTATTGGAACTTTTATCGCTGTGCAGGTAAGTCATCGTTTATCAATGTCCTATATTGGTATGTGTTTATTTTTTGAGGGGCGAGAAAGGAGACCCCATTATAGGAGCCTTCTGGTGATTTATTTGAAAATTGATAGAGCGAAAGATAATTGTAAAAAAAAAATCCACGAGTTTTTTGGACTGCGAGAGTGGGTAATTTTTCAATTTCTGTGGAAACTTCGTTTTAATAATTTTTTGTCCAGTATTAAAATTATTGCAGGGGCTAAAAATTATTTTTGGTTGAAAATATTCGCGTTGAAAGTATTTGCAGGAATAGATGGAATTTTTTGAAAATTGAATGAATGTCGTTTTTTGCCTTTCGTCAAAATTGAAGAAATTAATTGATTAGCCATTTTGTTGTTTTTGGTTGTAATGGAATTTTTTTCAACTCGAAAAATACTTTTTCCCAATTTTTGAAGTCAAATTACAAAGTTTTCAAAAGATCATCAATTTTGCAAATTTTGTAAACAAAAGTCTAATTTTTTCGATTTCATATGGAATTATTATTTTGAAGATTGCGAAAAAAAACTCATACTTATTGAGAAACATGGAAGCGTGAAAAGGTTTCAAAAAATGGTGCTTAAAGACCCAAAATGTCCTTGAAATTGGGCGTGATTCCGTAAAAAATCTTGACAAATTATTCTACAGCAAAAATGATCGTCATTGACATGGGGGGGGGGGGAGAATGTCAGGTCAGAATCCTGATTGTTAGTCTCGATTTTTTTCATTTTTTAAACAAAGAATTAAAATTAAATCTCTTTCTCCAGTTCCTCACCCAGAAAAGTCATCACATTCTAAAATTTTCTGATTGTAACCTAATTTTTCTGAATAAAATGCAGTTTAGCTATTATGAGGCACAAACTGCAATTTCTGCTGTCCTTCGTGTATATCCGTGACAAATTTTTCCGATGCATATCACTATGTGTGATCCTTTGATTATAAATATACTACAAAGGTGTGATCATTGCTGAAAATTAGAGCATTTTTTCGTTTAATTTTAATGATTTTTAGAGAAATAACATTTCATTTTGGTGATATTTTCATGAAGGTTTGGCAAATTTTCCAGAAAATTCGAAAAATGTAAAGTTGAAATTTTTTACAAAATTTGTAGTTAAGAAAAATTTAGAGAAATTTTAATTTTGAAAAATTTTAGAGTTGAAAAAAAATGGAAGAAAAATTTTGAGATCATTGGAAACAATTTTTGATTTAGGAGAAAGTTTAAAAATACGAAGTTGAAAAAAATTTAAAGAATTCAGTCGGAAAAATTTTCAATGCCAAAATTTGTTCCAATTTTAAACATTTTTCTAAGTATGAGTTTTCTCAAAAAATTTTCCATCCTTGATTTTTTCAGAAAGTTTCAGTTGAAAAGATTTTAGAGTTGAAAAAAATTGGCGAAAAATTTAAAAAAATCAAAGTTGGGAAAATTTTCAATATGCACTAAAATTTTCCAACTTCGTTTTTTTTCAATTTTTTTCAAATTTCTTTCAACTCTTGAAATTTTTCCAACAATTTTGAAATTTTTACTCAGATTTTTTCTTCAGTTTTGGATTTTTGAACAAATTTTCAACTTCATGTTTTTCATAATTTTCCTCAACTCAATAATTGAAAGAAATTTTAAAAAACAAATTTGGAGAAATTTTGAGAAAATTGAAGTTTAAAAAATTTACTGTTTGAAAAATTTCAAAATTGGATACAAATTCGATAACAAATTATAATTGAAGAATATATTTGGGTACAGATGTAAAAAAAAATTAAAAATTAAGAAATTGAAAAAATATTGTTGAGCTTGTAATAAATTTGTACTTGGATCGTCGAAATCCCAAAGTGTCTTCCTCCCCCCCCCCCTGTAATTATTGCACACTGCTTGGATGTTGCTGCCATGAGATCAGTGGCATCATCGTGTCGTGAGAATTGAAAATTGGGAGAGGAGGGCACAAAAGAAGCCGTGTGTTGGACAACTTTTTTTCACTTGTTAGAATTGTGATTTTTTTCATGTCCGGGCAAAGTGAGGGCGACGTTTTGAAAAAATTGGATTTCTAATGTCTTAAAAAGACACCTTTTTCATGTTTTTATGCTTTGAAAATCCTTATCTGATGTAAATGTATGTATTGTAAATTTATAAACAAAACATTTGGGGGGGGCAAGTGGGACAGAATTTTTTCGGGGTAGGGGGCTGCCCCCTCCCCCCTAACGACGCCTTTGCATGAGATTTTCATTCATTCTAACCTTGAGTCATCGAAAATTAAATTTGCCCCATTTCTAACTTTAGCATCCTTCTAATTAATTAAAACTGAAATAATTTTAGCCCTCGATATTATCTCTGCACGTTCCATTCGCATATTTACGTATTATTTTCTTATCTGTCCTCGCAGTCGGCCCAGAGACGTATACGTTCAATGACCACGCCAATCGGGCGACCACCAAGAGCTCGTGGCCCGCCGCCCGAACAACAACAGTAAACCTAATTCTCCTCTCGTACGATATATTTTCTTAATTAAGAAAAGTATATCTCGCGCCCGCGCGCAGTTCATCGTCATCTTATCATCGTACGTACCTGTCGTATACTTATCACGCGTATCGATGGTACGATTGTTCAACCGGTTGACTGGTTCATCGTTTTCTACTCCGTCTGCTGGTTGCAGAAGCGCGCGTGCGCGACGCGATATTGTTATTTATTTTGTAATGTGAGATTTTATTTATTATTTTTTTTCGGAATATTCGTGCGTCTTGAGGATATTATATTTAGGTTTTTTTTTGTATTCGTGTGTTTACTAGATGTAATTTTTCTATTGAATTTTTTTTCGTACCTCGCGCCTATTTATGGTGTATTAACCCGATTTCGTCAACGTGTGTGGTCGTTTTAGGCGCGCGGCGCAGGCGCGAACGCATGCGCACCGGCATCAGACGCATGCGCGTTGTGAAGCCCGCGTCGCGCGCACGATCGGAATTATTTATTTTAATGTTTAAGATTGTGCATTTGTGTATAACTTAATTTTTAAAAAAAATTACAAAAAAATGTATTTATGAGGGACTTTTAAAAGTGGAAACCAATACGTTTATTTTTGATACTGTTGAAATTTGTTTTTTTTTTTCTTCTTTTTTTTCTATTATTTTTTTTATATTTAAATTATGTATTTTTTAATATGGCGCGCAGCATTTTACGCTGCGTGGAATTTGGGGATATCACGCAGAAGCTATGTTTTATTTTATTTCGTTTTTTTTTCTCTTTGTTTCGGTTTAAAAAAATAGTGGAAGGATTTTAATTGTAAAATCGCGCTTGCTTAATGAAGCCGAGCTCCTTTTCCGAATTTGAAAAAATGTGTCCGTTGACACTATCGAGGTTTTTTTTTCTTTCCGATTTTTTTTTTCAATTGTTATTTAAGAAGTTGCTTTTTTTTATATGTCCGGTAAATCCGTCGCGCGATTGGCAACTTCGGTTACGAAGCTAAAAAAGATTTTTTTCACTTTATCAATAGTTAAAATGGTATTTTTATTTACCTGTTTTTTTTTCCCTCTCCGGTATGATTATTTTTCATAGAACTTTTTCCGGTATAGAGTTCACAACGATGACGCGATACGACATTTGTAAGTTCCGCTTTTAAAATTTCGTAAGTTATGTACATCTTACACCCCCTCGAGATGATTATGTTATTGTATTACCCTGTTTTTTTTTGTTTTTCGTAATTCACACACAATCCAGGTACGAATACGAATACGAATATGGCCGTTTTTTTTTATTTTTCTCACTATAGTCGATTTGTATCGATTGGTCTTACTATACGGATACCTAATTACCTTCGCTGTGTATTTAATCTGTACGTTATCACTGATCTATCACTGTGTCCTTTTACTACCTACGTATTTTATGTATGTACTCGATGTTTTGTTGGAATTTTTTTCAAATTATGGTCATCCCCGCAGATTTAATCGAGAATTTATCGAGATATTCGATACCTTGACCGTGTTTAATCACCTTTCGTATGATTTGTAGAAAATTGTGCAAAAAGAACGAGAAAATAGTTTTCCCATTATCGAGCCTGTTAGACCGATCCCCGGAGTCAAATTTCTGGGGAAATTGGCGTTCGAAGGCTCGTCGAGATGTTTCTAAGTGCCTTGCCTTTAATTTTTTTTTCTTTTCTGTGTCTGTACGATATTAATAATACTGTATTTGTGATTCTCTTATCTGAACCGTATGATAGTAATGTATTATGTTAGGTGTTAGTTAATTTACTTACCATACCAGAATTTTTAACGATAATAATGATAATAATCCGCCCATAAATCAGTTTTTTGTTGGAAGAGTCGCAGCCGAGCCGATGCGCAGATGACTCGAAGCATGTGATATTTTTCTGTATGGTGCGCTTCAGCAGATGCCCGGCTCGAGCCGACTCCGGTACCGTGTATAATTTTCTGTTTTTTTTTTTTTTATTTTTTTTATTTGATAATCGTATTCCGTTACGATATATGGTGCAGGACGTACGCCAAGTAGCCGAATAACCCCAATCACAAACCGAATCTTTAACCCCAAATACTGCCTAGAGTAGAATTTCCTATCCGCACTTTATATTGTTATTGTTCTTTTTCTCTCAGTTTCCTCTTCGGAAATATTTCTGAGTTTACCACAAGTTGTTGTATTGTAATAGTTGTTAATTCAGATAGAGCGTCGCATGCATCTACCCAACCCCTTGAAGCTCGTTTTACGTATTAAGATGTCGTTGTTGTATTTTAGTAGATTGTAGAATGTTGGAGAACGTTGCGAGTGGAATTGGTAATTTTTTTTTCGAGATCTCGTTCTAGATGCCCCCATTCTCCCGCTGTTCAGTGAAATTTGTATATTTGACAAGCCCGAAATTTTTTTTCGACAGTGTCACAATCAATTGTGATGTAGTATTCCGAAGCTTCATTATCTCTGTGTATAAAAATTACGTAGAATTGTCGAACCAGTGCTGTGTAAGGTGATTTAAACAAAACTCAATGGAACACGTAGCAATTTTAATGGGCATTATTTTACTATACATAGATTGTTGATTTTTTTTTTACTCGCTGTTTTATTTATTTATTTTAAAGTCTTATTTTGTTGGTAGATACGCCGAGATTGTTGAAACGATTTTTAATTTTTTGTTTTCCAACGTTGGAGTTCACATTGTCGATGGTTTTTAAATCTGCTTTAGTGGTTTTATTAGAATTTTTAATGTATTCGTCGATTTAAACCTGTTCGCAAGCAGTTTAGGTTGTTTTCTAATGTGGAATTTAGTTCCCCTTCGCGGTTCAACTGACTTTTTTTTGGTTCTCGAGTAATTTGTTCGTGAATTTAACTGGTTTTTTTGGATGTAATGTTTCCCAACTGTGTGCTCTGCTCGATTTGGAAATTTATAGCGCTGGGGTGGCGCGTTTTGAGGAGGATTGGCAGGATATGGTCGGAATTGTAAGTTTAGGTGATATGTGGCAACGTTGCATTGAGTAAATTGGACAGAAAGGACATGAGATGAATTGATTTTTCTTCGTAATGGGTTGGAAATGGTTTGATGAATATTTTTTGGAAATTTTTCGTCGGAGATGCGGTGTTGCCAAAATTATGATTTCCAGTATTATATCTGGCAACGCTGCAAATGATTAAAATTCAAAATAATTGATGGATTTTTGCAAAAAAAAAGAGAAGGTGATTTAGAGAGTAGAAAATGGAGAGATAAATAGATCCGATTTTGTGGTTTTTATTAATGCTCAATGCGATGTTGCCAAGTTGTCGGTGTGTTGCAATTCGTGGAGAGGTTCGTTCAATTTTATTGATTTTTTGAAAATTGAATCAAATTTCAAGATGAGCATTTTTTCAACGATAAAAATGATATAAACAATGTTGCCAAGTTTCACTTCTCTTATGTGAAATTTGGCAACGTTCAAAATTTAAATTGATCAATTTTCTGGAACATGGTTTCATTTAAATTCTGAAAATTTAATGAGATGTCAAGAAATTATCTTTTTTTTTAATAATTGGGGAACTGAAAATTCGCCATGTTGCCAAGTTTTTTCTCCCCTTGTGAAAATTTGGCAGCGTTGCAAAATGAAAATATCCCCTTTTTTCAAGTTTTATTCTAAAAATAATTGCATCATGAAAAACATAGTGTCACCATGTTGCCAAGTTTCACTTCTCGACTGAAATCTGAAATGTGACAACGTTGCGAAATTGAAAACCGTCAGTTTTCTTATTCTAGAAATGTTTCAATGTACATTTCTATTTGGGAAAACAGTGCCACGCCATGTTTTCAAGCTTCACTCTTTATGAGTGAAACTTGACAATGTCGCTAAAGTTTGAAATAAGAAATTTTTCTGGATATTTGGTTTGAATTCAGGTCCAATGATGTAGTAATTTCCATTCAACTTCTGAGCAAAGAAAGAAAGTAATTTTTTCGAAATGCGATGTTGCCAAATATCGTTTTTGAATTAAAATTGTTGGAAATATGAGGGGTTGCCTACAAACCGAGTTAATGATTTTAATTTCCATAATATTTGAGTTTAAAAAATGGCATAAAACTATGTTGCCAAGTTTCGCTTGTAGTATGTAAAATTTGGCAACGTCGCGATCTTGAAAATCAATTGTTTTGGGGTGATTTTTTTATGGATAATTCGTTCAACTCATAATATTGCATTTTCTGCTGAATTTTCTTTCGATGCAACGTTGCCAAATTTACAAGTGTTGAAATTTCTTTTGAATTTTGACTGGTATTTTTGCAATTTGAAGTATAAATCCAGATTTCTAAATTATTATATCACGTTCTGATCATTCTGATCTATTGAACAGAATGCGTGTAAGCCATGTTGCCAAGTTTTACTTCTCTTTGGTGAAACTTGGCAACGTTGCAATTTTGAAAATAATAGGGGTTCGTGAGTTTTTATTCGCATTGCGAGTCTGATCAATGCTCAGATGTTAATAGAATTGAAATATTAATTATTAATTTCTCAAGAATGATTCCTCCCCCCCCCCCCCCCCCCAGTGGCAACACTTCTTTCTTATTCTTATGATTCCGACACATCGTGATGAATCTTTCGCTCGAAATTCGCCCACCTTTATTTATAAAACACTTCGGAGATTATAATATTTGGTCGCTTGATATAATTAATTATGTGTTTTGTACATTTTCATTACTTTGTTCGTCGAATTTCCACCGATCATAGTTTTTACGCAATATTGTACATCTTTATAAGGTACATGTTTGTTTTACATAGCAGCGCTGTTAATGTTGTTATTGTTATTATTATTATTGCCACTGCAATATTCCACTACCATCAGCTACGTATACTATTCGAGTATTTAACGTATTTTACCCTGTGTATTAATTTTTACACGTAATTATACGTACCGTAACGTGTAATTACCATCTTTTTTTTTACAATCCATCTGGAAAAGACGTTTGTAATTTCTACGCTGGTACCTAGCAACCCTTTAAGTACTAATTATCGGATTCGATCGAATCGAATAACTGTTCTTCTTTGGACGATATATTCATTTAGAATTGAATAATATTACACGCGTATTTCAATTTCGCTAACGATTGTTTCGTGTATTCTGATTTTGCTGTAAAAGAGGCGTAAAAAATCATTTATTTTTCCTTACCGATTTCATAATATGTTTTCGATGAAAAATACAGCACGCAGATTGTTGTGTTGGATCTGATGATATGATATGATGATATTTTTTTTCTACGTATAAATGTAAATTTTTTTTAGAAATCCGCCATGGTTTTGCTTTTGTGTTTTCGTTTTTCCTTCACAGAGTGTTTGTATTTTTAATATTTGGGTCATTTAGTTTGGCGGTAGATGAAATTTAAGTTGGAGAATTTGAAAATGAATAAAAAAAATAGCATTCGATGTTGTAGGATTTTTCTTAATCACGCGTAAAATTGGAGTAATTTTTAAGAAGATACGCATTAAAAAATTAAGGATTTTTATTCTATAGTAACTTATAATTTTTTGGCTTGTTTGAACTCTTATCAGTGTGTTTTTTTATTTTTCTTTCAATATCGTTCGTAATGTTTCGGGAGTAAATATCATATCATCTGCATTCGTTCTCTATATAATATTTAGAATACTATTTTTTGTTTCGTTCTATTTTCTTTTTTTTTTCGTTTTGTGAACGCCTAGTAATAGTTAAAATAATTATATATGTATGTAAATGTATCGCATAAATGATTTTTTAGTTTATATATAGATGTATATCGGACATATTAAAATTATATAGTGTATGATTTATATAGGTTTATACATAAAATTTACTACTACGTTTTAATTTAAAGCATACTATTTAAATAGGAAAAAAAAATATTAAAAAAATTTGTGAAATAATCTAGCAAAAGTAGAAAGGTGATGGGTATTGCAACATTTTTTTTCTTTTTTCATTTTTTTTTCTTTTAATGAGAGCAAGCAATGAGTACTTCAAGCTGATTTAACAGGCCTTCCTCGACACACAACAAATTCATCCCGGGCGTTGCAGAAATCATACGTTTCAGCATTTTTAGTGTGGGGCTAGGCTTAATTAAAAGCAGTGCATCATAGTTTTCATGTATAACTTATTTTGTTGCTGCGGAAAATGATTCTTATCTTTATACATCTACGAGAGGATCGTGTAAACGCGCGTTACCCCGTAATTCGTTCGTGAAATTTTGTTTTTTTATTTATTTTTTTTGAGTTTATCTTTTTTTTTAACGAGAAGGACGTGACGACATTTTGTTATAATTTATATTGTTGGTGCGTCGTCGACGTCCGAATTGTTTTTATGTATTTATTTGTATTTATTTATTATTTTTTTTATATTATATATTGTAATGCGATAAGTTTTTAATTTTGTTGTTAGAACGAATTTTCACGTGTTTTTACATGGTCCATGAAACCATTGTAAGTCTCCATTTTCTACCATATTACTTTAATTATAATATTAATTATAACTGTTGATGTTTTTTTACGTGTTGGCGCGAGATCCAATCGTTTGCCCAGAAAACGCTATTTCGAGGCGAAAATCGTCCATAACTCGAGAGGGAAAGGTCAGCGCGAAAAAAGGACAGCGAATTCGGATTCAGCGACCTCGAATTAGTCGAAAACGACACTAATCTCGATTTTTTTGAAAATCATCGAAAATCGAAAAAAAGCATGAACTAACCCCTTCTCATTTTTTTGGGCCAAAAAAAGTTTTTGTCCCCGATCGACGTGCGAGGTGTCCAGGATTGGGTATTCAGACACTGCGAATCCAACGTCGCAGTCGATCTCGCCCTATCATGTTTGAATTCGAAAAAAATTTCAATTTTTGGTGAAATTCAATTTCAAAATACTACTGTCTGAATTAATACGAAATTCAAGATACATGCTGTTGGATTTCTTTGGCACCTCAAATATTCAGTCATCTCGATTTAGTCAGATGGATTTGATTTTTATTTTCATTATTTTTAGCTTCAAGAACAACCAATTAAGAAAGTTTTTGAAACAGGTAGAAAAAATACCCGATTGTCTTTACGTAATAATTTTCAATTATTAAGATCCTCGAGTAAAGTTTGAACGTATTTTTATTTCATTTATTTAGCTGATTAGAATTATAAATTAACAAGTGCGAGAAAAAAGCGCTTATTGGCTTATGGAGTCGATCAATCTCGTGATAAAATATATTTGGTGTTTACAATGATCGAATTCGCGCTAAAACAATCAATTTCGTTGAGAAAATGCGAAACACTCGATCAAAATAATTTATTCACGTAAAAATTTCATTACACGACGAAAATCCCTTCACATTCACGCGATAGGCAACTTAAATAACAAAATATTTAAAAAAATCGAATTAGGAGAGCTAGATATGCGCGTGGCGCTATCTATCGGGAAATTATCGAATCAACGTCGAATCTTCGCACATTCGAAGCGAATCTTACTACCTATCTTCGAAGTTCCTATGATTTTCCGATAGATAGCGCCACGTGTATATCTAGCCTTCCGAAGTTGATTTTTTTCTATCATTATTTCGAAACAGAACAATGTTTTTTCATTCTTTTCACAGAGCGCGTTACTTGAATTAATTTCTCGGAAATTTAATTTTTTCCCCTTCATTTTTCATCAATTAGTTCGTTTTCAATAGAACAGATGGCTCTAGGTGTATTATATTAATTCCTCAACGTGTTTCAGGATGTTATTCAAGTTGCCTATCGTGTTTAATAGAAGGCAGTTTCGAAGTAAAATGAAATAATGACGTATTTTTTACCTACATTAACCATTTTTGTTTTTCGTTGGGCAAATTTAATTTCTCACGTCAGATAATTCGATGAATCCATCGACTCTAAAAACTAACAAAGTATAATTATAGTCATCGTGTTAATTCACACATTGAATAACTTACCTGTTGAACGATTTTACAGCTCACAGGACTCAATATACGTTGAATGTAATTAAATCGAAGTCGTAAATTTCGAATTTGGCATCAATTTTTACCAATCCATCAATTTGCCAGAATTGACTTTTTCGTAGTTACCAGATTTCGAATCAGTGACCTCGAATAGTCGTTACTGGGCCTTTCTTCTGCATAGTCAATTTTGAAATTAATTAAAAAGCGAATTTTCGAGCAATCGAGTCGCAAGGTATTCAAAGACGAATCAAGATCAACTGCTGTATCAGCGACTTGAAATCACTATATAATTTCGATCTTGTAACTGACTTATCTACTTGCACTAAGATGCCGAAAAAATCGAATACTTGGAATAAATTTTGCATAAATTCGTAGCCAAAAACACGTGAAAACCTCCTTATCTTTTTTATCCCTTCCCTACATCTCATAAAAAATTTCAAAAATTTTTGATTTTAGGAGTTAAAGATCTTTAAAAAAACAATTTTTTTTCAAAATTATGCTTTCTGCGAAGAAACCAACGCCGGAAATGGATTCTATGGGTTCGAAAACTCGCTCTAGAACTATTAAGTCATCGTTTTTCCTTCGATAAAGAGACTTGAATTTTTTTTAAATATTTCAGCTTCTAGTGTTAGAGTTGTTCTATTATCTTATATTTTCTTGGTGAAATTAGTACCTACTTTTTCTTACCAAAATTTTGCTCAGTTATACTAAAATAAAGTTTGACACATTTTTAAAAAAAAGTTGGTTTTATTGTACGGTAATATGATTTTTCACATAGGTATTATGAAGACTGTGAGTATTATAATAGGTACCTACTTATGTCTTATGGCCCCTTAACGGGAGCTGGATCAAATCCAGCTCCAACTCCTAGTCGCACGTCCACGTCGTGGGGGCTGGGACCTCGCCGTAGTCCGGTGTGCTAACGCGACAGGGGGACGTGCCTGGCACGCTGCTTTCGGATTATGGAAAAATTATGGTAATTTCGGTCTCGGTGGGACAAAATTCGGTAATTTTGGAATTGGGCAAAATTAGTGAAATAGGTGAGTTTGTTAGGTGTCGCCTTATGCAGGGTCACCCTAATACTTGGTATCGAGTTACCCTGCATAAATTGGTCGCGGTGAGGGAATTATGTAACTTTATTGGTGCTCACTGCGAACGTAGCGTCGTTGTGAGGGCCTTTACCGGTACATTTTTCTTTAGCCGGATCAGGGCATAGTCTTATAGTCGTAGGGATGTCTTGTGACCTGCGTAATGCGCGAAATCTTGTGCCTTTGCTGAGGGTAATTGATCCCCATATCTACCTTTGCAAATCCGGGGTGGAGGGCATTACGTGGCTCGATGGGCAATCAGGTGTCTAGTCTTTTTATCAGCGTTGAGCAAAACCTGAAGATGGTTCGACCCGGACGGTCTGTTTAGTATCTTAAAAAAACAACTTTCACTTTCTATTTTCGAACTTTCACTTTCATTTGAAAGTTCGAAAATAGAAAGTGAAAGTTGTTTTTTTAAGATACTAAACAGACCGTCCGGGTCGAACCATCTTCAGGTTTTGCTCAACGCTGATAAAAAGACTAGACACCTGATTGCCCATCGAGCCACGTAATGCCCTCCACCCCGGATTTGCAAAGGTAGATATGGGGATCAATGACCCTTAGCAAAGGCACAAGATTTTGCGCATTACGCAGGTCATAAGAAAGTCCTACAACTACCCTTAAGACAAAGCCCTGTTCCAGCAAGAGAACTTGCCGGACCGCTTTTGCAAGGTAATCCGATACCAGGTATTAGGATGACCTTGCTTGAGGCGACACCTAACACAACTTACCTGTATCACCAATTTTGCCCAAATCCAAAATTACTCAAATTTTGTCCCATCCAAGCCGAAATTACAGCTAATTTTTAATTCCGAAAGCAACGTGCCAGGCACGCCCCCCTGTTGCGTTAGCACGCCGGACTACGACGAGGTCCCGGCCCCCACGACGTGGACGTGCGACTAGGAGTTGAAGCGGGAAACCGATCCTGCTCCCATTTAGGGGCCTTTTCATTAAATATAAAAAAATCAAAAAACTAAATGTTCCTTTTATTAAAAATTCAAGGTAAAGAAATTCCAAATGATTTTGAAAAGCAAATCAGTACGACAGGTAAGGGTTCCAAAAACTCGCGAAAATTGAGTTTTTAGACCTATTTGGGTTCGCTGATTAAGAATTTGAGGGGTTATTTTACGCGATCACCGTACCTATGCCCAAAATTCCAATTTTCGAAGCGAAAATCGGCCATAGCTCGAGAACTAAGGCCGAGCGCCAAAAATAGACTGCGGATTCGGAATCAGCGATCTCGAATTAGTCGAAAACGACACCTGTCACGATTTTTTTTAAAATCATCGAAAATCGAAAAAATCCATGATAACCCCTTACTGGTTTTTTGGACCAAAATTTGTTTTCTCTTGATGGACGTGCGAGGTGTCTAGAATGGGGTTTTCGGACCCGGCGAATTCAATGGTGGCGTTAGTTTTTCCCGATCGGTCACCGTGCCCGAGAAAACGGCCATTTTTGAGCCCAATTTTGGTCAATTTTATAAGGGTCTAAAAAAATCGTAAAAAGTTAACTCGAGTACGAAGGTGCGGCTTCGAAAATGGACCGCGAATTCGAAATCAGCGACCTCAAATTAGTCGAAAACGACACTTGTTTCGATTTTTTTGAAAATCATCAAGAATCGAAAAAATCAATGAATTCCCTTCCTATTCACGCGATAGGCAACTTAAATAACAATTTTTTTTTTAAATGCATCTAAGAAAGGTCCAAGAATATTGCAACTCTATCTGCAATGTAAAAAATTATTACGAAAAAAAAAAAAAATAGAAAAGATGGCTCTAGGTGTATTATACTTCATTCCTCAACGTGTTTCAGGATGTTTTTCTGCTATGTTATTCAAGTTGCCTATCGTGTTTAATAGAAGGCATTTTCAAAGTACAATGAAATAAAGACGTATTTCTTACCTACAATAATCATTCTTGTTTTTTGTTGGGCAAATTGAATTTCTCTCGTGAGTCTCGTGAGGTAATTCGATGAATTCATCGACTCTAAAACCTAATAAAGGATAATTATAGTCATCGTGCTAATTCTCACATTGAATCACTTACCTGTTGAACGATTTTACAGCTCACAGGACTCAAATACTCAATATACTGAATATAACTAAATCGAAGTCGTAAATTTCGAATTTGGCATCAATTTGCCAGAATTGACTTTTATAGCTACCAGATTCCGAATCAGTGACCACGAATTGTCGTGCTCGGCCTTTCTTCTGCATATCTAATTTTAAAATTAATTAAAAAGCCAATTTTCGGGCAATAGAGCCGCAAGGTATTTAAAAAAAAAGGGTAATTTTCGCTCAACTCGACGAATTAAGATCAACTGCAGTATCAGCGGCCTGATATCACTATATAATTTCGATCTTGTAACTGACTTATCTGCTTGCACTTTGTGACGCCGAAATAATCGAACACTTGGAATAAATAATTTGGACAGTTGATACAAAAATTCCAAGTCCAATTAATTATGAAATTCAACAAATTGACATAAAATAAAAAAGAAACGTAGCAAATATTCGATCCGATTAACGAAAATTTACGTATCATTCTCGTCCTGATCTCCTCCGAGGAGAAAAAATTCACCAATCACGTTACGAGTATTTTTTATATTTTAAAAATAAAACAGTCTTCATGAGAGATAAAAAAGTACTTATATACAGAGAAGTTAAATACCAAGATGGGGAGAAGAGAGAGAGAGAGATATAGAAAGAGAAAGAGATAGGAGAGAGAGAGATAATGACAGTTAAAACCTACAAAACTATAGCGTAACATCAATCAATGGTATAAATAATGAAGGAATTAGATATGTACAAAATTAATCCTATGTTACATTTAGAAACACGCGACACTTATATAAATCTAGAAAAAAAAAATGATAAGCGAATTACACGTAATAAAGTTAACGCTCTGAAAGCGCTGGCGCCGGGGGAGAAAATACGACAGTATCCGTGTATAAGAGTAACTGGTAATGGGGCAAAATGAAAACAAAAAAGGAAAAAAATGCGCGGAAGATTATTTAAGAAATTAAGAATTAGGAGTCGAGTCTGTATCGTGTGATGTGCCTCGAAGTTTGATATTTTGGAGCAGTGTTGCCATCCAGCTGGGGGATTTGGGTTCTTTGTGCTGAGGTCTGTTTTGATTCGGAGGGGTTTTACTTTCACCTGGGAAAATCAAAAAAATTAAATATTTGAAAGAAAAAATAGGTAAAATTGGCAATTAACGAGATTATACCTTTGGAAGATGAATCGTCAGCGTTTTTCACTCCATTAGCTACTTTATTTTTGGTACCACGAAAATCTCTGACGACGCGATTCATTAATCGCTTCAAATCCGGACTACGAGTCGAACTCGTCTGCGGTTTTTGATCGGTTTCTTTATTGAATTTTCTTAATTTATCGTTCAAAGCATTATGGAGTTCGCTGGAATCCTCCGGTATGGCGTTGGCTGGTCTGAAATCAGTATTGAAATTTGAAATAGAACAGAAAGTCTCACGAGGGCCGTACGAATCTGGACACCGGACGTACCTTCGATCTTCATAGCTGCTGGTATTTTCACTGGATGACCAACTCCTTTTATCGGCTCCGTCGCTGGTACGATTGGATCTTTCGTAGCGACAAACTCGTGTAAAATCGATATCTTGTGTTTTTTCTCGACTTCCTTTTCGACTTCCCGGATGACTCCGCATACCCGAACTACTAAAAAAAAAAAATTCAGTTAGACTTGGAAAATGCATTTTTTTTTTTTTTAATTTCACTAATCAAAACCAGGTAAATACCTTTCGGTGGATATCTTAAATTTCAACGTCTTCTCGGACACTGCCACTTCGGTAACTGTTTCTTCTTCCTCGTCGGTAAATTCGTCCATTGTCTGGGTGCCATCTTCGGAAAATATAGACACGTCTTCAGATTTCTGCGCAAAAATACAAAACCCACGGTTGAACATCAAATACCACCCAGGCAAATCTATCATCGCAGCCCAATTACCCATGTATTAGAGCGTGGTAAAACCCATACTTGTTGAATAATGGCTCGTTGCTCGAGCTGGGCTTGGATAGAGGAAGCAATGCACGGGGAACTAGGACTGGTAACTGTGGAAGATGCTGTAGTCGCATCTAGGGTAACTACCGATTTACGCTGTTGCCTTTGTTCGTCTTTTACCGCTTCGTTCAACTTACGATAATAATCCAGGGCATCTTGGACCGGCTGCAGGATCATTGGCTGGAAAAGAAATTAAAATAATTTTGCGTTAGAAATTTTCAAAGGTAGGCAGCTTTATTAAATTTTATGACAGAAGAAAAATGCTATAGCGGCTTGAATTTTCAAAATTGAGGGGGAAATGTGCAAGTGTTCTTTTGAACTTTGAAGTCATGAATACTTTATTTTTGCATTTTAATAATAAAAGTAGAATTTTTCAAATTATAAAAATTCATATTTTTTGAAAATTACCAAAACATGTTTCATTTTTAATATAGATTATGTCATAAAAGGGGGAGGGGGTGGGGAGGAGGAAAATCATTCAAGAAAGGCAAGATCGAATATTGGAAACCGACTAAAATTTATGAACCAACATTTTAAAACCATCCAACTTGAGCAACCTGTCATAATACTAAAAAGTTGAAAACATGAAAAAAATTAACGCACTTTTTCCTTCAGGTTAAAAACCTTAGAACTATGTCTAAATAAAAGATTCAAATATACCACTTTTTTCAATTCCACCAAAATGTTATTACCTATATCTTCATCTGAAATCAAATTTTTTGAAGTCTTGCATAATGTTATTATGTCCTGATCTAAAATCCAAATTTGTTCCAAGTTTTTTCAAGTCTAACTTAATCATTTTACAATTTTTACATGCAGAATAACACGACCAATATATTTTTAGAACAATTTTACGTGCAAAATACACCACAAACAATTTTTTTACAATTTTTATGTACAGAGTAACACGACCAACAATTTTTTAACAATTTTTACGTGTGAAGTAACACGACCAACAATAATGTAGTATTCTCTTTTAAGGGTGGTTTATAATAAAGATTTTTGACTTATTCTTTAAACTTTAAATTTGAATAAATAAATTTTTAAGGAATAAATAAATGGAAATAAAGCGTTGATAATATATTTACATATTACATACACGTTCTCAATCAAAATTGATCACAGACGTCTTTTGACTTATTCCTTAGAATATCAATTTATTCATATTCTAAGGAATAAGTCAAAAGTTTAAGTCAAAAATCTCTATTATAAACCACGCTTTAAGATGTAAGGTCATTTGGGGTAATTGTAAACATGGGGTAATTGTAAACAAGTCATGCTGTAAATACCTAAATGCATCTAGCGAGCTGGAGTTGCCAAAAATAAAAACTTTGAATAATTGATCTTAGGGGAAGCCCGGGCAAGAGGAGTAACTTTTTTTCAGACACCCAGAAAGGTACCTTAAAATTATCGAATTTGAAATGTTTTTACACCAAAATGTAGCTTGATCTATCTACTTTCCGACTATGTGGTTGGATTTTGGGTAAACGTATTCTAAATCGCCTTTATATCACTTCTGCCGAGACACCTTTTTTTGACCACTTCAAAAACCACCCGGGCAAAAGGAATCGCTTGAAGAAAATTGCTAAAAATCGCAAATAAATAGGGATTTTATGGTAAAAAAAACTGTATTACATTAACGAGGATTCAAACAATAAAAACTATTACATGTCTTGACAAAAATCGCGTACGTAGAAGCCGACGCCATCATAATTTGTGCACTCTTCATGCGCCCACTTCTCACACATATTACACTGGAGCCACCGAATCCGTTTTCCCGAATACCAAAATCCCAAATACAATTCTCGAATTACTTTTTTCCCGAATACAAAAATCCCGAATAAAGAATTTCCCAAATGTAAAAAAAATTCCGAATATAGTATGTGAAAGCATACATTAGTTAGCGATTCCTTTTGCCCGGTTCCTTTTGCCCGAAACAACATGCTTTCATTAATCATGCAATAATGCTATCTCAGAATAATTTATCGAAAAAAACATTGACATATTCGGAAACTAGACAAAATTCTCTTTAATTTGAGATCTTACTAACCTCTATAACTGCAATATTCTCAAAATCATTCGAAAATTAAAAAATTCAATTCTTGAAAAAAAAACACCATAAAATCTTATAACTGGTTAGAAAATCGTACACGCCAAGTTATTGGATTTTTTTTGGTTTCAAACTATTCCGCATACGAAGCGCTATCGAATGACACTATTACCAACTTCCTAGCATGAATAGAAAAAAAGTTATTTCAGATTTTCCTTTTGCCCGGGCGGTGCCTTTTGCCCGGGTCTCCCCTACTATAATAAAGAACTTCGGGTTCTTGGTGACAGCTGTGATCAAAAATTTCGCGATGAAAAAAACATGATATCAAATTTCGGTTTTCACACAATCTACGTAATCTTCAAAATTCGAGAAAAAATAGAAAAAAGTAAAAAAGTTGGTGTTTGATGCATTAATTTAGTTCTACGGACATTCAAAAATAATGAAATTCAATTCTTATGATTTTTGAAGCTGAGAAATTAATTTTCTGCAGCATTCACAAATACCCATCAAATTTTCAGGTGTGGGGTAATTGTAAACACGTGTTATTTAAATGGGATTCACAAATTTAAACACAAAATATTTTTTTTAGGTTTTGATTTTTTTTACAAGTTAGTTTTTCCACGTGTTTGAATATTTAATCTCTATAATTTTTTTCCAAATTATGCAAAAAAAAACCGAGGGATACGTTTTTTATGAGGCACAATGTATGCATTTACATTTACCCCATCACTGTGATGTAAATGTAAATATTCTTGTCCAATTGTAAACAAAGTCCATAATTTCGGAATGAATAATCGAATCGATGAAAACAAACCGCCATATTACTCCTCATACATTCATTGATACATGGTAAAAATTTCAATCACTTTGCTTTCTTACTTACAGAGTAAAACGAAAAAGAGTATCACAAAATCGGTTCAATTTTCTGAAAAATTTACAATTACCCCAAATGACCTTATATATTGATAAGGATACAATGGATCAAGCTACCTTGATAACCTACGGATAATACTAGCGCTACCTAGTTAGTTAGCTATACAACATCTTCCTTCTTAAAATATAAAGATGAAGAATAATAAGAAAATATAATTAATAAAATAAAAGTAAGAAAATACGATTACTATAACATGTAGTCAGCAAGCCGCTCTGGTTGCCTTTTCTTCCTTCTTTCTTAATTTTCACGAATGGGTTCGTTTCGTTCAGGCGATGCTATTGGTGTTTCAGCCTGTGATGGTGGTTGGCTGGGAGCTGGCTCTTGAGCCATTGGTACATTGACCTGCTCATTATTTCGACGATGTTGTAGTCTGATATTGGAAGGTCGACATATTTGAGCTGGCGAGTTAGATGATGGTCTGAGAAACGACACATTTCTTCTTAATACCGAGGTTCCGGTAGAAACGTAATATAATCTTGGTTCTTTGGCCTCACCGACCACACATCCAGATTGCCAATTTTTTCCAATTTGGATAATGACATATTGGTCCACATAAAAGTTGGAGCGGGGTTTTGCAGTACGGTTGTAATATTTTTCTTGTTGCTCGAGGTGATGTTTTCTTCGATTTTTAAGTTCAACCTCGTCAGGAATTTCTGGTTGAAGTAGTTTTTCATGAATCGGAGTTTTTGTTCGTAGAATTTGATTTTGCAACAATTGAGACGGTGTATACTTTAAACTCTTGATTGGCGAGTTGTTATATTCAAGTATGGCTGTATAAACATCTTTACCCAAATCTACCGCTTTTTGGATTAACTTCTTCGAAATTCCTACTGCCTTTTCCGCCATCCCATTCGATTGGGGGTACTTCTATTTCGGAATACTCAGCAGTGTGATCCGGAGTCCATACAAATTCAATGTCTTTTTTCATTAAGGCCCGCAGACGCAGAGGCGCAGAGTCAATGTTTTCTGAGCGATATTTGGTACAAACTATCTAAGCAAGTTAACCATACCCAGGAAGGATCCTAGTTGTTCTTTATCCTTGGGCTTGTCCAATTCCTTGATCGATTCTACATACTCTTGGTCCAATTCGACACCATTTTGTGAAATAAGCAATCCGAGATACTTTATGTGAGGCAGTTTATACTGGATTTTATCGAGATTAAAACGAACATTATATTCTCGGGCACACTCAAGTACTTGCCTTAAAATTTCATCGTGCTCTTCTTCTGTTTTGGCAGCAATGATCATATCGTCAGCAAATATTCTTACCTTGAGGCCCCGAAAAACATACTCGGCATAGCGTTGCCATGCTTCTGCGGCAGTAGTTACTCCTTGGCACAAGCAGTCGAATTTATATTTGCCAAATGGAGTAATAAACGTCGTTAATAAGCTACAGGCTTTAACCAGTGGAACGTGTAGAAATGCTTCAAGCACATCCAATATGGTATAGTATTTATTACCAGATAAATCTGGGAGTATTTCGTTAGTCGTAGGTATTGGATGGGTGTCTGGTACCAGTGTTTCATTTAAAGCAATAGGAAATAAGCATAAATGTAACTTACCATTCTTCTTTTCGGCTGTGGCAAGGTTATTGACCCATTCTGTAGGGTAATCAACTCGAGAGATTATACCAAGCTTTTCGTAACGATCCAACGCACGTTTTAGTTTAGGTCGGATAATGTCAGGTACACGTTTTTTGAGTTTTAATTTGTATTTCTTTCTCAGTCGGCCAATACCTTTGAATACATCGCTATATTCTTTAAGCACATTGGAGTTTGTTACACTATACACATGTTGAATAAAGTTGAGCTGGACACACGATGCAATTCTAAGTAACGGTTTATCATCTACGCTGACGACAAGATACTCGATTTTATATACTTTATTTTTAGCCTTGGATTTCAAAGTTATGTAACCAATAAATTTTATTGGTATTTTGCCATACGAATTAGCGTGGATACTGGATGGCGTGATTTTACTCTTATCAATTCCAAGCTTGTTAAATACTTTTAAAGGTAGAGTATTAGTTTGAGAGCCACTATGCAGCTTGAATTTAATTACTTTGTTACCAATAATTATATTTTCATACCAAGGGTTTTGTTCATTTAACGAACTTATATTAATTGCATCGAACGAAAACGAGTCACTGGTATCACTATCACTATCTGTATCATTTCTTACCGAATGCACTTTCTTATCTCGATTATGATCACGATCACGATCACTATGCTTCGATTTCACACTTTTATCTTTGCTTTTATATCTACAACCAATGGCAAAATGATTAGGATTACCACAATTAAAACACGTTTTACCGGAAGCCAGACACATTCTTCTTCTATGTGTAGTATCACACTTTTTACAACGATATTCTTGGTCATTGCGGTCACTATCATCATTACGGCGCACATTATCACCATCACGACGCAAATTTTTATCATAACAATTGTATTTACCACTTTGGTGGGCACGTGAATTATTTTGTTGATTTTCGCAGTAATTACTGTAATTACGATTCCTATGATGGTTGAATGTATCTACAGCTGTACTTTTGGAATTTTTCATATTATTTGCTGCTGAACATTCGGTGATTATTTTAGCTTGTTTTAAACTAGCTTCTTGAATACGAGCATGTTCTATAGCATCTTCTAACTTTTGATCTGGTATCTTAAGGAGATTAGCTTGGAGTTGCTTATCAGTAGTACCTATTACAATACGATCTTTTATCATAGATTCTCCTTGGTCATAGAATTTACAGCCTTTTACGAGTTTTTGAAGAGCTGATAAGAACTCTTTGAAGGATTCACCTTCTTTTTGTACTCTAGTATTAAACTGGAACCTTAGGAAAGTTTTATTTACCTTTAGGTTGATTCTATCTTCAAAGAACTATATCATGTAATTATAGTCTTCTAGATCTTCATCTTGTATATTGGTAGCAAATATTAACTCCGGCAGCATCACCGGCGAAATTTAATAGTAGAGCTACTTGCCTTACACTGCTAGTTTGGTCTAGCCCAGATGCTTTGAGGTAGAGATCAAGTTCGCGGCGAAAACGTCTCCAATTTTCACTGGCATTCTCATTTAGCACAAGAACATTAGGTTTATTATAATTTGACATTTTAAACAGCACAAAACTTAGGTTTTATGATTATTAATTACTTTATTTACACTTTTACCTCAGCGCCATGTAGTATTCTCTTTTAAGACGTATATATTGATAAGGATACAATGGATCAAGCTACCTTGATAACCTACGGATAGTACTGGCGCTACCTAGTTAGTTAGCTATACAACAATATATGTGACCTGGTTTACAAAAAGGGACCTCAAGCAAAAACCAACTTTTCGAGAAAAACACGTTTTGATAAAAAAAGTCATGTTTACACTACAGATTGGAAATTTGACGCTCTACAATTTATGTTCTATTCATTTTTTCCGTTGAGTCCTTCCTCTGCTCAAAAAATAGGCTTCAAGTGACAAAAGTTAACAAAAAGTGTAAAACACATTTCAACAAAAAATTGGTAACTTTTGACACTTGAAGTCAATTTTCTGAGCAAAGAAAGGGTTCTACAGAAAAAATGAATAGAACATAAATTGTAGAGCGTCAAATTTCCTTTCTGCTATGAGCACTTAGTTTTATTCTAGAAAGTCGTGCTTTCGGGATATATCAGCTGGAAGTTAAAATTCAGCCTTTATTGAAAATATGTCGAAAACTAAGCTTCCTAGTAGAAAACTGATGTTATTTACAGCAAATCTAAAAAGGTCTGGTGTTTGCGGTTTGTTTCATTGGAAGGAGCATACTTTTTTCTATCAAAAACGAAAACCTGATTTTTGTGACTATAGGTACCTTTCCGTAATCCAGGTCACATATACATTTAAACTTGATGTAAATCAGTTATAGAAATGATCTCATACCTTCAACTACACCTACATCTACCCTTTGATCATGCAGCTTAAATGTAATAGATCACTCGTGTATATGGAAACCCATATAATAGAATGGCACCTTCATCTAAAGCATTCAACGACTGGTCAGTGGCGTCGTCAGAATCGAAAATTGGGGGGGGGGGGCACAAAAGGGGCCATGTGTTGGACAACTTTTTTTGCTTTTTCAAAATGGAAAAAAGGGGGGAGGGGGAGTGGAGACTGACTTTTTTCACCTGCTAAAAATGGGGAGGGGTGAAAAGGGAGCCTTTTTTGCCCTTTCGTCTCAAATAGATGCTAGAATTGTGATTGTGTTCATGCCCGAGCGAAGCGAGGGCGAAGCTTTGAAAAAATTGGATTTTTAATGCCCTAAAAATACATTTTTTCATGTTTTAATGCTTTGAAAATCCTATCTGATGTAACTGTAATGTAAATTTAGAAATACAACATAAGTTTTGGGGCCAAGCGGGGGCCAGAATTTTTTCCGGGGGGGCCTGGCCCACCCGCCCCCCCCCCCTTGACGACGCCTCTGCGACTGGTCTAGCATTATAGGACTTGGGGTAGAACCACATGTTATATTACATCCATCCACCTAGTTGAAGATTGTCCTCTTCCTCTTATAGAACTATGCAAAGACAAGAACTATGAACAGATATAACATCCATCTACTTACCCAGTTAAACATATTCCTCTTCCTCCTATATACCTTTCAGGAGATATAATATTTGTTGTCTTATATTACATCCATCCACCTAATTGAAGATCTTCCGCTTCCTCTTATACAACTATCTAACATAATATTGCAATGTCTCAATCTACCATAATATTTTCAAGTCTAACATTATGTTGTTATGTCCTGATCTCCCTCAACTGTTACATAACCATAACAAACATAATGTCTAACATAATATTATTATGTCTGGATCTACAATTCAATTTCATTTACAAGTTTTTTGAAGTCCAACATAATGTCATTATGGCTTAATCTACCGTAACGGTTACAGTTACATGCACCATCACATAAACATAACAAACATAATGTCTAACATAATATTATTGTCTGGAACTAGAATTCAATTTAATTTCCAAGTTTTTTAAAGTCCAACATAATATCATTATGTCTTGATCTACCGTAACTGTTACGTTACGTAACCGTAACGCTTTCCAAAAATTTTAACCCCCAGCCTCAAGACATATCCATGTCAAAATTCCAAGAAAATTTTAATTTTCACCCAGTCTCATAAAAGGGTGATTTAGAATTTGTTTCGGGAGGAGCAGGAGGATGATAATGTTGGATTTTATAAATCAGAAATTTTAATACAAATGAGGTGAGCATGAAATTTTTCATACATACAAATACCTAATTATGTCAGAAAATGAAAAAAAAAAACAAAGTTTGTGAAATTAAAACTTTACAGAAAACGTACTTAGTTTTTAAAAGAAATTTTCAAAACATAAAATATATTTTTTGTAAATGTAAAAATATGCAAAGAAGAAATTTTGACATGGATATGTCTTAGGGCTGGGGGTTAAAATTTTTGAAAAGTGTTATGGTTACGTAATGTAACGTAATGGTTACGGTAGATCAAGACATAATGATATTATGTTGGACTTTAAAAAACTTGGAAATTAAATTGAATTCTAGATCCAGACATAATAATATTATGTTAGACATTATGTTTGTTATGTTTATGTAACAGTGAATGTAACTGTAACAGTTACGGTAGATCAAGACATAATGACATTATGTTGGACTTCAAAAAACTTGTAAATGAAATTGAATTGTAGATCCAGACATAATAATATTATGTTAGACATTATGTTTGTTATGGTTATGTAACAGTTGCGGTAGATCAGGACATAACGACGTAATGTTAGACTTGAAAATATTACGGTAGATTGAGACATAGCAATATTATGTTAGAAAGTTGTATAAGAGGAAGCAGAAGATCTTTAACTAGGTGGATGGATGTAATATTAGATAACAAATGTTATATCTCAGGAAAGGCATATAGTAGATAAGAGGAAGAGGAATATGTTTAACTGGGTAGACAGATGTTATATGTGTTTATGGTTTTGATAGTAAGAGGTGTAATAGAAATATGGCATCAGGGAATAATGGTTGCTGTTGATTGAGATTTTGTGATTTTTATATTGCCTAGTAAAAGAAGCAGTGTTATGATGAATGATTAAATTATAAATTCCTCAACTTAGAAGTTGAAAAAGAGATGAAAATTTTGTGGTTCTTGGCAACACCGTTTATTTTTTACTAGGCAATCTGAAATTATGTGGTCGATGCTTCGATCATGTAGCTTAAATGTTAAATATAATGGATCACTCGTTCAATGTTAACGCAATGGCACCTACATCTGAAGCATTTAACAACTCATGGTCTAGTGTTATGGGACTTGGGGTATGGGATTAGGCATGCGCAAGATCGTTAGACATCATATGGTATTCAAACACGTTCTCGTGGAATTCCTGGAAATTCCATACCACTAAGATGCCCCTTGCTACTACAGAGCGCATGTGTTATCCTATACCCCAAGTCCCATAATGCTAGACCAGTTGTTAAATGCTTTAGATGTAGGTGCCATTCTGTTATATGGGTTTCCATAAACACAAGCGATCTATTATATTTAAGCTGCATGATCGAAGGGTAGATGTAGGTGTAGTTAAAGGTATGAGATCATTTCTATAACTGATTTACATCAAGTTTAAATGTATATATATATGTGCATGATGTATTAGTTGGTTGTGTTTTTTTACACGTAAAAATTGTTGAAAAATTGTTGGTCGTGTTACTCTGCACATAAAAATTGTAAAAAAATTGTTTGTCGTGTATTTTGGATGTAAAATTGTTCTAAAAATATATCGGTTGTGTTATTCTCCATTAAAAATTGTAAAAAATTGTAAAATGATTAAGTTAGACTTGAAAAAACTTGGAACAAATTTGGGTTTTAGATCAGGACCTAATAACATTATTTAAGACTTCAAAAAATTTGATTTCAGATGAAGATATAGGTAATGACATTTTGGTGAAATTGAAAAAAGTGGTATATTTGAATCTTTTATTTGGACATATCCATGTTCCAAGGTTTTTACTCTGAAGGAAAAAGTGCGTTAATTTTTCGAAAAATTACATTGGAAAAGCAAAAAATGACCATTTTTCCAATTTTTAAGCTACCTATTTTTGGCAGTTTGAGAGATTTTTGCCTTCCAATCTGAAAAAATGCAATGGTACCTACATCAAAAACTTGATTTTTCACTAAAATACTTTTTTCTGATATTCCCCCCCCCCTCCTTCAAAGATTATACTTTAAATTATCTCCTTCCTCAGAAACATCCTTGGACTCATAATCATAATTTTGATGATGACGACTTTTATTTAATGGCAAAAAATTAGTTGTAAATTTGATATAATGTTGAAAGGTTACAAAAAAAATTGTGCCCCAACTCTTACACGTTATTAATTTTTTTTGAAATTAATTCGTTTTTATTTTCTTTTATTGTTTTCAAATTGAGAAATATTTTCTCATCGCTTTTCTTAAATTTTTTTGTTGTTTAAGTCGTATTTTATAATTTTTGCAAGTATTTTTTTTACATTTTTATTTTACTCATTCATTTTTCCTGATTCCCTCGTCGATGAAGTCGTTTTATTTATTTTTCTTCAAGGGAAATTTTTTTGTCATTTTTTAAATAGAAATTTCAACATTCATAATAATCAAAGGATTTTATAGACCATATCTGTCGGAATTTTTAAACGCTCGAGAGGGACCAATCTAATCGGGTTAGAATCAAATATTTTATAACAAATAAATAAATTTTTACTTTCTCCAATTTTTAAAATTATTATTGAGCAAAAAATATTCTATAAATTAATCAGTCATTGATAACGAATTAATTGACATTATAAACCAATATTTTGTTAAATTGAAAAAACCCGCAAGTTTTGCTTTGGAGCGAAAGCTCACATTAAATTACATATTAATATGCTTTAGGAATTTTTATTGCCAAAGAATTTTCATGGATCCAAACATAACCTCTTATCAAATGGCTTGAATTACAATTATGGAGATGACTTTTCGTGGAAATATTAAATATTCATGCCATTCTTTTCGATTTTCAAATTTTTTGAGCTATTTTAATCAATTGAAGAGCACTAACAATCAAGTTTGTCGTTTCTGTAACTTTTTGATATTTTACTGGACTTTAGAAAACGTAAAAAATGGACATTTCGGTAATCATTGATATTTTTATCCCTTTTCGATTTTTTGTAAGAATATTGAAAATTCATTTTAAATGAAATAATTTTTGTAATAACTAATAATTGACAGTTCCGAAGATTCTAAGACTGCTCCAGACTTTTCGCTTGCAGTCTCGGGTTCTCCAGATTGCTAAAAGACAGTATCAGGAGTTAAAGATTGCTTCAAACTGTTCATGGACAGTATCTGAGAGGGAAGGGGAAGGCTGAAAATCGACCCATGCTGCTCATAGATATTCTGGACAACTTGAATAATCACTTTTTTCATTTCTTCAATCAAAACCGTTCTAATTAAACGTCGACAAATATGTTTCAATTTCTCTAGCTGTTCTGCGTTAAAAATAAAAATCACGTTTTTACGGCGAACTGGTTATGCAATTTTGTTAACGCCGAAAAAAAACGACGAACTGACGCGAAATGGTTAACGCAAAGAAGAAGGGGGTAAGAGAAGGTAAGTATTAACTTGTTTTTAAAATAAATACGATTGGAATTTTTGTAATTTACTTCAAAGAAATTTTTAAGTTCAACGGTGAAACTTACGAATGATTTTTATCTTTAAATAAATTATTAATTTAGAACGAAAGGATTATTTAATATTTTAAATATTCAACTAGGTAATTAGGTTTAGAATTTAATTGATTATTTTATTTATAAAATAAAAGTATTGACAAAAATGTAATTTTCTTTCACATTTTTTCTATTTCTCCCCCGATTATCAAAGAAACGCGACGTTCGACTTTTACTTCGAAAATTACCCTTATGGTGAATCGTTCGTAGACGGATAAAAATTAATGCCATATTTGTAATTAGCGACCTCAAATTAGTTGAAAACGACGTTATTTTTGTGTATTTCGTGCTTCAATTGCCCAAAAATAGCCATTTTTAGGTGAAAATAGGAAATATCTCCGAAACAAAGGCCTGCCGCCGGAAATGGACGCCAGATTCAGAATCAGCGACCTCGAATTAGTTATATTCGACTCCTATTTTGGATATTTACTGCTTTAAAAGTAGTTAAAATGATTATATAGGTATATTTTCAAAATAAGTAGGTAGCGAAGTTGCGTTTTGTGGGAGCAGTAACTGCTATGAATACCTACATATTATACCTACATCTTGGAAAAATGATAATTTATGCCATTTTTATAGCTAAATACGTAGAAAAGGAGTCGAATACAACTAATTCGAGGTCGCTGATTACGAATCCGATGTCCATTTCCGTGGCTGGGCTTTTATTTCGGAGATATTATCCATTTTTACCTCGAAAATGCACTTCAAGGCGAATCGGTCTAAGAGGGGGAAAAATTAACGTCATATTTGTAATCAGCGACCTCAAATTAGTCGAAAATGACCGTATTTTTGAGTATCTTGCCCCTAATTGCCCTAAAATCGCATTTTTCAACTGAAAATAGGTCATATCTCTGAAACAAAAGCCTTCCGCCGGAAATGGACGCCAGATTCAGATTCAGCGATCTCGAATTAGTTATATTCAACTCCTATTTTGGATATTTTCTGTTTTAAAAGTAGTTAAAGTGATTAAATAGGTATATTTTCAAAATAAATAGGTAGCGTAGTTGCGAGTTGTGGGAGCAGTAACTGCTATGAATACCTACATATTATATCTACATCTTGGAAAAATGATAATTTATGCCATTTTTGTAGCTAAATACGTAGAAAAGGAGTCGAATACGACTAATTTGAGATCGCTAATTCCGAATCCGATGCCTATTTCCGTCGCTGGGCTTTTGTTTCCAAAATATTACCCATTTTTACCTCGAAAATTACCCTTATAGAGAATCGTTCGTAGACTGATCAAAATTAATGCCATATTTGCAATCAGCAACCTCAAATTAGTCGAAAACGACGTTATTTTTGAGTATTTCGTGCTTCAATTGCCCAGAAATAGCATTTTTTTAGGTAAAAATATTTTTTTTTTAACCCCGAGTCACCGATTAATGTTGTTTTATGAAAACCGCTAAAAACCGTAACCGTAACCCAACCCCGAAACTTTGGTAAAAATCCAAAAACCGAGACCTGATGACCTGAACCATTTACTTGGATTTTTGGAGTTTTTAAGAGCCAAACTGAAACGAAACCGTAATAAATCTTTCGGAAAACCCCTTAAAAACCGAACCATAAATAAAAAAATAAAGGGTTCCATCCCTGGAAATTGACGTTGAAAAAATTTGAAATTTGAAAAATTTTGAGAAAAAAATCTTGGTCTTGAAAAATTGAGGTTACAGGAAAAAAATTCAGACCTTGAAAATGTATTGTGCAAAATCAAGCGTACTTTGAAAAAAAAAACCGCTCGCCACACACGATAAATCCGTAAAACAGGGCCAGGTATTCAACACCAGCAAAGTTTTTTTTAAAAAAAATTTGTTTGAAAATTTTCTGACTTGATATAATTAATTTTGATTATAAATGCAAACTTTCCATCAATTCAAGAGATGAGGGGGCCAAGCAGCCTCTCGTTCGGTCAAGTCTTAACGAAATTAGAAAGTCGTCAAATTTTGGTATCAATTTTTTTGCTCCCATTGGATTGGCCATTTTCTTTTCTCCAACACTATAACGAATCCACAAAAATGAAGATATTTTGTCATAATTCCGTCCTTGAAAAAGAATTTACTGCAATGAATGTTTTTATGATAGGTACCTATTGATTTTTTTTTTTAAAATTGGATAAAAATGTTGATAAGTGTAAACTTTTATATGTCCTTTCAATGAAGGCATTTTGACTAAAAATCATCAAATTGGCATTTTTTGTTTCAAAACTTTTTTTTATGCCTACTTTTCTCAACTTTTCATTCCAATGTATTATTTTAGGGGGGGAGAAGGGGGCACAAGGTGAAAATTTGGCAAAAAAATTATTCCTGCAGGATTAAAAATTCCTCGTTCTATATACTTTTTAAATTTTTTTTCAATTTGGAAATGGAAAGAAATTATTCTTTTGAAATTCGAAATGAGAAACCTTTTTTCTATTCCCTTCCTAGCCCAAAGCCCAAACAAATCTCTTTAATAGCGATGAACATCGTCAAACGAGCCATCAATCCAAAACGTCAATCCTCAAAAATAAATAAAAAATCCTCCAAATTACACAACCCAGAATAGGTACAAAGTACATTACAACGTATCCACTAAATTCACACAAATACATAAGCACACATACGAGACCACCGATGTAGCCCTTACACAGTCACATCTCAGTACAGACCAAAGGTGTAAAGCTCTACAGTGGTCCGGCATGAAAAGGGATTTTCCTCTACACCAGATGCTTTCGTTGCTGGCCGCAGCGGCGTACTTACGCATGATAATTCTGTCAAGTTTAATAGGATTTTGAACCGTGGAGCCGGTCTCCGTGCTCCCACCCACGCGTCTCTTTGTCCGGTAACCGTACGACCGCTGGCCGGGCACAATGTACCTCGGCTAGGTACCGTGTATTACACGGATGTGACACGTTAAACCCTCGCAGAAGCTTTTCAATTTAACACTTACTACTAATACGGGGAATAGATCGACCAGCGCTTCGAATAATGGCAGTAGCACGATACCGATGAAGCTGCATTGCGACGACGGTTTGGTGATTTTCTCGCGATCCATGAATGGCGTCACCGGCAGCCCTTCTTCTTTCTCTTTGTCGCTTTGGCTGAAGAATTCCTGTGCGATGGAACAAACAAACGAAATAATGAGTAAATTAGAGTTTTATCTTTTATGAGTAAAATTTAATGTAAATCTAAGCATTTTGGGTACCTATTAAATTATTCAGATAGAAGGGAAAATTAAATAGTAGGTACTGAGAAAATCTGAATGAAAACATTACAGAAAGAGCATAGCTGCTAGAACAAATTTTCGCCATGTCTTGCTCAAACATTTTTCAATCATATTTATGATACAACAGGAGACGTATTCTTGAAATTAGTCTACGAGAATTATCAAAATTACGGAGTTATTGACGTTAAATAGCCATGTAAACAATGGTTATGAAAATTAAATAGCCAAGGAAAGTTATCGTATTTTTTTGAAATACAAATGGTTATTTATATTTTTGAGTTCGAATTGTTTTTACTTACGTGATTGTTTTTTTGGATAACATTAATTACCGAAATGTCGCCAAAAAAATGATAAGGAAGGTAAGTTGAATCATAAATTTTGAAAATATACATCGCGAAATCACAATATTTTTCAAGTACGCATAATTTTGTTCAATGATCTTATGCAACCAATTGCATTTAAATTATGTCTATTATTTCATAAGCTCTATGAGAGTTAAATAGCGCGAGGGACGAAGGTTATGGGTGCTAAATAACTCCGTAACTTTGATAATTCTCGTAGACTAATTTCAAGAATACGTCTCCAGGCAAGTGGGGAAAAGGGGAAGGGGTCGCAAAAATCGAAATACAATTAACTTCAAAAATTAAATAATTAAACCTCTAAAATTACTTTTCATTTTCAATTCAGCGTGGTCATGATTTTTCTAGGGAGACGTATGAAAGACAAAAGAATTGCTATGCTCTAGAAAATCCAAAAACAAAGTTTTAAGTTGAAAGAAATCAAAAAATAATACGAGCAGGGAAGTAACGATAAGAGGGTAATTTACCCTTCCCCCTCCCCAGAAGGGGATTTTTCAGTACTCAGCTGGGAAAATTGTTTTTATCTAGAACTCCTCATACTTAGCCGCGGCTAAAAAATCAAAAGTCCCTAAAATTACCTACTTTTAAACAATTTTTTACACCAATTTTTCATTTCACGAACATGTTTTTCTTTTTTTGAAAAAATTGCCTTCGCTTCATCACATCACTTCTAGGATAATTTTCAAAAATATTTTCTTAAAATTTAATTTCTTTCATGGTTTTGAATGAAAATCTGCCATTCTTGATAAAAAAATTGTCAACTTAATCTTGAAAAAATAACACCAAAAAACAATTATTCCACCCACCAATTTGAATAATTGAAATAAATCGAACTCTTTTTTTGTGTGTTTTATTAGAATGTTGTCATTGTTTCTATTGGTGGAGAGATACGATGATGGTTTATTCAATTTTTAAAATTTTACGAGAGTTTATTCTGGTATGAAAATCGGAAGAGGAAGGTTAAAATAAAAAAGAATACGTTTTTCTAAACACCACTATTTTTCAAATAAATAAATAAATAATAAAACTTGAAGAATTTTCCAAAAAAATTCTTTTTTTCTTATTTCAAAAAAAAAAATCACCATTCAAATTAATTAAGATAATTTTATTTGGAAAAAAAATGACCAAGAACTATTTTTTTGTGTTTCAAAACGTAAAGTTTTTTTTTTATTCCTATCCATAATAGTTTCTAAAAAAAAAGTTTAAAAAAAATTTTCTCAAGTTTTATTAAGTACAAAATTTTATCATCGTAATTCAAATATTTGAAATTTTGTTTCATTTCCTAACCGGGGACCACTAAAAAATTGAGATGAATATGTAGCCTATCTTCATAATTGAAGGAGCAAATGCTGGTTTCAAAAAATTACAAAAATTTTTTCAACCATGGGAATGGATAGTACTTTGAAAACTGAACAAATTTTCAATTCTTGACTTTTTGCCCAACTTTAAAATTGAAGATGCTACAAAAAAATTGTTCATAAAAAGGTTCTAAAAAAATAAATCGACCAAGGAAATGGATAATACGTTGAAAAAAAAACAGATTTTGTTCTGAAGACCTTTTTGCCTAACATCGGAAATGAAGGGGCTACGGGTCATTCAAAATAAGTGAGATGACCCGTAGTGCCTTCATTTCCGATGATAGCCAAAAAGTCTTCAGAACAAAATATGGTTTTTTTTTTCAACGTATTATCCACAGAGATGTAAAAATACGGTATTTTATTTTTTCGGTATTATACGGCGGTATTATACGTATAATACCGTATAATACGGTATTTTAATGGTAATTTATGCTGACTCAAACTCCCACTCCAACCCTATTTTTCCACTGTGCGCATGCGCAGAGCAAATGAGCACATAAAAATGGAGTAAAATACCGAAAATTAGAAAATTATCATTAAAAAAGTCTCAAACTTACATAAAATGTTTAATTTTTCGAAATTTCTTTGAGCACACACTGATTTTTAAGCGATTTTAATCAAAATTTAATAAAATATGTATAATACGGTATTTTATTTTTGTATAATACGGTATTATACGCGTATTATACAGCTGTATTATACGTGAATAAAATACCTTACATCTCTGATTATCCATTCCACTGGTTGATTTATTTTTTTAGAACTTTTCATGAACAATTTTTTGCAGCCCCTTCAATTTTAAAGTTAGGCAAAAAGTAATCAGATGAAAATTTGTTCAGTTTTCAAATTACCATCCATTCCCATGGTTAAAAAAAACGTAATTTTTTGGAAACAGCATTTGTCCCTTCAATTGTCAAGATAGGCAATATGCTCATCCAACTTTTTTTTAGTGGTACCTGGTTATATTCAAATCAGGACTTGAAGAATAATCTTTTAAAAAAATGGTAATTTCGGAGCGGCGTTAAAAATAAAAAATTAAAGCGTTTTTTGCTTTAAAGCAAAAATCTTAGAACATGGATATGTCTTCAACTAGACAGATTGTTGTGACCAACAATTTTTTCACAAGTTTTATGTGTTTGAACACGACCAACAATTTTTTCACAAGTTTTACGTGTTTGAACACGACCAACTGTTTTTTTCACAAATTTTTATGTGTTTAAAAACAATAATAAGTTTTTCATATAGTTTTATGTGTGTAATAACAGCACCAACACAAATATAAATTTATAAGCAATAAAAGTCAGATTGTAAGACCTCGAAGTCAGATATAAGAATGATTTTTTTCCTCGGCTACCTCTACCACCACCTTATAATTTCACGTTTGCTTAGTAAAAATATACAGTGTTGCCAAATACCAAATCTTTCACATCTCTTATTCACATTTTGATTTTAATATTACATTACTTGCATCACTGCCTCTTTTACTAAGCAAAATAAAATTCACAAAACCTCAGCCACCATAAATAATCATGTCCCTATATCCAGGTCCTCTACTTCTACACATATTAACATGATGTCTTCACCTAAAAATGTTGTGTAACACCTCTATCATATTTTCCCAAGTCCAATACGTATAATGTTATTCAATCTTAAACTACACACCAACCAGTAATTTATTACACCTCCAAAGTGTTTTTCCAAGTCCAACAAAATCTCGTCTTTTCTAGACCTTTCTCATCTTTTCTTGTCTTTTCTCATCTTTTTAAGTATTTTCTCTTTGTTCCTAATCTTTTCCAGACTTCTTTTCTAGACCATTCTTAACTTTTCTAGACTTTCCCCGTCTTTTATGTTGGACTTGAAAAAACTTGGAAGTAAAAAAACATTATTGTGGATCAAAACATTATGACATTATGTTAGACTTGAAAAAACTTTAAAAAACAGATAAATTGAAAAAATGATTTTAAAATGTTGGAAAAATAATTTTAAAAAATTGAAATTGAGTATATCGTGCATTAAGTTATAAAATGCCTCTCTTCTGTCTTTTAGTATTTTTTTGTCTTCAAATTAATATCACTATGTCTTTATTAGAAACTAGACTTTCTACCCGTCCTTCGGACGGGTGGTAACATTCCAAAAAACATTATCAATTAAATTATAATAGTAGAAAATTATAAACTTTTCAAATTTTTTCAACTTACACAGGTCAAATCAATTTTTTAAAGAGACCCAACATAACAAAAATTTGTTTCAATAACAAAGGCCAAATTCATTTTTTTAAATACCCCTCTCATAAATTGAAAGTTTGATCAATTGTATTCAATTTAAATTACATCATTTGTAATTTTTTCAACCTATAGGTACAGATTAAATCAATTTTTCTTTAAAATATCCCAGATTGAATCATTTTTTCTGAGGTATCCTCTCGCATTCATTAAGATTGATCAATTGATAATTTTTTTAAGTTGCATAAGTCAAATCAATTGTTTTCTAAAATACCCCAGGTGGAATTGATTATTTTTTTAATACTCCAATTTGAACAATTCCATTCACTTCACCCCCCCCCCCCCGTATAGTTATTATTTTTTGAATACCTTTCCTGGTGATCAACAATTTCATCAATTAATCATAATTCTAAAAAAAAATTAACTGCAGAGGTTGACCCCATTTTTTTAAGCATTACCCAGAATTGATTAAAAATAATTTTATTGTATTCAGTTTGAACCCCAAATTGAATTTTTTTTTCATCCTCTCCCAATAATTAAAAAATCGAATAATTAATAATTTTTTCAAATCCTACGGGTCGAATCCATTTTTTTTTAAATCCAATTGATGAAGAAAAATAATGAGAAAAGATTCGAATTCGCCTAAAATATTGCAAAAAAATTGATTCACCATCTGATTCAAAAAATTGAAAAGTTTGTTGTTTTTTACATTGAAAAAATAATTGAAAGAAAATATTTTTGTAATTTTTTGAATTTCTGCTCATATAATATTTTTAAAATTTAAAAAATAATTTGAAAAATTAACTCACCATCTTATTTAAAAAATTAAAAAAGTTTATTTTTTCAGGTTCATTGAAAAAAATAACTGAATTAAAATATTTTTGTAATTGTTTAATTTTGGTCCATATGATATTTTTTCGATTTTTGACTTGAAAATACTATATTTTTATGGATTTTTGAATGAAAATTTAATTTTTTAATCTTTGAAAACGGAACCGTGACTTCTTAATGACTTTTTAGATGAGAAAATTGGAGTTTTTTTCTGAAATTACATACAATTTTGACGTGATTTTTGACATTATATCTCAACTTTCTAAGGCTTTTGATTCAAAAATGCAAATTTTTCTGATTTTCAGGTCTAAATTTTGTTTTGATATGAAATGAGCCTTCTGGACATTTTTAACCAAAGGTTTATAAAAATTTTAATAATTGTATCTATTCAGTTTGATTTGAACCCAAAGTTGAATCTTTTTTAATAATCTTCTCCCACTAATTGAAAAGTCGATCAATTATTCATTTTTTTTAATATTAATAATTACAGGCGGATCACTTTTTTCAAAAATATGTCAGATGGATTCAATTATTTTTTGAACACCTCTTATCATAAATTAAAAATTTGATCAATCAGGTCAAACCAATTTTTTCATATCCCCTCCATTATTTGAAAAGTCGATTAATTGATTTGACCCGTATAAATTTTTTTTGAATACCTTCTTCCATTGATTAAAAATTTGATCAGTAATAATTTAAATTTTTTTCATTTGAAATTTGTATTCAATTTAACTCCAGGTCAAATTACTTTTTTGAATATCGCCTTCCATTAATGAACAATCTGAATCACTTTTTTCCAAAAATATCCCAGATTTTTTAAAGTTTTCAAATTACACAAATGTAATTATTTTTTTGAAAAATGCCCAAGGTGGATTCAATTCCTTTTTTTTGAATACTTCCGCTCATTTATGAACATTTCAATTGATTAATAAATTTAAAAAAATTAATTTCGAAGGCCGAATCAATTTTTTAAACTTTGTATCAGTTCAATTTGTATCCCAGGTCAATTTTTTTTCTGAATGTCCCCTCCCATTAATTAACAACTCCATCAATGATAAATTTTGAGGGTTTTTTTTTTTGAATTACAGAGGTCAAATCTTGAAAACTTAATTGAAACTGTCCTCACTCATTAATCAACAACTCCATCAATACCTTAATCATCATAGAGGTACCCTCACAATCACCTGATAATTTTCGAAAATCCCCATAGAGCTCTGATACCCTCACAATTTTCAAAAATCGTCATAGAGGTACATTCACTTCACACCAATTTTTATCATAAGGGTCGAATCAATATTTTTGAATGCATCTCCCATTAATTGAAAATTCGATCAGTTGTATTAAATTTAAATTTTATTTTAATAACTCTTGCCATTAATTAATTTTTTCAATTGACCTGGGATTCAAATTGAGTACAAATTAAAAAATCAATTTTTCTATACCCCAAGGATGAATAATTTTTTCTGTGGTATCCTCTCGCATCATTAATTAATATGTTACATAGGTCAGATCAATTGTTTTCCAAAATATCCCAGGTAGAATTGATTATTTTTTTAATACTTCAATTTGAACAATTCTATTCACTTCACCCCCCCCCTCTCGTACAGTTATTATTTTTTAATACCTTTCCTGTTAATCAACAATTTCATCAATCAATCATAATTCTAAAAAAAATTAACATTTTTTTAAAACATAACTCAGGTTGAAACAATTTCTTTGAATTGACTAAAAATTCTATTGTATTCAGTTTGAACCCCAAATTCGACTCCCGTTAATTAAAAAATCGATTAATTAATATTTTTTTCAAATCATACGACCGAATGCATTTTTCTTCAGAATTCGACCTGGCGTTCAAATCGATGAAGAAAAATATTGAAAAAAGATTTGAATTCGTCTGGAATATAGAAAAAAAATTGATTCACCATCTGATTTAAAAAAAATTGAAAAGTTGATTGTTTTTTACATTGAAAAAATAATTATTCAAATCCGCCTGGGATGTTTAAAAAATATAAAAATTGATTCACCCTGTGATTTAAAAAAAAATCAATTTTTTACAATTGAAAAAATGATTGAAACAAATAAAAACTGTTCCAAAATTGTTGAAAAAATTTTCAATTTTTTTTAAAATTTATTTTCTTGAAAAAAATATATTAAAAAAATTGGCTCCCTGTAGGATTTGAACCCCTATCATCCGGGGTGAGAATCCATGACGTAGTCAACTCGGCTATGTTGCTGTTGTTGATACAGCCCACAAAATTCCGCACATTAAATTCCGCACATTAGTCATTACAGGTCTCTCAATGGTTGAAATTTTCAAAACTTCAACCAGACTTTCTCGGAGGAATATCTCGAAAACGAAGCCGAAATTGTAGCCCGTAAAATTTGCTATCGTCAATGTGTCATTAGATTTTCGATTCGACGCACCCGTTTCGAGATATTCGCGAAAAACCGCATTTTCAGCTATCCGCCTTCCGATTGGCCAAACGGAAGCCGAAATTTGCCAAACTTTGGCGCGACTTTTCTCTACTTTGGAGACGACTTTTTTGTGTAGCCCGTAAAATTTGCTATCGTCAATGTGTCATTAGATTTTCGATTCGACGCACCCGTTTCGAGATATTCGCGAAAAACCGCATTTTCAGCTATCCGCCTTCCGATTGGCCAAACGGAAGCCGAAATTTGCCAAACTTTGGCGCGACTTTTCTCTACTTTGGAGACGACTTTTTTGAAACTTTATGCGCGCTAAACCTTCTCCTCGTCAAGAGCTATCCGATGGCGCCACCCTCCACCCCCAACTCGCCGGATCTTCGGAGTTTACCCGTAACAACGAAAACACCACTTCTCTTTATATAATAGAAGAGAAGATAAAATTTTCCAAGTTTTTTCATGTCATACATATATGTACTATAATGTCTTCATTAAAAATGATGTTTTTCAAATTTTTTGGTATCCACCATAATGTCATTATGTCTTGACTTGATCTCTCCAAGTCTAACATGTCATCAGCAAATTATCATGTTCAAATATAATATTTAATTTTATTTATAAGTTTTTTCAAGCCTAACATAATGTTATTATGTCTTGATCCACTGTGATCATTACACATAACCCGTAACCCGTCCAAGTCTAACATGATATCAGCAAATTATTATGTTCAAATATAATATTTAATTTTATTTATAAGTTTTTGTAAGTCTAACATAATGTCATAATGTCTTGATCCACCATAACAACATAATGTCATTATGTTTTGATCCACTGTGATCATTACACATAACCCATAACCCGTCCAAGTCTAACATGATATCAGCAAATTATTATGTTCAAATATAATATTTAATTTTATTTATAAGTTTTTTTAAGTCTAACATAATGTCATAATGTCTTGATCCACCGTAACCTTAAGAATTTTCAAGCGTAACCATTTTCAAGCGTAAGAATTTTCTAGCGTAACAATTTCAAAATTTTACCCCCCAGGCCTAAAGACATATCCATGTCAAAAAATTATAAAAAAATTGCTCACTGAACTCAATCAAACTGAAAAAATCAAATTTTTAGTAGATACCAATAAAAACGCTGCCTCCTACACAATCCACCCCCCCCCCCCAAAAAAAAAAAATTCTAAATTTCAGTTCACAGGAAAAAAATATCCTACCTAATTCAAACCAACAATCCTTAATAATTTCCAAATTTATTTTACCTTGAATAATTTATCCAGCCAAGGCTCAGCCACATTCATTGGTCTAGCTTCGTTCGAAATATCGGCCACTTTGATCAGAACCATCAACAGCTGCAATAAAAAAACGATTCGTAAATCATCAATCATCTTTATTCTTACTCCAATTTAACTCTTCGGTTCACTTACCAAATTCTTATGAGCTTTTTTACTAAAATCAAATCCTTCGTCCAGAGCTTCTCTGAAATTCATTAGGATTTCGTTATGTCGAGCCATATCCGTCGCCAAAATGCATCTAATTATACTCTCGCGAGTGTATCGATAATCAGCCGGCGCTAAATTTTCGAAAATATTACATTCGGGTAAATCGAGAATACGAAAAGCCATGGAACAATGGTGATTTTCTAAGGGCGATATGTCATTGTATCGTATAGCTAATTCGGTGCGAGCGTTCACCTGTTTAGAAAAAAAAAAGGTCGTAGATACAAACACATTGATATATTAAATGCGAACGTCGCTTATTCATCGTCGTACCAACCTGATAAATATTATTATATCCAGGATGATCCAAATCGTGACAAATGCATGAAGTAATTAAGACTAGAATGTCAAGCACGGTGAAATGTTTCAGCAAGTCTACTTTCAGTATCATCGCGTACATCTGGCAAGGGCAAACAAACACAACGAAAAATCAAGACACACGCGAATTATGGCAGCAGATACCTAAATCTCATTAAATCAAAATCTGACACGCGATCGCGAATAATTATCGTCAAAAAGGCTCGTCAACGCATTAACCAGCCCACGCTTACCATTTGAGTGACGCAGAAACTGTGCCTAAAATTATGGAATGGTACTTCGTTGTAGTTTTTATACACTTGGAATAGGAAACACTGCAGTTTGCCCGTGTTAATATGGAATGTGTTTATTAGATCGAAATCCGTATACATAAAATATAACAACCTAAGTATCTCCTCGTCGTTACACTTGGTGCAATCGAATGATGGCAGTCTTAAGCATTTTAATACTTCCGTCGACAGGCTTTCGTTACTGAAACAAAGCGAAAAATTTGACCAATATTATGAAAATTATTCAATTTTTCAAACTTACGATGCACAAAATAAAGCAATTTGAAAAAAAGTACATGTTAACGAATTCTATCGTAAAAATGGGCATGTTTTTCTAATTAAATTTTCAATGATCAGTAACGAAACGAAGACAAGAAAGCACAAGATGTTCAAAAAATGACTATTTTTTTGCTATTTAAAAAATTGTCATTTTTGCAGGTAGTAATTTGAACCTCCTGATTTTTATAAAATATCTCTGAGAATTGTTATTAGGAAAAAAACAAGTTATACCTATGTTCATGTTTTCAGAAAAAAGGTATTTTTTAAATACCTAAAGAAAGTAGTAACCAATTTTAGAGGGTAAAATACTAGATATTGAAGGAAATTACCATCTTCAAAAGAAAAAAAAACAAGAAACCAAATCATTTTCAAAAAAAAAATCAGAAAGAACCAAATAAACACTTATCGCAAAAAAACATACTTAGATATGTACTTTTCAAAAAAAAAAAAAAATCAATTCATTCTTACAAGGAATGGTATCCGAACTCAAAGTAAAGTTTTGAGCCCAAACAAAAAAAAATCGAAAGTGCATCATAACATGACCCCATATCCAAAATTTTAGTGCTGAAGTTCAGTTCTCGATTTTTGGCAAATTTTTGAAATTTCAAATTTACCTCCGTACGTCCTGGGAAATATGAAAATTTGATCTAATCAACGAAAAAATCTGAAATTTGGTATACACTCTATTTTCGACCTCCCGAATCGATTGGAAACAGTTTCGAGACGTTTCGGAGCCACTAGAAAATTTTGGAATTTTCCAGCGCTGGAGAAAAGCTCATAAAAATGGCTCATATGCACTTCAGCACCTATAATCGCGGATTATCCATATTGGTGACCTATTTGATCGATTGAAACACAATTTTCCAAAATTCGTAACTTGATCAATAGGTACTTTTAAAGTTTGAAGTCAGCATTTTGATCATTCTTCAATATTCCCCCTCAAAATTACAGAAGTACATTTTATTTTCCCTCACTTATAGTCCAGGAGCCGAACCTACTCTCCCAATTATAAATCAGTGAAAATTATCGAAAATCAATAAGAAACAGTCAGAATTGCAGCACAAGAGAAAATCAGTGAAAGTTGTTTTACTAAAAAAAATAGTGAGAAAAATCACTGGAAAATCAGTGAAAATTCGCTGAAAAGTCAGTGAAATTTATGAAATTTGCTGAAAAATTAGTGAAAACTTTTGAAAATCAGCGAAAATTCGCTGAAAATCAGTGAATCTCGTTGATTTTTCCAGTGCTGTAATTCTGACCATTTATCAGTGAATTTTTACTGATTCAGAATGAAAGAGTACCGAAAATTGCCCGAAATAAATGAAAGCTGGGACCCGTCCCAAAAATTAGTGTATGAACCCTCAATTTCGAAAACCACTAGTTCGCCGATCCACAGCAGCTGTTTTTAAGCACAGCGAAAGCTCGAAAGTTTACAATTTTCATAAACTTGAGACCGAAAAAATTGATGATCGAAATTGGTGTCAAATTAAAGGATTTTTTGCGCCGAATCCGAATATGTAGGTCTGCTGACCCTTAAGTTCTGCCAAAAGGTTGGCAGACAAGGTAAACGAGGCAGAAAATTCGAAAAATTTACAAATTTTTGGTAAAATTCTCATAAAAAGTCAGATAATTGAGTCAAAAGGGGCATATAAATGATTCTAAACATTACTCAAAAATAGGGATGACTTTTCATCTTCAAAATTTTAGAAAATTTTCATATGGGGGGGGGGGGGTGCGTACAGAAGCATTAACAAACTAATGCATATGCAGGGTGGAGAACAAACTTTCTTCAAAGAAATGCATTACTTTTACATTACTTTTTGCATTACCATATCAATATTTCTATTTAACTTACACTCCCCCCCCCCCAACAAAAATCTCCCTTCTCCTAACGAAAAAAAAACTATATTTTTGAAACAGTTGGAATTTTATAAATTTCAACCAAAAAAATGAAAATTCAACAAAATGAAAAATCTAGATACTCATGTATGTATTCTCAATTGAACCAATTTATTTATATCAAAAATAAAAAAGAGAAAAGAGGCACAAGCAATATTAAATTAGGTATACTGTAGTAAATTGATTAAAATATGAATATAATGTAATATGATTTTGAGAAAAAATACATTACTTTTCAGCAAAAATGCATTACTTTACATTACTTACATTACCAAGAATTTCAATGCATTACTTTTACATTACTTACATTACCTACATTACCTGTTCTCCACCCTGATATGGACATATGACACATCAAAATATACGTTTTCTGGGTCGTAGAACTCGATTATGACAATTTTTTTCAAAGAGGGTGATACCTGTTTTCATGGATCATAGAAATAATCACAAATTTTCATTTTTAAGAAATCAAAATCTCTCGAATTACATACCTACAAAAATCTTCCTTAATCAAGATCTAAAATTTGAAAACTCGTCAAGAAACATGACATAATTAAGAAATTTAAAGACAACACCAGAGAAAGATTAAATTTTGCTGGAGGCTTCAGAGTGACTGAAATTTAGCCAAAAATTGAAAACTGAACTTGAGTATCTGAAATTTTGGTTATGGGGGTTTCCAGCACACTCTTCCAAAAAATCACATTTTTGTTTAAATTCAAGTCGAATATCTCAAGGATGGCGATTCCCTTCGTAAGTATTAAGAGCTGAAAACTCCAAACACCCGTTCAAAAAATCACTCATATTTCACAATTCAATTTTTTTAAAAGTGTGATAGGTACCAGATTTTATTCAAAGCGTTTGAAGTACTTTTAAAATTTTAGTCAGCCAAAAGTTCATGAAAATTGTGAATTTTCGAGTTTTCGCTGTGCTCAAAAGCAGCAGCTGCAGATCAGCAGACTGGCAGTTTCGAAATAGAGGTTTATACACCAATTTTTGGGACAAGTCTCAACTTTCAATTATTTCGGTCCATTTTTGGTAGGTTTGGGTCCCAGATTATCAGGACAGAGGGATGGAATCGAGCAATACACGAATATATTTCAAGTCGTCGACTCTGATTTGACATATTCGACAAAAACAATCGCTGGACGCCAATCCGAGAAAATAACTAACCATTTCCTATACTCAATTATCTCACACCCTCTTATAACTTAAATTTATTATCACAGAATCGAATTCGAGACAAATGCCACCCACCTAAGCACTCCAACCACGATACATTTTCACCCTTTTATTTTCACCACAACAGCCACATCTCAGCCACAACAATCTCAAAGCTCTCTTCGCATCGAGCATCCACCTCATCGGCAGAAAAACCAAGTATGCTCCATAGCTATATAGAATTAGACATTAGCCAAGATCCCCCCTCCCCGTCTTCGGAGCCGTTTAGAGAAACGCACCCGGTGCCATTTTCATTTCGCTAACGTAACCCAATGTACATTTGATAAATAACCTTTCGGCTCAGCCTCCTTTTAATGTAATTACTCTTAAACGAACAATAAAATGGTTACCGTTGGCTGGCCGGATGGCGGCGTCGCGATTCGAATGGCAAAAAAATTTTAAGTACTCGAGACACGTGCGCAAAAAAATTCATTTCACCTTTTGCCACCGAGTCGTCGGGGCCGTTCACGGGGTTGGAAAATTTAATAAAAACACTCCACCTTTAATAATACAGTTAAGGGCATTTTTTTCCTACTCGTTCGCCATTCAAAGAGCGACGAAATAAGATATAAAGAACACACCGAAAAAAAAAAAGGTTCAACGCCAAGAATGACGCTAAAGAACATAATATTCTTTTTCACGAGATATTAATTTTTAGCGAGTTCCGAGCTCCGACGTTGGCGCGAATTAAAACGTATTATCTACTTGACGAGTAACTTTTTCATATGACACCATTTTTTCTCCACAGTCTTTCGCCTCTCCGTCCTGCTTCCCTCGGGATGGTTGTTTTTCCCACACAACGCACGTATGTAGAAGTATACGAGGCACCTACTCGTATATGTACTCGCGATATAGCATAAGCACCACTATACACATCCAGAGTAACATAAAAAGGAAATGAATCTCTCTCGAGTTTTTCGACTCCTCTTCGCATACAATACAAGAAAGAGCGTGCTGACAAAGCAACGCCCGAGAGCAAGGTGACGAGCTGGGGCAGGGATTCGCCATACACAGTCGTTGTATAGTCGTATGAAGCAAGAGAGGGTACGAGAAACGTAAATTTACGAGTATTAAAGCAGAGAGATCTCAGCATTGCGAACCTTTTCTCTCGTTTAAGCGTTTTCGCAACATCAAAAGCGAATGGCGAATTTTCGGACCGAATTATCCGTCGTACCGTGTACTTCCCTATAATAAAATACACCCTCGGGACTAATGAAATAATTAATTTACACTCCGCAAACGACCACCATCCCGTCGTCGTCTAACCGTATTTTTCAAACTACTCAAAAAAGCCTCCTCACTCTGTTCCTTCGTCTTCCCACGTTGTTTAATTTAAATACGAATTTATAACCCGAAATTGACCGACGAGAGTGGTTCGAATGTGTATGTCTGGAAGTATACCCGGTAAAACGTACGAATTAACCGCTATGTCTTTGTCATCGCGTCGTGTCGTGCTTTAAAACGCGAATAAGTACATGCAAAACAATTTGGTGGTTTTGGTTTGCGGTTAGATTAGCGGGAGGTAGAGGTAGTTGGAAACTGGCTAGGTAGTAGGTACTTACCATAATTTTAAGAATTTCTCTCGTACTTCTTTTTGACGGGCGTCGCTCAGTCTGCGATATTTCAGTTTTCGATGGGCTGGTGATATTTCATTGCTTGCATCTGTAACAAAAAAAGAAGGAAAAGACTCAATAATTGATGAATTTGAACAAAAGACATATGAAATAACATTTATCATTTATTTTCCAAGAATTAAAACCACGCTCTGCTACCATTTTGATTTATTCAATTCAAAATACATATTGAAAATCATGCGCTGCTACCATTTCGAATATTTTAATGGTGCTAAAAACTACGCTCTGCTTGGGCTACCAATTCAACTGATTTAATCGACAAAAAAGTGATACCTTCATCAATTTGGGACAAAACGCGATGCTTGAAACAAATTCTGTCAAAAAGTGTGAAATGTCACAAAATTATGTCAAAAGGTGGAACTGGAATCAAATTGTGACAAAAAAATGTTACTCAAGTGAAATTATGTCATAATCGAGTCGATTTATGAACTAGAGGCAAATTGTTTTCAAAAAGTGATTACTGAGTCAATTTGTGTCAAAACGTGATGTTGGGGTCAAAGTTGGTCAAAAAATGGTCAAAAAATTATATCAATCGAAGGCACCTGAATCAATTTGTGACAAAAATTTAACTTAGTCAAATTTCGTCAAAAAGTCATATTCGAGTCGATAAATGAACTGGAGGCAATTTGTGTTCAAAACGTGGTATTTTAGTCAAAGTTGGTCAAAAATATCAAAGGTGGCACTTGAATCAAATTATGCCAGAAAATGTAACTTAGTCAAATTTTGTCAAACAGTCATACTCAGGTCAATAAAAAGTGACTTTTGGATCAATTCATGTCAAAACGTGATATTTGGGTCAAAGTTGTTCAAAAAATGCCAAAAGGTCTTAAAATTATGTCAATCGGAGTCATCTGAATCAATTTGTGACAAAAATTTAACTTGAGTCAAATTTGTCAAAAAGTCATATTCGAGTCGATATATGAACTGGAGGGAATTTGTGTTCAAAAAAGTGACTTCTGAGTCAATTTGTGTCAAAGTTGGTCAAAAATGTCAAAGGTGGCACTTGAATCAAATTATGCCAGAAAATGTAACTTGGTCAAATTTTGTCAAACAGCCATACTTAAGTCAATAAAAAGTGACTCCTGGGTCACTTAGTGTCAAAGCGTGATATCTGGGTCAAAGTTGTTCAAAAAATACCAAAAGGTTATAAAATTACGTCAAATGGAGGCACCTGAGTCGAATTCGGTCACAAAATGTAACTTGAGACTAATTTTGTCAAAAAGTCATACTCGAGTCGATATATAAACTGGAGTAAATTTGTGTTTAAAAGATGATATTTGGGTCAAAGTTGATCAGAAAATGTCAAAGCTGGCACTTGTATCAAATTGTGCTAAAAAATGTTAATTGCATCATAAATTTTGTCAAGAAGTCATACTCGAATCGATATATGAACATTGAAATGTAGGGAATGTTTGTTCAAAAAGAGACTCCTCAGTCAATTTGTGTCAAAACATGATATTTGGGTCAGGAGTTGGTCGAAAAATGGCAAAGGTGGCATTTGAATCAAATTGCGTCAAAAAGTGTCACTTGAGTCAAATTTTGTCAAGTATAGCCACACTCGAGTCGATATATGAACTGGAGGCAATATGTGTCAAATTGTGATATGTATTTGGGTCAAAGTTAGTCAAAAATGTCAAAAAATGGCATCAAAATCAAACAGTACAAAAAATGACATCAATTTGTCTTAAAAAGTTATATTTTTTGGTCAAACTTCGTCAAAAAGTGTGAAAGGTCACATGAGAGTTGAATTACATCAAAAGGTGCCACTCGAATTAAACTGCATCGAAAAAGATATTTGATTCAAATTTCGTCAAAAATTGACAAAAAATCACATTTGAATCAATTTATGTCAAAAAGTGAAACGGGGTGGAGGGATTTCGTCAAAGTGTCAAAATGTGACACTCTCGGCGTATTGAGCCAAGTTGTGTCAGAAATTATCTACAAAGTCAATTTGCGTCAAAAAATGTGACACTTGAATCAAATTTTGACAAAAAATGACGACTGAATCACATTTTGTCAAGAAGTGTCAAAGGTCATCTCAACAGGCACCAGAGTCAATTTGTGCCAAAACGCGACACTCGGGTCAAATTATGTCAAAAGGTGTAGAAATGTCACATGCGAGTTGAATTATGTCAAAAAGCGGCACTCGAATTGAATTACATCAAAAAAGATGTCTGAGTCAAATTTCGTCAAAAATTGAAAAAAAAAATCACATTTGAATTTAAATGTCAAAAAGTGAAACTAGAAGCAATTTGAGTCAAAAGGTGATTCTTGGGTCAATTTTCAACAAAAAGTGGGGAATTTAATCAAAAAGTGTCAAAATGTGACACTCTTGACGTATTGAGTCATGCTGTGTCAAAAATTATCCACGAAGTCAATTTATACCAAAAAATTTCTTTTAGGTCAAACTTTGTCAAAAAGAGTCAGAAAATGAGTTGATTGGTCAAAATGTGAAACTAGAGATAATTTATGCTAAAAAGTGAAACTGGATCCTTAATAAAGTGATACCTTGGGTCTTTAGTCGAAAAATGTCACAGAGTGAGGAGTGACACTCGAGTCAAACTGTGACAAAAAATGACACTTGAGTCAAATTGTAAGTATAAAATAGAAAATTTCAGAAAAGTATTTATCACATATAGACCCATTTTTTAAAAATCAGTTCCGGTATTGTAAGTAAGTGACATAAATGGCTAAAATTGGTAAAGTTTAGAGCTATGTACAATGTACATAAGGTTACCTACATATTATACCTATTTTTTTATGTTTAAAATTATTGTATAAGCGAAGTACATTTTTCTGCATATTTTCACCATTTTAAGAGCGTTTTTTTTTCAATTTGATTTTCTGCTTTTTGAACATTTTTTGGGTAAATTTGACAGAATTTTGATAGCATATTTCTTAATTTTTCTATTTTTTCGATAATTTTTAGCATTTTTAAAAAAATTCTGACTAAAGACCGAATTTCTATTTTTAAAGATTTTTTTTCAATAAAAATGGAAAAACTGTGAAAATTTCTCGAAAAAAGACAAAAAAAAATTATGCATTATGATAAATAAAAATGAACGCGTTTTTTGCTTTAAAGCAAAAATCTTAGAACATGGATATGCCAGTAAGATATACCATACTCTCAAATTTAATATAATTCTTCAGGATGTTCATCAACTTATATTCAACATGGGATGTACTTCTTTCAGTGCCCTTAAGGTATGGCAGCTTCATTTAGTTACTGTGTTACTGCTATTACACAGGTCTAAAGACACTTTTGATTACCATCAAGGAGAGGGATGCACCATTTACTCAGCTTCTAGTGCTGTGCCTCTACCAAACTAGCGCTTATCTTCCCAACTACTATCTCTCAGACAATCATTTTCCGGCAATCTTTCCCAACTTTCTGTCTGACATTCTGTCTAACTTTCCATCCAACATTCCATCTTACGCTCCATCTAACTTCTTTGAGTCTAACATAATGTCATTATTTCTTAATTTAAAACTGTTACTGTCTAACGCTCCATATAATGCTCCATCTAACTTTCCATCTAACTTCTTCCAGTCTAACATAATGTCATTATGTCATAATCTAAAAATGTAACCGTTTAAAACTCCATATAACGCTCCTTCTAACTTTCCATATAATAATCCGTCTATTTCCGATTGAATTTCCGATCGACTTTCCGACGACCGACTTTCCGACCGACTTTCCGACCGACTTTCCGACCGACTTTCCGACCGACTTTCCAATCGACTTTCCGATCGAATTTCCGATCAAATTTTTGATCAACTTTTCGACTGACCTTTCGACAACTTTTTGACTTCCTTTTCGACTGACCTTTCGACCAACTTTTCAACCAACCTTTCAACTGCTTTCTAACTATCTTTCTGATTTCCAACTATCTTTTCAACTCAACTTTTCAATCAACTTTTCGACAGCTTTCCAATCATCTTTCTGATTTCCAACTATCTTTTCAACCGACTTTTTGACCGACTTTTTGACCGACTTTAATCTCTCTAAGTCTAACATGTTATCAGCAAATTATCATGTTCAAATATGATATATAATTATATTTATAAGTTTTTTCAAGCCTAACATAATGTCATAATGTCTTGATCCACCGTAACAACATAAAGTCATTATGTCTTTATCCACTGTGATCATTACACATAACCCGTAACCCATCCAAGTCTAACATAATATCAGCAAATTATTATGTTAGAATATAATATTTAATTTTATTTATGTTTTTTTAAGTCTAACATAATGTCATAATGTCTTGATCCACCGTAACCGTAAGAATTTTCAAGCGTAACCATTTTCAGGCGTAAGAATTTTCTAGCGTAAGAATTTTCTAGCGTAACAATTTCAAAATTTTACCCCCCAGGCCTAAAGACATATCCATGTCAAAAACCTATCTAAGTAGAATTTTGACAATTTTTCTTTTCTTTTTTGCTGATTTTTTTCAGTGTTTTGCCAATTTTTCGAAAAAATTCAATATTTTTCCATTCAATATTTTACCAAGTTATTATACTCAGAAAATCCTTTCCAAAGACAATCATATCAATTTTGCACAATTTGATTTAGCCAATAAGTCAATTAACACTCGAATCATTAAGGATATTATCACGGAACTTGAGTTTTTGATGTTTGTAAAAATGTTGAGGACATTTCAAGAATTCTTAAACATTTTTCAAAAATGGAAGAACGCAAGTTTTTGGCTTGAAAATTGTGATTTTTGAAGTAAGGCAATAGCCTCTTCTCTACACCATGATTTAAAACAAATTTTCAACTGAAAAATTACCTTACTGGCCATTTTTTTGGATAATTGATCCCATTAATACTTTTTTTCTCCAGTAATAAATACAAAGGAAGTAGAAAAATTATAAATTTTCAAAAAATATCATTCCAAATATTTGAAAAAAACGTAATATTTCAAATTTTCGGTTGCCAGGTTTGATTCATGGGTTGATGAGGACTCGATGTAGGAACGTGCTACTCAATTTTTTTTCTTTCTCGCCTCTCGCGACACAAAAATTATTACGACACAGCCATCGAATGAATATTCGAGCATTATTATCGCATCTTCAAAATGAAGAAGATTCAGCTCGAGTATCCAATCATTTTTCATACTTCCAAAATGGGGAAAATAGAAACTAATCATTTCACAAATTCAAGATACAATTTTCATCTACATGAAAATTCAATTCCTCCTTGGTCATTTTTTATCCTTCCTTGTTATTCGTCCGCTCCTCGCAAGTGATTTTATTTCCGAAAATAAATTTCAATCAAAGGCCCATTTCTGTTCATCTTACCCGTGCCAGTTTAATACTCGCTATCTCAGTCTTCGCTTCGGTATTTTATTACAGTCGAACAAATATGGTAATTTTTGCGAACGACGTTAAAGAGACGTAAACGCTCGCTAGACTGGGCGTTTAAATTAAACATTACGCCCGACAATCCCGACAGTTTAAAGAACAAAAACGAAAAAAACAAGAAAAAAAAGAAGCAATAATTTTTTTTAAAAAACGTATGGGCAATAAAATCAAGCGAGTTATTGTTTTCGTACCAATAGAATCGAGCTTCCTTCAAAGCTACCATACCGAATGTAATAGAATTAAAAGACGTTAAAAGGAAATTCGCTGAATTATGGCGGCTCAATTCGACGTTAATATAAACATTAAACGCGCGTTAAATTTTTAATTCTGCATTGTAAAATTTTACCGAGTTTAAATTTTAATTAAGTATATTTTTTCGCGGGGCTGGGCTTTGCGTAGGGTATTCCGTACACGCGTATTTTACTCTCCTGCCTCATTTTTTTATGATCTGTTTATGATATATTCGCGATAAACGATAAAAAATAGAAGGAAACCTTTGGCGGGCGAGAAACAAAGATGGGGGGGCAACGTGTGCGTGCGTGCGTAATATCTTTTTCATATTGTAAAGGAATTTACGCCGTGTACGCCGCCAAATATGCCATGCTTTGTACACCCTTCGACAAACGAGGTATTCTTTGGATACCTTAGACCTAGCTACGTGTATTTTCCACAATCAAAGGGAAAGCTACGTTTTCGAGTATTTTATAACGAGACAGACATGATCTTATATAGAGCCGATTTTCATCTCTTCCTCGTACGCAGTGCGTAATTTTCAATAGTGTACCGCCACAAGCGTGCTCCCATGTTGCCTATTAGCGAAACGAAGCCACGTTGAAAATATAATAAAACGTGTGTTACACGTAATGCGAAGAAGATTCCTGATACCGGGACTCACTCATACGGTGTTTTGTGAGTACCATTTACCCCGTGGTTGTGCTGTTGTTCGCGAATGTGGATTTGATTTGACTAATTTTTACTCTCAGGTGACTCTTTTCGGAATTGCACGAGGAGGTACTTCTAAAGAGATGGTATACGATGAGATTTGAGTTAGGTTGTTCTATTAATGGACAGAATGCCCCATCAAGATACTTTTTTTAGGCTTCAAATAAGGAAAACTCCAACGTAAGTAATGGGATCTTGAATCTGAACACTTGCACGAAAGGAAATCAGGTCAAGAAGATAGGAAATTCAGATTTTTGATCTGCTAATGTAGAATCTGCTGTTTGATTTTAATGTTTTACGATACTTTCGAGAAAAATCTTTCTTAATACGCGGTGATACAATTTCAACACAATTTATTAGAAAAACACATTGGCTTGATTTAGAAGTCATCAAGTCATCGAGGCTGCCAACACCAATATTAAAAAAGCACTAAATTTCTGTCCTAAGAAATCACTTGAAACGAAATTAGGGTGTCTTGAGAAGAAATTGTCAAGCTGACAAGCAGAAAAAAAACAATTTTTGGCTAAAACATCACTAAAATCACCTCAAAAACAAAAAAATCTGTAATTTTGTTGAAAAAGATGCAAAATTGCTACTTTTTTGAAAATTCACTACTAAAATCACTAATCACTATACGTTTTTTCAATGGTAAAAAAACACTACTTTTAGCAATAAATCATGTTGGCAGCCCTGGACGTTATGCACAAATTATTTGGAAATGCATTCTGATAAGTTTGCTAGTAATTGAAGAATTTTCTTCGTTTGATAAAATTGGTAAATTTTTCAAAAAATTGACATTTTTCACAAATCATCTCACCCTTTTCCGAGCTTTTGAGTTTGAGTTGACCTTTGAGATGTAAATCATTTTCACAGATATCACAAATCTTCCTGTTTACGTTATTTTTATCCTAGGTGCCAATAATTACTTCGAGTGAAAATTTTTTGAAAATAATTTCAGACCTGAGAATATTTTTTTTGAAGGGGGAAGGAGATTACACAGTTGCGAAAAATTCTTGAAAAAATTTATTTAAAAATTCAACGTTTAAAATTTTTTTAAAAAATTGAGATGAGTTTTGGGATGAAAACCATTCTCACAAATTATTTCATGATTTTTCCGGGCGTTATACAGGGTGTTCCATGAATCGTCTGCCAAACATATTTTTTTGGATATAACCGGGTACCACTAAAAAAAAACTTGAGATGAACATGTTGCCTATCTTAAGAATTTAAAGGGCAAATGCTGCTTCTAAAAAATCACTTCAAAAAAATTTTTTGACCATGGGAATGGATAGTATTTTGAAAACTGAACAAATTTTCACTATATGACTTTTTGCCTAACTCAAAAATTAAAGGGGCTACAAAAATTTTTTTTCAAAAACAATTTTAAAAAAATCAACTAATCAAGGGAATGGATAGTATGTTGAAAACTGAAGAAATTTTTCTGTGCACTTTATGCCTAACGTCGAAAATGAAGGGGCTACGGTTCGCGCAAAATACGTGGGCTTCAAAAAATTTTCGAATTTTCCCAATTTTGAATCGCTCTTGGCCCCTTCATTTTTGATGTTAGGCAAAAAGTGTACAGAACAAAATTTTTTCTGTTTTCAACGTACTATCCATTCCCTTAATTAGTTTATCAGAAAAAAAAATTTGAAAAAAAATTTTTGTAGCCCCTTCAATTTTTAAGTTAGACAACAAGTCATATAGTGAAAATTTGTCAAGTTTTTAAAGTACTAACCATTCCCATGGTTAAAAAAAAATTTTGACGTAATTTTTTTAGAAGTAGCATTTGCCCCTAAATCCTCAAGTTAGGCAACATGTTCATCTCAAGTTTTTTTTTAGTGGTACCCGGTTATATCCAGAAAAATATATTTGGCAGACGATTCATGGAACACCCTGTATGACTTCGAAAATCACTTCCACAAATAATTTCATGTTATTTCCGAGTTTTCGAAGGTAAGATGACCTTTGAGATCAAAATATTTTTCACATATCATCCCATAATTTTCTGGGCGTAGAATGGATCTGTGAAACGAAAATTATTTTCACAAAGTTTCCTGTTTTCGATCTGAAAAAAATGGAGAAACATTTCATAACTGAGAATAAAATTATTAAGAAGAAATTTCAGAATTGAGAAAAATTTTTCAAGAAACAAAACTTTTTGGAAAAAAATCAGCGTTAAGAAATTTTTTAGAAAAATTAAACAATTTTAACATAGATTTTTCGCTCTGACACTTTTGTGTAAAAAAACGACGAAAAATTTGCGGAATGAGAAATGAAACTACGAGTAGCTTCATACCAAAAGTCAGAGATAAGAAAAATGCTCGAAAATTGGCCAGAATAAAATTAGCAAAATTTTTCACACTTGGAGTACATATATTGCCCAACAATCAACATTAGGTTGATCTAGAAAATTCTAAATCGGAAATAGATATTATTTTCAAAGTTTTAGTTGAAATTCGATGATTCCCAAAATTTGTAAGAATATTGTCAAAGTACTAGAAAGCTATAAGTAAAGTATTTCGTGAAGGGTTTGAGGTTTTTGCTTCAAGAGGTGGAGATTGAAATGAGGCAGAGGCTCAGGTCAAAAAGGAGGTGGAGGTTAAGGTCAAGGGAGGAGGCGGAAGCAAGGTTGAGAAAGAAGAGGTTGAAAGAAGGTCAAGGTTGAAATGAGGCGGAGGCTCGGGTCAAAAAGGAGGTGGAGGTCAAGGTTAAAAATGGAGTCTAATTCAACTAAAAGAGCATTAAAACCAGTCTTTGTGCTGGTCTAAAATGACGACACAGCAGGTGGTATAAACTCAGGCACAATGCACAGCATTCAAAGAAAAATATGACCTGCCGAACCCCTGCTAGGGATTTCCGAACACAAACCAAAAAACCCGTTCGTGGGGAGAAAAAGCAAAATTTTTCCCTGAGTAAGTATTCTACATGTCACTGGCTTCAAATAGAGCCAAAGAATCAAAATTTTGCTCGGCCAGAATTCAAGCAGGAATTTTTGAAATTATTTTCTCTAAAAATGACTAATTTTATCACGTTTTTAATGGGATAATTATTCATTCGTGCTGGCTTCAAAAAGTTTTTTTTTTTTTTTTAAACCAAGAACATTATGTGAAAGTAGACAAAAAATAGGAAATTTTGTACCAATGTAATCCATTTTCAACCCCTCCCCCCATCGATTGGAAGCGATTTTGAGACGTTCTGGAGCCTCCAGAAAATTTTGAAATTTTCCAACATTGAAAAAAAATCCATGAAAATGGTCTATATAACTTTAGCACCTACAAACGCGAATTACTCGTATTGGTCACCTATGGTATCAATTGAAGCCCCAATTTTTAAAATTTTTAAACTGTCGATTCAAATCCATTTTTTTTTAGCAAAAATTTTTGGCGATCCATCGAAATAAAAAGAGTGGATATAGTTGGTAAATTTCAGCGTTTTACTTGAGTAGGTACATCAACTTTTCATGTCTTGAACTTTGGGTAATTTTGAATTTTTGAAAATTCACCCTAATTCAAAAAATAAACCTAGACTTTTTAATGGGAGGATCTTGATGTACATATTTTCGAAAAGAAATCCTAAATTTTTATACTTCCCTTGAAATTGCTGAAATGAAAATTTTTTTAAGAACTTTGCTTATGAAAACTGAAGAACTAAGGAAAATATTGAACTGTATTCAATCGATACTCCAAAATTTAAAGAGAACTTTTCAAATAACTTCTTCAAAATCTAAAATTTTGTCTTTTTTCTTACAGAAAATTGTAGAATTCATTTCAAGTAAATCAACAAAATTGATAATTTTTTAAAGCGATTTTATAAAAACCAATTTCTTCAAATAATTTTGCAGATTTCAATTTTTTACATAAATTTTTCCATCTTGCACGAATCGTTGATATTTTACGATTTCGAATTTTTGAAAATTCTACCATGCTCAAAACGTTTCATTATGTACATTCGACTGTCGAGATAAACAAACGAATACTTCCAATCTAACCTCGACCCAACCAATTCGATCCCTTCCTTCCCAACTCACTCTTTCATTCTCACCACTATTCACTTATCCCCGAATTACAAAGATCAATAGCCTAATTACTGGAAAAAGCGAACGCAGCAGTCGATTACCGGATAGAATTCCAGCTTCCTCTTCCGACTCGTTTAATTATTCGGCGTGAAAAATAGCCGTTCAAAAATCACCATTATCAATGGAATCTTCGGGCTAAAATAAATTTAAATTCTAAGATTGCGAACAGTGTTGCAAAATTAACGTTTCACAAACAAAATTAATTAGCGAAAGCTTCACCTCCATTTAAACCGACAACGCTAACTAAAACATTTCCAAAATTGACCCTATTTATCTCCGAAGGCTGCTCTGAGGGCCGTATATAAAACTTGCCAATTCGTCTCCTCTTCTCCAAAGTCGTAATTTTTTTCCAAAGTAATTATAAACGAGCGAAACAAATTATCAAAAGTATTTCAAACAGATCGTGTCGTATAATTAACGTTAGTTTGAAATTTTCGCTCGAGTATCGAAATTTCTGGCCGAATTACCTACTTTTGATGTAATTTGCCTGCGTATTTTCGCACTGGATTGGAATATTATTCTTTGAACGTCCTTTTACAACTTTTTTTTTTGGATTTCGATGATTTCATCGATAAAATTTTTTCGGTCCAAATTTATTCAGTTTTTTTAATGTTTTGAAATAATTTTCAAAAAAGGGTATGGCCGGACGAGAGGTGAAATCGGCCCCTACGCTTCGATTTTCATTCTAACCCTACGCGATGGTGTCCCTTGACGTAAAATATTTTGGACAAATTTTTGACCCCTCCTCCCTCTCCCTTTCGGGATTATGGCCATCTTATTAGTTTATTTCAAGAATTTTTAATTTCAACAGAAGTGAAGAAATTTTTTCATGAAAAAAAAGAATGACGAGACTTAAAATCTCTTCCCCCACCCCGCAGCTCATACACACTATTTTACTCCCATTTATACATTATATTTAAAGTTTTCGCCAAAATTCACCTCTTAAGATGTATTGGAGTTGAAAATTTTTCAGATAGGGTTCATTTTTGCAAATTTTTTAAAACATAGTCTTGCAGTTGAAATCCAACCATACAAATTTTCAACCTCCTTGGACTACTGATAGTGAAGTTATTGGTCTTCAATGTTGTTTTGTATTCAAAAAAAGAGTTTTTTGTATTTTCGACCTTCACCCCCCTTCCCCCAATTTATTTTTTAGACCGCAACGACGAGATGACAAAATGGAAATTAATTAAAAAATTGAAAAAAATCAAGAATCTGCGATACCCCACCCTTTTTTCGAGCTTTCGAAGGTGAGATGATTTTGGGATGAAAGTCTTTCCCAAAAATCATCCCTCGCTTTATTCAAGCTTTTGAAGATTGAATAATGATTTTTGGGATGAAAATCAATCTCATAATCACAAATGATCCCACAATTTTTTCGAGTATTCGAAGCGGCGATTATCTCAGGAACGAATTTTCATCCCAAAAATCATTTCACGCATTTTTCGAGGTTTTGAGGCTGAGATGATTTCTGGGGTAAAAATCAACCTCACAAATCCCTAGAATTTTCCGAGTTATTGAGACTGGGATGATTTTTGGGATCAATTTTCATTCCAAAAATCATCCCAAACATTTTCCGAGCTTTTGAGGCGGGGATGACTTTTGGGATGGAAAACCATCTCAAAAATCACCCCATTACTCTTCATAGGTATTGAGGCCGGGATTATTTTCGGGATGAAAATAAACCTCAAATCATCCTACACATTTTCCGAGATTTTGAGGCTGAGATGATTTTTGGAATGAAAATCAACCTCACAAAATCATCCCACGAATTTTTCAAGTTTTTGAGGCTGGGATGATTTTTGAGATAAATTTTCATCTCAGAAATCATCCCACGCCATTTCTGAGTTTTTGAGGCTGAGATGATTTTTGGGACAAATTTTCATCTCAAAAATCAGACTCACAAATCATCCCCCGATTTTTCCGAGCATTTGAGGCTGGGATAGTTTTTGGAATTAATGTTCATCCCAAAAATCATCCCACCACTTTTCCGAGGGTTTGAGGCTGAGATGATTTTTTGGGGTGAAAATAAACCTCAGAAATCATCCCACGATTTTTCCGAGCTTTTGAGGTTGAAATATTTTGAGATTGATCATTTCTTCCAATAAGAAAACGCCCAAAAGTTGAAAAACCTGCTAAAATAACATTTCTGTACTTTTTCGCGATTTTCGGCTCTTGGTTCAAAAAAACGACCAAAACAAAATACCCACCAGGGAAATTTTACATTAAAAAAACGTTTTTTTTTTTTGTAATTTTTCCAGAGTGTCGCTCTTCGCTTATATGGTGCTTTTCTCATTGAAAAACTTCAAAAATGGCCGAAAAATTCTCAAGAAGTTCACTAAAATTGATGAAAAAATTATCGTAAATACACCTCTACGAGATGTAAGATTGTACCAAAAACAAAAAATTCCCTTCAATCCTGTTGAAATGAAAAATTCTTTTAAAAAATGTCATGAAATGACCATAATTTCAAAGGAGAGGGAGATGGGAGGTTCAAAAAAATTTCCAGAATTTTTCACTATAAAGTACACCATCTGAGAGGTTAGAATGAAAATCTGAGCTGGGATCGACTTCACCTCTTATCCGACCACACTCTTTCTCTCGATCCATCAAAGATCAGAGTTTTTCACCAAAAATTCAATCAAACCATTATTTCCCCAGGAACCCCCCATGAAAAAAAACTAATTTAACGATGAACGCGTTCGTTATCATAATTCTTGAGCTTTTACCCCTCCTTCTCTGCGCAGTCTCCAAATCAAAATCAAATAAGCCTTCCAATTTGTAAATATTTCGTGGGGAAAGCAGCGGAAAAATCAAATTACCTGCTCGAATATCGAGGCACATGTTGTACCGTATGTATATTGTATACCTGAGGAAATTTCCAGCTTTAAAAGCTGTAAAAAAAGACGCGAAAGCGAATCGTATCTAAAGAAACGAAATTCGTGCTTCTAGTAAAAACACGACGACTGCTGCGACGAATGAAACAGTACGACGAAGAGGAGGGAAGCTACCTTTTAGTATATGGAAAATAACTCCCAATAAGTTACGCATCCTTCGGGTTATAAAATTAACAAACCGCGTACAAAGATCCCCAAGAATATATCTCGGCTTATTAAGTTGCTATATAATGTCGAAACAAAGCTTTACATGAATATACCTTATTAAAAAGAAAAGCAAATAAATCTTACTAACGTAATTTTAACTCGTTTTTAATTCAGGCCAAAAGCCCATAACGGTTTATAAAGGTTTAAAGTGAAATGTTTTGTTTGCCTTTCTTCTACTTTTTTCTCCCTCGCTATCGTTTTTTTCGACTGCAAAAACTTTTCCAGCGGAGTAATTTGCAATTGGAAAATTTTCGATCGAGAAAGATGAAGAGACGAGGAAACGAGTCGGAATAAGAATCGCGTCGTAAAAACTCCGGCTAAAAGTTTATTTTCGTTGTTAAATATCAAATTGCTGTCATTCGAAATGGCATATTTTTTTCGCGCGAAAAAAAAAGATAAAAATTGTAACGATTTTTTTTTTTTGTCAGTTGGCGAAAATATGTACCTAGTAGGAACATATACGCCATTCAGAGCAGTGTTGTTATTTTACGTAGTACCACTGTTGACAAGCTTTTGCAAATTTGAGAAAAATTCGTCAACCTGCGACTCGGCGAGTATGCCTCTCGGCTACCCTGTTTTTAATAAATTAAAAACGGAAAAATGTAATTTTAAAATTTGTTTTCTTTTTGCATCCTTAACCGCGGGCCTCGTACCTTTCAACTATAACTCGCTTCCCCAGCGTACGCCTTCGCTTCGAGAGAAGAAAAACGAGAAAAATTTTAATTCGCCGGACGTGTCTTCTTCGTTCGAGCTTGTTTAATTTTCGGCTTATTTTTTCTCCTTCCCCTCCCTCCGCCGCTTTATCCTGCGTGTATTAGTCCGTAAATCTAGTTTTTGTTGAAGGTCTCTCCGGCGAAGGCTTTGTTTTCGTCTTAACTACGAGATATTTCACTTTTTGGGATCATTTATGTGGGATAATCTTTCGGTGTAAGTGATGTTTGAAAGTAAGTCTTGGATGGCTTGTGATACATCGGTTGGATTTCGAGATTTCGAGATATTGCTGTTTTGATACGAGCTATGGGATGAGTGAAGAATTACATGCATTCCATGTGGTAGAGCAAATGTAAAATGGTAACGAATTATATTGACAAAGTGAAAGTTTGATATGAAAAAAGGGTTACATTTTATTGCTACGATTGTGAGGGTCGCAGATTCTGTGTCAAATTGTTAGATGTTTCTTATCTATTTATTTAAAAAAAATTTTCTGCATATCTAATTTGAAAAGGAGTCCAAATTATTTTGTTGGAACTTGTTTGAATCCCTGGAGAACGATTTGATCATGTATGTGAGAAGAATGAATGAGCATTTACGGATCCAGACGACTTGAGCAGCTGTCTCAATTTTTTCGCAAGGGCAGGATGTCCGGAAAATTGTCTAAAAATGGCGATTGTTCCCAAAACTTGAACAACTTTTCCAAAATTTGCGACAATTTTACTGAAAATTGGTAAATTTTGTAAACCTTTGACTTTTCCAATATAATTCAAAAATTGAGGGAATTTCCAGAAATCGATAATTTTTTTAAAACCTGGAGAATTTCCCAAAACTTGAGAAATTTTCTAAAAAATGGAGAATTTTCTTGAACGTGAAGAATTTTATAAAAATTTCATTATTCTGTTGTATTGCACAATTTTTCAAAAACCGGACAGTTTTCAAAAAATCAATCGATTTTCGAATTATTCAAAACTGGAACGATTTTTTCCATTACTTGAACGATTTTCTACGATTTACGTATTATTTCTGAAAACTTGGATAATTTTCTCGAAAATCGAACAACTTTTTTCGAAATCGGGCGATTTTACAAAAATAGAAAATTTTTTAAAATCTTGGGCAAGTTTCCCAAAATTGGACAATTTTCATTTTTCAAGCATTGCAAAATTCTTCAAAATAAAATTGCATTTCATGTTAGTAGGAGAAACTGGAGAAATTTTATCCTCCGTTGGAGTTATTCAAATCCTCCCCCCCCCACCTCAATAAAAAATTAAGAACAAGAAACAAGAACAAAATAAGACGTTTTTAAGAAAAAAAATTAGAATTTTAAACGGTTAAAATAACAAATTTTATTTTATTCAACCCTCAAAAAAAGTTATTAGGTACCGAAACATTTTTTCAACTTTTTCTCAAGAAATTTTGATTTTTAGATAAAAAGTCTTCAAAATACTAGAATTTTCAAATATGTAAAATGATGTTCTTCGAACGTGCAACTCAAAAATTCAGAATTATTTAAAGCATAAAAATTACCCATACAAAAATTATACTTTTCTTGTTGAAATTTCTAAAACCTTGAAATGGCCAGTTTCTTTCGTACAAAAAATTTTGTAGTTTTTTTTTTTCAAAATATGAGGCTACTTACTTCATTTTTTTTAAATGAAGAAGTGTGAATCATGATTCTGTAATTTAGTGACTAAACAATTTGAATACATGCAATTATGACAGGCGATTTCTAGAAATCTGAATTACGTTTCAAACTTGAGTATTCTGAAATTTTGGACAGTTTCTTTTAAGTATTGAAATTTTTAGATAATTTCTTTCATTGAAAATGCTAGCATGTTTTAAAATATATGTAGTTCATAATTGAGGAGCTCTTTTCTAAAATGAGTTAATTTCAAAAACCGTGTATAAGAAAAGGAGCTTAATGTGTGAATTTTTTTCAGCTTTTGACAGTAAAAAAAATTTAGATGAAAGTTTTTTTTCTCATGTACAACTTTTGGACCTGACCCACTTTGAAAAAGAGCTCCTCAATTGCAGATATAATTATAATTTCTTTTTCATACAAAAAAATAATCTCAAAAATATTAGAATTTCTAGTACTTGAAGAATTGACTGGGAGGGGGCAGGGATGCATCTTCCCTCTTTCCATAACAGAAATGAGCATGATCCCAATCATCTTGTGAGATATGATCGTGAATCGTATTCTAATCACCAAATCCGTGATTTTGCCCATTTTTACCCATAATGACAAAATTTCATTCTCTAGTCGAAAAAATAAGGTTCAAGTCGAAAATTTTTCAAAAATAATGGCGATAAACTTTCTTGGTGAATTTTGGTACCTATTAAAGCTAAAAAAATTGGAAAAATTGTACTTTTGAGTAGAAGACTTTTAATTTTTTTGTCATCACTTCACTATGAACTATCTTTAATTTGTTCTTGGAAAAATTTTTCCAAACGTTATTGAATTTATTTTGAAAATTCTGCAAAATTTCAAAAATTTAGCAAAAAAACGCTTCGAAGTTCTAGATTAGAATTTTTTTACAGAAATATTTCACCTCTTCAAATTTTTATACTTTAGTGAAAAGAATTATTCCAGAATTCTGAATTATTTCATACTGTCCTACAGCCCAACAAAATAAATTGGATAGGAATCATGTTCCTCAAATCCTTGACAGAATTTTGCCTCGATTTGATGATTATTTTTAATCTTAAATTTTTTTCTTTTGATTTAAAAAGAAAATTGCTCAAAATTGAAAAATCAACGTGATAGAAAATTTGGCTAGAAGGGAAAGCATACTTCGTCTAAAAATCGAGTTTTCATAGCCAAAACTTCAATTTCTTACAAAAAAATGTTCGAATAAATAAAAACGAAAGTTGTACGATTTTATTTAGGAACAAATTCAACCTCTTTCCTAAAATCCCTCTTCTCTTCTCCCTGCAAACACAACTCTCATAAAAACTTACAGGTACACTTAATCGTATTAACAGCGGAAAAAAAATCAAAAAACCGCCCTAAAGTACACGCAAATGCAAACACACTACAGCCCTCCCAAACCGCGAAAACTTTTCCGTTTATTTTCACTCGAGTCAGCCGGCAAAGCTCAATAAATCAAACCAGTCCGCAAGTTATGCGCAAATTTCGTATAACCCATTGCCGCGAGTATTCGTATCGTGAAATTTTCACAGCTTTGGCTTTTAAGCAAATTAAAAGCGGCAATGTGAGATGAAGACTACGTGCGGCATCACGGCAGGTGCAGGCACAAAGGGCAATGGTAGAAAAAAACACCAATCGAGCATCGCATCGGTTACGATAAATTTCGAATACACCGCTTTCTCGTCGTCGCGGCGTTATAAATATAAAAAAATAATACTCGTCGGTCGTTACGAAATATGAAAAACTCCTCGCAATCTTCTCACCGCTAGTAAAAATTTGTTGTATTTTAATAATAAAAAATATCGGTACCATCGTAAACGAAACAAGATTGCGTCGAAGAAAATCAATTTTTTTTAATCTGCGCCCAGTCCACGTATAATAAATCTTCGCCTCGCTTTCGACCGTAATACGTATCAAAGCGTAAAAATTAATCTACAAATAACCATCGGAGCCAAAATACAAGCAGGAATACATCAAACGTGAATGAAAAAAAAGAAGCAACCCTTACTTATTCTTTTCACGAAATTTCCATTCTCCAACTTGGAACGAAATTTTTCGAAGTCTCGTTTCAAATTCTGCAGATAGTCGTGGTTCACGGGAGCGTCATTGTGTATCATTTCTTCGATTTCGTTGATTCTGTGAAAAAAAGAAACAGATGATAAAAAAAAACCGAAGAAACATTCAAATTACAAAATCAATTGGAGTAAAAGTATTACTCTCTATAGTTTAATCATTCGATGCCTTCAAAGTGAAAGACTCGTCGATAAGTAAGAGAATAACAGATATTTCCTTCGCTATCGAATTTTATACTTAACGCATTACTGAATTAATTTTCTCAGCCCATTCATCAAATATCTTCCTTTTTTGAAAAAAATTTACTCGCAAAGACGATATTCTACGACTAATTCTCCCACTGCCACGTTTCGAGCGCGGTAATAACTAATTAATTTTTCATTCCAGATTTAGACCGTATTTTCGTCCCTCCTCGGTCTAGATTTTTTCTCCTGTTTGGCTTCTTCTTTCGAAAATGTCGACGAAACGGGACGGTCGCAAAGTCTCGCATCGATGTTTCCCTAGTCCCTTCACAATGAATACAAGGTTCGTTACGTCTCGCCGAATATAACCATCGGAACAAAAGATCTCATTTCCGAATCTGAATCCAATTCGAGGACGAAGAGTTTTTAAATAATAAACTTATCGAGCTTCGAGACGACGACGACGTTTTACCAGCCGTGAAAATTAATTTTTGAAAATTTTCGGTGATTTATAGTACCCTTCGGTTCCCTTTCCCGTTCCCATTGATTCATTCAAAAAGGAAAAATTGCTCTTTTTTTGGCGAATTTTAAAATTAAAATTTGCTATTGTGGGTGAAAAAAACGAAAAAAGGAATTTATTTACATGGAAAATTTTCAGGCTGTTAAAAATAAAACCGAAGAAAAAAAACACCGAAGAGTTTGATACAAATAGAGAAAAATGATTTCAATTCGAAGAGGTAAAAAGAAGAACTTGATTTCAACCACATTTCAAATTTTTTAAAAAAAAACGTAAATTTTCTCCTCAAAGAAAAAGCTCTAAAATCATGGGTATGGTAAAAAAAATTAATTTCGTTAAAATATTCTGAAGAAAGTTATAGCACGCCGACTATACATAAATACATGTATAAGAGACGAATTTTCGGTGTAGAATTTCTGTTGGAATTCATTATTAAATCAAATTTACATTTTGGAGTCTTACAAAAAGTAAAGATGAGCTGGGAAGCTGAAATTTGGAAATGTTGGAGAAAATATCAATATTTATCGGTAGTTAAAATTTAAGAATTTTTTTCACTCCGGGTCGATTTCAGAGTTTTTACCAAAAAGGATAAGGTCAAACATAACATAACCAAAGGCACCTCAGGTACATACAAATTTTGACCTTCAAGCTTATTTAAACCCGCAAAATTTCGAGAATTTCGAGTTTTTGAAATTTTTCATCCTGGAAGGAGCCCAATAGGGTATTCAAAGTTGAAACTTCCACAAGGCACATCAACGGCACCAACCGACTCTGCTTAGAACATTTTGATCCCTAGCTTCATTAGAGGATGCTAAACAGAGAAAAGTCCTGTTTTGAGGCCTCAACTGGAGTGGGGAAAAATTGGGGATCTAAAATTAGATGAATTAGAGATATAGTATCAAAATTCATCAGGGGTGAAAGTTTCGGAAATTTTTTTCACTCTGGGCCAATTTTGGGGCCTGCTTCACTAAAAAAGAGCCCACTCTCAAATTTTGGGGTTAGGAGCCGAAAATAGCAAAAAAAACCTGCTGGTTTTTATCATTTTAGCGGTCCTCAAATTGCTTATTTAAACCCTTCAAAATCGAGCAAAAAAATTTTCTGATCACAGAATCATTTTGAATGAAATTTTTGAAAAAATATTCACGACAGTGTTGCAACTACATTTTGATTGGCGTAATTTTCATGAAAATTTCAGTTGACAGCGCTGCTGCAAAAATTCTTATAAAAAATTAATTCAGATTTATTTTATTGACCAGAAAAATTTGACTTGAAAAATCAAGATATTTTTCTGGACAATTTCATCAAAAATTATTCCAGATAGCCAAAAAAATTTTAACTCGATTTTTAGATGTTTGATCAAATTTGATAAAAATCAAAAAAACTCTTCGAATTCTCAATCTGAAACTTTTCAACCCCCCCCCCAAGAGGGCAAAACGTGATATAAAATTTTAAGGCCACTGAATCAGGAAGGTGTAGAAATTCAAAGTGCACATTTTTAGAAGTATGACCGATGTCCTCACTCCTCAGCAGGTGGCACAACCCAAAAATGGCAAAAGTCGTTTTTTTTTCTAAAAATGACTACGTTCTGAGATTTCTTAGCTTATCCTCCCTTGAGCATAAGGGCTAAAAAAAATTTCGGGAGGTTTCTCACTCAAAGTAAACTATAGTATTTATACTTCACCGATTTTCACCAAAATTCAGGAATAAAAATGGGGTAAGCTGCTAGAAATCATTTTTGATTTTTTTTTAACAATTATCCTACAGGCTATTGGAAATTGACTAAAAAATCCACAAAATTGGTTTGAAATGTGGATGTTGTCCCCAAAGGTTCCAAAATTTTTGAATTCCGATTCAGATAGGGTATTTTACCAGAAATAAAAGCCTGTTTGTGGAACAACTGGAACATTTCACAAGAAGTCTACTGAATATCAAAAAAGAAAATTCTTGCTATTTTCTGAATTTTTCTAGGCATTTTTCTTACTTCCAATTTTCTCAAAAAAGCCCCCCCTCTTTTTACCCATCGATTAAAAAATTTAACTAATTTTTTCAATATATTTTTCTTTCACACTTAAAAGAATATCCACAATGGTGAAAACAATACCTAATATTTCCAAGTTTAATTTAAACTTTATTTAGCATCAGAAAAATCAACTAACACAAAAAATTAAAAATCAAAATGAAGAAATGTTGAAATTGAAAAAAATACTTTGTGTTCATTATTATTCAAAATCAAAATCTTCACTTAATAAAAATATAAAATTGTCATGATTATTATTTATGGTGGTAGAAGTGCCTTTAGTTTAGAAAGAAACAGTAGCGTAACTGGACATTCCGGGGGGGGGGTCAGAAATACGGTTGCGTTGGAATTTTTTGGGAAGGGTACAAATTGGGTATGGAGACTTGGAATACCAGATGGATTATAGAGGGAGGGGGAGGGGTAAAAGGGAGCCTTTTTTTGCACTGACGTCTCAAATAGATAAAGACATTTTTTCGTGTTTTAATGCTTTGAAAATCCCTAGCTGATGTAATTTGGAGGGAGGGGTACATTTGATTTTTCGTACCTTAGCCACCGATTTCGAGGGTACAATGTACTCATTGAACCCCATTTCCCGACGCCACTGATAGAGTAAAAAGGATAGGTATATTTTACAACGTTCAATTATCAAAGAAAAGTAAAAAGGAGAGGGCCGTAAAAATTTCACATGCCAAGTTTACTCACGTTGAATTAGAAAAGTTGTGGTGAGAAAATCTTTCAAAGGTGGATAAATTGAGGTGATTTTCATTTTTGATACAGTTTCCATTTTCAAAAAATAAGGAAAGTAGTAACATTTTTTTTTAGTATTGCTGTCGAAAAAATATGATTTTAAGATCACAAACATCTTTCGAAAAAAAAATCATTTTTGAAGGGCTTCTGGAGGTTTTTGTCCTCCCCCCCCCCCGCATTTACGCCATTGGAAAGAAAAACTCACTGAAAATCTAATTGGTTAGGGAAAAAATTGACGATTTTAGGACGATCCCTTCTCAAGGTGAACAGACAGTAGTCTGAAATTTCGTAGAAAAACAGAAATAATTGGTTAGACAGTCTAATCAATCAAGCTCCAAAAGAAAATTCCAATTCCAAAAATGAGCAAATTTTGAAAAAAAAAATGAAATCAATTTTCAAAATTTTTGGGATCTGAAGTACATACTTCAAAGTATGATACGATTCTCAAACTAAATTTTTCGAAGATCTCGTAAAATTTCTGATCAGACTACAATTATTAATCTCGAGATATTTTCAAAAGAAAGACATTTTTTTCAAAAGTGTTTTACTCGAAAAGTTGATTTTATAGATTAATTTACCCCTTTTCTTGAAAAAAAATTCATAATTCACATCGTATTTCGACGTTGTGAAATTGCGTATCCATATTACGTAATTATACCAATAAAACGGCTTCTAAAGCGAAATAAAAGAGAAGAAATCATCTAATGAGCTTTTCACTCAATTTCAAGACTAATTGACCCATAAACTAACTCGTGTCAAACAAAAGACATACGATACCCACATCCAGCCCAACATCGTCCATTTTTTTCACCAACTCGCACGTGCCTAACTACCTCAATTCTATACTAATTTCTCGAATAAAAGATCCGGCTGTAATTTCAGACCTTTCGCCTAGCCGCATCCATTGATCTACTCACAAGGTTGACACACTCGTCCATTCTTATTTCCCAACCTTCTCCATGACAAAAAACAACCACATAGAAAAACCAGCATCCACACGTTCGATGTACTTTTCGCTTCATTAAACGCTCTCTTTTCGGCAATTTTCTCAACGTAGAGAATTTTCTTCATCGCCTACATAATAGCCCGCTAGAATAAAACTTACAGCCCGTAACAGTCTCCGCAAAGTATTCTCGAGTAAAAGAAAAGAAGGGAAAATTCCACCATCACCGAAACACTGGTCACAAAGTAACATTTTCCTTTCTTTTTCGAATAAAACGAGTCGTCTCGTTAGAAAAAAAGGCACCTAAAAAGGGAGTAGAAAAAAAGGACAACGCGAATCGTTCTTCGAGATATGGCTCGGCGTGGGTACGCGTACCATATCTGCTATCTCGTGTACGTAGCATTACCAAAGATACTGCGGTGCGGTACGAGCAAGAGGCAACGAAGTTACGAGACTTTTGTTTTTCTCGTCAACGTTACGGACGTTTAAGTTGGAATTCTTCGGCGCAAGATAGCTATTAGGTGAAATTTACATTTTTCCTAATACCGTGTTTCGTCGTGAATGGCGACGTTACCGTGTGTATTGAAATTCAAAAAAGAACTGCTGAACAATAGCTCGCGCTGTGCTATCTACGAGCTACTATTTTCCCTCACGGGACATTTACTCAGCAGTAAATTTTTTCCCGCTATTCTTACAACTTAAAAATATACTGCGAATAATTTATACTCCACAAGTGGCAAATACATGTAAATTCCTTCCAGGGCGTGGCCTTCTTTTTCTTCTCCGATATACTCGACTTATGCGGTACCTAATTACCTTTGAAATCGTTTATTATCGTCGACGAATCGATTTTTCCCCACAATGTCGTCACCCCAGACCCCACTGTGTACAATTTGGTCGAAATTTTCCATTCCGAATGTTAAATTCGAGCCTCCTCGCCGCCCACGACCATTTTTTGCAAAAGAGATAAAAGGCGAACGACGTACACTGTATAAAGATAGATAAATGAACAACACTGGTACGCCAGTCCGACTCGAAACCCATCCGATAAAAAAAAACATACATAAAACATACCAAGATTTAATATTATTTATCCCGAACACGCAAAGCAAACCAAATGCTTTCGAGATTCGTGTACGGTTAGGTGCTTTTTTCCTGTTTATTTTTTCTTCTCTTTTATTTCGTTTCTTAAGAATATTTCAAGTTTAAGGTCGGAAAATATATCGGTCGTACCTGCTTTCCAGCGCGACTAGATCCATTTTCACGTCATCTGAAGAGGTATCTGTAAAGATAAAAGAAAACTACGTTTAGCGTCCTGCGAACATAAATCGTCGTTAAGGAAAAGTACCTAGCACTGGCACGTAGATAGCCGAAAATTTTTAAACGTAGAGCTAAATGCATGAATTTTTCTCAAAGAAAATTGCGTGACTTCTCAATTTTCAAGAATTACATTTTTTGGTAAGCTCCTCCGCCTTAGCCAAGGTCGAATTTGATCAGAAAATAGATGCCTTATTAAGAAAATAATACGATTGTGTAATCGACCAAAATTTTACACGTGTTTTTGGGCGATGGGGAAGGAGAGGGGGATCAAAAAATAGGACCGAGAAGCAACATTACGCTTGAAAATGTACAGTATACATTTTTCAAGTTGGCCTGTAAAATTCTTTCAAGGGTTGGAAAACTGGAAAATTTTGGCCTTGGCCATAATTTTTTTAGATAAATAACTTTTGCAGCAATTGGGAGCAGAAAGCTCGAATTTGGTTTAAAATATATTAAATAAAATGGAGATTTGCTAAAAAGTAAGGCTAGACCATAGGAATTTGAAAAATTCAAAAACTATCATGTCTTAAACTTGAAAACACACACACACACACACACACACACAATTTGAATAAATCAGGATTAAACGAGAAGAAATGGGATTTAACGAGAATAGGATTAAAATTTTTAAAAAAATAGAATCACAGGACCAATTTATATGAGCTGATGGTTTTTACCTCATACAATCCCAATTATTTTTCAGTCGATGTTTAAAAACGAGTTACTGCAAACCATAAAAATTTCTCCAAAATTTTAATAATTTGATGACTATAGGTATCTAATTCAGTGAAAATTGCCATTTTTTGAAAATACCAACACTTGGCTGAGAAACTGTGAATCGTTACCATTCGTTTTGATCTCACATCGTTCCAAACTTTTTTCGTTTTTTTTTGAAAAAAAATCCCGATTTTTTTTTTAAATCTCCAGAAAATCAATGAATTTATGACCATGTTGTGAAAATAATCATTTTTCAAAAATACAGGGGTAGATGCAGTATTTATACACCAGGGATACACAAACTGAAAATCCCAAAAAAACATGAAAATTTTGTAATTTCATTCGAACGTAACAATTCGGAGAAAACACTCGAAATATGCGATTGATCAGTTGTAAAGGATTAACATCCTATGAGTTTAAAATAAGGAAAATAATGAGAGGGGACCGGGGGGGGGGGGTAAAAGAAAAGAAAAAGTATTCTCAGATTATCTACATTTAAACTTGGCAAGGTGATGATCTTGGAGGTGAAAATCCACTAGGAGACTCCTCTGAATAAATTTGCTTTTACATATTTTACACCAAAAAACTACAATTTAAAATTTATTTCACAAGTTGAAATAGGACAGATCGAATATTAGCATATGCCAGAACCATCGAGAGCTGGATTTGATACAATTTTTAGCCCTTTCTCTCCTTTAAAATTGGTTTTAAAAAGGTGAAAAATTACGCAAATGAAATACAAAATCCATTTTCGAATTCTTGACTCTTTTTAAAATCCGAATTCCATACGAACTTAAAACAATTTCATTTTGTATTTGGGCTTCTCAATAAATTTATTTAAAATTTCGAATAAAAATTTCCAAATATAAAAGGCTGATCGAGAATTTTACATCCATAGCTATGTCTGAAAAATCGAGCTAACTTTTCAAATGATTTTTTGCATTAAGTTCTTCAAAATTTTATGAAAGAGGCTCCAATATTTTGAAATCTAGGTAAGTGAGCAAAAAAAAAATCGCAGCGTTCAAGCAGTTTCCAGTCCCTTCAATTTTGATGTGGAGCAAACATTACGAAAAAATGAAACAATCAAAATAAAATGAACAAATTTTCATCACGCCAATAATTTTTTGAACGATTCCATAAAAAATTTCGAAGAAACAAAAAAACATTCAAAAATTTCGAATTTGATTAAAATAAAATTCGATTTCAATATAAATAAAATTATCCATTCCGAATCTAATACATTTTATTTTATTCAGTCCCACTATCCAGAATCTACATCAAAATTTGAGATCAAATTAAATTTAATCTGAATTTTGTACCCTGCCTGGGGGGAAGGGGAAAATCAAAATCGGACAGAGCGAATGTAGGGTTAAAAAAGCAAACAACTTCGGGTCCTGTTTTTTCCTGACCAATCAAACCAAAATTTTCAGCATTTCCCCTCCCTTTTTCCCTTCTCTCCACAACAGAATTAGGCTAACCTGTGATCAATAACTTGCGGATTAAAAATACAATCAATTGCAAATTCGGCAAAAAAGTAATTCTTCAGCAGAAATCGTCAAATACTCGTAAAATATAAAATTAAATTACATAAAATTGTTTCACTATCAAATGTGACATTTTTTTCAAATTTCGTTGAATCATGTACTTACTACCAATTTTTTTTAAAACTTACCAAATATTGATCGTTGGACATAAAGTATACTTACTTAAAAAATCAGACATTTTGCAAAATTTCAGTAACCGGATACCTATCTAACAAAATTTGTTGAGCAAAATCCTTGACTTAGCTTGGCCTTTTTGAATGACTTGTTTTACTTTTTTATGAGCCCCCCCCCCAAAAACACGAAAAACTTCAAATAAATATGATGCAATGAGCCCCTTTTTAATTTTTACGAGAAAATTCAAAGAAATAAAATTTTAAAAAATCGCAACGAGCTCTTTCTTTATTTCAATAGGGATTTTTATCAATTTTTGAAAAAAGCTTGACTTTTGAGTCAAAAATCTTGACTTTGCATGAACTGGATCTCTTGGTCAAAAGCTTGACCTCTTGGTCAAAGCTTGACTTAGCTTGATCGTTAGACAGCCTGAATTAATTTCATCTATCTTTTTAGATTTTGAAATTATTTTGGAAAATTCGCCAACTATTTTGAAAATTTATAATTTTTTTAGACAATTATGGTTTCAACTAGGTATTGAAATTTTATAAGTTTTAGAGGGAATCGATTTTTTGAAAGCTTCCTACTTATCTAGTGTAAATTCACTTTTTGCACCAATCTCGCAAATCCTGGAAAAAATTCCAATCAACATCTAAGACAATTATTTCAGGAAATTTTACCAATTTCTTCATTCTCCTGCTCTTGAAAAAACTTTTTCAGAATTTTATCAAAAACTACTAAAATTAATTTTCTTCTTTCAACTTTTGTGATACTTTTTATTCAAAAATGTTCAAAATTCAAATTTTGACCAATTCGGTAATTTTTTGGGCTAAAAATATTTTTTTTCTCTTCATTTCACATAATATCGTCACCAAATCTCATCACATATCTACACAGGGATAACAAAAATGGCGGAAATTTTCCACCATCGTGTAATTATTAAATGCACTCATATTCCAAAACAATACCATCGCTGTGGCGGATTTCAAGTAAGACATCAAGACTCATTACGCGAATTAAACAACGACTTCTTCATTTCACACTCAAGTTAGTACCTACGTATGTTCTTATTTTCGCCACAGAAGATCGTCTCATGGAACGTGGAACTCCGAAGCGAATTTCTTGCCATGGTATTAATTAAATTGACATTTATTTCCATTATTCCATTCCCTTAGTATGAAGGAAACTCGAAGGCGAATGAAATGTCAACCTTATCTAGTCTCGACAACGTTATAACTCTGGTAGGGTAAGATCGAAGTTAACTAACCCCTTCTATCTGTATCTTGAAATAAGTACTAACGATACAATGTTTACTCAAATATATAAACTTAAACCTTTCAAAAACGACGTTATTTTGTAAAAGGAATATGCAAACTTATATCTGTCTCAAAGGTTACGTTTATTTGCGCGCTGTAGCGTCGCGTCACCAATAAAAATTTACGTGTACAAACATAAACGTCGTGTCGACGATGCCGGCCTAGCAAAAAGATGTTTAATTTAGAGGCTTGTTGAAATGCGTCCGTATATAGGTGAATCATGGCACATACTAATGAAACAGGAGGCTTCTATCGACGTGATTCGATTACCAAATTACACGCGTTTATAACTCATTCTGTGCTGCGAGGAACCACACCGGTGGCAAACAAACACCTCGCAGAGAAGATGAGAATGTCAGAAACCTCATTCGGCTTTAATTTGAAATCCTAAGCGATATCAGACCTCAGATATTCGTTTACAAGGAAGCAATCAGGGGCACAAAATTAAACGTTTAATTATATGCCGAGAAGCATTTTAACGACAATTGTAATGGTAGGCCTACATATGTATGTGCGATGAGCCGATGATGTGCGTACCCAGGTATGAATTTGATTGAATTGTTTACCAATTAAATCCGCCATTTTAATCGAGAATTTTTCGTTTACTAAAAGCTAAAGGCCTGGAATAATGTAAAATCAACGTTCCACAGATTTTTCAATTCAACAATATGATTCATGGTTTTATTTTTTATCCATAAGTCAACAGACAAAATTAGTTGAAAATCGGACTCCATTAATTCTTTTGAGAAAGATTTTTTTCAAATTTTTTGCGTGAGAGATTTTTTATTCAAATATCTAGCTCGATGACGGGAGGCTGAAATTTTTTATGGTAAGTTTTCAACTCGACATGAACCACCCCTGTGAATTTGGTCAAAATTCAGGGAATGAATTTTTTTTTTGTTCCATCCTACTGAAAATGTCTTTATCACTATTGTTATTTTCATGAAAAACAACCTCTTTCTCCCTTTACCCTGTTCATCGCACTGCCCTTTCCTGGTTACAAAAACTGAGGAATGTCTTCTATTGGAAATTCACCGAAAATTACAAGAACTCTCACAGAAATGTTGTTATTTTGGCAGATTTTTCAAATATTGAACTTCTTATACGGAAAGAAATGACCAAGTGAAAAAAACTAACGTCGGAATCGTGTTAAGCAGGTCAAAATACCCCAAAAACACCCTTTTCGCGATCATTTTACTTTAAATGTCGAAATTCACTTTTTTCACTGATTTTTCGCGATAATAAAACTAAATTTCGAGATTAAAAGCAAAATGATCGCGAAAAGAATTTTTGTCGGGTATTTTGGCCTGCTGAACACGAATACGAGATTGGTTTTTTAATTTGATCATTTATTTCCGTAAAAAATGCTCAAAATTTGAAAAATCTGCCACAATAACAACATTTTTTACGGGTTTTCGCAATTTTCGGCCCTTGCGCCACTTCAAACGCCAAAATTGAATACGTGACGTGAATTTACGTCAAAAATCACGTTTTGAGGATATTTTTAAAAATTAGTCGAACTTCACAGATAAGGTCTTTTTTACAGTTGAAAATTTCAAATGGCCAAAACCTCACGAAGGAGTCCACCAAAATTGATGAAAAAATTATCGTAAATAGAACTCTACGAGATGTAACTTTTTGCCAAATAACAGAAAATTTCATTCACTTCCGTTGGAATTAAAAATTCTTGAAAATAATGCAATTAAATGGCCATAGCTCTGAAAGGGAGGGGTGGGGGGGGCAATTTTTTTTTCATTAAGGTACACAATCTGGGGGCATTAGATCGAAAATCGGGTCTGGGGCCAAAAACACCCCTTACCCGGCTATGCCCTTTGTATTTAGTAAATTTTACAATTTTGGAAAATTATCATGTATTTCAAAAAATGTAATTAGTTGTTGGGTTTTTGAAAATTTGAAAATTTTCCAAACGTCTTTTCATTTTTTAAAAAACCATAAAATTTTGGAAAATTATGAGTACCTATCACTTGAAAACGGGTTCTTATATTTTTTAAAATTATTTCAAAATTTTCAATACTTGTTAATTTTTTAAAAATTATAAACATTTTTAAAAACATGTACGAATTTTAAATATTAAGAAAGGATGACCATCAAAATTTTCGGTCGAATTTTCAATAAAAATTCAGGGGTGATTGGAGAACATTGAGGGTCGAGTCAAAAAATTCACATTTTTACGAAGTGCTCCCTCTGCCCCTCTAATCATTATTTGTATTACCTAAGTAAATTTTTAAAATTAATCTCAACACGATCCACGTTGAAATTTCCATTAAAAAGAAATAATGCATCTGACTTGAACTTACTTCATCTTATTCTTAACCCTTTCCTTCTTTCTCTTCACACACAATGTCTCATGTGCAATGTGCATAGTGGCTAATACTACCTACTCTCTCATTCTAAATCACTGAAAAGTCACTGATGAATAGTCAGAATTGCAGCACAGGAAAAATCAGCAAAATTCGCTGATTTTCGCTGATTTTTCAAAAATTTTCATCAATTTTTCAGCAAATTTCATAAATTTTACTGACTTTTCAGCGATTTTTCTCACTGATTTTGTTTCCAGTAAATTTTTTTTTGCTGATTTTCTCCTGTGCTGCAATTCTGACTGTTTCTCAGTGATTTTCGATAATTTTCACTTATTTATAATTGAGAAAAGGCCTATCTCTACTTCAACCAAACAAATTTAGTAATTATTTTCAAAGATCTTTTTATTTTTGTTTTTTTCATTTCGTATAATAGTTGAAGCTTCACAATTCTTTAGACGGGTTCTCACCCTCCCCCCCTACAGATGAACCTGAGTTGGTTAACTGGAAGAGTAAAGTATCGAAGAATTCAAACTAAAATAGAATTTTTCAGATTTTTCTTCTCAAAGTATGATTTTCTCTCTTTTTAGAATCAAAACGAAAATATTTTCCAATAAAAGTTCATTACTTTCGAAAAATTTTCGACTAAAACTGCAATTTTTCCATTATAGGCTGCCACCCCCTCCCCATCCCCTCCATTCAGGCCGTCCCAAACACACCCTTTTTTCAGGATGTCTAACAAAATTTGTTGAACAAAAAACTTGACCTATTCGCATGACTTTTTTGACTTTTTCATAGCCCCCCCCCCCAGGTAAATGAATTTTTTTTTCAATTTTTGAAAAAAGATACACCTTTAAGTCAAAAATCTTGACTTTGCATGACTAGTTTGACCTGATGGTCAACAGCTTGACTCATCTTGACCAGCTTGAATTAGATTGATCGTTAGAGACCCTGTTTTTTCAATATTGAACAATTTTATAATTTTCCCCTCTGAAAACAATTTGATTCTTTCACTGTTTCCCCACCTCCCCTTGGGTCAAAAATTCCAAATGAAAAATAACAGCATCCAATATTACGGTATTTTCAAATTTATTTAAAAAAAATGCAATCAAATAAATCAAAATTTCTCGCGTGAACTTTTTCACTAAAAAATCACGACTTTCACAACTACCAAACACCTTATTCCATCGAGCAATCTCCTAAAACCTAATACAATAATACTCCACGTGAACACCCAGACACGATATCAAACCACCTATAAACCCATCTCTGTCACAAATCACACCACACGACGGACTCACGTTCCCATCTAAAAGATTTATTCCTTCGCACAGATCTAGGCACCGCCTAGAAATCAAAATTAGGTAATTTGACAAGCGAAATACGATAACAACGTACATATCTATTTCAAGCATTATAAAATATATCATATCGCGAAAGCATCCACCACTCGTGCATAAAGACACGCCAACCATGTGAAAAAAAATGCTGACGTCTGAGCAGTAAATAATTCACCGCTTAACGCAGGCATTTCATACGTAAACGTATCTCTCGTTTTTGAACGAAAGCACAACATAAGTAAGTAAGTAACTTAGATTGTAAAAATTTTGCTTTCTTGTAATTTACTCGTCCAATAACAAAGAAGCAAAGAAGCAAAGCAGTAAGACGAATATTGTACTTTAAAATACACATACGTATAAAATACTCGAGACGCTCGCATTGTGAAATCGAATTTCATTATATTCTCGCATAGCTTATTACTTATACATCACTTTTCACTTGCCAAGGCAGTTGGAATACGAGTACATTTGGTAGAGTCAGGGAAGCAAGGGGTAAATCAACCACATTCATTTTGAACGTATCACGTACCAGCACATTTATACCAAATGCATTTAATAATTTATCATTCGACTCGACAGAGTGAGGCAAGAAGGCTCTAGCTGCGGTAGGTATATCACGAGAATACATGCATCGATATCCATTCCAGGACATATCAAGAGATTGTCATAGACGTAGAATGAAACCGCATATGTGGCCAGGGACCAACCAACTTCACCCTCGGTTAATACATTCAACACCTACGAATTTCCATCCAAAACATACGAACCGAATTTTCGACACCGAAAAATTCCCTCGCCAAGGCTCATCGTTCGATATCGCGAAACGCATTAAGAACCCATTTAAAAAGATTCCCACTACCGGGATTAGAGACCTTTTGGCATTAAGTTGGTATTTTCATATTAATGAGCAACCAATGAACAATGAAATTAAGTTTCGCGCCTTAATCTTCGCATCGGCCGAGGCGCCGATTTTACGAGAAATACGCTAAGTATAAATCCATTTTCTAGTTTTCTATACTTACAACAGCACTCGGACGCTGTTTCTGGAAGTATTTGAAGAAAGTAAACGGTATCCAAAGAATTAAGTGGCAGCTTTAGTAGACTAGGATAAATCAGATCTCCGTTGTAATCGAACAAACGTATTCTGGACGGCGAACCTAAATGCTTCGTCTCGACCAAGATATCTGTATAAAAGGACACAGAGAAAGAAAGCGTTCATCGTCACATTAGTATGCCATGCCGGAGACAACGGTGTCGTTAAAATTGAAAAAAATTCTTTATTCGGCTTCCGTTCGTTTTCGAACGTTTTAAAGCTAAGCAGACGATTGTATTAAGATGTATATCCATCTCGAGCTTCATTAAGCCTTTTCCAAATGATACTCGCGAACGGTGTAACGCGCTGCTGATGGATCGTAAACGAAAGTAATTTTCGTTAAAGGGATATAAGGGTAGAAAAAATTTCGTTAATTCTTTCAAAAAGCCCTGTCAACGTGAATTTATTCTTCGAGAATTTCGCCACGCTGGGTGCCGACGACCGGAAGAAAAAATTCTGGGTGTATTCATTATTTATACATGGTTGTTTTCGCACCAGGTAGACTTTGTTTAATGTCAATTATTTCGAGATTTAAGAGCAAAGAGGCTCGGTTTTTTCGTATGGTAGTCGATAAAGTGAGTAGTAATCATAAAGGGACTGAATATAAATACCCGGCGTGCAAAAATGGCAGACAAAAGGACAGAAAAGGGCAGAAAGTCTCACCGGCCTGGCCTTTTCTGTCCTTTTCTTCCCCTTCCGTTTTGTGTTGCACGTTGCATTCCGGGGGGGGGGGGGATACAGAAAACAGGGTTGTCCACTATACTTCAGAAATGATTTTCCCTGACTTTTCCAGGTTTTCAGGCTAATTTTTCGAATTTTTCCAGACCTTTGAAATATGATATTCGTAAACCAGAGGGGGGGGGGATAATTTTTCACGCGATGTACTTACATCCCGAAATTTTGCATAAGAATGATATACAATGAAGGGGTTCAACGATTTTTTTTTTCAAAATCACTAGATACTTTTTACGAGATCTTTAGATGCTCCTCTTCGGACAAAAAAATTCAAATTTAATTCTGAAAATTTTTTAATCCGCACCCAACTCTTCCTCGCCACAAAAATTTGAAAATTTGAAGTTATTACCTAAAGAAAAAAATGTTTTATAAAAAAGAAAACTAGTATTCCAACGCAAAATTAAGTTTTATAAAATGAAACAAATTATGCCAGGGTGTCCACCAAATTAAACAAATGAAATTTCAGATTCAAAAATTTCTTCGCGTAAATTTTTGCGAAAAAAAATCTTTAAAAAATGAAAATTTACCGCTTATTCGTCATTCACGTTTTCCAAAACATGGCAAATAATTTCGAATGCTATTCCCTTCCCTTCTCTTTTTTTCAACTTCGTGGTCAAGTGCACCATAGCATTTCTTTCTCATCACAGCTCATTTAAAAGTAAGTTTCCAAAACACTTAAGATTTTAAATAAATTCTGTAAGTAGAAAGAAAGAGAGTAAATTATCCCGAGAGTAGCGAGGGAAATTTTTTTTGAATAATACATAATTTAATGGACAAAGACATGCATTTTTGAATATCAATTTTATTGTACATTTACATTACGGTCAACAAAAAATGATGAATAAAAAAAATCAGATAAAAGATGTAATCATTTGGCCCGAGCGGAGGGAAAGCGAAATTTTTTGAAATTTTTTCGATAAAATAAGCAAAGAAACCCTTTTCTAAATGATTTAGGTATCCTTTTTTGGGATTTTCGAAAAATTCCAGAATTCCTCGACTTTTCCCGGTTTTCCAGAAAATGGACACCCTGGAAAGTGGAAAAGGACAGAAAACCTGGCTTGCAAAGGTAGCAAACAAATTCTGACCCCCCCCCGAGTGTAACGTAAAACATAAGTGGAAGAAAAGGACAGACACGTGAGATTTTCAGCCCTTTTGTCTGCCATTTTTGCACGCCGGGTAGGTATAAATATTGAAACATACGTATTTTAAAGTTGAAACATACCTATATGTACAGAGTGAGTTGGTGGTTATTGATTAATGAATTTGCAAAATATAAAGCAACACTTAGACGTTAGGAGAGATGCAGCAGTGTTAGAACATGCAAAAGAGAACTTGAGAACCACACAAGCAGATGGAAATATCACTGAAATTGATGTTTTGGAATTTTATTCTCGATATCAATAGAAACAATTCTGAAAATTGATGAAAATTTAGAAAGACCAATTAATGTTGATATTTTATCACATTTCAACACAAAATTCTCATAAATGATTGGAATGTGAAAAATGGGTACATACATCAGAATGAAGAATTTCAATGAAAATACACTTACACACTCATTGAAAAATTTCAAAAAATCAAAAATATTGAAGAATATCTCGAAATCTAATCTTGCGATAAATTTATTTAAAAAATATTGTTGAAAGTATTTCTTACGTCGAAATTTCAGTCAGGAAACATTACTGAAGGAGAATTCAAAATTGCTCAAACCAAAAGGATATATAAGCTGGGTAAGAGGGAAAAATATGAAAGAAAATTGGGCAAAAATCTCAGGGTGAAAATGAAAAAAATGCTGAAAAAATAAGAAAAAAGGGATGAACCCTCTCCTCCCCCCTCGGTTGTTTCGTCTCTGGGCTCAAGCGCTTTTGGGCTCCTAAACATCTCAAGTGGTGTATCACGATTAGAAAATTTTTTTACAAAATGTTGGACCCCTACCCCTCCGTTTTTGTGCCACACCAATTTTTTGCATTTTCCCGCCAATTTTTAATTCCGATCAAAGTGATTGAAAATTTTCTTTCTTTTGCACATACTTAGTCAAGTATCGTAGTGGTGTACCTGGGATAAATTTTTAAACAATTTGGGTTCACTTCTTCATGAGGTTTTACGAGAGCGGCATCGCAGATACTCTCCCCCTCCCCAATTTTTCGATTACTTTTTATTTTGGACTCTCGTTATTTTGTCCTACAAAATCAATTCATCAATGATTTTCTACTGCGGCGGAGAAGGGGAATCTAAAATACAAAAAAAAACTTTTTTTGCAAATGAAACAACATTGAAGGAAGACCAATAACTTACTATCAGTTATTCAGCGCTTTTGAATCCTTTTCTAAGGTCATTTTGACCTTCAACTCAAACCAGGTCTCACTGGGACGAGGAGGAGGGGTCGAAGTTTCGAAAATATCGAGTGTGGTATCAAAATCCATGGTTTTTTACCCGCGAAGTCCTTTTTCGATGTCATTTCATCAAAAAACACAAAAAAGACCTATGGAGGAGGTGATGGGGAGGGATTAAATTCAAAATTTTTCATAATTATCAAGTGGAGTATCAAAATGTATGTTTTTTGGACCCTAGAATCACGTACGTAGCTAATTTTTTGAAAAATTACGTTTTCATGGAGTTATAAGCAAAAAACCCTTTGGAGGTTGAACTCCCTGAGGGGAGTCCGGTGCCCTTTGGGAACCAGGACTTCTTGGAATATTGTTTGGTATAGTGAACTGAGTCAATAAGGCAGAAAAAAACTCGGATAACAATTATTTTTGTACTTTGCCTCGTTTTTGACGAGCACATCGGGACTAAATCAAATTTTTCTAAACTCTGAACTTTTTAAAACTTTTTTCCAGCTTTGAAATTTTTTCACACTGGAATTTTTTCTCAATTTTTTTCAGATTGTAAATTTTTTCTCAAAAATTATTCAAATTAAAATTTTTTTTCTCAAACTCTTTCCAGCGTTGAAATTTTTTCTCTATTTTTTTTTCAAATTATAAACTTTTTCTCAAAAATTTTAATTTATAATTTTTTTCTCAATTTCTTTTCAACCTTGAAATCATTTCCAATTTTAGAATTTTTTCTATTTTTTCTGACTTTGAAATTGAAATAAAATTCAAACTCAAATTCTTCTCAGCAGTTAGCTCTAAAATTTTCCTTTGTGAAAATTTTTTTACATACTTAAAATTTTTTACAAACTTTGAATTTTTCATATATCATTGCTTTCTTTTCCAAAAAAATTTTCAATACACAAGAAACAATTTCATTTATTCGGTAATAAGACTATGTACAACAGGAAATGAGTCATTGTTTTTTGTATTATTTTGTAATTTCAGAATTCAAATTATGAAAAAATGTTGGGATTAGATTTTTAAAAAATTGAAATGAAGAAATATTGAGAAGAAGTTTAAAGTTTTGAACTTTAAAAAAATACCGAGAAAAATTTAGAGAAGAAAAATGTGTGTTGAAAAAATTTTAAGAAAATAAATCAAGTTTGAAAAAGTTTTAGGAACAATTTTGGGTTTGAAATTTGAAAATATTTTAGGAAAAACATTTAATTGGAAAAAATTAGAGAAAAAAATTCTAGTTGGAAGAAAAATCTAGAGAATTATAAAAACGATTTAAAAATGTCGATTAAATTATTGGCACTTGAAAAAAAAAACATAGCTAAAGTGCACCATACGAACTGAAATCGTCCTCCCGTGAGTAAGTTTAGACTCGCGTCAACACCAAAACGTAAACAATCAATTTCATTGGTCGCTCCGATTTAGTCCCGATGTGCTCGTATACGGTCCAAAAGCACTGGACTAATCCCGAGCTTTTTGAATACGAGGAACATTTCTACATTTGTACATTTCATTTCGCTGTAATATGACTTTGAAAAAACATAACAATTCTACACAAACAGAAAATCTTTTCCTACATTCCTTCCACCATTCATCGAACAAAATTTCCACTAGACCCCTTGAAATGGACCATTAGGCACTCAATAACACATCTAGACACATACCGCAGTATTTCCTCAATCCTCACACACCGAGGTACTTTCGACACACCCTGTACAAATCTCACATATCAACGGCTGGCAAACGAATGAAGATATTTATTGACACGAGTAAATACGTCGGCTTCTCGTTGAACCAGGTATTAATAAAAGTCGAAAATTGGCACAGATTTAATATACCTACGTTTCGAGGCGTACACCTATCACACTTCTACATACAACATCTCGCAAAATGGTAAATTCTGCATTACCCGCATCGTTGATTTTTCAATATTAATATCAAACTTTTCCCAACATTCGAAAGTGTGAGATATTATTGCAAGGATAGGAATAAAGGGACGACGACGAGGAGCTATGGCGTTCAGTATAGGCACTATATTTGCCAATTGCGTTATGGAAATAGGCCTGGTATCAAACGGAAGGTCCGGGTCGGCGCGTCGGGCGTCGATGTCGGTAATCTGTGCGAGCTTAAACACCGTTGTCAACTTTGTTCATTGAAATTACCGGTCCATAAAATGTAATCTGTCTTGTTTGAGAACTTTGCTCATAAAATTCCCATTACGGGGCGAAATTTCTTCGTAATAGATCGACGACGTCACGGCGAAACGCGTTTTCTCATAACGTCCCTATTAAAAAGAAGAATTTGTCGGGCTGCGGAAGGCCGAAGGGGCTTGGGCCGCGTGTATTACAGTATATTTTTCTTACCGAAGAGGATTTTTCTCGGAGATGCCGGTGTGTCGATCTTCGTATACCTTTTCAATGTTTAGCTCCTTATTGTTAAGGAGTTTTAATGAAAGTTGCGATTTACATTTAACGAGAATTCTGCCCACCGCCCCTGCCTCGCAGACAAATTCTCTTTAAGACTTTGATTCAGCCCGGACAAAAGTTTTATCATAAAGGTGCCAACATCGATCGTCGTTTTAAACTTACGTACGTATCTATCGCTCTACACCAAAACCAGAGCTTTTCTAGTAATTACAACTCGACTTGATTACTTTCGAAGAATTCGTCTATAGCAGTTTTGCGGCTATACGTCTTACAGGGCTACCGAATACCGTGCGAAAGACCAATTCTTATCGACGCCTCGGCGTCTGTACGCCATCTCGGCAGGAAACACCCCCCTCAACAAGCCGAAGCCGATTGAAACACATCGTGCGAAAAGTTTTTACACCAAACTTCGATACGGAAAATTTTCAATCATTTAAGAAGCGTAATAGGTCGAATTTTCAATTTTTTTCTCGCTTATTCGACGCGTCCATTACGGACACGAAGAAATAAGGATTACGAGCCGAGGTAGAAATAGAAAACTTGCACGGAGAGATACAGAATAGAAGAAACGTGAACGCAAACACGCTGAACATAGCAATACGATCATATAGCTTAGAAAAACAACCAATCTGGGATTATACTTCGAATGCCCGACGTGTATTTGTTTAGTTTACCTTACCTCGTCGTTGCTGATTCGACGAGTTATAAAAGATACAGAAATTTTCCTACAGCTTTTATAGGTACCATGCCACATGCCATATGCCAGTTTGTTAAAAAAAAAGAAAAGGAATTCGATTACGCTATTTTTCGCACCTTTTACCTACACATCCGAGTTATCGAACTGATTGCCATCTCGAAATGATGTTTACACTTTTTCGTCGCCCGACGCGTGTAATTTTTATATTTTTTTCATTTACCGACGTCGTTTTTTTCGGGAGATTTTTCGGAGAGTGAAGATTTTCAGAGGAAGCAAATATTGCGGTAGGTAGAGGACTAGAAGCGTTAATTCGTTGGAGTTTTTAATCACAACGAGTTGGTAGAGTTCAAAATTCGAAAAAAAATTTGTTTTCTGATACGGTTCTGGAATCCAGGCAATAATTTGTAAAAAATAATAATCAATTTCGACCAGTGGCGTAGCAAAGTATTTTTCTAGGGGGGGGGGGGGGTGTTCTCGATTACTCCAGCTTTGAAACTGAAATTTGCCAACTTAAATAAGCGGTATTTTTGGCGCTGATTGCGAGAAAAATAGTGAAAAAATTCCATCACCCAAGGATTTTTCACAATTTAAATTTTTCGTTTAACGGGTTTTCTACTTTTTTTGATAACTTTTGACACTTCAAGTCGATTTTCTGAGGAAAAGAAGACTCCTACGAAAAAAATTAATAGAACATAAATTGTAGAACGTCAAATTTCCTATCAGTAGAGTCCAATTAGTTTTTTCTTAGGAGGCTTAGGCGCGCCTAGAAATCATTCAAGAGAGGGGCTGAGAATTTGAGTAAAAATGGGGAGGGGTATAAGCAGATTTCAGCAAAGAAAAATTGTAAAATTTCGTAATTTTTTGAAACATAGTACATATCAATACACTCCTGAAATCTGAATTGGTAAAATTAACCTGCTTGAATCAGTGAAGTAAATTTAATTGAAAATCAGTAATTTTTTAGTGATCTTTCAGTTAAATCAAAATTATTGATTTTTCCTGACAAATGGGAATTGATTGAGAAATCAGTGATTTTTGACTGAAAAATTTCACTGATTCTTTAATAACTAAATTCTGGCTAATTCTTCAATGAATTTTCACTGATTCAAGTTAAGAGAGTAAATAAAATGAAAATTTTCAAAATTTGTCAAAAATCCAAAATTTGACTTCAGCAGCTAAAATTTGGGGGATAGGGTTCTTTTGAAATGGGATTCCATTGTAGGCCTTTTTTTTTTCATAAATGCCATTTTTGTAAAATTTAATCTAGAAAATAACCCACTTTTTCACCATTCTGGAATTATTTGTCAATAGGAAAAAAATAGGCTTTTCAAAACGTAATTAAGACTCAGGAAAATTTCCAAATTTTCAGTTGTAAAACACGAATTGACATTAATTTTTGTCTCAAAATGTAAATTCTTTCTCCTTGGTGGTTGATTCAAACTGCAAAATGGCGAATTTTCAAAGAAAAAAATGACCAAAAATATAAAACCCAATCTCATGTACGGTTTTCAACAAGTAAAATTACTCCTATTTAACGTAAATTTTCAAAATTCATTTTTTACTTGAAATTTTTTGAAATTTGAGCAATTTATGTGAGAAGAAATGAACAAATGAAAAAAATATAGCAGTCGCAATAATTTTAATGAAATGCTGAAAATTCATTTTTCGCTGATTTTTGATGATTGATAAAAAAAATTAGGCGAAAAAGTTCCAAAAAAAATGATACAAGGAATGAAATGAAACGTAGCTTTTTTAAAATCAAGATAAAAACCAATAAAAATACTTTTTCGAAACGAATCGCTCCATCTTTAGTTTTCCAAACCAGTTCCACAAATAAATTCAACAGACCTTTTTATGGTATAATTTTTTCCCAATTTTTACTTCCTGTAAGTTCAGGTTCAGATATAAAGTAAAATAAAGACGTTTTGGAAATACTATGTCTTCGTAATATAGAAATCAAAAATTCATCGAATCGAAAAATTTGAAATTTTTGTACAAATTGAGGAACAAATTTGACTCAACCATAAGGGCCAAAAACTTACCAAAGTCAAACAGGTCACTAAAATTGAGAAATATTAAAAAATGACGCCACAACTCAAAAAATGAAACGAACCTATTTCGAACAAAAGGAAAATCAAAGTTGGAAATCAGGCACGTAATCGTGACATTAATCATATCCAAGTGAAAAGCAATAATTTGAGATTTTATGGAAATGCAGTACCAGAGACGAACCAAATTAACATTGAAGAGGCCAAAAATAAAAAATTTTCAACTCAATTTTTTTTCTTCAAATTTTTCAATTCAAAATGCATTCTAAGAAAAGAGTCATCACTTTTTCAAAATTTCCAACTCGAACCTAATTTTTTCAGCTAAAATTGCAATTCTGTGATGGGGGGGGGGGGCTAGCTCTTCTTCCCTTCGTTCAATCCGACTCTGAACAGTCCTCAAAAAATGAAGATGAAAAGTGAAAAAAGAGCAAATAAACAATTTTCAAGAATAAAAGGTCATTGACATCGAATATAACATTTCGATAAGTTATGGAAAAGAAAAGGTTCAGATCTTTAGAGGAATCTAGTGTTGAAGAACTATCGATAGTTCGGACTATCGATAGTTTCGATATATCGTTAAGCAACTATCGATAACTATCGATACTATCGGTTGAATTTTTTTAAATGGGAGATTTCAAGTAATTCGGCAAAATCTTAGAAATTTCGGCAAATTAAAAAAACGTTTGGAAATTTTGCAGCATAAGTAATGAAAAACTGAGCCTCTTGAAATTTCAAGTTTACTGTCCTCTTTCAGAAATTACAATCCAACTCTAAAATTACTTACTCTCAAAGCAACATTTTTCAAAAATTTCGGCCTCGCTGCGCTCGGTCTTATTGAATTTTTTCTTCCATAATTTCAAAACACTCTAAATCCTATAAATTTTTTTTTTCGTATTTTTCCTCAAAATTATTCTAACTAATTTTATCAAATTATTTCTCATTAAAACTCATTTTCGAGGTTTGGAAATCAAATTTTTCAAAAGCTTCGGCCTCGCTGCACTCGGCCCTGTTTATTTCTTCTTAAATAATTTTTGAGGAAAGTTGGCCGATTTTTTATTCAAGTTAATTAATTTAAAACATTGTTTTATGGCATTTTGAATTTAAGGTCTTCAAAAATTTTTGCCCTCGATTCGCTCGGACCAAATTTATTTTTCTCCTATTCACATTGAAACTATAATCTTTGAAATCGAATAGGCTTAGGAAATTCCATCGGATTTTTCAACTATACATACAATGAAATTACCGAGGGAAATATTCAGGCATGAGCAGGAATGAGTCGTTTATTTTTTCATGCAAGAAATTTTGTTGTTCATGAGCAGGAATGAGCAAGAATGGCTTTTAACAATGGAAATATATTCGAAAACCCAAGGAATAATTTCCAGGCGTGAGGAAGATTAAAAATTGACCTGAACATGATGTTTCAATCAAAATACATATTATGATCCATATGATCTCAAAAAAAAACCAAATGAAAAATTGTCGTAAGTCGGCGAAAAATTGCCCAAAAATTTAAAAAAATCTAGGGTTTCTGTTAGGCACTTTCTAAAAGCTATCTAGAAACGCGAAATTTTCAACTGCATTTGGCGTAAAATGAGAAAATTATGAAAGAAAACACACATTTTACCACCCCCCTCAATACTCGAGTTAGAGGTCAAAATAATTGTTAAAATTATTTGCCGGAATAAACGACCTTTTTGAGGCAGGAACGGTCTAAATCGGTTTCCAAAGCCAAATCACCCCACTTAACCGGCTAGAGATTTTGATTTTCTCCAGAATTTTCGAATTCTTCCAAGAGGTATAAAAATTGACCTCCTTTAGATTGATATTGAGTACACTTCAAATAATTAAAAAAAAAATCAATTTAGAAATGTCCATCGCATCGGTAAATTTAAATCTGGAAAATTCAAAATACGAACCACATTCCGTTGGATTATAGAAAAGAAAAAGTCTAAGAAATTGAGTCAAAATGAAAATAATTAGATCAGAACAGCGGAAAAATCACAGAAGTCACAAAATCCATGAAAATGAATAATAGAGTTCAAACAAGACCTCACACTCTCGATTAAAAACGCAAACCTTGAAGAACTCAGTCAGATATTTTTTAGAAAATGTCATCAGAGTCCCCGAAGTGCAAAACATTCACTTTGGCCCCAGCATGCTCCAATCACCAAAGATAAAAGGAAAAAAAAAATCCTACTCACCAAAAAATTGTTCAACCGTGCAGGATTTCGGTATAATTATTGACTGTATCGTCTGTCCGTCTTCTGTCACGAAACAAACGTCATTTTCACCGGCCATTCCACTGTCATTGTCGCCAATCTGTAACAAAAAAATAAAAAAAATACATGAATTAAGATTCTCTACAGTCAATGCACTTAAATTTACATCGTGCTTAAATTATGCATCCAAACTTACGCCAACAACGCGCAGATATAAATACCAAAGATACCATTAGTAAGTATAGGTAGGGTACCTATAATAAATAAAACTCTACACTCGTATAAGAAAATACCTCACGTATGTATCATCCTAGCATATATAACGCATAAGTACCCAACTTTCAACAATACTCGAATAACGTTTAAGAAACTCGTAAATCCACCGCAAGAAAACACCTGCAAAGGAAATTAACTCGCAAATTGAACGCCTACCGTACCCTTAAACCGAGCATGGTAATTTTTCCCACATAATGTCTCGACGCCGATCTCGATACAATACGCTATCGAATTACGAAACCACGTTCGATTGAAAATTTAAACAAGTTCGAAGACCTTAGTTTGCGGTATCGTGCGCGACAACGAAACAGAAACTTTTCCGAAGGAAAAAAAGAAACAACATTGTTCGATTCCGATAATTGTATTTTCGACTATGCTAAGGGACTATTTTAAACTCGCGTAACGTCGGGAATTCTAACGTAGGTATTATTTCAATTCGCAAAACAGTAAATTTCACTAGATCGATGTGTAGTCTGAAAAGTACCAGTATCGCGTACTATTTCTTTAAAATAAAAACTTATTCAGTCACGAATCCGACATGAGATTTTAGTACGAGACGAAATGGAAGCAAAATGCATTGCGGTTAGAGAAAAATTTCTATAAGTTTTGAATGTAAGTGTATTTTACGATGCGGTGGAAATCTGAAAGAGAAGCTGTGGTTACAGACAATGAATTAAAGAGGGGTTTTTTCTCTTTCCTCCCGGATTGATCAGCAAATGTCGAATTATCTGCTTTTTAGAAAAGTATAACGATTGAATTAGGATTAACAAAATTATCGAATTATCTACGAAAATTATTTTTTTTGAAACTGAAAAGTCACTGATAAATAGTCAGAATTGCAGCATAAGGAAAATCAGCGAAATTCTTTGATTTTCAGAAGATTTTCGCTGATTTTTCAGAAAATTTCAGAAATTTTAGTGCCTTTCCAGTGAATTTTCACTGATTTTCCAGCAATTTTTTACACTGTTTGCTTTCACTGAAATTTTTTACTGATTTATTACGTTGCTGCAATTCTGACTGTTTTCCAGTGATTTTCGATAATTTCCACTGATTTATAAATGAGAAAGGGAATATGAAAACATTTTACTACAAATCTCAGTGAAATCACTGAAAACAATTGAATAGGTATCATATGCCAACAATTTCACTGAAAAGTTGGCAAAAATCAAATGCATAAGTTGCATTCACTAATTTCCAATGAATACCTCAAGGTATACTGATTACAATTAGCCCGAGACTGAAGTTTGGAGCTCCAGACTTAGACGAAAGATGGCTTATTTTTCAACTGCAAGAAAATGTTACGAAGATTCGGGAGAAAATTGATCAATTTTGTTATACACTGAAATATCGAACTACCACGAACAATCATTATAAATTTTGAATTTTATACTTATTAGTGAGACCTAATCAAAATCGAGAATCGATTTTATCGAAACCGAGAATCGATTTTATCGAAACCGAAAATCAGTTTTACCGAAATTGAGAATCGATTTCATCGAAATCGAGAATCGTTTTTATCGAAGCTGAAAATCGAATTTATCGAAATCGAGAATCGATTTTATCGAAACCAAACATCTGTTTTACCGAAATTGAGAATCGATTTCATCGAAATCAAAAATCGATTTTATTGAAAGCAAGACTGGAATTGATCTAAGCCAAGAAACGATTCAATTGACATTAATAATAAATTTAATCGAGTTCGAGAACCAATTTTTATCGAAATTGAAAATAAAAATTTATCTAAATTGAACATGTATGTAGTATGTACTCAATTGAAATTCAATATCGACTTTTAGAATGATAAAAATCGATTTCATCAAATTCCAAGGTCGATTAATTCTAAATCGAGTATCGATTTATTTAAATTTTAAAATTGAATCACATCAAAATCGATTACAACTTCATCAAAATTAAAAATCCAACATTCAGTTTTACAAATTAAAAATCAATTTTATCAAAATCTAGCACCCTTTATTTAATTAAAATCAAATCCTCGATTCTCACAAATATTCGAAGATAATCGAATTCTAAATATCAATTTGAATCTAAATAAAGCTATATTTTTTGAAAAGTAAAATAAAATGGTATATTTCAATCATTTCTAATGAATTCGAATTAAATAGGTAATTAAAGTAGATACTGATTTCAAAATAGGTATTAATGTAGAAAATTTCCAAATCGAATACAGGACTTCTGTGCAGAATTTTTTCCAGGCCGATGGTAAGATCTAAGATGATTTTCAAGTTTCAATTCTCCCAAAAAAGTCATTTTCATTTATGTACAAAATCTTAAACTGATGAATGAGAGAAAAAATGAATTTTAAATAAAAAATAGAGGACTTGTGAAGCATGAGCCAAACATCGGATTATAGGGCCTGTAAAACACATTGGATTTCCACTGAAAAAGTAATAAACCATCATCAAAATCAGCAATCAATTTTTATTTGAGTCAAATTACTGATTTTTATCAAAATCGAGTTGAATCAACTTTTCAAAAAAAAAAAAAAAAACACAATGATAATTTCTTGAGTCGAATTTCTCAATTTTTAAAAATTTTCCATCATTTTACTTCTTTGAAACATTCTTTTTGGAAACAAAAACAAAACCAATAAATAAAATCGGTATCATTTATATCTTTTCCCAACGTCTATCAACTCTTAAAAACACACAAAAAAAATCACTTAGCATAAAAAAATTCAAAAATTTCGACCAAAAATTTCGACCAAAAGAAAAACACAAAATATCAACTCAGTATACCTAAATTAAACCCGGTTACCGTACATTTTTGATCATTTACAATCTTCAAATTACTACCCACGATATCTAACATGCGTCATGCCATAAAATCGAGAAAAAGAACCTGTCGACTTTTCGAAAAATCACGCAAAAAAGTCAGCCACCGAGATTTTTTGCTTTTCAATCATCTTTTTTAATACATTGCAAGAAATACACCTTTTTACACAAACAACGCTTCTCATTTGAACTTTGCAACCTTGCCGGGGAATTAGGCGAAAATCCTCGAAACGTTTTCAACTTGTAATCTGCTTAAAATTCGTAAATATGGGAGATACGGTACCGCTATTGCTATATTCGTCGACGAATTTTTTCTTCTCGTTCGGGCCTTAACACTCTTACAATACTCTAGGTGATTGAACATTAGAAAAGAAAAATTCTCGGTATATGCTAGCTGCCTATTTGAATATGAAGTGAACTACTTTCAATACGATGATTGAAACATGTGAAATTTTTTTTACAACTTTTCGTATCTACCTGCTTCGTAGTTCGTACAAGGTATCAATTTAGTTGTTCCGGTTCGGGATGTTTTTTTTTCAGCATGCTGTAAGCTCGAATCTTGTCAGCTTTTTCGAAATCAAATTGCATTTAAATCTCGAATCGGCGGCGTTCGCGAAATAGCTCTAGTTTTATAACAAATTCCCCCTCCGGGGTTCGCCACGCCGAGCCCTGCGTAAATCCGTATAAATTCCATATAAATCTGTCGAAGAGTTTTTTCCACATATAAGCTTGCGAAACAGAGACAAAAAAATCAAACTCCAACGACGAACCGATGAAACAGCAAGTAATCTATTTTTGATACTAGGAAGAGCACTCGTCGAGTTGGGGGTTTTCCGTTTACGAGATAAATTTCGATTTAAATTGATTAAATTTTTTTTCAAATGGTGAATTTTGCATTGTTTATGAAGTCCCCCCCCCATCTCGTCGTTACTCTATTGTTTAAATCAATAAGTGGAAAATTAGTCCAGTCAAATAAGAGAAAAAATGTACCAAACCCTAAAAAAATTTTAGCATGAGTTTTTTTTTCGAGTTATCTGTTTATATAATGGTGTAGTAAACACCATACTAAAATGTCAATTTCAGAAAGCATCCGGAACCCGGGGGGGAGGGGGTAAAATGCTTGCTGAAACCCGGTTTTTTGTGAATATCTTCTCAGATAAGCCTCAAAATTGGAAAACGGTTGAATAATTATGTCCTACGTGTGATTTCCTTTCAGAAAAGTTGTTTTTTTTTCAAAAAAAACACCCACTTTTTTTGACCAAAAATTGAGGGGAAAAACACCTATTTTTCAATAATCAAAACTACAAAGCTGAAGGTACACAAAATTTTACCAGTGAAATATTTTTTTTTACACACACTATAGTAGGGCATTTCAAAAAAATTCACAGCAAACATTCAGATTCAGAAGGGTAGAGGCAGGAAATTATGAAAAGGGTAGCATGGAAAAACGGAGATTCTGCTTTAATTTAAGGTCCATTTCTCAGAAACTGCATGATCTGCGAAGTTCAATTTTTTACAGTTTTATTCGGGAACATACCAACCATGTTTTTACAGAGGTGTTTAGGAAAATTCTAACTTTACCTAAAAAATTTCGTCAATCCTTTCAAAAGCAGTACAGTATTACGTAAATAAATTCAATGCAATAACACAAAAAATTGGCATAAATCCAAAACTCTTTCAAAGAAAAACTTTCCAGACTATAATTTTAAAAAAAATAAAAATAAAATTGGCCAGGTAGTTTTGAAAAAAATGGGACAAACCATGAAAACACAAACTTTAAGAAAGAAGAAATTTCAATTTCCAAAAAAGGTTGAACTTTTCAAGTCTAAAAAATACCTTTTCATCAATTTCTTGAATTTACGATATTTTATTTTACTGTAAGCTAATGATAGGCATAGATATAGATTCACAGTAAATGGAAACTTCATTTTTGGGCAGTCTCTGATTATGCTGTACTCAGTGAAGTCAAAGTTCAAAAATTTTCCATCGTGACCATAAAAATTATTGGGACGATTTTTCACAATTTCTGGCAATTTCAAATACTTTAGCACGAATTTGATTTTCCCTAGGAATCCACATTTTCCCAGAAAGCATGAATATTGGCTACTGAGCAACTATGTGTCTGGAGTAGTTTCAACCAAAAAATTAATTTTTGTCCCCGGCCGACTTTCAAACAGATATCTCATGTATGTTCCTTTGTTATGGCTGAGGTAGAAAATTTGAAAATTGCACTAAGTATAGCGCTTTTGATCGAGTATATTTTATACTTGATACCATATTCCTGATGAGAAATTCAACTGTTGTAGCTTAGTATTACAGAAAATATACTGATTTTATCAATCTTTTAAACATCGAAATTTTGTTGCAATGATTTTACAAAATATAAAATTCGAAAGGTCTCCAAAAATTTTTGGTAAAAATAGTTTCGATAGCTAAAAATTGATTTTTTTTTTTGAAGCGTTCTTTCAGACTACTTAGTTTTCCTTTAAATTGGAGAGTCCAAAATTGAGGTTTGTAAGTGAGTGCTGGGTACATTTTCTTTCATATTTCTGTGATGACGCACGATGCTTTGAGATAAACAAGCTTTTAAAATTGAGTGGGTATATTTTAAGATTTCCAAGATGAAAAAAAAAAAAAAAAAAACAGAAAGATTGAAGCAAGATAACGTTAAAAAAAATTCACCAAATAATACCTTTGAGAACTTGTTTAAAGATAAAATTGCTTTACTGTACTTTGGTAGCTTGGTATATTAAAGCTATTAAGAGCTAATGAATATTGTCCCTAGGTGCAACGTTGCTAAGTTTTTCTCGTTTTTTGTGCTCATGATACGTTTGCCTCCTACATCTTTCTCGTACGATGTCTTGGACGTGACCGCGACTGAGCCTTTTTGGGAGGAGAGAGGAGGTTTTAGATTTTAATCAGTGTTACCAGCAGGTGGAAATCTAAATCATAAATTATGTTTGATTTTCCATCATTCTTGAATTGCTTCTGTTTTCTTTCCTGACATTTTATACTTGAATTTATAATTTGAACCACGACCTTACCCACTCTGCCTTATTTATGTATTTCAATTTAGATAGTGACATTAAAAAAAATATATTCATTAGGTACTTTCTCATTTAAAAATCAGTGAAAATTATCGAAAATCACTGGAAAATCCAGAATTTCTGCACAAATAAACCAGTAAAAAAATTTTCACTGAAAACAAACAGTGAAAAAAATTATTGGGAAATCGGTGAAAATTCACTGAAAAGTCAGTAAAATCTTTGAAATTTGCTGAAAAATCAGTGAAAATTAGCTGAAAATTAGAGTTTTACTGATTTTTTCTGTGCTGCAATTCTACCTATTTATCAGTGATTTTTCGCTGATTTAAAATGAGAGAGTACAATATTTTGGTTTTTAAGAATTTCAGTTTTATTATTTTTTCTGCTTCAAATTATTCGAAACTAAATTTCTGATTTTTATAACAATTGATCTATTAATCTTTATTGAAATCGAATATTAATATTAGTAATGGATTAAGCCAACTATGAATTTACTAGAAAACGATGATTGATTCAATCAAACCCGATTCAATTAAAATCAGTAATGGTATAGACACAATCACATTCAGTTACGAATCGGAGGAAATCGATTATAAAAAGATATGTATTAGAAGTCCAAAAATCAGTACCAAATCAATTCGATCAGAATCGAATATCAGCCTAATTATTTTTGCTGCAAACGGAATTTTGACGATATATGTAAGTCTAAATTTATTTGTTCAAATTTTTTGTAACTCTAAATTTTTTCTGAAATTTTTTTCAGTTTCATATTTTTTAATATTTTTTTCTATTATTGAGTTGTAAGAAATTTTGAAAACATGAAATCAAAATTTTCAAAAATTTGAAGAAATGATTTTTGAGTTGAAAAAATATTTTAAAAATCAAAATTGGAAAAATTCTGAGAAAATTTGAATTTAGAAAAATGAACAGTTGGAAAAAAATTGAAAATTGAAAAAATTGTAGCGTTAAACATTTTTCCAACTTTGATTTCTTCAATTTTTTTTCAACTTCATATTTATTGAAATTTCTTCCAACTCTAAAATTATTGTTTCCAATAATCTTAAAATTAGTAGGTAGGTATTTTTCAATTTTTTTCAATTGAAAATTTCTTAAAAAATTTTTCAACTTTGTTTTTAATTTTTTTAAAACTCAATGAATAGCACAAGTCGACAAACAATTTTTGCTCTGTGTTTCAGTTCTAAAGCCTAAATTCTGATTTTAGTCATCGAAATACATTCGTGGTTTTCAAAATTTGTGTCAACCTGTGTAATTAGAAGAAATTTTAAAAAGCAATAAAAATATGAAATCAAAAATGAAATTAAAAAAGTCTAAGTTGAAAAAATTTTGAGAAAATTTTCTAAAAAAATTCACTAGTAAACAAATTTTAAAATTAAATACATCTTTGAAAAAAATTTAGAATTAAAGAAATTGAAAAAATTTGGACTTGGATCTTCGGTATCCCATTTATGACAAAAATAACTAAGAACTAGTGTCACGATTCATAAGTTACATCGTCAAGGTACATCGTATCACTCCGAATTTCTCAGATTTTTACATATCCTACCACCGATGAACTTACGACAACCTTATCTTGCTAACAATACATTACTCGCCACAAATCTGCGACTAATCCGTTAATAATTAAAGTCTGCTTATTTCGACGTCGTTTTAATAATAATATAAGATCGCGTAGCCTCAGCCTGGCACATCACTCGGCCGGATATTCTTGTTGGGTAAACAACCCAGAAACCAAATCCGAAACGTCAACGACACACACGGTGGTAAATGTCGCACACCTTTGACTGCGGGGGCGGGGGTAAGCTTATGCGTATGTGAAGCAACCCCCTTTTCACTACGTATCGAGCTGTCAGGATAAAACTCAGTGACAGGTGAGATTTTCGATAGGTTTCATTTACGTAGACGTATAAACGAAGAAGAGTCGACGAATAAGAGACGAAGAGAAGGGTAAACGTACGAAACGACGTGAAAGGTAAACGAATCAATCAAACGGGACTTGTCGAAATGGTATTTTTATAGAATACATTTGGCTGGACGGTGGACGATGGACGTCGACGTCGGTCGGATTCGAGCCGATAAATTAGCACACTTACACATCCGGTAATAATCGAGATGTTTACCTTATTAGCGTATACAATTTCGACTTTGTTCTTTTGCCAGCAAAAGGATCGCTTTTCGAGGCGGAAAAACAAACCATACGTCGACTGTCGACATTCCAAATAGCGATATTTTTCGCATTAAAATCGAATCTGCGCAGCTAATGAAATTGTATTCTGTATACGATAAAAAACAATCTAATAAAATACTCGCGAGCCCGATTACGAGCTTTGAACGCGTTTTACAAATTATTTCCAAATAAGCGTCGTTTTTCGCACACCGAGCTCGGGTAATAAAGAAACGACGATGCGACGAGAAAAAAATCACCAGATATACGACACAAGTTGGCAATTTTTACCCCGATTTGTATATGTAATTTACAATTGATATTTATAAGATTGGCGCGTTTTCGCCTTTATTCGCGTGCGGAGGCGAAGACGAAATCGTATACCTTTTTTCGATTGTTTTTTCATTCCCTTCCTTTGGTTTGTTTCCTTTAATGGAAATCGTTTCGGTTGATGTTTTACGTCACTCGATCCGAGACGTGGTTTCGAATATGATGCTGCGTTATACATTCGGGGATTTTTTTCACCGCCATCGATACCGCCTTTATTGTAATTTGATATCGGAGACATCTGTTGACGCGGTTATATATTTTTGTCGCCTGGTAATAAATGGTATGGCAACCTCGAGGGAGCGATCGGAATTTCAAATCGAGAAAACCCCAAGTATAAAAAATGTCCGACGAAAAACGAATATTCGCGATAAACTTGGAAAATAAAAAAAATCCCAGACGAATGCCTCCATATTTATTTCAGTCATTTTAGGATTTACCCTCGAAAAAATTTTAGCCTGTTTTCGTGTTTTTTGTTTATAATGGTTCACTAAACAACATTTTGAAATGTCTTCCCTAGTGGGCAGAAAATCCAGAAAACTAAAATCTTGAGGGTCAAGTCCTCAAAAAGATTTGAGGGGGACACCCCTTTCAGAAATCTCGTTATAACTTTGAAATTATACCCCAAAATCACAATCTGTCAGTCCATTGCTGAAATTACTCCCCCCCCCCCATCGAAATTTTTCAAAAACTTTGGCCTCGCTGTGCTCGGCTTTATTGTGTTTCCATAATTTTAAAATAATCAAAATCCTACAAACGTGAATTTTTTCGTATTTTTCTTCAAAATTATGTCAACTAATTTTATTATATTTTTTCTCCTTAAAACTTATTTTTGATATTTGAAATTCAAATTTTTTAAATGCTTTGGTCTCACTGCGCTCGGCCTTATTGTATTTCTCCTTTATTAGTTTTAAAGTTGAAGTGACCAATTTTTTATTCGGGTTAATTAATCCAAAAAATTGTTTTACTCTACCTTGAATTTTATTTTTTTAAAATTTTCTCTCTAGCTTCGCTCGGACAAAATTTATTTTCTTCATATTCACATTGGAACTACAAAATTTTACTTATTAAATTGTTATTTTTCTTGAAATTTTCAACCCTTGCTTCACTCAGAACAAATAAACAATTTCGTAGGGGTTTCAATTACAATGAAATTAGTAAGTAATAGGTTTAAAAGAAAATGACAAATTTGGAATAAGCAATGAACTGAAAGAGAGGGAGCAGTCGTCGGGATCCACGAATAGTCATGGTGGGAGGGGGGATTTACTCCAAGAAATGTGTAAGTAATCAGTGCTTGTGGAAAGAAAAGGTAATTGAAACGATTACTAATAAATTGATGATTTTAAAAAAGTTTCCGCATACGGATTCAAAATAAATGGTCAGTGTGAGGGGAAGGGGAAGAGGGAATTCAAAATATTCACGTTTGGTGTCAAAAATTAGGTTTTTTGGCATCTCGAATTCAATTTTAAAATTGTTTTCTTCACATTTTAGAAACAAAAATGAATTTAAACCAATATCTGAATTTTTCCAAATTTTTTTGGATCCTAATTTTATTTTATTTTCTCACCACTTAAAAATCATTATTCTTTTACTGTAGGTATTCAATTCATGCAACATGCATGCAACCAAAAAATTTTTAAACTTACTTTCTCCTCTCCCCCAAGAAGTATGTATGACCTATGATATTAAAATTATTATTTTTTGATTAGCAACCCAAGTCGATTTTCATGCCACCTGAAAGCTTGAAAATACTGAAAAAAATCGACCAGACAGCACGAGCGATTTTCTTCTAAAATGAAGAGTTCTTCAGAGAAGGGAGCAAAAAACAGGCATTATACACAAAATTTTCCAAAAAATGTGACTTTAGTGACTTCTGGACGTGAAAAAAGGTGACCAAAAAAGTGATCACTTTTTCTTAAATTTCAAAGTTTTGAAATTTTTGTCATTTTTTTCAATTTAAAAAAATTAAAATATGACTTTCGGAGGGAGGGGGAAGTGACTAAAAGTGACTTTTTGGTGAAAAAAGTGACTTTTGATGGGAAAAGTGACCACATATCAGAGCTGGGCAAAATCATCTACAAAATGATCTGAGATCAGATCAAGATCAAAAAATAAAATATGATCAATATCAAGATTAATTTAACACAATGATCTTTGATCTTAAGATCAAAAAAAAATCAAGATCAGATCATTTCGATTTTTGTCTGTAATATTCATTGTAATTTAGCTAAAAAGGTGATTTTGTTTTTGTTTCTTCAACTTTCATGAACAAATTCATATTTTTCCAATGAGAATGAGTATTTTATTATTATGTACTTACTATTTAGAAGTACGATCCATTTTTTCCATTTACAATATAAGATATAGGCTACAGGTACAGGTAGTACTGTAGTTGACTTTAAGGGTCAAAATTTACATTTAAAAAATGTAAAACGAATTTTCAACAAAAAATTCCAATTATTAAAAATGCTGACGCGATGGAGTAAAACTGAAATCATATAATTATTCGAACCCTGCACCAAACAGTAGGTCAAAATCACCAATCAGAATAAATTACTTTTAATAAAAAAAGGTTGATTTACCGGTCTTTGATATTCCCATTGTCACAAATGAGAAATGTTAAAAATGCGATTGATTACAAAAAATCGATTTTCTGGCGAAAGAAAGGGTCCTACGCAAAAAAAATGAATGAAACATAAATTGTAGAGCGTAAAATTCCTTTCTGTAAAGTCCAATTTAGTTTTTTCTTAGGAGGCTTAGTTTTGAAGATATTTTCAATTCAAAAAAACAAGTTGAACTTTGAACTAAAATATCTCGAAAAGTGAGCCTCTTAAGAAAAAACTAATCAGACACTACTGAAAGGAAATTTTATGCTCTACAATTTATGTTCTATTCATTTTTTTCGTAGAACTCCTCCTTCTTTCAGAAAATCGACTTCAAGTGTCAAAAGTTATCAAAAAAAGTAGAAAAACTGTTCAACCAAAAATTCAAATTGAAAAAAATCTTTGGGCGATTAGAATTCTTTCACTATTTTTTTTTTTTTGTGATTTCAGCGCGAAAAATACTATAAGAATCACCCATTAAAACTTCAAACAGCATTTTCCATGTCGACCAGTGTTATGTTTTTCGCTCTAGTTCTTCTTTCGTTAACGTTAAAACACAATAACCCCTGAATCCTTTTAAAGCAAAAGAGATTTCGAGGATCCAAGTTCAAATTTACTCTCCATTAAAAATTTTCAACTCTAAATATTAAAAAAAAATAGAAATGCCAAGATTACGGACAAAATTACCCAAAATCACGAAAGAATACAAAAATGAGAAAATTATCTTTTCAGACATCAAACAGAAATTTTGAGAAAAAATAGTGACTTTAGTGACTTTTTATCACGCAAAAAGTGACCAATTTTTTTGAAAAAGTTACTAATTTTTCAATTTTTTCTTAAAAATGAATACCCCAAAGAATTAATTACCAATTTTTCGGCCTTTTATAGACCTTTTACGTAATGATATTTATAAAGCATGGGAAAGGGGGGGGGGTAATTTTTTCGAGTGATGTACTTACAATCCGAAATCGTGCAGAGGAATTATTTTAAATGCACGGCGTCTAACGAATTTTTTTTTTGACCAAATTGTGACATGTTGTTGACCAAATCATACGGATGAAACCCCGGATTTTTCCGGGCTAAAAATTAAAAAATTTCTTCAAAATTAATTTTTCCTCCCCCCCTCCTTACAAAAAATTAAAAAATATGGAACTCAAATTTATAAATTGCACGCAAGCCATCGCAATTTTCAGCTTACCCCAGTAAATAAAAAATCGATGAGGGGGTAAAATATCAATTATTTTGTCAAGATATATTTATTTGTTAATATGTTGAACCCGAGCGAAGCAAGGGCGAAAATTTTGGCGAAAAAGACCTTCAAATTTTTTGAAAAAGTTATAAAAAATAAGCAAAAACACTTTTTTGGACATTTTTTTTTGGATTTTTGAAAAAAGTGACTTTTAAAGGGGACCAATCACTAAAAAGTAACTTCTGTTTAATGCCTGTCTTTTTGATTTAAAAAAAATGATCTAGATCAGATCAAGATCAAAAAATAAAATATGATCTATGTAGATCAAGATCAAGATCATTTTGACACAATGATCTTTGATCTTAAGACCAAATGATCTGGATCATACCCAGCTCTGCCAAATATGATGCCTGAAAAAAAAAGGAAAAAACTTGAAATTTGATGCACTCAACTAAGAAAATAAGAGCCATTTCTTCATCCCCTCCACTATACCCATCTCCCTACACATAAATATGAAAATTTCACACACAAAATATCTCTACAACCTTATTGCCTAACAAACGTACATGGAGTAATACTTGGCTGAAATTTCGTCGATTCGACTCATTGTGGAAAACTTTTCCGCCAATAAAGGCGAAATTATACGAGCACAGCTAATTTCTGACGTACGCTTTTGAGAACCCGGGTGGGTAAAATTTTACGACGTCGCGACGTTTCGTTTTAAGATTCATTATAATTTCATGTCGATGTCGCCGCGAACACGACTTCATTAATCGTAACAAAATGTTAAACGACTTTTAACAATCGTACAAGAGAGAATCATTTTCATCTGGTACCAAAGAACATAATATACCTACGTATACGAATGTCTGTTTCATCTTTCTTTGCCTTTGACGTAAAATTACACCGAGCTTCGGTAGATATACCTACGACGAAGGTGATGCTGACGACGCGAAGACAACGTGTTAATATACCGAATAGGTATATAAGAGGCAAGTACGTGTATAAAATTTGGGCACGTGTGACGGGCGCGGGCAGGGGCAACTTGTAAACTAATCAAAATCTGATTGCGGCCTAAAGTGGTTCAATATAATCGTCATTATCCGCGCCGTCGACGGGTAACGAGGCGCGCCAAATATTACACGCGAATATTTAGTCATCCGAGCAAACTTACCATAAGTAGCGTTCTCGTTGCTCGGTATCTCGGTGGAAGTTTATAGTTACGGGCGCGAGAGAAGTAATTAAAACGTTTTTCGGCAAAGTTGCAAACTTTATGAAACCTAAGAAAGTTTAGCCCGTTACCCGGAATCTGAGAACTGAACACCTGAAGGTTTCTCCGTATATACTTTTTTGCTACCAACTTTACGTCGCCAAACAAGCCGAAAACATTTTACTATTTTAAATGCACGAAGCATCGCATCGCCGTATTCGAAGGCGGCGACGCACCACGCCGAGCACAACCTACTGACGCGAAACGGTTCACGAAAAAAAAATATCCCAGTCCCATTCCTCCCATAGTCGTATTCGCAGTTCGCAGAGCTGGCGCTATGAACGTTGAACCGATACGACGACGCCTAGCGCCTCTTGCGAATAAAATTCCGTTCCGTTGGTTCACCTGTTGAATAGTTTTTTATTGCGGTAAACTTTGTTTTGAAATATTTCCCTTCGTTGATTTTACAAAGTACAAACTTTACCGCCATAAATTAGGCGCGCTACGCCGCCAGCTCCGCCCGTCACGTTCGGGCCCCGCGCCCTCGATGCTGATTTTTCATCGTTTACCGACTAATGGGTTTTGATTTTCGTCGATGTGCGTAATTTGCGAATTTACGGCTGCTGAGGGCTCTCCGTTTAGGTTGAAAGCTGTGTAGAATGTGATCGGATTTTGGTATCGGGTTTGACATGAACGATGTTTTTTGATAAGTGATTGAGGGGGAGGGATATGCGAGTCTAACGAGGGAGGTATCTTAACTCGAGGGAAATTTTGAGCAGAAACAGAAATAAATCGAAAGTGTATCATAAAAGAACTCAATATCCGTTCATTTCTTAAATTTTGGTGAATTTTTGAAATTTCAAAATGATATTTCATCGCCCTACAAAGTTTGAAAATTTGATCCAATCAACTAAAAACTGAAATTTGGTATATACCCTATTTTCGACCAGCCCATTTGATTGGAAATGGTTTCGAAACGTTTCGGAGCCTCCAGAAAATTTTGGAATCTTCCAAAAGTGGAGAAAAACCCAGGCATTGAGGTAAAAAGTTGAAAGTATCGACCAAGATAACCAATTTATAAGATTTATAAGTAATCTGCGATTATACGTAGGAGCTAAAGTTTATATGAACCATTTTTATGGGATTTTTTTCAGTGCTGGAAAATTCCAAAATTTTCTACAGGCTCCGAAACATCTCGAAACCTCTTCCAATCGGTTCGAGAGGTCGAAAATAGGGTATTACATAACATACTTAAACTTTTTTCGCTGATTAGATCAAATTTTCATAATTATTTGTAGGGCAATGAAACAATTTTGAGATTTCTAAAATTTGCCAAAATTCGTGAAATGAACTTCAGCTTTTGAAATTTTTCAGATGGGGATCTTTTACTTTGAGATGGGATACCAGGTTTTTAGGTAGGTACCTACATAAGTACAAAAATAATTGCAGATGAAGGGCAAGCTAACGGTAAAATATAGAACGATTTTTGATTCCTATTTTTGGAATTATATAAAAATAAAATCAAAAATTTCTGTACATATGAGAAAAAGGTATAAAAATTATTATATTTTCAATTTGAAAGTTTGAAAAAACGGACCAAAAAAGAGAACGAATGACTAAAAATTGTGAAAAAAAATGCATCGAATATCAAAGTGTATGCTTTTTACCTTGGGAATTACTTTCTGATATCATTTAGGAACAATACGTCGAAGAAGGATTAGAAAGAGGATGGAGAATCAAAAATCAGCATTATTTTTTTGAAGATATCGAGCGAGGGGCAAGTTTTTGACCCCCCTCCCCCTCGTCTATTCTCGATAACCCAAAATCATCCCATAGATGAACTTCACGTGTCTCAAAATACGTATTTCAAAAATGAAAAAACTTCCTAAATTTTAAAAATAAAGTTAAACCATTTTGAGATCTTCATATACTTAAATAAAATTACATAAAAAATGTATTCGGAAAATCAAAAACTCTGATTTTGATACCAAACTTGATGAAATTATAATTTTAGATTTTTGGTTCACCATTCCTTCTTTTCAAAACCCTTTAGATTTCGGTTCAAAATCACCTCAGAGAAAGATTTTAGAAGTCATGATGCTTGTTTTCAAAATTTTTAGGTAATCTTCTGAGTCCCTTTTTGATTTTTTGATGAAATAACATCAGAATAAACAGGAAAGTCAAAAACACGTATTTTTACGCTTTTGCTCCATAGAGTTGAAAATTTTAGATTTTTAGACTACTTCTCACCCCAGTGGACCAATAAAGTCAAAATAAATTCAAAAATTGATTTAAAAGCCTCAAAACTACATACATCACGGGTTTTATGGTCACTGATGCAAAACTCAAAACAAAGAAAATTTCCAGCAGTTGAAATATAACTCAAAATGGTTTTTCCGAAATTGAATACTGATGAAAAAGAATTAATGGTGGATAAAATCATTCATATTTTTTGTAAAATAGAAACCCTTGGGGTTCTAAAATAGTGTTTGACAGTAGCTGAGAAGCAATCGTTTCGCAACTTTTTCTTCGAAAATCGCCGAATTATTATGTCCAGACCTCCAAACCCCAAAACAGCTTAGTAAAAATTCCAGATCTCTCTGACCAGGTGTCTCTTACCCTTCCTCGCTTACCTTTAAAATTAAACTATTTTCAAAAAAAATTAAAAATTGAGAGAAAAAACTTTGAAAAACTCTTACCAAAAATGGTCTCCTTACCTTTAACCATCATTTTAAACTACTTTTTGCCTTGACTCCCTTGTGTAGGTTCTTTGAAAAGGTCACTTTTTACATGTGCTTTGACTCCTCTGCTAGTCAATTCCGAGAAAATTTTACAAAAAATGATCACAATTGACGGTTTTCAGCTGTAACCCTCTCCCATGCAGGAATTTTCAAAAATCAATAAATTTTCTAGATCGAAAATAGAGTACACGTGTAAAATTGGTATCAATGATCTTTTCAGTAAAAATGGTCAAACTGGCAAATCCCAATCATTTTTTTCGAATTTTAGTAGAGAAATCGAATTACGTGAAAAAGAGACTTTTGTTAAGAATTAGTGGAAAAAGAGTTCGAGGTGAAAAGTCGAAAATTGTGTTTTTGTGTAATAACATCTGCATTAAATTTCTTGTGGTAAAATTTTTGAAAATAGTTTTTAATAATAAATGTAGAAGAGTAAGGCCTAAATCAGGTTTTCAGACCTGAACACAACTTTTGAGATTTCCCAAATTCAATCCTTGAAAAAAGTTGCAATTAAAAATGATCAGAATCATCGAAATAGGATTATTATGAAACCAACTTTCCGTGCACCCTGTTTTTTCTCTTTGTGATAGTCAATTCATCTGGGAAAATCCGTTCAAAAAGAATGTCTGAACATGGTACGAATTATAACGATCAAATTTTGACAAAAAAAAAAAAAAAACAGGAATGGCATTACTTCGAATATTCATCTCCTGTAATCATTAAAGTACCTACTCGGTACTCGTACACTTGGGAATGTAATTATCAAACACACTCGATGGAGAAATCGCTGTAATCCAGAAATTGCGGCGTTTCGAGTGTGTCGAGCAATTTGGAAAATGGTATTTTGGGTTTTACGAAAGAAAATGAGGAATTTCGCGAGATTGGCGAGGATAGACACGACGACGCGTTGAAACAGACAGCATATTGTTTTCTTTATATTCGAAAGAGGCGAAAATGAAAACGAGGGGGAAAAATGGCAAAATCTCGGTTAAACTTCCAGCTTGACGTTTTAATTAAGTTGGTGTCAGTTTTTAAGTCATCGAGGGGTCTCACAGCAGGGTGCAATTTGTTGAAAACTTTCGTCGTAGTTTGATTTTCATTCGATGGTAATTTTAATAGCGGTGGATTTTATAGATTCAAACCGCTCGTGTACTTGTAACAAGGGTGAACGTTTTACCAACGCCATATGTTTTTTTTTTGGCAAAAACTTAGGCTCTTTTGCGTTTTAACAAGCGTCCGAAAAAAAATTAAAAAGATGACACGGCACTTATGAAAATCCTTTTAAGAGTACTTCAAAAAAACGATTTCAATTTCGGTTTCGTAGTCTTTGTTTCAAACTGTTTACTCGTCGAGTGGATATGCTATTTCAGAAAATTCGTTTTTTTTTCTCTAGTGGGTCTCGTTGTTAAAATGAATTTCAAATGGAAATAATTCGATGCGGAATTTTATTTCAAATAATCAGTCAACTTTGTAATACAAACAGTTTTTTTTAAAGCTTTCGCGATACGATCGTTGGAAATGATTTTTTTCACTTGTTATTGTTACCCAATTTATTTACTTTTTAGGTGTTTTAAATTCGTGTTTATTTTAGAATCGGAATTGATTCCGAGTTCTTTCTTCGCCGAACGCCACAGCCAGATTTTCGAACAAATTATAAAACGAACGCGTCGACTTTGGTGAAAAAATTCCACAGCCGTGGTTTACTTTAGCAAACTCGATTCTTATACTTATTCTTTTCGTATTTTAAATGATTTTCCGCCGGTTGTTTTACACACCGTGGCGATACCGGTGCTGCCATTCTCAAGAGCGTATTGTTTTCTAGCCGCGATGTCGGGTGCGGAATCGAAGAGATGGAGCGTTTTGAACCCCGCTAAGTGGTAGATTTTTTATGAATATTCCTCTTTAGCCATTCGTAATCCGCCAACGGCTGCTTTCTTTCTTGTAAAAACAACCGTTTAAAACTCGACCCAGATTTATTCCGTGATAGTGGTGCTCTCGAGTTGAAGATGTTGGCACGTCAGAAGTGGCGTGATCCGGGGTGAGATTCGTATTATAGTTTTGAGTGGGAGGGCAGTGCGAGGGTCTTTGGTTGTCGAGGATTTAAGCAGCGTTAAAACGGTTCGAGAGTTGTTTTTAATTTTGCAAGATTTCGTTTTATGTTGTTTCATTTTGCTTACGAAGTTGAACAAGTCGTGTGCCCTTGATGGGTGTAATATGAGGATCGAATGCAGAATTTTTCCGAATCTCGAAGCTGCGAAATCTAATTTTTGAAGTCTCGGGTGTTTCAGTAATTTCATATGTTTAAAGATTCTGGTGAAAAAGTTTAAATATTTTTGAGAAGTACTCAAAATTTTTCGTTCGAAATTGTAGTAGGTAGGTATATTCTTGAAGTTTCTGCAACAATTAACCTTAATACATTTTTTAATGCAAAAGATTTAAGAAATGATCAAAGTTTTGATTTTTTTCAATTTTTTAATACATTTCTATAAAGCGTATCATTTCAATATTGCTTCGGATTCGTTCTAGGAATGCTCCTGGCGCAGAACCCGTCACTCATGGGATCAGATAATTCAAGTGATTTATCAACATTTTTTGATTGACCTACATTTCTAAGGAACGGGTGGAACAAGAAAACCACAAAAACATGAAAATAATAAAAAATTTTGAAAAAAATTAAAATTTGAAATTTTTATAAAAATTGCCGTGAAAAAAATCAAATTTGGGATACTTCTTTCTTTATTTTAATCTTTTTGTTAAAAAAAACAATTATTACTACCTAATTCATTGTGGGTTAAAGTTGTTTAAATTGTTTACAATTTTCGATTTTTTGGGAGGGAAGGAGATCACGAGAGGAGGAGCGGTGAAGGGAGAGATAGAGAAAAAACGAATAACATCGATAAATTAGTTGGTAAAAAACAAGAATTTTCGAGTTTCAATTCATGTAAAAATCCTAATTATTTCGAACTTTTCAGGTTCCGGGATTTTTTCATTTTTGACCTCAATATTGCAAGGAAGAAGGTATGGCATCGACTTTGAACCATTTTAAAATCCTGATGAATGTTTTAGTTTTTCTCCAACAAACAATTGGGACAGTTTTCACCCATAACTCTAATGACACATACGTAGAGTGCAGTCGCGGATGACTCCTGGCGCAGAACCCGCCTGTCGTCCCTTCGAATGTATTTCTAGTCATATGTTTTTTTTTTTGAGCTAGGAGTTCGTTTTCCAACTCGACCATGAGATGGAAGGGGTAATGGATTCCCAAAGTTGGAAATCTTGAATATTTGAAACTTTTTTTTGATTATTGACTTCTTTTTAAGGCAAAATGGATGTGAAAGACGAGATTTCAAAAACTTCATATTTTTGTTTCTTTTTTGTCGATTTTCATTATTTCAAAGTACTTGAATGACTCGAGCCCTGTCAAAATTTATCATCAAATTAAACTTTGTGTTAGTACATAATAAAAAATTTAGTTTTTCATTTTTAAAGTTTCAATTTTAATTTTTCACCACTGTCGATGAACAACTAAAATTTGCACAAAATACTAGAAAAGACACAGTTTTTATGCACAAACATGGTGAGGGGAGAAGAAAGAATATTTTTTTTTACTATATTTAACCTTGAAGCTTTATTTGTCAGACACAAAGCTCTCCTGTATCGTCATAGGTACGAGAATATTTCATGAATTACCTAATAGTTATTTTAAATCTATGTAGTTTTTTTCTCGAATTTGGATTTTTCAACTCTTCTCTAACTGTTTTCAAGATAGATTTCAATTTGAATTTTACACTTAGGGATGAAGAACTGAATACAGAATTGAAAATTGAAAATCGATAAATCCTCGTGATTTTTGACAAAAACAGAAAGCTAAACTTTTATAACGCAAACTAAAAACTGCAACTTGAAATTTAACTCAAAAAAAAATCAGTTCAAGGGACTGCATTAATTTTGATAGGTAGTTCAGTTCTACTAGCCATCAAGGATATCAAACTTTTGTTATCAATACCTCCGACTTTTCGCAAATTCTAACTTCGAGGTTATTCTTTCATCATTGCACTTCGTAAGTATTTCAATAATTTTACGTCTAGAGAAGGGAATAAGCTTTAAACTCGAATTTTCGAGAAAATGATTTTGAAATCAATACTTATGTTTTTGTAAATATTCTGAGAAATATTGAATGTATTCCAGGGTGTCTAACAAAATTTCAAAACCCCAAAACAGGACAAACAGGACCTTCAACAGGACCTTTAAAAAATCGGTTCTGATCGATTTTGTACCCCCCCCCCAAAAAAAAATCCTATTCTGGCAAAAAAAAATTGAAACGAATTTTTTCAATAATTGTTAGAAATGAGCAAAAAATTTATTTTAAAAATTCAAGGACAAGGAAGATAGAATAAAAACAAATCTTATCCTGTATAAAAAACAAGAACGAACATTAGATAGTAATTCTAAAAAAAAAGTTCCAAAAAATTAGCTATTTTTTAATCTTTTAAAAATTTTTTTCAATTACGATCATTTATTGAAATTTTTTTTCTATTTTGGCGGGTGGAATTTCAAAATTGTTACAAAACAGGACTTTTCACTGAAAAAGCCCCAAAACAGTACAAAAACAGGACAAACAGGACCACTCAGCCCAAAACAGTACAAACAGGACGAACAGGAGTTGTTAGACACTCTGTATTCTGATAGAAAATTTTACCAGGAATTCAAAAAAGTTGCTTTCAAAGACTGTATCATGCTCCCAAGTTTTTAAAAAAGGGCATCAACCTCTGTAAAAAATTTTAATTTTAGATTTCCTGAATTTTTTTCAAAATTCCTCAATTTCTTTTTGGTGAACTTGAGAGTATGATACGACTTCCTCACCAATTTTACAGGATTTTCACAAAATTCCAGTCCAAATTTCAAACAGAAATTAAATTTTCAAATTTATGGGGTTTTTATCCTTCTTGAGCAGGTAGGGGCGTGATATGGCCATTAAAGCAACTTTTTCAAATTCCTATTAACACTTTTCGACCATTAATTATTGGTATCTGAATTCTAAAACAATTGAAAATATTTTTTGGGAATTTGAGAGTGAGATCCGGCCTTCAAACCTGTTTTCCCCGATTTTTCAATCATGTTCAGAAATATTCAAATTAAAAAGTTTCAGCAAAAAACTTGAATTCCAAACTGAATCTTTGTGCATTCGGGTTTACCATCTCTGCTTTACATTGACCCTCCCCAGCACTTTCCAACTCAATATTCAAAAATTTGATGCCAAAAAAAAAACATAAAAAATTCCTTTGCGACAGGCATCTAGCAAATTAATATCTTAGAAACTTCCTAAGAATTTTCTTTTTTCATCTCTCTTCTCTTCTCTACTTCAATTTTGAAACATAAAATTAATTTTACATCAATTTAACCTCACGAAGATTTGAAAAACATATACAAGACCAAATAGTCTAATCGAACCAAATACCCCAAAAAGTATCAATCCCTTCGAAATTCAGCATCCCACAGAACATTAGCGCGAAAATCCGGCTCAATAAAGGGATCGTATCTGACTACCGATCCTTTTTTTCATCATTTTCAGGGGTACTCGGATTGGATACAAAGACAAACTACTCGACGCGAGTGCCACTTCCTGCCACGGTAAGCGTATTGTGTAAAACGATACTTGATCATTTTCAACTTGGCCACAATATACTTACTGCATGGCGCTGGCGTTTACATTGTTCGATAATTTCCGCGCAGCACTTCCTTCGGTATAGGTACTCGAAAGTTCTACAATTTCATAGATAACGCAGAAATTACCCCGGTAAAGAGGTATCTGCATTGTAAACACGCTCCGTTACGTTTTCAGCACCTTTATTCTCTTCCAGGAAAAAACCCAATTGTAAATTTTTTCTCATTCTTCGTAATGACGTAATCGTGCAACGAGAAAAGAATAATTACCAACTTTTACGCGCACTATACTTAGTCGAACAATAAAAGCAACAAATATAAAGAATTAAAATACAGCAGACGAGAGAAAGAGAGAAAGAGGAAACTCCGGCGAAATAATCGCCATATATAGAAGAAAAGAGAAAGAGACTCGCAAACAATTTCGAAAAACGAATAAAAAATCAATGAAAAAGCGAGAACGACAAAAAAAAAGTACTTGGAAAAAACGCCACTTCAGATAAAAGAAACTCTAATGAAAGAAAAACAAACCGTTCTAGAGAGGGGACGCGAAAAAGAAAATATCATCCGTTCTTTTTGCGCGTTAATTAGTCGTATTAAGTTAATTAGTTCGCCTTGTAGCGATAGGCTGACCCTTTGGATTCATTATTACATTATGCGTTTCACGGATCGTTAACGGGGTAAATTTCTTGCTGACTGGTGGCCTGCTTGCGTGCAGTTTGGCATTTCAAATACATACGTGGTGGATAGAGTTTTATACTATCTACAAATAGGACTGCCATTACACCGGAAGAAGCCTACGAATTTATAGCTTGATTGAAATAAAAACCTTAATGGAATAATTTCGCTGGCGAAAAAAAAATACAAACTGTGATAAACGATCAGAACTCGCTATGAGGTGAAAAAATTATGAAACGAGTTGATTAGAATTCTCAATCGTATTCGATATTGTACTAAAAGATGTTTCCAGACGACTACGCCGCAAATAAACCAGACAATTTTCGTAGTTCGTGGCACGACGACGTATTAAAAATGTCATCTTGAAATTAAATCCATTTAACGCAACAGCAAATTCTTTCTACTTATCGAGCAATTTGATATTTATTATCGGTTTTTAAAAATATCGTTGGCAGTAAAGGGAAATTGCAATACGTGACTTTTAGATAACGACACGAGAAAAGCAATGCGACCGACGTAAAAATCTAGGAAATAAACGTAGCACTGAACCAAAATCAGAGCAGATTGTGATATAACATCGAGGAAAAAAATTCATAAGTAGTATAAAAATTGACAAATTTTTGACGAAAATCAAATAAAGAAGGGATTGGGCGAACGAGAGAGAAACATCCACGACGTTTCTCTACATTTAGAAATGAAATTTTTTAAAAATCGATGACAATATTTAAAATACCTTCATGAGTATAGGCACAATGACACAGTAAAAATTAGTATCAATAATTGTGATGCGATTTATGCAAAGGGATCATTTGTCGTTTAGCCCATTTTGTTGAGAATTAAATTCTGAACAGTTTGAAAAAAAATCGAAAATTGATAGAAAAATGATCGATATGCCATTTTGATGTTGAGATCCTGACGCCCCCCCCCCACCACAAAAAAATTTGAGATCCAGAAAAACATAATGTTGAGAAAAAATTGCATTGTGAAGTTTTCAACCATTTCTATATGCATTACTATTCTTTTTTTTTTTGAAAACCAGCGAGGTTAGGAACCTATTGAACTGAAAATTTAATATTGTTTGTTCAAAATTCATTAAAATGATAGGATTTATTATTTTGAATACAACTTGACGTTTTTGCTCTCCGGAAAAATTTTATTTTCCGATAAATAGGTTCGTTCGAGCGCTCCGAAATCATGTAAAAAAATCGTGAAATTCATAATTTTTTTGTTTACATTAACCTAAGGTGCGTTCTCACCAAATGCCAATGGTGTAAAATGCTCATTTTTTCGTAGTAAAAATAAGTGGTTACCTATTATTCTTTTCTAAAACTTTACATCTTTTAGTGTAAAATTGATAAAAATTGAAAGGTGTCGTTTCGTGTATTACGTTTAAACACTAATTTCATCGATATTTAACAAATTCTGCAAGAACTTATTATCGAAAAAATGGTAATGACATTTTACATGTATAAAAGTCAATGGTAATGGATGACCCTTGTTACCTTGTTAGTGGAAAGGCACCCTAAGACTTTTTTAAAAATCATGAATTTCACGATTTTTTTACATGATTTAGGAGCGCTTGAACGAACCTAATGATTCCTTTACATTGAACACAACGAATTTAAAAAAACAAATTCACTCACTTTTTTTCGTCTTATTTTTCTTATGTTTCCTGATAATAAAAATGGTACTCACCTAAAACAAAGAAAAAAAGAAAATCATTATTAGATAACTGCTAAAGTAATTTATTAGATGTTTAAATACCCAATATTTATTTTTCTGAATAAAACTATCTATTGGATTTAAAAAAATTCTTCTATAAAAATAGATTCAATAAATCAACCTGAAATTTGGAAATACATTTTGAATTTTGCTGTTCATTAATTGAACACCTACAATTATGAAAATTATGAAAATTTTGTAAAAAGTCACTTTTCAAAGTGTAAAATTATGATTGAAATGGTATAGAGATTTTATAAAATTTGTTCAAAAAAAACGGTGTAAAAATGAAATACCACAACAATTGTTCATAATGAAAAATACATAAAAATAAGATAAAATAGTGAAGAAATTGTTCAAAATACAAAATCTAAAAAAGAAAATATCCATCAATTTTAGATGAGATTACTCAATATTTTAAACGTAAAAGTTGATAAATTATCAGCACAAAAGACGCATGCCAAATTAAAAATCCAAATTTCGATATTTTTTTCTCTTTTTCTCTATTTTAAATTAACGAATTCTATACAATCTCTCTCCTCCAGCCACTAATAAAATTTTATGTGATTTTTTTCTGGTTTGTTTCAGTAAAATCAGGATTTCAACAGAATTTCAAGCTTGAAAAACTTAAGGTGGAAATGGGAACGTCAAAAATACCAACTCTCTGAATTTAAATCAGTCAAAAATGCCAAAATTGACTGATGAAATAGACAAAATTAAGTCACTGATAATCAGTCAAATTCCACTGATTCCCCTGTTAATCAGTGACATTTTACTGCCAATCAGTGAAAAATTAACGATTCAATCAGTGAATTTTCATTATTGAATCAGTGAAAATTAATTCACTGATTTCAACAGTGACTCAATTCTGTCTATTTAAATCAGTCAATTTTGACTGATTCAAATTTAGAGAGAACTTGGTAAAATTCTTGGCAAAATAGTTTTTAAAAAATTGAGGCAGATTTTGTGACATTTGAGACCAAATAGATCAGACATTTTGTATAAAATTAGGTTCATCATCTAATTTGCAATCTTTTTGTTTATTATCAAAAAAAAAAAAGAAGAAAGATTCGGCAACGAAAATTCAAACTATAATAAGAAACAATTCAAACATCAAAAATAACCTGATTTGGTAAATTTACTCCAAAAATCAAGTTGGGAAAAAGTCGTAGATTACGAAAATATTTCGTCCTCTTTACTTCGAAATTCAACTTTGAGAAGCATAAAAATTCTTACAAATTTAAATACGTTTCATGTGCTCTCAACTTACTCGTACTTTGAAAATCTCAACTTTTTCGACCCGGCGCGGCGGCAGACACCTTGTCATGGAAGAGGAAGGGGTGGGAAGGAAGAGGGGGAGAGAAGAGGAAGAAAAAATCAAAATTTTCCGCCTGAAATGGAATTTTTCCAACTTTTTTTTGTCTCGAAAGATAAATTTCTTCAAAACAGGTTATACTTTTAACATTTTTCGATTTTTATCCAATTTTTTCGACTAAAAATACAATTTTGCCACTGCTGAAGAAGGGGGGGGGGGAACTCGTTCAAAAAATTTCCAATAATTAAACGTAGCAAATTTTTTGTCCAAAAAGTTTCTGAAATTGAAAATATCTTTCCAAATTTTAAATACATGCCTAGCTCGAAAACATTCATCTCCATTCCTCAAATACCCAAATGTTGGTCAATCAGAAATAAGAACTCTTTCATTGAACGTTTTTCTTTCATATTATAATCACTTTGGAATCATACGACGACACTTCTATTTCCAGATGGTAAGAAACCAAGAAGACACGGTCTCGAGTTCAAAGTCACCAGGTAGAAAAATAATACAACGGTCAAGGTCGTAGACAACACTCCATCAGTGATTTTTTTCAAACCTAACAACCCTTTTCTTCGGTTAATTCGCAACATGCCACTTGTTTTCAAAACTTTACTCGTATTCGCCAGTATGAAAACTTTTCGAAACTCTTTACCTTCCGCATAAATAATCACCATTCGTTCAACTCTTCTGCAAAATCCAGATCAGAAAAACAACCCACCCATAAAAACTGGTCAAACTTTTTCCAAAACCAGCACCTTTCGCCAACCCACGCCACACAACACTCAGACAACGAGTCTATACTCTGCTAATTTTCAATAACCGCAAAGTCTTTTCTAAAGGTCAATTTCGAAGTGACAATTTGGCGGCGAAATCTCACTCAGCGAGTATGTTCACGTCGTATCGATAATTCCATTTTTGTCGATTACCCTTTTCAAGTTTCACACCGCTGGAGAGCGTTTTACGTTCGGTATGGCGTCGTTGTTACTATAGAAACAATGTGAAATGTTTTAGCGAAAAAGAAAGAAAAAAAAAGAGAAAAGTTATAATGACGTCATGTAATTTCGTTTGCTATTCCAGCCACGTTACGTGGCTATAATTGAAAGAGGATTCCCTTGGAAGTATTATACGATCGTGGTGACTACACGGTGACTTTTTGATTGCGAATGTAACCGAAAGGGCGAGCCGAGAATAATTCTCCGGCTGTACGCGATTCGTCCGAGCGAACGTTTTATCTGCTGTGCTGGTGTAGTTTGGTCAATTTGAGCACCTGTTGAATGAGCAGGGTAAAAAAATACCTCTCTAAAAATAACTTCCATAATGATGTTGGACCCAATTACAGAATTTTTTTAAAAAAAATTGATGAGTTGGATCATGGATGATAGATTTTAAGTAGAGTATCTGTTCCCTGAAGCAATCGATTCCAGCATTTCCAGCATAACAATTCTTATAAAATTATCGAATACCAACAGGTACCAATATTTACCAAAAACCCTCCTTTCTTCGAGCCTCTATCGCTTCGTCGCATCGTACGAAACAAATACGAAAACTTTTCTCGTTCGAGTGATAAAATTAGGTAAAGCTTCCTAGATTGCTCGAATGTCAACTGCGACTTTCGAAATTTTCCAATCTTTTATTCGAACACTCACTTCATCGCTTCGGATTACAGCGAATAAATTCGTACTTTTGCTCGAAATATCACCCGAAGCTGTACGAGGTACAAGCCGAGATCAGCATGATGACTACTAAAAGTCTAAATCTAAATTGTACCTTCTTACGTATATTTTTCGTCGTGTGATCTCGCATTTCAAACTTTCATATCCTTTAGGCGACTTTTCTTCACATTTCAACACAAGGAAGGAGATAGAAAGAGAGAAAAAATATTTTTTATAGTTTAGAAATATTTTTATCATTTTTTACGACTGAGGAGTCGTGTTTTCGTGTTTCAAAATCCCAACAATAAGGTCGTAAAAAATATTCTAGAAGAAATGAAATACCTGCGTGTATATTTTAAAACCTTTATTTTCAATTTCTTCTCTTTTATAAAATCGTAAATAATTAGTTCAAAATGAGAAAAAAAAACAGAAAAAGAATTATTATACGATTCGATCAAAAGAATAAATATTTTACTTTCCATCTCATAAAATAAATCGCTGTTTACCACTCGGAAAAAGATATTTTTCAAAAATTCCAATACCACATAATACTCGAGCTGAAGAAGAAAAACCACACGACAGCGACATAAAGAACCGAAATAGAGAAGAGAAAAAAAAATGATAAAAGTACATAAAACTGCTCGACTTTCAAAAAGCTTTGGTGTGTGTTTTTTTCTTTATATTTTTTTTCATTAAAGACATACTTCCAATGTTTAAAATCCTTCGAACAAAAGAAATTTTCCACAGTTATATCGCTTCAAAAAGGTCTTTACGTAAGGCTTTTCATTTCTCCTTGGGATGGTAACCTTCTTTAATGATTTTACGACAGGAATCTCGCTAAGTATACGATGGGAGGAGAATAATTTATCATTAATAATGCTCTCATTAATGTTTGGTATAATTTTAAGTACGCCTTTGATGCTCTTTTCATCGCCAACACTGTACCCTTATATTTTTTCTATTCCTTCCCCTAGTTTTACCAGCGTCACGATATCGAAATTTTTTACTAAAGGATATGAATGAGAGAATCGATCAATTAAAAATGTCTCGTGTGGGATATATTTTTTGGTAGAGTGAAAATTCCTAGGTGAATTCGTGCGCAAGTGTTTATACGAGTATTTTTACCAGCTGTATAGTTTTTTTGTTTCAAAACAGACCATGACAAATTCGAAATACTGACAGGATGGAAAAAATAAAGGGTTTGGCTATTTTAAAAAACTAAAAAAGTACGTGGGCGAATTTTCCATTAAATCATTTATCTATCAAAGGAAAAAAAAGACCAGAGGTGAAATCAATAACAAAATCTTTTGATGGGCAAACTTTGAAACTTTTCATAGTTGAAAAGAGATTACCGAACTTTACCAAATTTACCAATTTATTTTTCTACCTGATACATTGTCACTATAAATATTAATTTATTTATTGAGAAAGCATTCAGAAATTTTAAGGACAAATTATTTTTGAAAATTTAAAGCAGAACATTTTAAAATGATCTACATGCAAAATTTGAGCACTTTTGAAGTTGAAAATGCAAAAGATTCAAGAGGCCAAGAACTTGAATTCTCAAAGCGATAATTCTCAAACATTTGAAGCTGAAAACAAAAACACTGTGCAAAGGACATATTTTTGAGATTATTAATTGAAAAAATTTAGAAGTTTAAAATTCAAAACATTTTCAAGGGGAAAATTTACAATTTCTGAGGACTTGATAATTATTTGGATATATTTTTAGGTACCTAGAAGTAAAAATTAGAAAGATTGATCTGAACAACAATTACATTGAGGAAAAACATAGAACATTTCTGAGACAATAAATCAAAAAATTTGAGAAGTAATGCCTTGTAATGACAACTTTTTTAATCTTCTACGCCGAAAATAGAAAAATTGTACAAAAAATAAACATTCATTAGACAAACAAAAAATTAGAAATTTTGATATAGAATAACAGAAGAAATAGAGAGAGAAAATTCAACGATTTTTTGGGTGACAATTTTTTTTAAAATTAAAATTAATCCAAAAACACCGAGTCAAAAAATTGAAAATTTTAAGGCCAAAAAGTAAAAAAAAAGTAAAAAGGTTGAGTCAAAAACTTGGAGATTAATCCATCTAGAAATTGAAAAATGGAGAAAAAAAATTCCAACAAATTTTTTCAAACGTTTGAAATATATGTACGTATAAAAAAAATATTACGCCAAATCATTGAAAACTGAATCAAAAAAATTGAAAAATTCGACAACCAGAAAATTGAAATGTTTTCAACATCAGAGAAGAAAAGAAAAAAAAATCGAGTGCAAATTCAACTTTAGCGAAGTAAGTAAACAAAAACATAGAACAACCGTAAGTTTCTGAAGCAAAAAAAAAAAGGTGGGAAAATATACAATTTTTTGAGTGTTGTTTTTCGAACATTTAAGTCAAAACTAAAAATGTCGAACCAGAAAATTGAATATTTTTGAGACCAACAAAAACTGATTGTTAAACATGGAGACAAAAATGCAATATTTCTGAAGCGATGTCTTGTCATATTTTTTCATAAAAAAAATTGGAAACAGGAAAAATTTAGATGATGCGGTTTTATTCAATTTTAAAGCAAAAAAGAAAAACTGAGTAAAAAATAAAAATTGTTGGGACCAAAAAATCAGAAAAAATTAAGGAAGAACTATTCAGTTTGGATTGCTGCTAAATAGCGAAAACTTTTTTACCTCTATGTAACTTTGAAGCTGAAAATAAAAATTCGAACAATTTGAACAGTTTTGAGGCAAAAAACTGAGAAAATTCATGAAGAAAAACTCCAAAGAATTTCAGGTACGTTAATAGTATTTCAAGATAATGATTTTAAAGCCTAAAATGAAATATTTGAGTAAAATTCAAAAATTTTTAGAGAAAAAAAATTGAGAAACTTCTTTAGGAAAACGATACAAACATTCAAAAGAAAAGTCGAAGAAAAAATTCCATTGCTGGAAGAAAAAATTAAAAAATTGAAAAAATGACAATTTTTAACCTTAAAATGAAAAAATTCAGGCAAAAAATGGAAAAAAAGTAATTTCATAGAAAAAATGATGAAAAATTAAAATTGCATGATAAAGAATGAGAAAATTATTCAGCAAATTCATCTTTCCTAAAATTCGGAAATTTTTACAGATTTCTCATTTAGAAAATGAAAAAATTAGTTAGAAAATTTTGTTTAGGTTGATATTTCTTCTCCAACCACAAAATTTTTGAATTTTCTGGTTGAAAAAATAATGATGCGATGAATGGATGAAAGATTGCCTACTCTAATGACTGTTCGAGTCGAATTTAGAACAAAAAACGAACTTTTTTCGAGCCCTACTTTCAAAATTTCCCTTTCTAAGAATAAATAACATCGACACGTTTATTTTTATTGATTCCAGATCAAAATTTACTTCAAGTCTTTGTCCCATTTCCCCAACAAAGAAATTTTCAAATTTTTTCCTCGCAGTTACCTTCGCGTATAAAAGAGTTTTAAAAAAATCGATACCCAAACGACAATCCCGACGTACTTTTTACAAGTCATCGTAAAGTATTAAAGCCGCATTAAATTTTCTCCGCGATCCGTACAACGCTCAAAACAGACAACACTTTTATACTCCAATAAAGAGGTCGATTTTACACCTGACAACCTCTCATCAATTTCTCTGCCCATTATCTATAAACGTAAAAATTTCTCGAGAAAAAAACCCTCCGGAGCGAAATGAAATATACCCATCGAAGAAATCCATCTCGAGAGCTCGCACCTTCGCAATCCAGAACCAATTTCATTTATTGCATCCGCCATCCTCCACATCCCTCCTACCTCCGTAATCTGGGAAAATTGATGAAGTACGATTAAAAGTACTGGTAATCATTTTAAAAATATAAGAAACCCTCGGTATAATTTCTTTAAAGACTGCAAAACTGTAAAGATGCCGACGACGCTAGGATGAAAAAACAAGTTAACTAATGAGCAATCACGCTTAATCATTGCGCCGTCAAACGTTTCGTTGGATTTTTTTTTCCTTTTTCGTTCGCGCGAGCCCATATTCTACATGGGAAAAAAGCCGAATATTTACTCGAATTTAAGTTAAAACTTCATTTTTCAAACTGCGCGCTATCTTCTACTCATTATTCTTTCTCCGATGTCAATCTCGAACGTTAGTTTTATTAATGACTGCTCGTCTAGTCCGACGACGCGACGAAAACACATCGAGAGGAGGAAAAAAAAACCTCGTACAAAACACTTGACCCTTTTTACAGACGTATACATTCACTTCAAGGCGGCTAATTTTTCCTCCACTAAATTAAATAAATACGAAGCGGGTGGGGGGCAAAGAATAGAAAAAATAACTCGGCGTACGCGTAAATTTGGCGCGTAATCTCGCACATCGCACATTCCGAGTTTATATACGTTTTAGTAAATAAAGACAGCCGGTATAAATCTCAACGATAGGCCGAGTTGCGCTTTTAATCCGGCATCTGTAGCTCGACGCTCCGACAGAGGTACCAGGTGCTCTTAAACTGCGAGAGAAGATTTTCACCCAGCGCAGGGCGCCGTATCAAAACAGTGTTAATTTACTTTTTCCAACTTGGAAAGCACGCACGCGATGCGTGTACCTGCACAAAACGTGGTTTAGTCGGACCCCTTTTTTGACTATATCTACACATTTCCAACGACCATGTTTGAAAGCATTTTATAAAACGACGAATATCGATTAAACCCATCATACGAACCGATGCGTGAAAAAATTTTCCAATGTTTAGCTCGGTATCGGCATTTTGGCGCTGATTCGTTTCAATTTCCTTAATCGTTGTCTGGAAGTTGAAAAATATTTTTTAGATGGGACCATAATGTGTCTGGTAGGAGGGATCAGAAAAAAATTGAACGTTGAGTTCAAATGTAGGCTCCATCTTTTGGTACGAATTCGCCAAAAAAAATTTTTTTGCTTCATACATTTTTTTGTTTCAGTTGCAGTTGTTGAGGAGAGAGGATTCTTGATGAGATGGGGACAAAAAAAAATGGGTCTAGGTACATGGTATTTGAACTTAGTTTCCTGAAAAACATAAAAAGCTATATGTCAAGTATTTTCACGGAAAAAATCAAGATGAGAGGAGGAGGGAGGAGGGGTAGAAAGTCGTAATTTAAAATTCAATTTTTGAATTCGAAACTATAAAATAGCAAACTACAAACCATAGGTAACTCAGTTTTTCGATTTTTTATGACTGAATTCGAATTTTTGTAAAAGGAATAGGAGGAGGGGCATTGAATGACGGATCCAGTTGACCTGAAAAACTGTGCCATTTTCGAAGTCCAATTTTGAAGTTTTTTTTTTGCAAAGTAAGAAGTTATTACGAATTGTGTACTCTCTTAATTTAAATCAGTCAAAAACTGAAGATTGACTGATTGAAATTGACAAAATTGAGCCACTGGTTTGGCAGTGAAATTCTACTGATTCTACTGATTCTACTGATTCTACTGTTTTTCTGAGAAATTTAACTGCCAATCAGTAGTTTAGAAAAAAATTACTGATTCAAAAATAAAAATTCACTAATTGAATCGGTAAATTTTTCACTGATATCTTCAGTGACTCAATTCTGCCTTTTTTAATCAGGCAATTTGGCTGATTCAAATTAAGAAAGTACTGTAGGATTGTAAATTTCTTAAGTGAATTTTTTTGGCAAACTTGTTTAATTCATTGTTAGAACTTTTTGCACAGAGCTCTTCGAACCGTGCAGTTTTCTTTCGCGTAATATCACATTCAAGAGCAGCGTATTTAAACGATTTTCTAACACAGACGAATTTTTGAAAGAACTCTCTCATTTATAAATCAGTGAAAATGAACGAAAATCACTGAGAAACAATTAGAATTGCAGCACAGGAAAAAATCAGTGAAAAATTTTTCAATGAAAACAAATCAGTGAAAAAATCATTGATAAATCAGTGAAAATTCACTGAAAAGACAGTAAAATTTATGAAATTAGCAGAAAAATCAGTGAAAATCTTTGAAAAATCAGCGAAAATTCGCTGAAAATCAGTGAATTTTTCTGATTTTTCCCTGTGCTGCAATTCTGACTGTTTATCAGTGACTTTTCACTGATTCAGAATGAGGGAGAAGGACGAGTTTCCAGAAATTGGACGATATTTCGCAAAAACTTGGACAATTTTCTACCAAATTGGAGAATTTTCCAAAAACTGGGAAATTTTCTAAAAATTGAATGATTTTTTATTCACAACTTTCTAAAAATTGAACAATCTTTCAAGAATTAAAAAATATTGTAAAATTTGAACAATTTTTAAAATATCAAACGATTTTTCCCAGCTGTGACGCTCATTTTCCATAATTAAACAATTTGCACGATTTTCAAAATTAAATTTACTTATAGATATTTTTTCAAAAATTAAATATTTTTAAAAATTTAAAAATTTTGTGAAAATTGAATGATTTTTTTCATAACCTTGACGACTTTCTAAAAATTAAAGTACATAATAATATGTATTTTCTTTGCTGAACGAATTTCTAAAAATCGCACGATTTTCCAAAACTTGGACACTTTCCAAAAACCGGGGAATTTAATAAAAATTTAACGATTTTCAAACTTGGAAATTTTTTTTCAAAAACTGAACAATTTTTAAAAATTTGGTCAATTCTCCTTCAAAACTAAGACGATATTTCGAATTTAATCGAATCAGAATTACTTAGAAGTGGTAATACTGATTTCACGAATTTTTTTGTTAAAATCGCCAAAGTTTCTAATAAGAAAACCAACCGAAGGCGTCGTCAAAGGGAGGCCCGGCTCGGCTGGATGGGCAACCTCCCAAAAATTTCTGCCCCCCCCCCCCCAAAAAAAATTATGTTGTATTCATAAATTTACATTACACTTACATCAAACAGGGATTTTCAAAGCATTAAAACATAAAAAAATGTATTTTCTGGGCATTAAAAATCCAATTTTTTCAAAGCTTCGCCCGCACTTCGCTCGGGCATGAACAAAATTACAATTCTATGATCTATCTGAGATGAAAGTGAGGAAGAAGGCTCCCTTTTGACCCCCTCCCCATTTTTAGCAGGTGAAAAAAGTCAGTTCCCCTTTTCCACTTCGTAAAAGCAAAAAAAGTTGTCCAACGCACGGCCCCTTTTGTGCCCCCCCATTTCCGATTCTGACGACGCCATTGAAACCAAAACAATATAAAGTTGAATCAAACTTACATTATTAATTGAACTGTACCTATGAAATCGTTGAATTTTTGGTTACCATCCAAAAAAAATTGACTAAATTTAGTGATGTGATTAATCCAAACTCACAAACGTTTTTACCGAATTTAACAATTAATTTTTCCGAAAAAAAATTACGAAGAAACGCGCGTATATGTATATGTGAACTATGTATTACGTACAGGTATTAATTTCAATTCGATACATAATAAATCAAATGCATCGCACGTGGTACCATATCAAGAAGGAATTTATTATGAATCACACACCAGCTTGCAATTGAGGCGATTAGCACTAGCGTTAGGGTGAATCATTCGGTTGATAAACTGCATAATCAAAATGTTTCTCATCCAGGTTGGGCAGATACATTACATATGTAGGTAACGTATGTGCAGGTGGTTAGGTGAGGGGTAAAGCGTTGACATGACGGGTGATAAACATTGCTGTGATAAGTAAAAACTTGAAAACAAATTCGTGACGCTTTCAACGGAATACTTTGGTATGATAGCATGAACTTCCCTATTCCTAACATATAATTTTTCAATCTTCATAACCAGCTCAACTTTATTAGCGAAGTTTGAATTTTTGTTTTCCAATTTCAGAATCCCCATATGAAAAAAAAAATCGTAAAACTGAAATTTTGGGAGACATGCAACCGTGTATCTCTGAATATAAATTAGTGAAATCCATTGAAATTCTGTCTTTTTGAATTCATGAAAAGAATTTTTATTGCTATGTAGCTGGAAATCAGTGATTTTTCATTCGTTTTTTCAGTAAAAAATAATCAAATTTTTTGATAAATGGGTGAACTGACAAAGCAATCGGTAAAAAACCGCTGTTTTTCAAAGGAAATTCATTTTATTTATTTAAAAAGGTAGAATTTAACCAGATTTCAATGATTCAGATTCAAAGAAACAATAATTCGAAATATTAAATTTTTTCATCATAATTATAATATTCATTGGGATGGATCGAAAAAACAACAGATTCCGACGAAATCCACAAAGGCGATACTTTTGAGTCAAAAACCTTCCACAAAAAAATACAACCCCCTATCTCAAAGAAGATTGAAACGAGGACCTTCAAAGTGGATCATTTTTCGACTTTTTTTTAGTTTTTCGCCTAAAATGAGCCTCAAAAAATTTCTAAAATTTTCTAATAACAGGTTATCGATACGTCTTGCATTTTCTGCATCTTTCTGGCTCATTAATGGCCTAATTCGATACTATACCATTTCTGGACCTCTACCTCGCATTTTATTGTTGAACATCGAAACAATTTGAATAAAAAAATAGCTTTGAGCAAATTTCTCCTGAACCCCTTTCAGATTGAATTTTTGTAGTTTCAAATTTTTACTGTATCCTTCCTTAGGATAAATTTTGTAATTTAAAATTTCCCTTGTACCTCCTCCTTAAGGACAAATTTCGGTAGATGATTTCGAATTCCTCCTGTACCTCTCTTTTGGTGGAATTTTGGTGAATTCATTTTGGTAATTTCTTGTGGGAAACCTAAAAATTGTATTCAGATAATAAAATAGGTAACGAAATGAAATTTTTACCCATTCATTTTTATTCCTCCTCCATCACACTTATATTTTCAACGGTTTCAAAAAATTGAATACCAATCAATAAAAATTCAACAATTGGACAAGTTTTCAAAATATTCAATGAAATCCATATTGGCCATCTACAGGTGAAGAACTGAATCCCTTTTGAAGCAGGAAGCTGAATTTTTTTTATAGAAGATTTTCGACTTAAAAGTGTATTACGTTGGAGAATTTGATCGAAATCCAAAAAATGTTTTTTTTTCGATCCATCCTAACCCTCACTTTTCTTCTATATCTACGAGTAAACATAATTTTTCCAAATTTTATTATCATAAAAAATTATTAAACTTGCTTCACTTATTGAAAAACCCAACTTGACTCAAAATATCTAAAAAAAAATCTCAAAATAAAAAAATCCAAAAACGATACACAATTGTTTAAAAATCAGTCAAATTTTAATCAAAATACTACAAAAATGATAAAAGAATGAGAATATAATTCAAACTCTCGCGAAAGTTGATAAAATATGTATCAAAACTCGAACGAGATATTCCTATAAGTGCACAGGTAGCTTCACACTGCGAGTAGGTACAATTCGCTCAAACCCCGCAATCGATTCCAAAATTGAAAAAAATTCAACGTTTCGAGAAAACTAAACATTTTAATTCTTGCAGGCTTGCTTTTCTCGCTGGCAACTTGTAAAACTCGAATTAGGTACTTCACTTCGCCTCGGAACGCTGGCAGGATTAATGGATATAATCCATTATTCTGTCAATCATCGTCTTCGCTCGTGCCTCTGCGCTGCGAATCAACTGCATCGCAACAATGAAACCAAGTTAAGTGGTTAATACGGAATTCGCTATTTCATCTCACGAGTAGAGAGAGGTACTCTCGTAATACGTATTTCTCTACGAAAGGATGTTGTACCCACCTCTGTATATTTTCATATGTACCTACATACAAATAAAATATATGGAAAATAATGGATGACATTGTCACCAAAATATACAGCTCGAGGGTACTTCAAAAGAGCTCGTAAAATTACATCATATTTTTTGATTTTTGCTATTTTATATATAGGTAGGTATCTATATCTAATACCTATAGACCTACAGCCAAACGTCACGGCAGAAGGTAGGCAATTTCGTATTACTAAGCTTGGACGAACCAGGTTGCCACAGAAACACGCATACATACTCTTTGTCGAAATACATTCGAGTACTTGATCAAAGCTTATGACTCGCTTATTGGATCTAATTTATGGAAACTATACGTGGGTAAAAAGTTCACTGAAACATAATCATGTTTGTTCAAAGATTCCGAGCCAATGGGTTCTAAATTTTATCAAACGTATCAACCGCTAATAAGGATGACAGTGATGATTGGATTTCCACTTATAATCCCACAATTCTCATTTAAATTCGAAATTTTCTCAGCCAGTTTTTCTCTTCTTTTAAAAAGCCCCCCTCCCAAATGAACTACGTACAAAGTGACTCACAAAATTTCATTACAAAAAAAAACAGGACTTGAATAGGATATTCTTCAAACATTCCAATTTTTCGATCTGATCCTTCACCGTGCTCGAATCGACCCCCTCACATAATTACAAAAAAAAATCAGTGGATGAGGTCGAGTTAAAGCGTGGATAAAAGGCTCTGATCGTAAAGTAAGTCAATATTGGAAATTGGTAACCTTAAATTAATGAGAATCAATGTGCCACGCGTTTTTTTCAAAATTGGGGATCTAGGAGGGCACTGAAGGGCCAAATACGCAAAATAAGCAAATATTCGAACTAAGTGCTCACAAAAACCTAACAAATGACACGTCATTATTCATTTTTTCGGATTTTGACCTCATCAAGGCAAGGTTCAGAGGAGTCGGATGAAAAATCTGAGTACATATTTGAACTCACCGTCTTCGAATTACCGGAAATTGATGTGTTACTCAACTTTTTATATATTTTTTAAATTTTGGCCAAAATTGAGGACCCTTGTGCCTCCCAGAGAAGTCGAGATCCCATTTGAAAATTTGTTGGTAGGAAAAACAGTCAGAAGAACTCTTCATTGTAATTTTTTTCATATTTTTAAATGGTAGTCTTCTTGTTTTGTCCTTATTAAGAAAGTCGAGCTTTCATCACAAAACTTCAACTTTGAGCTTTTCAAAATGTGATTATCGTTTTAAAATCTCCAATCAATTCTCTTTCAAATATCATAAACAGTTTTCCCCCAAGTACAACCAATCTCGAGAGATAAGCCTCCAAAGTTGGGGTTTTCGGTAAAGAATTGCAATTCCTGAATTACTATACGGTCCACCCTCTCCCTAGCCCCTTTGAAGGTTGGGTGGAAATTATGACTGTTATTTCATGAGACCAACAAGGAGAACTCGTAAGAAAAATCTGAGTGAAACTGGAAGGTCGAAATTCATTTGTGGCTCGAGTTGATGCACAAGAATGAACCAAGTATTGAAAAAAATTTGAATGAATTATTTCCAAAAATCTAAAAAAAAGTAGAAGAATAAATCAAGAATTTCCAAGTTTGTGTGAAAAAAATGAGAAAAAGGCAAGACTTTTTGACATTCTCGAGAAAAAAGTAGGACAAAATCAGGAGTTGTTGGACATCTTTTGAGTCAGATTTGTATTTTACACCCTTGAAAAATAGTTTTGATGCATCACGCTTGAAAAACACTTGATTTCTCATTTTTTCCCTTCTTGAAACCTCATTCAACCCTCACCAAAATTAAAAATAAATCATCATATTGATGAATTTTTTTGGGATGAAAATTCATCTCCAACTTATCGCAGCCACACATGCCCGAAAATATCATTTCAAGATGAATTTTTTTAGATGAAAATTTATATCAATGGTCATCCCAGCCTTAAAAACTAGAAAAAAACGTGCGATGAAAATTCATACCCAATTCATCGCAGCCACAAATTCTCAAAAATTTCATATGATGAAAATTCATACCAATGATCATTTTACCCTCAAAAAACTAGAAAAAAACGTGAGATGAAAATTAATCCCAAATTCATCGCAGCCACAAATTCCCGAAAATATCATTATGATGAATTTTTTTGGGATGGAAATTCATTCCAATGATCATCTCAGCCTCAAAAACAAGAAAAATACATGCGATGAATTCTGCGATGAAAATTCATCTCAAATTCAATAATTCATCGCAGCCACAAATGCTCGGAAAGTCATGGGATGATTTTTTTTGGGATGAAGCCCCCTTCCAATGATCATTTTGGCCACAAAAACTAGAAAAAAACGTGCGATGAATTCTGCGATAAAAATTTATCTCAAATTCATCGCAGTCATAAATGCCCGAAAATATCATCTGATGAATTTTTTTGGGATGAAAATTCATTCTGATGATCATCCCAGCCTCAAAAACTAGAAAAAAACGTGCGATGAATTCTGCGATAAAAATTCATCCCAAATTCATCGTAGCCGCAAATGCCAGAAAATATCATAATTGTTCGACCTCCAACAACCACGGACACCTGAAACAGTCTAAAAAAAATTAAAACGTCGTTTTTGAGCTTTTTCAGAACCACTGTGTCATAACTTTCAATCAGTCTTGCCTCGGTCGAGCTCGAAAACCCATTCTCGATGGCGATATTACCTCGACGACGATAAATGTCACCCAAACCGTATATACGACGCGGATCAAATTCAACGCACATGCGAACACATTACATTGTGGCTATTCGAAAACGAAACTAGTAAAAAAAAAGCACCAGCTCGAACAAATGACCCGAGATAAATTTTTCAAAACGATAAAAAACCACGACCGCAGGACGAGGTACAAAAAAAATACCAAACCGATGTAAACGTTAAAGCTTATGCCAAAAACAACTTTATCGTTAATTGATTTCCTATTCGGTTTTTTTTTCACGCACGAATTTCGATTTGCGGGGCAAACGCTGAAACGCAGAGCTTGATCCGCGACCACTGAAAATCTCCACGAACGGTTGAAATCAATCGGCTTATTTTTAAAAACCTTTTAACAATCGGTCGAAAAAATTAATCCTTTCGCGATACGATTTATTGTAATCGGGGGAAACTGGCTTATTTAAAAAAATATTTCACCTATCCACACGCCAAATGTGATTCTGTCCAGCGAATGCCATCACGCGACGCGTGGATGAGTATTTTCAATTAAAAGAACGCGAATGGCGCGATAAAAATAGAACCATAAACATCACCCAGGGATTCCTATCGTATTTGCGGCAGCGAACGCAAATTTAAATAAATTTTTACTCATTTTACTTTTTTTTTGGAAATCATTAGGGTGAAAATTAATGACACCGGGGAAGGCGGTACCCGGTTCTCGGGCGTTTTTCGTCGAAAGCTGAAGCTTGTTACAGCGTAAAACTTATTAATTAGATTTTTCCTTTATTTCGTTCGTACCAGTAGAGAGAGAAAAAAATTATGGAAAATGCTCTCACTTAATATAACCGAACCAAAGGGGGAAAAAAATTCTCACTTCCTTTCGGCGAATAATTCTCGCGCGCATCTGAGACTCGACCGAGTGAGCTTGCCGATACAAAAGGTAGGAATTAGTGAGGTGAATTTTTACTCTAATAAGGTATTATTCTTAAACTTTTTTCTTTTTCTTCCTTGTCTCGTTCTCTCATCGCTGTCTCTATTATTTTCCAAAGTATTAATTTATACAGGCGTCGACGGATCCCGACGCAGGATGTAATTTTTTAATCAGAGTAAGCCTGTGCAGTTATAAGAAAACAAAATGAATTAGCTTTCCCCCATCCATCGTCGTTTTAATATGGAAAAATAGGTATTTCGAGAACGAAATTAACGTTTTTGGTTTTTTCTTTCTTCGTTCTGTTTTCGATTTTAAGTTGGTAGATATTATTTGTTCGTTGTTATCTGGATCAAGTATCAGAAAAGTGTCTTCAGAGTGCTTTTTATTCTGCAAAATTTTTCTCAAAAGTCAAAATTGATCGAAGATGATGCTAGAACAACATCAAAGATTATTTTTTTTTTTAAATATGTTGTTGGTAAAGGAATACAGATACGGGCATCTCACTGAGAAATTTCAAAAAAAATAACTTGAGTAAATTCTCACACCAAAAAAATTACCATTTTTGGAGGGAAGAGAAAAAATTTCAGTGTTTAGGAAACAAAACAGTGAAATCACAAATCTCGTTTTTTTTGGTAGGACCCATTTTATCGGTTTGTGTATTTTTTCATATTACCTATTTAACAAATTGAAAAAAAAAGTTCATCAAAAACTAACATTTCATCATTAGGTGCGGTTAACATTTCAATCATCAGAAAGAGTAATTTGTGGCTTTTGATGAATTATTGAACCAATTCGGAATTGATTGCCTGAAATTTAAAATCACGATTTTTCGCGACCTAGTTGGCACTTTAAAAACGAGATAAACAGGAAATTACTCCCCCCCCCCCCCCCCCGGTATATTTCATCATCATCATCATCATCATCATCATCAGAGGAATCATGGCATGGCATCCACCCTCGCCAGTTTTATTTAAAAGTACCTTTCCAAAAAAAAAGTTTCAAAAGAAAATTTGTAAATAAGGTCTGAGCAGAATCAGGGTAAAATTTAAATTTTTCTGACAAATTTATAATTTAGGTGGGGCAAAACGAGGACAATTTTTTTGAAAATTTAATAATAGAAGGAGCACAGAAACATTATACATAAATGAAAAAACATTACCTTTCGAGACAGGAAAGTACTTTCTCATTTTAAACCAGTGAAAAATCAATGATGAGTAGTCAGAATTGCAGCATTTGCAGCACAGAAAAAATCAGCGAAATTCACTAATTTTTTTCTAACGAATTTTCGCTGATTTTTTCCAGCAAATTTTCACTTATTTTTCAAAGAATTTCGCTGGGTTTTCAATGAATTTCATAATTTTTCGGCGCTTTTCCAACAATTATTTCGCTGATGGTTTATTACTGTGCAGCAAATCTGACTACTTTTCAATGATTTTCTATAATTTCCATTGATAAATAAATGAGAGAGTAATTTTTCTGAAGAAAATGTAGCCAAAAATAAATTTCTCCATAAAAAAGTAAAACAAAAATACTTCAAAAATTAACCGAGTAAGATGATTTCGGACATTCAAAAGATGATGAAAATTGACTAAAATGTGATTAAAATTGTCTAAGATATCATTAAATTCGTTCTGAAAATTTAAAAATGAATTCAACACAGCTTAAAAGATTGTTGAAAATTACAAAAACATACAGAAATCATGAAAATTGTTCAAGAAGTTGTAAAAAATGACCAAATTTGACAGTGTTCACCCCGAAATTTTGCAGAAGAATGATTTGAAATGGACGATATCTCAACAAATTTTTATTCAGAAATCATGACTTTTTACGAAATTTTTAGATGCTCTTTTTTCTGGCCTCAAAACGACTCAAATTTAATCCTAAACATTTTTTAACCAACCCTCCTGCCTCGTACAAAAACTTGAGAACTCGAATTCATTACAGAAAAAAATTCAAATAAAAAGGAAAAACTCAATTTTAAAGCGGAATTATAGTTTTGAAAAATGAAACAAATTATGTCAGGATGTCTACCAAATTATGAGAATAAAAATTCGAATTTTTCCTTTTTCCGGACTGAAAATTTAAAATTTTTTCACAATTCACTGCCCCCCTCCAACCAAAAAAACCACATGCCTCAAATTTATAAATTCTACGCAATTAAAAACTGTATATATTCAAGAGAGAATTCCAAAATTTTCTGACATTTCCCTGACTTTTTCAGATTTTCAAAATTTCCAGACTTTCCAGTTTCTCATTTTCCAGAAAGAGGACACCTTATTTGATTAAAACGTAACCGAAAATTTCATGAAATTTGTTCGAAAATTCCTCAACTATTTTCATTGAATTGTTTTGATAATCAACAACTTGCCAACGCTTTTATCTGAAATATCTAAAAAATTCTCAAAAAAATTAAACGTAAAATTAAAATTTTCAGAGAATACTACCACCAACTGTTTTCTTTCTAATCGAAATGGGACAGACGTAAAAGTAATTACTTACATGACAAATTGATTAGAAAACATCGATTTTTGACCTCATATCTTTCGAATCTTATTCAGAAGATTTTTTCACCAAATCTGACCGTTGACCAAAAATAATTATGTACTCTGAAAATTATTTTCAATTTAATAAAAGGAAAATTTACCAAACGATGATTTTGACGATTATAAACACAACATAACTTTATTTTCATGAACCCATCTCTTCTTGAGCCCCCCCCCCCCCCGTTTGGTAGAAATCTATTAAAATGATGAAAAGTTGTGTGATACATGCGGTGGTAAGTTTTTGAGGGTGCTGAGCACGATTTTGGACTTATTGTATCATTTCAGATTAGTCAAAAATTGTCTCATGTCTTTTTAAAGTGAAATTTACATCGAATGCACCTTATCAAAGTAGGGAACTACGAACTAGGTATGTGGTTGAACCAATACCCGGGTTTCAATTTTGAACATTTATAGCATTTTCGACCTCTTTTGAGCCCACTGCACTACGTCGAAGAAACCCTAGGGCAGATCTGAAATAATTTTTTCAGCCTTATGCCGACGTAATAATCTCGGACATGGAAAATTTTACTTTCAAGAGTTATAGTACACAGAGCTTTTGTCTGCGACGCATAAAACCCTCGCACAGCACGATAACTTTTCACCGTAATGCTCCCCTTCTCACTTCTCGCAGCTCTTGGAAAAAGGCAGCAAGGCACCAAAAACCTTAGAAATGTTTAGTTTGGAAAAAGGGAATTCATTACTTTAATATATGTCAATAACGTCTGGGTTCGAGTTCGACCTCGTATAATACCAATCAGAGTACCAAGTTATTTATTAGGATGGATTGGTATTTATCGGCAGGATTTTCGCACTGATTGCATTCTCCTCTTCCTGCCACCGGCACCGACGAGGACGAAAAAAAAAGCATAGAAAAGTTTTGATATATCAACTCGTCGTATCGGCGAGAAAAAAGATATTAATGAAATGTAGGTTACACGATGCGATGCCTCTCGTCTAAGCGAGTCTTCGTTTCGCAGCAAATTAATGAAAATTGCGCCAGTGAAAAGGCACGCCGCATCGGTGTGATCGTTTGACGTGCCATAAGATATTTTATTCTTATGACGCCATATTTATATAATAATGAAAAAGCATCGTAATACAATAAATAGCTACGTACTGCTCTTATTTCTATATCTATGACGTAAATAAAGAGATAAAAACGTCTCTCAGGAGATGTGTCATACTGCCTCAACTGACGTCATTATTTTCCGTATTGTGTTTAATAAATGGCGGGCGCTCCAATTAATTTTTTTTTACCACCTTCGCGGTGCCTCGTATACCTACGAATACGATATAATTTTGACGCGCCGAGTAAAACCAACAACTCCCTCGGTGATAAGAACCGCAACGGAAGTGTCTCGTCTGGCTGGAAAAATGCTCGTAACGTTTTTTTCCACTCTATTCGTCGTTCGAGCACGTTAATTTTTTTTATACGAGGTCTTGCGAGACCGACGCGAAACGGTACGAGAGTTTTGCGACGACGCGACTCGACCCACGAGTGGTGCTGTTTGAACCTATTATATTCGTAGAATCTCGAGAAGAGTTTTGAAGGCTCAAGGATTCTTCGAATTGAACATTTTTCTATAAGAACATCTAATTTGTTGGGTAAAACATCAAAAAGAGAAGAGAAAAATACAGGAGAGGGGAAAGGAGGGGACAGAAAAGTGAAAATTTGAACCCACCTACCTGAAACTATATCGTTCGCAGTTTACATGTGTCATAAAATAAACTAGCTCTTAATAATTCTTTTTGCCGCAAATGGAATTTCGACGATCCAAGTTCAAATTCATTCCAAGTTCAGATTTTTTCAACGCAAAATTTTTTTCAGAACTGTATCCAATTTTAAACATTTTCAGCTTCAATTTTTTTATTTTTTTTTTGATTTTTCATACATGAGCTTGGATGTAGAAACCACCTTTAGGGGTTAAAAATTGGTGTTTGAGTTGACACTGATTTTGGGTCTTTGTAGAATCAAGAGGGAACCTCAACTTAAAAGCCAATTTTTACCCTTAATGGTGGTTTCTATTATCTAGGCTTACAAATTTTTATTACTTTTTAAAATTTCTTTTACTTATTAAGTTGGAAAAACTTTTGAAAAACATGAAATCGATTTTTTTTAAAATTTAAAAATGGAAAAAATTGAGAAATTTTCAATTAATAAATATGAAGTTGAAAAAAATTTGAAGAAATCAATGTAGGGAAAATTTTTAACACTAAAATTATTTCCAACCGTAAATTTTTTTAAATTGAAATTTTCTCAAAATTTTTCCAACTTTGATCTTATCTACTATTTTTTTAAATTTCAGATTTTTAAAAATTTCTTCCAATTTAAACATTTTTCCTCGTGTTTTTTCAACTTTAAATTCAAAAAAAAATCATTTCAATTTTTTTCAAAATTTCTTCCAACTCGGTAATTGGAAGAAAATTTATAAAAATGTGGCATTTTTTAGGAAAAGGGACCGCTTGGTCACAAAGTTGATTTCGAGAAAAACGCAAAAAAGTAATTTAGGTCGAAAAAATTGATTTTTTTCACGGATTCGTGTGCTATGATCCTTCGACTATCACATGTGATGATCTAGACCTCGCGAACAAAGTTTTAAACCGTCTAAATAAGCGATAGCTCAAAATCGACATGTGTCGATTTTGAGGAAAAGGTGGACCCTTTTCCTAAAAAATGCCACAAATATGAAATTGAAAAAATCACAATTGGAAAAATTTAAAAATCTGATACAATTTCTACATATAAAAATTTAGCATTAAAGAAGTTTGAAAAATTTACAGTTGAAAAAATTTGAACTTGGAAATTAGAACAAATTTGATACTTTTCCCTCCCCAATCATTATCTAAGAAATTTACTTTAAACCTTATTAATTTGCAACAATTGAGGCCAAATGTAAAATGAATTGCCTATATTTCACCCTTCAGGGCTCAGATTTTCACTGAATCATCTTGTATTCCTCAAGTCTATTAATAAGCAAACTGGATACTCGAGAAGTCGAGATATACCCAATCTAGGCTATAAGGGCCACGTATTATTCAAATGATCATTATTTCATGAAAAAATAAACCTAACAATAGTTTGTAAATCCTACATTTCCTTACCCCTAAAAAACTTACCAAAGTCTCGGATTTAAATAAAACTTTTCACATCATAATAAACTTTAAAAAGTCACTCAATTGAAGAGCTATGCTTTTTCATTTCCACCTCCTCTTTTCGCAGCTTCGCTTCAACAAAAGAAGCAAAAGATCATATAAAAGAAAAGCTTAAGATAAAAAGGCAGGTATTAGGCAAGGTACCTAACCAAGTAAACTTTATTTCGTAGTTTGCTTCCGATGTCCGAAGTAAGTTCACGGAAAATATTCTTAATAATTTGGAATTTTAGGTATCTTCGCCATTTTCTTTATCGTATTGGCCTTTGTATTTTATATTTCCTTAAATTCGAGCATTTTTATTATCAGATAAACTACAGCACATCTCCCTAGTACATAATAAAAGAAAAGAAGAAGTTATATTTTTAAGAAGTAGAGTTTTTAAAATTGGCATAACTTCTCACTCTGCGGGTTTCACACTTTGATCAGACATATGTCTACGTGATCAGAAAAATGAAAATTCTCGTTACCTATTTTCTAGATTTTTCTTGCCATTTTATGCATTTTTTTTTCGAATTTGCCCAAAAAAGAATCCCCTTTTAATCCTTTTATTAAAAAATTCAAGAAAATAGGAAAATGTTAAAAATTCTTGCTTTTTGCAGAAAAATCATTAAAATGCTGTGTTTCGGTTTTCTTGCTACTATAAAATAATGTGAAATGTTCGCCATTTTCTGTTTTTTTTTTTTTTTTTTGTTTTTCTTGCCAGTAGACACCTGATCAGAAGCGAACTATAAAAATAATGAAATACATACCTATAAATCTTTTAAAATCTGTCTTAAAATTTAAAAAAAATCAAAACAAGAAAGATTTTAAGAATTTGAATCGTTTTTATAATAAGTTATAAGTAAGTACCACAAAAATATGTAATTCCGAAAAAAAAAATTTCTCAACTTTGCCAAGTAAGTAAATTATAGTAATTTTAGGATTTTCAACAAGTTTTTTCAGTTTTTTTGAAGTATTTCAATTTGTTTCTCTCTTAAAAATGGGAGGGGGGAGGTGGTTAAAGAGAGAAAAAAACATCTTGGATCATTTTTTTATTTTTATTTTATTGACAGTGAATTTTTTTTAAATATTATGTTTTAATTTCTTTTAAATTTTGCTCACAATTTTAGGATTTTAAAAAGTTTTCATATTGTTTTGAAGCAATTCAGCATGCTTTTAAACCTTTTTATGACTTCGAAGCTTTCTCTTGGAGGTTTTTTTCATAAACTGTAAATTTTTTCTATTGATACATTAAATTTGTCTCATGTTACTTTAATAGGAGTAAATCCAAAATCAACCCGAATAAGAAGGGTTGAAGGGGACAGATCCCCCTTCCCAATAATAACAGAATTATACTCTTACTAAGTAGGAAAAATTAGAGGTAACTTATTTTTATAGAAAACTGAGAATTTTTATCCAGAAATATTAAAGAAAATTATGTTCAAGTTGGAAAATTTCCATCATTTGAAAAATTTTCGATTTCTAGTCCCCTCGCCCCTTCCAATGATGCAAACTTCGATTCTTTCCTAGTTGAAGCATTTTCATGAGGGGTTTGAAATCAAAGAATATATCATTACAAACAAAATGGTGATAGGAATTCAAAGTAAAAATTTATGAGATCTTGAATATTAAAATTGATTTACTTAAATTTCAAGACATCACTGAGATCGTATTTTTTCAACATGACTTTTTTTTTATCAACGATTTGAACGAGAGTACCAAAATATTAGTCCCAAGCCCAAGTTAATATTTCAATTTTTGACATGATTTTTAAAAACTGTAATTAAAAAAAATACAAAGTTGATAAAACACGGTGCTTCGCTTAATTTCAACCTTAAGAAATAGAATTTCATCATTTTAGAGCTTCTAATGAAATTTCGATTTTCAGTAAGGTTTTCGAATTTCCACAAAAGGGATAAAAATCACCTCTAACAATTAAAAACCAAATTCCCCGATCTGTTCGATAACTTAGTTCAAAAATAAAATCCACACGGCGACTTATTTTCATCAATTTCATTAGCATACATTTTTTTCCAAAATACCAAATTTTCACTTAAAACTGACGATTTTTACCATAAATTTTCTGAAAATTGAAAAATTAATTTGGAACATGATTTTAAAAAAAAAAATTCTATACTTTCGTTTAAATTGAAGGAGAATATTTCAACAAGCTGTTATTTTTTCAGATCTATAATAGAGTACCTAGAAGATGATTCTTCTTTGTAAAACCAAAAATATCCGTAGTTTTGTTAGAAAAGGTTGCCTTTGCTTTGTTTGAATTGTAATTATTTGATATTTGGATAAAATACGTATCCTGGACCTATCAGGCATCGTATTCAAAATTTTCCAAAAAAACGTGATTTTTGGAAGTGACAAAGGAGAGACTTAATGATGAAAAAAGTGACCAAAAACAGACCATTTTTCTTGAATTTCAAAGTTTTCCAGATATTTTTCAATTCCCTGATTTTTCAGACTATCAAAATTCTTTGACTTTCCGAGGTTGTCCAGAAAGTGATCCAGATTTTTTGCAATTCCCTGATTTTCCAGACTATCAAAATTCCTTGACTTGAAATTGTCCAGAAAGTGGTCACCTTGCTCCACTAATCTTTTCTGTTACGCGAGATTTCTCCATACAACAGGTTACATCTTTAGGGTCGCGTAATACCAACGATGTAGGTGCACTTATTTTTTTTTGTTTTTTTTTTCAAGGGAAAAATATCAATTTTTAAGATTTTTTCCAATTTTAAAAAATAATTCAAAAAAGCGACCAAAAGTGACCAAGTACGATATATGATCCATTTCAATTTTTTTTTCTAAAAATCAAACAATTTTTTAATTTTTTTCGTTCAGCCATCAATTTTTGGATTTCCTGGTGCACACCTCTACAGAAACCCCTCTCTCTTCCACTCAAATCGTAATTAAACTCATCATAACCAGGGGTGCGGCGAACCCCCTGAGTCAACGACGAGGACCCCCCCAAATTTTCCAAGTAGGCCCCCCCCCATTTTCACAAATTTCTTCATTTTTTTACGAACTTTAAGGGGGTGGTGGTGGTGGGGTGGGGGGTACAAAAAAATACAATATCACCAAACGATTAGGGCTTAATGCGACGTTCCGACGTTTATATGTGATATGAGACATTGAGAAAAGTAGGTATAGCATAAATATAAAAACATCTTTAAAATAGAACAAGCGAGAACATTAATAGCGATAAGCCTTAAGAATCAGCAAATATCAATAAACTTGATTAAATATAAACATTTGACATCTGTCCCCTAAAAAATCAGCCATGACTGCATCTCTTTTATCTTCATCCATCTGAAATCTGAATTGGTAAAAGTTATCTGCTTGAATCAGTGGAATGACTTCAACTGAAAATCAGTGTTTTTTCACCGATCTTTCAGTCAAGTCGTCAAGTCAAAATAATTATTGATTTTTCCTGACAAATGGGAATTGATTGAGAAATCAATAAAAATATTATTAATTTCCAAAGATAATCATTTTACTGATTCTCAAAGGCAGAATTTCATCATAGACTGATTCAGATTAGTTTTAGAAAATATGATTAAAATATTGCCCGAGCGAAGCGAGGGCGAAAACTTTTCGAAAAATCATGTTTTAATACCAAAAAATGCACTTTTTTCACATTTTTGTAAAAAATCTCCTTTCCGAGAGGGGGGGAGGAGCTCAAGCCTATTGTGCCTCCCCCTTGGGTGCGCCTTATGGACGAAATGAATTTGAAGTATAATTTTCGTTTCATAGAATGGTGTGGCAAAGTGTGCAGTGACGTACCGAAGTCAGGATATTGAATTGAGGGGGCAAGGTCTCAGAATTTCCATCTTGATTTTTGAAAAAATTTGAAAATCAAATCATTTAAGCGCGAAACAGACCGTCTTTTTTGGAGGGCGGGAATGGATGGCACAAATTTTCAGACTGAATTAAATTTTTTAACCACTTCTCCCTCTCATTCAATTTATTGCTTTTCCCTGCCTAATTTCAATGGAAAAATCAGCGAAATTGTCAATTTGTCCCGAAAAAAGAAAGAGTGGAAAAGTTCGAGAAAAATTATAATTTATTTCAAAAATTTTGTAATTTCAATGGAAATGCGAGCGAAATGAATTTGGCCCGAACGAAACGAGGACGAAAATTTTAGAAAACCTCAAGTTCAAGGCGAAATAAATTTGAATAAAACAATGTTTTAGAATAAAAACTTGAATAAAAAATTGACCACTATTACTATGAAATTACTGAGAGAGAAGTATGACGAGGCCGAGCGCAGCGAGGCCAAAGCTTTTAAAAAAATTTATTCTCAAACATCGAACATGAGTTTTGAGGAAAAAAATATATAGGTATGTAATAAAATTAGGTGAATACTGGAATAATTTTGAGGAAAAATACGAAAAAAATCACTTTTGTATGAAGTAGATGAAATACATACTCGTACATGTACAATAAGGCCGAGCGCAGCGAGGCCAAAGTTTTTGAAAATTTTAGAATTGGGAGGTATAATTTCAGAGTTGGACTGTAATTTCTGAAGAAGCGATATTTACTCTAAAAATTTTATTGTTATTGGTCAAATTTGCCAAATTTTCTCATTTTGAGACGAATTTGCCAACTTTTTCTATACTAGCATTTCTGGGGGGGGTGAGCCCCCCCCCCCATTCGCTACGTCCCTGCATCTAAGTTATACTCGAAGATGTTACTTAGAAAATAAATATAATCTTTTTTTGCATTTTTCTAAAAAATAAATATTTATCTACTTTTTTTTGCATTTTTTATAAAATGAATACCTACCCTTTTTTATGTGTTTTTTTTTTAGAAAATAAATACCTACACTTTTTTTTTTAATAATGTACTTAGATATTATATATTTTTTACCTACTACAAAAAAGAAGAACAGAACATAAAAACTTTTCAATGAAAGCAATGTTTTTGAAAAAAAATGAAAATTCATCTTAGAAATTTTTATTGAGTAAGAAATGCGCAAAATTGGCATAAAATTGATTGGGGGGGGGGGGTCGTCGCTGAAAACAATGAAAATTCACCTGATTACTAGTCCATATTTTTACGTTCCCAAGAAAATTTTGGCAATTTTTATTGAGTTTAAAAATGAGCAAAATTTGGGTGAAATTTATTTTTTTAGAGGGGGTTCAGTCTATCGATGGGGGGGGGGGTCATTTCTGAAAAAAATGAAAATTTATCTGATTACTAGTCCATATTTTTACGTTCCCAAGAAAATTTTGGCAATTTTTATTGAGTTTAAAAATGAGCGAAATTTGGGTGAAATTGATTTTTTAAAAGGGGGTCCAGTCTATCAATGGGGGGGGGGGTCTATTATATTGATTTAGGGGGGGTCATTTCTGAAAGAAATGAAAATTTACCTGATTACTAGTGCATATTTTTACGTTCCCAAGAAAATTTTGGCAATTTTTATTGAGTTTAAAAATGAGCGAAATTTGGGTGAAATTGATTTTTTTAAAGGGGGTCCAGTCTATCGATGGGGGGGGGTCTATTATATTGATTTAGGGGGGGTCATTTCTGAAAAAAATGAAAATTTACCTGTTTACTAGTACATGTTTTTACGTTTCCAAGAAAATTTTTGCCATTATTGAGTTAAAAATGAGCGAAATTAGCGTCAAATTGATGAACTTTTTTTTTTGGGGGGGGGGGGGTCCGTCCATTGATGGGAGGGGGTCGTCTATTGATAGGGGGGTCCTGTAATTATAGGGGGGTTTGTTTTTAATTATTTTCTAGAATATTTATTGTTAATTTTTTTTTCTCTTTAAAATTTAAATTTGTAATTTTTTCCCCATTTTTTTCGGCCCCCCCAAAATTTTCAACGACGAGTTGCTCGTCAAGAATACCCCTTCGCAGCACCCCTGATCATAACTCGCATTCGAAACGACACCATTACACTGAGAAAAAATTGTGGTATTATTTACCACAAATTATTGCATTTCTATCAGTTTTAGCGATAAATGTGGTATTTCTCGCCATTCTGATGGTAAAAATTACCACATAGCAAAAGAACCACAGTTTTATAGCCAATAGTACCACAATTGTGGTTAATTGTGCTACAGCTGTGGTTAAATATACTACAGCTGTGGTTAATTATACTACAAATTGTGGTACACATTAAAATGTGTTACTATAAGTGTGGTATTATCAATATAAAGCTGTGTAGAGAGAAAAATGATTTAGAACAAATTTAAAAGTGGTGAAATGATGTGATAACTTTAAACAAATACTTTTTTAATCCCTGTGCATAGTAAATTAATTGAATTCGGAAATCAGAACATTATTAGAAAAATTGGATGAACATGATGTAAAATTTTGAGCTGAATAAGTATGTGAACATAACATTTTAATGCATCTTTCTAAACCTCCTTTGTTTCAAAATTCAATCATTTTTATTATAAATCAATTATAACATGTAATTCCATCAAATCATAATTGAATTTTACCAAAAATACATAATATATTAATTAATTTCCCTATTTTATATACGCACCCGGTGGCGTAATGGTTAGGCAGACATAGTTTAGGGAATTATAGGTGTAGGGTCCCAGGTTCGAATCCCACATAGGGCAAAAAATTTGTGAGAGTAGAATAAATTGATTAGGACATGAGATCATGATAATGTGTGTCCTGAACTGAATAATCATTGGATAAAGCATGCCAGTATTGAATTTTATTTTTAAAAAACAATTTTAATTTTATTATTGCACGCCATAATTACCATTAACTGTAGCAAAACTACCACAGTTGTGGCAAGTGAATTTCAAATACTACAACTGTGGTAATCAGAATATGAAGTACCACAGTTGTGGTAGGCTACCACAGTTGTGGTAATTGAAATAAAAAGTACCACAATTGTGGTGAAAAGTGCCACAAGCTCGGACTGGATAAGGTTTGCCACAATTTTGTAGTCAATATCACCACACTTTTTTCTCTCAGTGTACCAGTTGATCTTCGTGTACATAATCATAAAATCCACAGCAATCCTTTCCCTCTCATATCATCACCTCCCCAACCACATCAAAATTTCGATACAATTACAAAACACCGTCACCTTTTTGGCCACATCGAACATCCTCCCTTCGAGCTTCGTTAACGACCCAGCCCGTTTCATTACCATCTCCACGTCCGCGTCCAGATTCGAATCCTGCTCAAACAAAAGCTCCTCGCTGTCCCTCCCCCGCCTTCAAAGTGAGCCGGGGACCGAAGGATCTCATTGTTTTAAAAGTTTTTTTTCTCGAACACGCCCCAGAACCTGCAGAAAGAAAAAAACACCGACTACGACTACGCTGAATATATAAACAAAAGCTTCGCACGCGGCCCGTATCCTCGTCTCGTAGCTCGCCCAAAGAACGTAGCGTATCTGGCGGAAAACAAATACGTAATAATGGCGACAAAAGAGCTTTAGATGAAAAATAAAATGAAGAAGAAAAAATCATTTGCGAAAATTCGTATATACGTGTACCTACCTACATCCTCAGCTCCCCACCCTACCCTCTACCCTCCACTCTTTACGACTTTCATATTATCGCAGATGCAATGTATCAGTATACTGTATACCTAGACTACGCCAAATAAGTCGTCATCGCGAACCGTTTGCGATTCAGAAACTTTCTAAGTGGTTTCTTTTGTGAAGATATTTTTTTTTACCATTTGCCCCTCCGAAAAAAAACCCAAGCTAGTTATTCATAAAACGTTTTCCATTTTTATATACGTATATTTTCTTATCATATATTCGCGTTTTTACCCCTCCCCTACCCTCTGACCCGTCCATACACACGTCGACAGCAATAAAAGAAATCGTTATACTCGTCGAGTAATATCTTTTATACGTACGTAGGTAAAAGAGATTCTTGGGAATTGGAAAAAAACCTCGCCGGTTAATAAAAAAAAATCACTTTTAAATGCTACCATTGAAAATAATTACCAGATTACATTCGCGTTGCTGCTGTCGGCATTCGTATTTGAATATCGATTTTGCAATCAATCATAACACGTAGGTACTTTTAGCTGCGTAGATGAACTTTTATTATACGTACTTATTTTATGATTTTCTTCGTCTTCTTTCGCTCGTTCGTCTCAGCTCGACTTGTGCACATTGAAAAAACCAAGGATGGGGAGCAAAACGATTGTTTTGTTCCGTTCCAATCCGATCCTTAGTTTTATAGAACCGATGTTTCTCTCTCTGTTCCTATCTTCAAATCAAATTCGGTATCGTTCCCATCTGTTCGGTTTTGTTTTGTTCCGTTCCCATCTTCTGTATTATTTTATTTACATAACTATGAAAAGCGCGAACACGAATGGACCAACCATGCGAATAAAATAAAAGAAAAATGTCACGTGTTACAGAGCACCATAAGCGTGACTGGACTTTCTGACTGAGGTGTGCCAAAACTTTGAAGTCCTCCAACGAAATAAAAAAAAAATGTTTATACCTATGTCCAAAAAATTTTATATTAAAATCAAAATTATAAATAATATTGAATCAAAATCGGAATTAAAATTAATTTTTTTTCATTGAATGAATAGAATTTTCATCTTTTGATGGACGATGAGGTAATTTTGAAATTTTAAAAATTATCCAAAACTCGAGAAATGAACTTTAGCTCCAGAAATTTTAGATACCTATTCCAACTTGAAGTAAAATTTTGAGCCCAAACAAAAATAAATCGAAAATACATCATGAAAGAACATCATATGCAAAATTTCAGATGGTGAAGCTCATTTTTCAAATTTTGGCGAATTTTTGAAATAAAAATTCAGCGCAAGTGACTCTTCATCGAAAAATATGATTTGAGGACCTTTTCACAACGTGATAAAAAATATCCCATTAGAAGAATGAAGGTAAATTAGTGGATTCAGCGTTATTTAAATTTTCCGAGATTGTGTACTCGAGTTTGAATGATTTTTCCATAACTTGCGATGACTTTGCAAAAACTGGGAAATTATTCAAAACTTCGCATAATTTTCCAAAAGTAGAGCGACTTTTTTTCACAGCCTGAACGATTTTCCAAAAATTGAAGAATCTCCTAAAACTTCGACAATTTTCTTAAAAAGAGAGATTCTTTGCAAACCAGAAAATTTTATTAAATTTCCATAACATCATAAAAATTTTAAGGTTTCCCCAAAAAAAAAAATTCTCAAGAAATTGGGCTGTAGATGAGTTTATTTCCGACGAAATACCCATGTGAAAGAATGGACGAATAGATTCCCATTTTTTTCAGAGTAGGTACGAGTTGAATCTCACTTTTTCTCAAAAATTACTTTCAACTCTGATTTTTATTAAAATTCTAACTCCCATTTTTTTTAAAATTACCTTTACTCAACTCTTAATTTTTTTTCAAGTCTTTCCAACACCAGAATTTTTTTCAACCTAAAATTTTCTCAGATTTTTCCATGTTTAAAAAATGTACTTTTCTGGAATTTTTCTCAAAATAGTTTTCAGTAGGTACTGAAAATTTTCTTGAAAAAAGGATACTGCCACAAGGACACACTAGCGAATTTTACCAAAAAAATTGTCCCTGGAGAAAAAATTGAAAAATCTGGGAAAAGTATGGCACACCCGATACAGATCACAGAGCATTAAAGGAAAGAAATTTTTTTTTGTGTTTACGTTCTCATCCGTTCGCATCTTTTCGTTTGATTCATTGTTGATTCGTTCTGTTCTGTTCAAATCTTATCAAAATCGTTTTGTTCTGTTCGTTCCGTTCCGTTCCTTTCGTTCCGTTCCCAACCCTTGGAAAAAACTCGACAAGCGAGTCTTTTGAGCCCTGGGTACGTCATTTTCATGTCGATTAAGCCTCCGTATAAATATTTCCAGTCTTATATGCGAATTTCGATAAAATCACATCACCCTTGGTAACCCCCGAAAAGGTTGCTTTTTTCGCAACTTTTATCCCAGAATGAGAAAGGGAAAGGAAACCGCAGTTGGAAATTACGTTAACCGAACGAGCGAGGGAAATCTCGCCTCAAACATAAGCGACGATAATCGCTTCGAAATGAACCGTTTTTAATCCTCTCGAGGAGCCGGATCAGCGACAGGAGTATTCTCGCGAGTATACCTAATACGCCATCAATCTGAATAATCCTGTTTTGAAAAAACACCTCAGCCATGAACCTTTTTCACCTTGGATGGGCTGGGTACGTGTAGAAACGTCAAAGGCGACGTATTGCCTACGCTCATATTCGTTTATTCAAACGAGATAAGATATAAATTTATTACACTCGATGAGTAAAAACAAAGAAAACCAGCTTCGAGCTTATTAGACACATTAACAAATACACAACCTTCAGCTTCGGTTGGGTTTCTCCGCAGTACAAATCCGCCCCGATAGTCGTAAGTTTTCCCCTTGCCTGGCCCTTCCAGGGGTCTCCTTCGCTCTCTCATTCGACAAAATGTAATAAAGATATTGCATTTTACTCCGGGGGTCTTTTCCTTACATATATAACCAGTATAATTACATTTCCAAGCCTGTACGTTCGAAAGCCTCGAGTCGTATCTCATCGTACGTCGCGTATTTATTTTTCGTGTCGACAGCTACAGCCACATCGCCGGATTACAGAAGCGAATACGCAGATTTTTCGCCATCGTCGTCGACATATGCGTCGCTGAGCTTTTCACGCCTCGTGTGCCGAACAGTCAAACAAAAAGCCGAAAGAAAAGAAACTCATTACGTGGCGCCGCCGCCGCCTATGTACTTCCAGTATTATCCAATTTTCTCAAAAAGCATCTGGAAAAGTTGCGAAGATAAGGTGCCACGATGATGGCGGCATAGAGACGCGAAAACGAGCTGGAATTAATCCTCGACAGATGTACAGTTACCATAAAAACTATCTAAAGGATGAAGTTTTTGATCCTCGAGTAAGCACGACGTGTAAAGTAAACGAGTGCTGTGAATGATGAACAAGAATCCGCCCTCCAACCCCATCCCGACGGTCTCCTGCCTCCGAATTTTTACTTTCCTCTTCGTACCAGTCGTTGAACTGCAGCTACGCTTCGAAAACTCGCACGAGTAGGAGAAAAAAAATACAAGAAAAACAATTACTTTGAAAGTGATATTTAAATTTTTCATTTTTTACTTCGGTTTTGACGAAGGTTGTTTTTGTAGGTACGCGAAAGTTACGAAATTTCAACACGACGATATTAATTAACCTTAAATTTTAAACATTCTTATCAATTTTTCGCCTCGACGTCGACGGTTCAAACGTTATTTAATAAATGTTTGAAATTTTCAACCTTTTCTATCTCGACTCGCTTGGCTTCGTGTTTTTTTTTCTCGGCAGGAAAAAAAACGGAGATTAAAAACATTAATCGAATATCTGCGGTTTTTTTCTGCGTAGAAATTCGCGCGGCGGCTTTTTGAACTTTTTCAGCCTGGATCTTACCGAATGATCTTTGTTGTTTGAGTTCGCGATACCGAAAAAAAGAAGAATCTGGCTGGTTTCATTATCCATTTTCCTTCATTATCTATATTAACATCAGTCGAGATGTTTTACGAATGTATTACTTTGAATTAGTGGAAGAATTGTATCGAAGGGAGTAGCAGGAGAAGCAGGAGGCAATTTGCCCCGACAAATGGCAAAATAACGTTTTAAATCAGAAAAATTGTAATTTTTTCAAGATCATTTGAAATATTTTGCATATATGTAGGGAAAATTGAAAAAAATTACTATGGAATTGAAAAAATTGAACAATTTTTCATAAAGATTGATAATTTTGAAAAAATTATTCAAAACTACTGGTATTAAAATTTTTTTCAATTTTTAAAGAAAAATTGTAACGAAACAGGCAAAAAATAATTCAGGAATAGCCACGATCTAAATATTTTGTGTTCACAAAAATAGATACCAATCATTATGAAAAGTGGTCGAATGACGATTTTTGAAACAGTTGCGAAAAATTGGAATCAATGATTAAAATATAGAAACACTCACTTGTTTATCTGTATTACTCGTATTTTGCTATGCTTTCTTATAATGGAAATAGTACTCACCTAAAACAAAAAATAAAAATAAACCTATATTAGTTTATTGCCGAAGGAATTCAGCAAATAAGTTAACCTTACTGATTCTCACTTTACATATTAAAATTCAATTATCCAACACAAAATTTTATTAAAAATCTACATAATACTCTGAAAACCAACGAAGTATCTAATTTGGATTCTTCAAAAATATTATTTCAATAAGAGTCACGCATGCAAGAAGGTAATTTTTTTAAATATAAAACCAAAAAAACAAAAAAAACAGTAAAATTAATGAAAAATAATGTTAACTATAAATTCATTTATAAAATAATCAAAACATCATTAAAATTACTCAAAATATTGAATTAAAAAATAATAAATGGTACAATTTTGGCGAAAACTGGGTAAGTAATAATGAAATAAAGTAGGTGCATAAAAATTGTTAAAGTTCAAAAAAATTTCTTCATATCAGGTAGGTAGTGTGTAACATTTTCAGAAATCTAATTTTTGCTTTTGCTATAGAACTCAGATTCTTCTCCCAGTGACATTATTTATTTTAATAAGGTAAAAAGTCGGAAGAGTACCTTTCCAATATCATAAAAATGTCCAACAGCTGAAAGTTTTCCCAAACTGTTTAAAAATAGTTGAATAGAGCAAATAAAATATACGAGTTGAAAAAAATTGCTCACATAGACCCAGTTGATCTTTAAAAAAAATTTAAAAATTTAAAAATCTTTTTTTACGTCTTGACAATTTTTTAGCCAATTTCCATAACACTTCAACAATTGGAATTTTCCTCAATTTTTATATAACTGAAAAAATCTGTATTTTGAATTATTTTTATGATATTTACCTTGAGAAATTTCACACAATTCAGGTCCTTTTAACTTTTAAACAATTTACCTGACAATTTGACAATTTTTTTAATTAAAATTTTTGCCAATTTTATACCTGTTAGCAATTTTATTGATACCTCTTGGTGAATTACTCTGAAATTTAACAATTTCCGAACATTTAGAATAGTTTTCTGAGCAATTTTTAAAATTATACCAACCTCATTTTTAGCAATTTTTTCAACATTTTATTAGTTTTTAGTTTCATTTATAGAAAGGGTATGACCGGATAAGGGGTGAATTTAACCCCAGGAGCGTTTGGGCTCCTAAACACCTCAAAAGGTGTATATTGACTAGAAAAATTTTTTAAACAAAATTTTGGAACCCTACCCCCCTCCCCCCTCCCTATCGAAGTTACTGCCGTTTTATTGTATAATTTTCAAGAATTTTAAATTTCAACGGAAGTGAAGGAAATTTTTTATTCTTCGGTACAAAGTTACATCTCGTAGAGGTGTATTCATGATAATTTTTTCAGCAATTTTGGTGCACTCCTTCAAGTTTTTTCGGCTATTTGAAGTTTTCAATCGTAAAAAACACCACATAAGCAAAGAGCGACCACCCTGGAAAAATTACTAAAAAATACTTTTTTTTATGTAGAATTTGCTGCGTATTTGGTTTTGGCCATTTCTTTGAACTAAGGACCGAAAGTTGCGAAAAACTATACAGAAATTTTCTCTTTTTAGCAGATTTTTCAAATTTTAAGCGTTTTTTGCAGAAAGAAATGACTAAATGAAGAAATCAATCCCATATTCGTGTTCAGCAGGTCAAAATACCTCGATAAACACCCTTTTCGCGATAGTTTTGCATAAAGTTTCAAAATTCACTTTATTCACTGATTATTTTTCGTGGCGAAATAAGTGAATTTCGAGGCTTCAAGTAAAACGATCGCGAAAGGGGTGTTTATCAGGGTATTTAGACTTGCTGAAAACGAATATGGAATTGGTTTTTTCATTTGGTGATTATTTTCCGGAAAATTCACCATTTTCAAGTTTAAATTGGGTTTCTGTGAAAAAATTTCTGTAAGAGTTCTGATCGTGAAATATTTTAACTCTTTGGCACGATTTAATGTCAAAGAAGTGGAGAAAAATTTCACCACCACTCGTCTTGGATGGGTTCTGTAGCAACTCAAAGGAGAATACTTAAGTACTTATGCATGCATATCAACGAATTGTGACTTAAAAATAATATTGAAATCGAAAGAAATGTCGATTTCTGACTAATTTTGGATCATAGATCACGAGTATGGCATTAATTAATGCCTACTGTATTTTTTCTTGCCCGAGCGACCTTATCCAAACTTGAAAGTGGTGATTGGTAAAATTTATTTCGATGCAATAAATTTTACAAAATTTCGCGATAAATATTATTTTTTCAGAATAAATTTGGCTAATTTTGTAAATGGTGCCCCATTATTATTTTTTTGAATAATATTATTTTTTTGATAAAATTTATCATTTTTTCAGAGCAATTTTCCTATAAAATTTCAACGAAAATTTAACCCAGCATTAACTTCTAGCTCAAAATGCAATTTTTCAATTCATTTCATGAAGAAAATCTCATCCATGGATAATTTTTCAACTTCGGCCAAATTTTTTACACTATAGAAATATATTTTTGCACAATCATGTCAACGAAAACAATAACTGTTCCCCTTTGACCATAGAAATTGTCAAAGCTGTTCCCACACCGCATATCCTATTTCTTACAATTTTGAGAAATATACAGTTCTACAAAATTTCCCCTCTCCTTTTATTATTCTCAACCTCTACCAACAGTAATAAATTTCCTAAAGGCATATAGAATTTCTCATTTGCATATGCACAAGGCGCCAATTTAACGACGAATACAATCTCAACGCGGAAATTTTCATTTCTATAAATTTTAAAATAAATTTTCAAGGTTGAGAGCCGCCGGTAACAAACCTTGTGTCGTAATACATAATTAAAACACACGTTGGTTTTGGTATCAGAATCCAGACCTTTTTTCCTACTAATCACTTATGTCTACTAATAGGCCTACCCTCGTTTGAAAATCTAGACATTGATGTTTCGTGGTTTCTTACGGAATGTTTCGAGAAACCTCGAGATGAACCGCAAAACCATTCGAAAGAAATTATTACATTTTACGGCGGGTAAGTAATCTTTCAACTGAAAATCGAACTTGCAACTGGAAATCACTTTTTTTGAAACAAAAAAATCAATAAATCTCGTATCATTCCTTCATAAAACTAACCCAATCTTTTCTCCTATACCTCTGTAAAATATGTTGAGCATCTTTGATAACTGGAGGGGTAAAAGTGGCACACAAAAGTCACTCGAAACCGCAATTAGCCTTGAATAGGCTCCGTTTGGCATTGCGGCTTCTCGAAAAAGCACTTCATAACTATGGCGTTACGTCTACGTCTACGCCCAAGCTCTTGAACTAATTTACCAACAACTGACGCCATGCAGCTCCGCGCCGCGACTCTTTCGTTCATTCGCCTTGCTCACCCAACCGCACCAAAAAATCACCTTTGAAGGAAACCAAACAATGTAAAAAGTTGACACAAGCAGGTGTTGTGAACATTTTCAGCCTTGTCATCGCTAAGGGATCAAAAAAAGGCGCACGGATTCGGTCGCGTGCGCGTCGAAACGAAAAGCGTGTATCTTTGGCGGTTGATCTCGATTCGCGCTAGAGACTTTTTAGCTTACAAAGGCACTTTTGAAAAATACCGCTTACAAATTGATTATATTAAATTATAAACGTCCCGAGTGAAGTGTACGAGTATATAATACACGTAGAAAAGTATACGTGTATTAAAACCTTGGCTAACCGCGTACTTTTATATGCTTTTAGCTTTTAAAGGCGCGGCGCGGTCCGCGTCATCGCGTTGACGACTTTTAGTGGAGCTGCCTCGCGTCGTCGCCGATTCTTGCCCAAGCCAAGACTTGTATTTATAACTTGTTCAATTTTCCACGTTTAATGTAATTACCAACGTCGAGATGGAAACATCATAGTTCCTATCTTCCTAAACAAGCTTCGAGAATCGAATTAAACCGGCTGGAATTTTATATAAGTTACTCTCGTAGTCGTCTGCGGAGTGCAAAGGCCTGCCAACGTGGTGTGATTATAAACGTAAAGCCAAATTCATAATGTAAAGGCTATTTTAGTACAGCAAAGTCAATTATGACAAGTTTATCAACCAGCTTGTATTATGCGGTCATTTTCCCCAATTGATTGCAAGCGAATAGTCAACTTATCTTGATGGAGTGACCAAAACACACCCATGTTTCATTAGTGGTCGGTTCATAGTACGTGTATGACTGCATGGTGGCGAGGGCAAAAATAAAGGCTTTTGGTAATTCTCAGGAAGGGAAGGAAATCGAACTTAATTTTAAAACTAATTTTATAAATCTGGGAAGCTGGGACGTGTAAAGAGAAAAACTAGCAAGAACGAGTTTTTTTTAATGGCTCTATTTTTCAAAACTCATCCGTTCGGTTTTCCTTCAAAATGTAGATTGAAGAATTTTACAAAGAAAATTTTTTTCATCAATTTTGAAAAAGATGAGTTGTACAGTCTTAAAAAGAAGGTATCCCAACTTGAAGAAAAATTTTGAGCCAAAACAGAAATAAATCGAAAGTACATCATAAAAGAACCTAAAATCCAAATTTTTAGAAACTGAAGTTCATTTCTCAAATTCAGGAGAATTTTTGAAATTTCAAAATTTTACCTCTTATCGCCTTGCAAAATATGAAAATTTGATCTAATCAACAAAAACATTTTTTTTCCAAGTCGATAACCGATTATCGAAAAAAGTTTGAAACAAGAGACTGAACATTTTACGTTCTGCAATTTTTTCTTCATCTTGCAATGGAAAGAAATTATGGTATAAAGGACTCGAGTACAATTTTTTCTTTTTATGCCATAACTCTTCTTCATTGCTAAATGAAAAAAAAAATTACAGAACGTAAAGTGTTCAGTTTTTAATTCGCTACAATTCTTGTTTCAAACTTTTTTCGATATCTCCACTTTTCGGTAACCGGTTATCGACTTGGAAAAAAAATCATCCAAAGAAACTACCGGTTTCAAAAAATTGGAGATATCAAAAAAAAGTGTGAAATAAAAGTTGTAGAAAATTGGAAACTGAATGTTTTACGTTCCGTAATTTTTTTTCCATCTGGCGATGGAGAAGAGTTATGATTTGGAAAACAAAAAATTATACTCAAACTTTTTCTACGACAACTTCTTTCCATTTCAAGATGGAAAAAAAAGTTACGAAACAAAAAATATTCATTTTTTACTTCTCTACAACTTTTGTTCAAAATTTTTTTCATATCTCTACTTTTTTGGGTACTATTGACAACTGGTTCAAAACCGCAGAACCGGTTTCAAAAAAACATATCATATTTTAATCGCGCCATCGCCAGTGCGTAAACTTTATTTCAATAAAAAAACCGGACCCCCATTTTTTGACCCAAACCGGTTTCTCAATTTGTGAGCATCCTATAGGTCGGGTTGAAAGTTTGATTATCAATCTTCAATGTCCTCGACGCCAGGAACACATTGCCGTTTGAACCGGCTTGATATCTATTTTCCCTTCTGAGATATTGAGAAATGTTTCAATTTACCATTACCAAGACTTTTGTGTCATACGTACATACTTCAACATGAAGTGAGTGAATTTTTTTTCTCAATTTCGAATAAATTGGGAAAATTTTTCACTTTTTTGGTTATTACAATAAATACAAAATTTTAGGGCATGTTTAGCGAATTTCTATTGCTCCCATCGGGGGCTGGAGCCTCAAAATTGATTTCAAGAGGAAAAAGAAAGTAAAACCTTTGAAAAATTGAAATTTTATGATTTTTTTGAATTATTGAAATTTAAGTTTTCAAGGGTGTAGAATACAAATCTGACATTTTTTCCTCTTAGGAATGAAGGGTTAGAGTGAGATAGGGGTAGGGGTAGAGACTTGAAAGATTTCAATTTCGCAATTTTTCCGAGTGATATATCAAACTCCATGTTTTCTAGGGCGTAGAATACGAATTTGACAATATTTTTCTTTCAGGGGTGAAGGGTTGGGATACTGAGGGGGTCAGGGGTGAAAAAAATGAATTTTGCAATTTTTACATTTTTTCCGGGTGATGTATCAAAATATATATTTTCGAGAGTGAAAATAAATATGAATTTGGCAATTCTTGGACTTTGATTTCAAAACTAATCCCATATTCGTGTTCAGCAAGGTCTGTTTATATGAAATCGACACCAAGAACGTAAAATTTGCTCGACCTGAAAATGGCGGAAGTAGGTGGCGCCCCAAGATTGACCTCCAAAGCACCCCTGTGACAGGCAGCGGTTGGCTCTCGATCTCAAAATTTTTTGTTTTGTATCAACGCTACTTGTACTAAGTTTCACCCTTCCATCATTTATACTCATGTTTTTGCAAAAATTTACAGTTTTTCGTTCCACTAGAAACTGTACATATGAAGCAAATAATATCTGACGGAGGTCACAGCCCGGGTAGCTCAGTTGGTAGAGCATTGGGAAGCATCTTCACAATTAGCCATTAGTTACTTGGTCATCTGCCGTAAGGTATTGATAATCAGACGCTTCTTAACCCAAGAGTCCAGGGTTCGAATCCTTGTCCGGGCACAAATTTTTTTGGTGTATCAAGTGATATAAAGTAGTAAAAATCACCATCAAGTTAATTATGAGGTATGAGAGTAAAAATCCAAAATTTTAAAATTCGTTATACAGATACTTCACTATTAAGGATTTTCTCCATAATCCGTCCTGGTCAATTGAGCTAAAAATCTGCTCACTAAACGGGTACGCCCCCGATATCTCAGAACCAAATTTTGAGCTGCCCGGTTGATTATAGCGTCTTTGAAACAATTCCAGTACGCTGGAGAAAAGTTAAATTTTGCTGGAGGTTTCAGACCAACTCGAAAATAATCGAAATCGATTCGAGAGGAGTTGATTCTAGGTAGTAGAAAAAATTTCGAGGTCGTGGCTATAGAAATAGGTACGCGATCTTGAAAAATTTTTATGCGAAAGATATCTATTTAACTTGTAAAAAAAAAAAAACTATTCTTCCTCTAGGATCCATAATTCGTCACATTTACTATTCAATTCGAGATGTCAAACTTACGATGAAATATAATTTTAAGCTGTCCAAGTTGATTATAGCGCCTTCTGGGGGAATTCCAGTTGACTGGAGAAAAATCAAATTTTACTGGAGACCTCAGATCGACTCAAAAATGGTCACGATCGATTCGGAAGATCAATATTATAGTATAATTATAAACTAATTTCAAATTATAACTCATTACTATTTTTATGAAAAAACAACATATCAATGAACGAACCATTTCAGCTATTTTTAAAATCTAAGAATTAACTATGGTAGCTCAAATTTTGGTTCTGAGATATCCAGGCTTTTACATGGATAAATTCGTAAAAGTTCGAAATGTTGTAGGACATGGACTTTCTACATACTATACCAAAATTTCTGTGCTTTTTTCTGTTTTTCCACTGATTTTCTTACATTTTTTTTTTTCAAGGTACTTATAATATCGATAATATTCATACCTAATTTGAAAATTTTCGTAACATTATTTTTATAATTTCTTTTGCGATGAATGAGGGAGAGAGGTAGTACAAAAATCGTGTCTAGACCTCGGAACGAAAAAAATTTGAAAAATTTAAACAACAATTTTTTTTGAAATTTTTTTTAATAATACTTAGTCTTAGGCTAAATTGATGCTGATTTTTGGCCTATGTCCTCTTATTGGCGGGAGGTTGAAAAGTGGTATTTTTTTCATGGTTTTCCAATTCAGCTCAAAATACAAGAAGAAATTATTTTTGAGCAAACTTCCCTGAAAATGGTCATAGTATAAGTAGATTCTTTTACCCATTAAAACCATTGATGCAAATTTTTCACCTCCCTCCAGCTCCTCTTTTGGAGGCTTTGAAAATGGCTATTTTTCATGCGTTTTTTCACATCATTCAAAAAATATTCGGAGAAAAATTATTTTCGAGGAAATTTCTATCCAAAAAGTCATTTAGTACGTTAATTTTACCTCAAAAAATCATTTACAATAATTCGTCAATTCTTTTCCCCTCTTATAAAAGGTACTCAAAACATAATTTTCAGTGTTTTTTGTAATTTTTGAAATTATTGCAAAAAATACATATTGTGGGGTCAAATGGACGTAATATAAAATAATTTTGTCATATGAGTGTGTCTGAGGCAGTTTTACGCAATTTTCCTCTTATCAGGGGTTCTAAAATATCACTTATTATTTTGGAACGAGTTTCCATAAAAAATTTCAAGGACAGGGCGCGGGTGGGCGGACGCGGTGTCTACTGAATTAGCCTTCCGAATTTCCATTACCTTTTTTTTTTCGTGAAAATAATGAACAATTCTTTGCACTATTCAGTGCTTCAATAAAAGAGAAAATTTCTTAAAATTTTTTGAATTTTTCTTAAAAGTTCATGACTTTTGCACGTCTTTCATGACTTTTTTCAAACTCAGGGAGTCTACTGGATTTGAAAAAAGAAAATTGTTGCTATTTTCTGGACTTTTCTGTTCATTTTCATACCATTTTTCATACTTTAAATTTTCCCCAAAAAAATCCTTCCGCTTTTATTCTCCGATTGAAAAATTCAGCAAAGAGAAAAATAAGGTAAACTTCTTGCTAATGGATACCTTGAAATTTCACCACTTTCATGTTCAGTAGACACCTCAAAGGAGTAAAACTCATTCCAAAACTAAAATTTTAGACCAAAAACTTATTCCTAATTACGTAACCAAGCTGCTACGTCGCAGCACCCATCACAGTAACACAACCACCAATCAACAACCGTATCCTTACCTATCAAAAACCGACCCACAAACGCGTCTATTTACGCACAACTATCATAAACGCAACGAACTAGTTTCGTAATCCGAATCGGCATAGCATTTAATTACAACTCGCGTCGATTTTCTAAGTTAATTTTAATCCCAGCTACGTTCTGACGGATTAACATGTATAGCTCAGAACGACGAAAAAAAAGAAGAAAAATATACCTACCAAGCGCTCGGAGGGGTTCACGGGAACTCGTATTTAAAACGTCCGCCTTTCGACGTTAATAAAGCTTCGAAATTTTATTTCGCGTGCCAGATAATGGAGATTTACACGTGGCCACTTATCAGCAGCTATACATACTCGATCGATACATCAATTCGTTACATGGAATCTCACCGAACGGTGTAAATTACTTGGGAGTAATTACTCAAACCGTACAACGTTAATACCTCGTGAGAGAGCCGCCATTAAGCCGTATTTTAATTCGTTTCGACACGCGTCATTCATTTTTCAGAGGGAAAAAAACAAAAACGAAAAAAATCGCTCGAATAGGTACCTACCTATGAGTTCGAGTTGAAATTTTTTTTCAATTGCATATGGTTAAAGATAGACAGACAGAGGGCGATGGTAAGTTCTTTTTTTCCAGCTTTCCACCTTTTTTAGTCCGGTATGGTCGAGGATCGTTTATCAAAACGATAGAGAATACGGGTGGAAACGGTGAAAAGCTTCGGTTAGCTGATATTTCCGCATCGACGAGTTATAAATTACTCGCATTATTCATCGTCTTACGGAATTTTCTACGTTTCATCATATTATTTTTTATTTTTCGGGGCAAAATTTCTCTACGAACCGTTGATAACGCCGACGTCGTCTGTTCCATCCTTCATCCCTCCTCATTGGCTTTCGTAAAAGTACGTTAAACCCTCTCGTATAAAAAAATAATAACTTTATAATATTTCAATTAGCGATCAATATACACGTGATCCCGATTATAATATCCAAGACGAAATAGGAAAGGGGTGGGGTGGAGGAACAAGAACTTTCATTATCGTTAAAGGGGAGCAGGAAAAACACCTGAATAAATGGCGATTCCTATATACATATTTTTCCAACCAACTATATAAAGCCGGTAACGAAATTAAGTATATCTCTAAATCATAACGTTTTGCTAGCCCTGGCCGCCGTCGTCGTCGTCCTAACTTCATAAAATATCAAATTACCTTCACCTGCTCGTTAAGAGAGAGCATTTCTTCACTGCGAATCAACCCTCGATCGTGCCCTCGTCTACGGCGAACGCCGACAGTAATAGCGTATTTTTCGTAATCAGCTGTTGCGAATATGTAAAAAGGGTACGAGATTACTCGAAACGTGATACGTTTTGGTAAAATGTACCGATATTTTATACGACAAGGTGTTCGAAAAAGGATACGAAGTTTGTTCCATTGCTGGCTTTTAGATCGGTCTTTAACAAAACACCTACGCGTTTTCTTCCTAATTCAAGGACAAGGATTCAAATTTCTGATTTCCAAATCAGTCACTTCAAGTCAGATTTTAATTGGGTGAAAGTAGACTGTGCACACTGAGAGAAAAAATTGTGGCAATATTGACTATAAATTGTGGAAAAACTTATCCAGTCCGAATTTGTGATGCTTTTTACCACAGTTGTGGTACTTTTTTTACCACAACTGTGGTAAAAAGTAAGTACCTACCACATTTGTGGTGAAAAGTACCACAGTTGTGGCAAAAAAAGTACCACAACTGTGGTAAAAAGCATCACAAACTCAGACTGGATAAGTTTTTCCACAATTTGTAGTCAATATCACCACACTGTTCTCTCAGTGCAGTTTTTCATTTGGAATAAGATACAGATAATTTTTTTTCACTATTTTTTCATTATTTTCCCTCCAAAAATAGTTTTTTTAGCATTGGTTTCCAACTTTTTGGAACGTCACGTCGAACGAAATTCGAAAATAATTATACCATTTGAAAGCTAATTTTATATAGGGCCCTACCTACGCGATAAAAAATGTTACACAAAAATTGTTTTAAATTATCCCATTCTTAGCATCTTTGTTAAAAAATGTTGTCCAAATGGTGCCTCAAAACAACTGATAGTTGTCCTCGACTTGTATGAATTTCCATCAACCATCAACACCAAGACAACCCCGATTCTTAAAATTAAATTCCTTTTCAATGAAATTTAATTTTTTGAGGCCAATGGGCCAAAAATTAGGGAACCTCGAGAGGATCTAAAAAAGTCACACGAGCCTTACCTTCCACAGTAGAATATTTTCGGTTTTGAGACTGCAAAAATAGAATTTGAGAGACTAGGAACAACAAAATTGGTAAACAGAGATTTTTTGAGATGCTGAATCTAACTTTAAATTCGTTTTCACCCCTTCTGATAACCTATCCCCCTCGTAAAGGGAAATTAAAACTCAAATTTTTGAAAAATGTCGTGTTGGGTGTCAAAATATATGTTTTTTTGTCCTAAATTTAATTTTGAATTCGTTTTTACCCTCTCTGCGTTTTCAACTCTTCTGATAACCCACCTCCTGTACAGGGGGATGATGACCCAAATTCTCGAAAAAAATATTGTATTGAGTGTCAAAATAATTGTTTTATCAAAAAATTTGGATTTTCACTCCTGCATAGGGGTGGGTCATTAGAGGGGGTAAAAACAAATTAGAAAATTCAAAATAAAAAAAGTTATGTAATGAATTTTTTTTCTTACTAAAAACATGATTATGGAAACCTACTACTCGAGCGATTTTTAAATTATTGCCCGAATCCATGGGGTGTTTCGAATAGCACTTTACATCTTCTGATTTCGAAGATTTCACCCAAAAAATCTTCATGACGGTCTGTTATTGTCTCAAAGATTAGAAGTCCACATAAATGTTACCCCATCCTTCCCTTAAATCAAATGGAGAGAGGTAAAAACCCTCCAAAAAATTGAAAATACTGTGTGGTATATCGCTCGACATAAATTTCGAGAATATAGCGACCTTTTTCCGATTTGGACTTCATTCCTCATCACTGAACCTCAAATTTTGGTCAAAATTGGGGGAAGAAGTTGAAATACAATTTGGCATAACTTTTGCAATGTTTTCAAAGGCTAAGAGTCCGAATTTCCACTCTGTTTTCTGATTCGTCTCTCCCTCCCCCTCCTCATGGACTTCCTTGATGAAAATGTTGACTAAAATCCGAGATCAAGAGCGTCTGTGGGGAGAGAGAGGGTTCAAATCAGAGGGCGACGTAGAAACTCCAGAGGCGATTTTCCAAGGAAAGTTAGGAAAGTCAGACTTCCATTGTTTTTTTCAACGCTTGAGATTTTATCAAATAAATGTACGGTTAATCGTAGGAACGATAATAAATTTTGGATTAAATCGAAAATACATAAATAAACGGTAATGCAAAATTCAGTATAATTATCTACAAAAGTTTTTAAATCCATTTCTGCATCATTTGCAAAACTACATTCCACAAAACGATAAAAAAAAGAAACCGGTTCCAATCAATAAAAAACAATATTCAATGTACACATTTTTATGTTTTTGTTTTTTTTTAAATTTTGGGAGTAACACTTATATAATTTTTTTGGACACTCTCCAGCCTCCTCAATTTTGGACCCATCAACCTCAAAAATATAATCCAATTGGGAAAAAATTGAATTTTAAGAATCTAGCTTCATTTATACGCTGGATAATAATGCCAGCTCATTATGAAAAAAATTACCTACATAGTAGTTATTTTGAGACATTCTTTGAACAGAAGAGCGAATCAAAAAAATCCAAAGTTCGAATTTTCTCATTTTCCAATACACTGTGGTACCAATTTTGTTGGAACACTCCTATTAAAAATTTTAGCCCCTTTTCGACCTCTGAGAGCAAAACTATGAATCCCTAATTTAGGATCAAAAAAGAAAGGGTGGCGAAAAAGAGCCAAAAATATCGATTATATACTTGAAAATTCAATCATCTAACTATAAAATCTTCAACTCTCAAGAATCTACATTAAAAGTACACCTGATGAAAAAAATACGATCCTATCTCTCGCAAAAGGAAACACAATCTATGTACTTTAGGCTATACCACAGGCACATAAATTTCTTCATCTCACACATACCAAGTTATACCATATACGTACATTTTACCAGCTAAACGTAAGTATAAGTACATACTAAATCATCGTATATATTTCGCACGATCGAGGCACGTTGCGTTGCGGTGTGCAAAATATCTTCTCAAGGTTTATATTTAAAGAGAGAGATACGAGTCGATCAGTTTTCTGGAAAAAGTTCATTATTAGTTGAAGAGGACCGGAAGGTGTACAGGATATACGATGGTGGAAAAGTTTCAGTTTCGGCATTTCGTATACTTGAATTTTGTTCAATGAGAAAAGTTTCCATTTTCGCTATATACTCTAGTAATTTGTAACTTTCTATACAAATGTTGAACAGAGAAAGCAGAAAAAAAATTAATGGCCAAGATCAACTACGTGAAATTTATTTTTTTCACTCGTTTCTTCTTTTTTCTTCATTCGGTGCGCAAAAATTGATTTTAAATTTACTTCGATGATGATGTAGAAGTATCTCTATCTCTACAGATGGGGTGTTTTTGTAGTTTTCGCATCATCCGAGAACAATATAACTTTGGTGCTATAAATCTCAACTCTTATGACGAATTTGCCCAAACATATATTATATATTTTCTTCTTATACGAGTTGCCTGGCGAGTAATTGTTCATAAATTACATTTGAGCTTTATTTCATGAACATGCAACCTAATTCATATTAAAATCAAAAACTGAAAGTGAACGTGCTATTTCAAAAAAAATGTTGGATCAAATCTAAGATTATTTTTGCCTCAATTTCAAAATTAAATAAACATTGAAACCAAAAAATTAATTAATTAATTAATTAAAATGGAAAAACTTCAAAATCACTCAGACCTCCCGAATCTATTTTTGAAGCCTTCAATTTAGGTATTTTTTAAAGGAATGACATCATAAACAATTTTAAGTCTGAACTTGAAAAATTAAATTGTTAAAAAGTTTGATCTCTTCTCCCCCAGCAAGTTTACTTAAATTGCTAATAATTGCGGAGGCAAACAACAGGAAGAATTCATCAAAATCAGAAACTGAAAATTTATTATTGTAATTTCCTATGTTTCTACTCAAACTGAAATTTTTTCAATTTTAGTTTTAGAAGGGTACTTTATTTTTCAAATTTTTCGACTCGAATGTCTAACCCAATTTTTTCAACTCTAAACCAAAATTTATTAGTTTTAAAGATTATGCCTCCCCCTTCAACCCTATATCCGCTATTCCTGCTACCATAAAAAAATGTAATTTTTAGGATTGAATTTAGTCTTCTTCAAAATTCAATATATAGCTTCATCAATAATTTAATTTACATCTCTTGATATGTACTTGTACCTACCTACTAATTTCTTCAATAATGTAGGTATTTTTTTTCGCACAGATTTTCTCCTCCAAAAATATAAATAGGACTCTCCCTCTCCTCACTCAAGAAAATTTCGTTCAATTCGGGAAATCTTCAAAAGTACTTCACAGGTTTTGAGAAATGAAATTCGCAACGAATCGAAAAAAATTCATTTTCAATCGGAAAAAATTCAATTTCAGTAGGAAATTTTCAATTGTTTGCCTTCTCTAATAATGTCAATTTCGATTTGTTCTTCCCAACTGATCAAATGTTATCATTTTTTTATTCAATTGTATACTGGTAGGTTTAAATTTCGAAAAATCAGAATTTTTAGATACCTATCTACTTTTATTGAAAATACATCAAAAAAATTGTGCAAAAAAGTTCCCTAAAATTGAATGTAAGCGAGCCTACAAATTATGTAAGGGAGCGGCTGAGAATTCGAGAAAAATTAAATTCTCCACTTCCAATTGGGAAACCAACTGATAATTCGTATTCAGGAGATTCAAATTATGTATTAAAATGGTTTCACACCGGTATTGGTTCAAGATATGGGGTTGGCGATAAAAAAAAATTGCATTTTCATGTCAAATTTCGCAAAAATATAGGACATTATGCGCTGCACCGATTTCGCGATTGAGAGACTTCTCCACTTCCAACCGGGAAACTAACCGAAAATTTGTGTTCAGGAGGTTCAAATTACTTATAAAAATGGTTTCATACCAGTATTGGTTCGAGATATGGAGTTGAGAATGAAAAAAATTGAAATTTCATGTCAAATTTAGCAAAAATAGGGCATTTTGCGCTGCACCAATTTTGCGATTGAGAAAATTCTCCACTTCTAATCGGGAAACTAACCAAAAATTCGTGTTCAGCAGGTTTTAATTAAATATAAGAATTAAAAAAGGTTTCATACCGGTATTGGTTCGAGGTATGGGGCTCAGAAAATGAAAAATTGCGGATTCGAGTCGATTTTAGCGAAAATTGACTGTTTTTCACTACCGAAAATCGACGATCAAGAAGGTATTTCACTTCCTATCTGGAAACCAATAACAAATTCGGATTCAGGAGGTTCGAATTATATAAAAAATAGTTTCAAGCCCCAATTGATCAACATTATACTGGTCTCCAGATTTAAAAAATCGTAATTTTACCTCTTTTTCCTCAAAATTGGTCACTTTTTGCGACACAAATTGTACGATTGTGCGAGTTCTATACTTTTGATCGGAAAACTAATCGCAGATTCGAGTTCAGGAGGGTCGAATTATATGAAAATGACACCAAAGGGTATGGACGGATAAGGGGTGAATTTGGCCCCCGGCGCTTTTGGGCTCCTAAACACCTCAAGTCGTGTATATTGACTAGAAATAATTTTTCACAAAATTTTGGACCCCTACCCCCCTCTCTTTCGGAGTTATGGCCATTTTATTGCATCATTTTCAAGAATTTTTAATTTCAACCGAAGTAAAGGAAATTTTCTGTTCTTTGGCACAAAGTTACATCTGGTAGAGGTGTATTCATGATAATTTTTTCAACATTTTTGGTGCACTCCTTCACGTTTTTTCGGTCATTTGAAGTTTTCAATCGTAAAAAATACCATATAAGCAAAGAGCGACCACCCTGGAAAAATTCCTAAAAAAATACGTTTTTTTATGTAGAATTTTACTATGCATTTGGTTTTGGCAATTTCTTTGAACTAAGGGCCGAAAATCGCGAAAACCCGTACAGAAATGTTGTAATTTTAGCAGATTTTTCAAATTTTCAGCGCTTTATACAGAAAGAAAAAACCAAATAAGGAAACCAATTTCAAAATTCGTGTTCAGCAGGTCAAAATACCCCGATAAACACCCTTTTCGTAATAGTTTTGATTAACATTTCAAAATTCACCTTTCTCACTAATTTTTAATGAAAAAAAAGTGAATTTCGAGACTTCGAGTAAGTAAAACGATCGCGAAAAACGTATTTTTTGGGGTATTTTGACCTGCTGAACACGAATATGGATTTGGTTTTTTCATTTCGTTATTTTTTCATGTGTACAACCTCTTTCTTCATCCCCAAGCCCCCATTCACACCCTTTCCCTCTAATTTATGTATATTTCAACGTCTTCGCCGAAATCCATCTGCTAAGACGTATTAGAGTTGAGAGTTTTTCAGATAGGGTTTCAGTTTTGCCACTTTTTTAGTATGTTGATTTTATGGTAGTCCTAGAGTTGAAATCCTTGAAAATGAGGACGTTTTAGGGAAAAATGACGAAATGAAAAAACCAAATCCATATTCGTGTTCAGCAGGTCAAAATACCCCGAAAAATACGTTTTTCGCGATCGTTTTACTCGAAGTCTCGAAATTCACTTTTTTTTTCATTAAAAATCAGTGAGAAAGGTGAATTTTGAAATGTTAATCAAAACTATTACGAAAAGGGTGTTTATCGGGGTATTTTGACCTGCTGAACACGAATTTGAAATTGGTTTCCTTATTTGGTTTTTTCTTTCTGTATAAAACGCTCAAAATTTGAAAAATCTGCTAAAATTACAACATTTCTGTACGGTTTTTTCGCGATTTTCGACCCTTAGTTCAAAGAAATCGCCAAAACCAAAAGCATAGTAAAATTCTACATAAAAAAACGTATTTTTTAGGAATTTTTCCAGGGTGGTCGCTCTTCGCTTATGTGGTGTTTTTTACGATTGAAAACTTCAAATAGCCGAAAAAACTTGAAGGAGTGCACCAAAATTGTTGAAAAAATTATCATGAATACACCTCTACCAGATGTAACTTTGTGCCGAAGAACAGAAAATTTCCTTCACTTCGGTTGAAATTAAAAATTCTTGAAAATGATGCAATAAAATGGCCATAGCTCCGAAAGAGAGGGGGGTAGGGGTCCAAAATTTTGTGAAAAATTATTTCTAGTCAATATACCCGACTTGAGGTGTTTAGGAGCCCAAAAGCGCCGGGGGCCAAATTCACCCCTTATCCGGCCATACCCTTTACCCTCACCCCTTTATGTGGAGAAATAGGGATGAAACCTCCCCTAAAAACCACCCTCACTCTTCCCCTAAGGGAAATTTTTGATGGGTCCTCTTCTGGAAAATTTTCTTAGGAGTCATACTAAAATAAAAACCACATTTCAACCAGTGTTCAAAAAGTGAAGTATTCCTATGCTAACCGCAAGGACTAGGACTACCTTTCCTGGAAACAACGTTAGAACGAATCCACCTAAAATTAGATTCGAATCTGAATCCGCGAATCATTGCATTTTTTTTGGATTCGAATCTGGATTCGAATATGTTTCGCGTTTTCGTAATTCGAATCCGATTTCGAATCATCGAGTGGATTCGTGGATTCTAATTCACGAATCCATCATTTGCGGGATAAATTTTTGAACAGATATGAATTTTAAATGGAACGTGATTGATATTTAAATATGAAATTTTCGAAGGGGGGGAGGCATGGGCAACATTCTTGGCCTGGCAAAGTATCGAATATACAGACGATTTTCAGCAAAAACATTTTAAAAAAACGAAACGAAAACGAAAAACGAAACAAATCCTATCGAGTTTCGAATCCTTTAAAACGATTCGAATCCATTTTACGAATCCGTATTATTTTTTTAGATTCGAATCAATGAAACGGATCCAGTTTCACATAGTGAATTCGAATATATTTTTTCGAATCCAAAAGTAGATTCGAATCTTTTCTAACCTGCCTGAAAATCTGTCTGACTTCGTCAATGATGCTTTACAGCGACCTAATTATTAATTCATTAGCTAAGTATACATTTCTGAACACCTTACCCAGCTTTTGGCACCTTTAACGCGATGATACCTCGTTCCCAGTACCTAACTACCTTTCTAAGTAAAATTGTAGAAACGTAGATGAAATTTCGAGCATTGTATTATCTAGATCACACAATACGAACCGAGGGTATGATTTATACCGAAGACCTGTTACTTGTACAATTATTCTAGCCGGATGATTTAATGGCACATGTGCATCGTGTATTGTTCACGGCGCAACGAGGACTCGACGGTGTGCTGCGGCACGGCACCATACTGCATGGAAAATGAATTAAAACATGCATAGCTGTACTTGGTTTTAACCGCGGATAATACACAATACACCTGATGCTTTTGTATACCATTCGTATTTGCACCGCAGCATTATAGACGTTCGTCCGGGGAGTACCACATTCGAAAAAAACCCACAACAGATAAACGTGGCAGCATATTTCGCCAAACTACGAATCGGATTTTTTAAATACCCACCAACGCCAGCAACGCAGATATAGGTGTAGGTATTTTTATAGATTTTTTTTTCACACCGCTGCGAACATTTTGATATTTACGAGCTCGATACCGGAGCGAGAAGCTTACCTCCGTGGAATCCGTTTGTACCCTTGCCAGCGAGCTTGGTTCACAAAAGCCAACTCCCGACACCGACGATTAGGACGAGTCCACTCCCACTACAGGTAACTTGGGCCGGGTCCATTCTGCGGGCAGCACATAACGCGGAAACTGGCGACCGCATTCGAACGTGTACCTTCGGTTATACTCCTGTGAAAAAAAAAATTTCGCGTTAAAATTACAGCCTAAACATACAAATGGGATGGTGAAAAAAAATTCGCAAAGGTCATTCGAACGGACGGGAAAGAGGCGCCAAGGGATACTGTTCAAATAAGCATCGATGTAAATTAACTCATAATTGAGCGTCGGTCGTCGGGGGACCATGGACGAGTATTTTCGCAGGTGAACGAATCGGCTGCTGATTCGGTCACACTACCAGTATTTTTTACCAAAAATTTATTATCCTGCGAGCCGACGCGATGTACTGTTCGCGTGCGAAAACAAACAATCGCCGTGTTAATCGAACTTACCGCAGACAAAGGGTATCTCCGGTACCTCGTAACGAGTGAAAAAAAAAGAAAACATCGTTAACCGCACAGGAAACATCGTACGATGACAAATTTCTCGCCCGGGATCATTTTTTACCTTATTTTTCTCATCGTAGGTGTTAAAACGCCGGTTAAAACTATAAAAAGCCCTAACCCGGATCCAGTCACCTTTTTAAAGCTTGAAAAATGATACGTCCTGGGTACGCATCTCTCAAGTATTCCAGTAACGTACTCCTGATTAATTTTTAACCTCACGAGCCATCGTTGTTTTTTTCAGCCTTCTTTACAATTAGGAATAATCCAGACCCCCACCTCTGGCTCATTTAATAGCCGCGCGTGCTGGAATAATTAAAAATTCAAATTTTACTCGGCATCGTGACACAGACGCCCCCGAAAAAAAAGCATCTAATAAATAATTTCCGACGTGTGTACAACTTAATTCGCGTGTTCGACGATAACTCGCCCGAGAGTTTTAATTTAACTGAGTGGTTATCTTTTCCTTTTCCTCTGCCTAGACCCTTCACCTCAGGCTACTTTATATGTGCAAATACTACGTCCGAACATTCCTTCATCCTGCGAAGCCCTCGATCACGAGGAATACAACTCGAATATAATTTTTTCCGAAACGATGCTCCGATCGAGGGTTACTTAAACGTTTTATCACGTCGCGAAAAAAAGGAGGAAAAATTCTACACCCAGAAGAATTTCTCTTCGCAGACGATAATTAAACGAGTTAAATTATACCCACGCTGCGCCGTCGTTCAGAATTTTCTCGCAGCCCAACAACGCACTTTTTTCTCTTCTTTTATAATTCCCCGGCGTATTGCGGACCTATTTTAGAAGCGGTTAAAGGGTTCATTGTACTTGGAGTTGAATTGAAAATTAGCCTTGATATTGATATATTCGAGTAATCGAGTTGATTATTTCGATCGTCAGCCGAAATTCAAACGGACAATTTAATCGATGGTATTTCTTCCTCCACCATTTAGACAGCGACGATTAAGTTGATGGGGAGAATATATTTCATGAGAGGAGATACCAGAGATGTTCAATTCGATGCCGAATCGAATTGGGAATGGGGGTTGTACGCAACATGTTGGTATTTTGAGGTGAAAATTTCAAACCTTATGGTCGATTTTTTTCAAGTTCGCTAAATTTTTGATTCGAAAATTTTGAGATAAATAAAAAAGTTTTTAAAAATTATAAAAAATCGTACAGGAAATGTGAGAAAAATTGCCAAAAAATTTAAACCATTTTTCAAAGAAATAATTTAGAATATTGTTAAAAATAAAATGAATTATGGTAAAAATAGCATTAAAATTGAAAAATCGGGAAATTTTCACATTGAGGAAATACAAAACTACTCTCTCATCCCGAATCAGTGAAAAGTCACTGATATAAATAGTCAGAATTGCAGCACAGGAAAAATCAGTGAAATTCACTAATTTTCAGTGATTTTTTTCACTGATTTATTACAGTGCTGCAATTCTGACTGTTTTTCAGTGTTTTTTGATAAATTTTACTGATTCAAAAATGAGAGAGTACTGTGATCTCCCCTCCTGCCGTAATACATATAATCGAAAAATTTCAAGTTTGTCAATTTTGCAGTAAAAAAAACTGAAATACAAGTTGAAAAATTAAACAATCTTTTCGACTTGAATAACCGCACGCGAAAAATTCAAGTACGAGTAGGAAAAATGTTGCATGAAAAAATAATATAAATATTGAGAAAATACAGAACCGGACTTCCACTACCCTCTCCCCGTATTCAAAAAATTACGATTTCAGACGGAAGTTTTGGTTCAAGTCGGAAATTTCAAGTTCGAGATTCGCAGAAGTAATGGGAGTCAAAAAATTATAATTTTTTCAATTCAAATTATTCAACCTTAAATCTGATCACAGAGTTGAAAAAAACAGTGTCTGAGTACTGCAATTATCCAACAGAAATCAAACTTATATTGACTTAAATTGCAGTTCTTTCAAAGGAAATTTTCCGATATCCCATAAGCAAATACGAATCTCAAGTCAAAAAATTACGAGCAACAAATATCCTTACAAAAATAAACTTTTTTTGTGCGTTGATTTTCTCAATCAAAATTTTTCTAAAATTCAGTCAAAAACATCTCAATTTTACCCCCTCGATCCCCCTCCCCATCACCACTCTTTACCTCGCCATTACAAAGGTCCTTTTCGCTTCGTTTTTGAGAAAATATTGAAAAAAACTGCCAGAAATTTCGTCAGAGGTTGGTTTTAAAAATCATAAAAACTGATTTTGATACCCAAACAATTTATTGAAGAAACAAGAAATTTGAGATATTATCGTAGGATATTATTAAGAAATATATATTGTGGGAAATAAGTAGGTAATTAGGTATACAAAATGACGACAACTTTCACAAATTCTATTTAAAATCATGAAATTGCTTGAAATACAATAAAAAATTGTCCAACCTGGGGCAAAAAATATTTATAAAACATCGTAAAAATACGCGAGACCTAAAAATTATAGCTAAGACATAATAAAAATATTGAGATATGCAGCTTATTAATTTTTAAAATAATTTTGATAGGATTCGCTTTAAAAATCTGTATAACATTTTTGCCACTTGGAAAAAATTCTGTAAACGTTTTAAAACACTTCAAAAAAATTCATGAAATTTTGACAGTTTCAACATACAAAATTTTAATAATGTATTCCAATTAGCGACGAATTCAAACGAACTTTTGAGTAGAAAAGGACGAACACCATGAAATTTTTGGTGTCAAAAGTTTTGAACTTATATGGGAGGGGACAAACGTTTAGATGAAATCAATGCTATCATCAGAAAAAAAAATCAAAAATGATAAATTCTACAAAATGCAGTGAAATTTTATGCAAAAATGAAGATAAAAAATAACTATTTTTGGAATAAAAAATCGTTTCTTTCAGGCAGAATTCAAGCTGAGTAAATCAAAAATTGAAAAATTTGCATGAAATTTTCAGTGATAATCACAACATAAATATTTCAACATTTCTACGTACAATGCAACGTTTCAATAATTTTTCCAACTTTTCAAAAGTTTTCGTTAAAAATCGAAAAATTGTGTGAAAATTTGAAACTTTTTTAATGGAAATATGGGATCGTTTTTATAGAATAAATAATTTTCGTTAAAATTTTAGCATTTTTGCGCAAAATTTTCCAAACATTTTGACCAATTCAAGACGATTTCTATAAAATTAATAAGAATTAATAACATCTTTACCATTTTTACAATGCTTCAAATAATTCTTCATAAACTTTTTAAGCCAAAATTATTTTTACGAAGTTTTAAATAAATTTTTTTTTAAATTCTCCATACTTTTTTCAATTATATCAACTTTATTTACATATTTGTTCTCGTTTAGAAATTTTAATATTTTTGACAGCTCTTCGAGCAATGCTGCCTTAAAAATTCTCAAATACCTCATAATAATCTCAGCATTGGTTCATTCACAGCATGAATTACAAATGGAAATAGGCCACGAAGCAGGAATAGGTACCTACATTTTCAATTTTTCCAATAAAAATTACCTGGGATTTCACAAAGTTCGAAATCTTCTCAAAACCTCACAATTTCGAACAATAAATTTACAATTTTTAAATTCTAAAACAACAACAACATCCGCAACTACGAACTCATCTCGAACAAAACGCAAGAATGACGATGTATCTCATTTATATTTATTCTTTCCCACGATTTTTCGGTAAATCGATCTGTCGTTTCCAAAGCATTCGTCCTAATCCAACCTTTTCTTTCATTCCCAATCAAAAATAATTACAATTCGGTAATTTCTCTTTTCGAACGCGGCAACATTCAACACTAACGCACACTACAAAAAAGCAATTCTTAATCGTCGAACAGCTGCGTATTTTTAATTTTTCTCATTCGACGATTCATCAAAGAAAAGACTGCGAAATTGAAAATGGAAAAAACTCGACTCGCGAATAATAATTTAAAACACAGAAGTCGGTTGTTCGCAGAGAAAAAAAAGAACACTAATAATCTGCTAGATCAGTTGATTCGTCAACCTCGAAAGCAAAAAAAAAGCACGATAAAAATTAATTTTTGAACATTTTTTCCAAACATCAAAGAACTCCTCGAGTGTTAATGAAAGAAATCGTCGCGTTGAAAGGAAAAAAAATTAAAAGCCTTTAAATGAGACAAATACGTGAGTATTTTCGTCAGCATTATTTTCGATGGTCGCTGCGAAAATTCGCCATCTGCGGTAAAAAAACCCTCATTTTTTTTGATTTAGCTAAATTATAATTATCGAAAGTTGAAACAATATTAACACGATTTATTTTTTGTTCCTTCGCTGAAAAATTTTTGATGAATATTCATAAAGGTAGTTTTTCATCTCGAGACAACCGTCGAGATTATTGTGGTCTGCGGTGACTCGAACAAACCATTATTTTCTTGTCGATGAAAATATGTCAACGTCGTTAACTGGATTTTAATTTTGATTTTCTTATAAGAAGATGTTTATATTCGCGGTGTAGAAAAAAACCACAATTTAATCGTTTCCGGTAATCAGTCATTTTCAGTTGTGTTATTTTTGAGTTTTTGGAAAAGGGAGGGTGAGAAGGAGGGGTTCCGAATGAAATGAAAATCTTGAACTAACTTTTCAGGAGTTTTAATCAATTTATCAAACAAGTTTGCCCAATGAAATTATACCTACGTATTTCATATCAATAATACGAATTAAGATATTTTTTCTCAATTTTTTTTTTGGTGAGTTTATCATTAAAATCTAACCAATTTTCTTAAAGGCTGCCAATTTGGAGCAAAATTTTCCAAAAAATAAGAGAATAATTTTTTTTTAGAATTATTGAAACTGTATGAAAAATTCTAAACTTAAATTATTTCCATTTTAATTGAGCTATAATTTTAAAAAAAAGATGTAGGTGCCTACTGAAATATGATTCTTTTAGAATTGATTGAGGCCTAGAATTGGTTCAAAGAATGAAGAAAGAGACACAATTTACGTTTAACTATACATGCCTATTACTTTATACTCGATTAAGCTGACTGGTAAAGCTCTAAGAATGGATTTTGCCAAGTATAGAAAAGTTGATAAATTGCAAAGGTAGGACAAAATCGATATCGTATGCAGCAGCTTATTCGGTACACATTTTGTTACAAATCAAATAAAACCCACCTTCGACATTTTTTTCCTTATCTATAAATCGCCTAAACTATGTGGATATTCGATAGAAAAATGTTTGTCTTGCCGAGCAGTCGCTTCGGTCCTCGGTGGTTCTTAAACTTTTACCCTTTTTACGAGTATAGAATATACTACGTTGGCACAACGGAAGAATATTTATCGTAGTTATTCGTTCTTATTGAAGTTTTTCCTCGCGATAGATAGGAAGATGTGGAATGAAGGGGAAAAAAGAGTATACGCGACGTTTACTCGTCGTAATCCTTTAGGATATGTGATTAGACTCATTACCATGACTATAGAGCTGCGCTGGAAAAAGTTTACCATTCAGTTCCAGATTATGTGATCGATGCGTAAAGTTTTAAGTTAATTAGTGATTTGGACGAGCGAGGGGAGAAAAAAATGGCGAAGTCATTTGAGACGTTTTTAATCGATTAGTCCGAGAAGTACGTCTACGTACGAAATCGACATGATGGAGTTGAACAGTTCTCGCCTAGTTGAGCTGCGATGTAATATCAAACGACGTGTAGCATCGGCTTGAGCTTTGCAATTTAGGCACGAAAACTTGCTTGGAAGCAGTTCCCGTCGAATAGCATCTTAGGTGTCTGTATAAGCTTATAAAATCTTAATGCCTCGTTCATCAGTTAGATATAAGAATTTTGTACAGGTCGTGAAAATTTTTAATGCGATTGGAGACTTATCGCGTTTTAAAAGCTGGCTGAAAAATTTCGCTAGCCAAAAAAGGCGTATCTGCGGAGAATTTTTTTTCTTCTTTGGAAGACGTGCGAGAATAGAACGTCCGTTCTAGTTTATTATCGCTGCGGGCTCGGAAAAGACAATTTCTTAAAATGATGAATTAAAAAAAAACATAGTGTGGTATCGCTGGGGAAAATTTGTCATTTTTCTGTAATCTAGCTGGATATACATTTTTTGAAAGTAGAGGTGAAAAGTAAAAAGATATTTGAATTTTATGAAAAATTTTTCCTCGCATTCGAGAAGAAAAGAGTAAAGTTAAAAGATGCTATACTTTTAATCGGGTAAAAAAGTTCTTTTTTATCATTGTCATCATACGAAGACTTATTCAAAATCAAAAGAAAAAAAATCAAGACTTGAGAGTCTGAATAATTCAAAATTTTGGAAAAATTAAATTTTAACGAGTATAATGACAACATTGAATTTTCAGGCCAGAAATTTTAATTTTCGTAATAATAAAAATTTTCAAGCAGGCCAAAATGAGTCTCCGTGGCACGTATAAATGTTGAATCAATAGTTTTTTATCCTTCCCCAATTTCGGGTTTGAAGGGTAAATGATTCTACAAACTAGAAACAGAATTTCCAAAAATATTCGATATTTTGTATCAGTCCGAGGGAGGAAAGAAAGGGGTGAATTTGGATTCCACGCCTAAAAAGTTTTCAGCATAATCAATTAATTTTATGGGAAATACAGCAATTCAACATTTGTATCAAAATACAAAAATGTAAATATTTATTGACTTTAGCCTTTTTTGAAATTTGTACATATAATTTTGAGCTTTCTGGAAATACATAAATATCACAAACTGTATTTTCAAAATTTGTTCCTTACACTTACACTTCATTTACCTACAACGTTGGAATGGTAAAGTTCAAGATACCACGATTTCAAGCTTAATCGTAGGTATATATTTTTCACTACCCGCGCAATGGAAAACTTGGGGAAAATTCCGCGAGTAAATCTTTACTTTTCCAAAATGTAATTGGAATTTTGTATTAATGGATTTTTCCATATAATTTCGAGTATTTCGTAGGTTAGTATCCAAAGAGACCTATATACATCGGTACATATAAAGACCAAGTTTTATTTCTTGATACTATTTTCCACTAACCAGCCACTAAAAACTACTTTTGATAGGTTGAATGAGCGGAGGTGACTAAGGTGAGTGGTAATATTTTTTTAGGAATAACACTTCATATATGTAGTTGTCAATGCACAAATACAATCGTCTTTTTGACTAACGAGAAAGCAAAAAAAAAACCAGCGACGACCTTTTCCCCAGTGTAAGGCTGTTGCCTTCACGCAATTTAATTTTCCGCAATTTTTTCCGATTTTTTCTAGCCCTCATTTTTACGTTTTTAGACTAATTTCAAAACAGTTACCTACTATTTCAAATGTTCCTTTTGACTTGCACACATTTCATAAAATGGTAAAAATGTTCTAAACTCAAAAAAATGAGAGTTCAAGGCCAAAAATTTTAAAAATTTAAAATGCAGCTTTTTCTGAACTGATTTTGATTATCTATTTTCAAATGGGATGTTTTTTTTCGACCTGCAGATAAGATTACATTAAGCAATACCTAAATAAAATTCACCATAGGGTAGAGTTTTTCGCATTTTTTTTTTCGAAAATTGATGAAAGGGTAGCTAGGATTTTGTAAAGTTATATCTAGGCCTCAAAAAAGCTTGGTAAAAATTTCGAACCCGCCTCCCCCTGCCAAACTCAACCCTTATTCCTTCTCAATCACCTTCAAAATTTGATTATATTCAAAAAAAATATCCATATAATGGTGATTGAAATTTTTTACCTAAAAATACCACAGGACCTCATTTTTCCCGTTTATCCAATTTTTTAGAGGTAAGTAGAAGTACTTGAAAAAATAACTTTTCAAATTTTTTTAAGTCTATAAATACAAATTTCTTCTGAAATAAGCTCAAAGCATCTATGGATACTTCAACTCTTACTTGAAAAAAATTATCGTAGGCGATTTTTCACCTTTATTACCCTTGATCTGGGTAATTTTTTCAAAAATGAAGAAAAATGCATTATAATAAAATTATTTTTTTTTTCAAAATCAAAGAAATGAACGGAAATTGATGATAATTATTTTTTTGAGTAGAAGATATATAAACTGGAACCATTTTAGAAAATTTCAGTCACTTTCGATTTTTCAGGGGAAATTTAAAAAATTTGAACTTTTTTTTAAATACTTGCCTAAAAAATCGAATTGGAGTGAAAAGTGGATCCACCGGTATTTTTGGGCAGAAAAATCTATGTTTAATACTATTTTCAGAATTTTTTTCTATCTTCAAAATCTTTTGAGTATTGACGAGTTTCAGGGTTCACACTGAGAATTAAAAACCAAAAATTGGTATACTTTTTTGGTATACTGATTTCTGGTTCTAAAAATTTCTCGATAGCCAGGGACATTTATTGTGGCTGATCAATTTTGAATTTTTAAAAGAAATTTTCAACTTTATATTTTTCAAACTTTCTTCCAACTCATTAAGTAATTAGAGGAAATTTAAAAAAAATACCCAATCAAAATACGTTTTAAAAAATTTTACTGGTGAGAAAATTTTAAAATTGGATATAATTTGAAAAAAACGTAGAATTGAAGAAATTTAAAAAATTGGGATTAAAAAAATTTGAGCTTGGAATAAATTAGGACCTGGATTATCGAAATCTTATTGGCATCAAAATTACTTAGAAATAAGACATAAATTATATTATACCATTTGAAGTCAACAATCAAACAAATTTTTTAGAAGGTGAAAGTGCAATTTCAGTTTTTATCTTTGGTGATCTTGCACTTTTAGGCAAAAAATAGAAGTTTAACAAAATAACGTAACGAAAAAAAAAATTCATTACGACATTATTGATTTTCGTACACGGTACAAACCATTAATTTCAAAGGGAGGAGCACACCCAGAGGAGGGAGGGCTCAGGGGGCTTGAGACCCCCTTAAGCTCGACAAGGAGATTTTTTTATCATAAAAATATCAAAGAAGAGTATGATTACTGAAAAAAATTTCGCCTTCGCTTCGCTCGGGCAGTATATTAGCAACTATTTCTTAAATAAACATTAGAGTGGATCGAAAAAAAAAACATATCTTGGATTTTGACCAAATTTGGTGAGGTGGTTTACTTTGAGTGGGAGACTTCACAAAAAAATTTTGAGCCCCCAAGGGGCAAGGGGAGGGTAGCAGGAGGTGCTCAAAGTGCACCTCCTTTTGAAAAAAACGCTGTTTTTTGCGTTTTTTAGCCAATCAAAATTGTGTGAGAAGCCTTAGTAAGACTTAAAAGATGCGATTTGAGTTTCTACATCTCCCTAAACCATCGTCATCCGTCTCCGATCAAAACTCTGACTGCAGAGTGTCTAACAAACATGACCAGCTCCAAAACAGGACCAAAACAGGACCTTCAACAGTACCTTTTGAAAATAGATACTGATAAATTTTGTAACCCCCCCCCCCCCCAAAAAAAAAAAAAATTAAATTAAATTAAACCTATTATGAAAACATTTTTGAAAAAAAAATCAATAATTGTTAGAAATGAGTGTAAATTTATTTTTAAAATTCTAGAATAGGGAAGCTCGCAAAAAACAGCGTTTTTTTCAAAAGGAGGTGCACTTTGAGCACCTCCTGCTACCCTCCCCTTGCCCCTTAGGGGCTCAAAATTTTTTTGTGAAGTCTCCCACTCAAAGTAAACCACCTCACCAAATTTGGTCAAAATCCAAGATATGTTTTTTTTTCGATCCACCCTAATAAACATACCACTCTTCAAATTTGAATCAGTTGAATTTGCGAAAATTCTGTCTTGTTTAATCAGTAAAATAATTTTCATTGAAAATTAGTGATTTTTCGATCAAAAATTACTAATTTCTCAGTCCATGTCTCATTTATCAGAAAAAATCAGTAATTTTGACTAAAAAAAATCAATAAATCGCCCCATTTTTCTTCGCTTAAATCTGTAGGTGTAGTAGGTATATATGATTTGTCTACTGAAAATACTCCAACTACTCTAGCCCCACTGAAATAACAGGTGACTTCATTTTTCATTGAATTTTACCCCCCCCCCCCCCCCATTTTCCTCAAAATCTGAGCCTTCTTACACAATTTCTGAGTGCGCCTATGTTCAAGAGCATTTGGACAGAAGTAAGAGGTGAGTCAGGGGATGAAATTTTTACCACTTCCTTTTTGAGGTATAGACACAACTTTCTAGTAATCCCTCTCTTCAGCTTTCGAAAAAAAGTGCAAAACGACCCACTCTAATTTTCATTGATGAAGGAAAAATGAACATCAGACATGAAATTAAAACGCTTTCCAAAGAATTAAAAAATAATATTAATAATTTCCCAAAGCGGTTGGGTAGATGGCTAGAGTATGATTAATCTCGAACCTTGAACTTTACAGGAAATCTTTCAAACAGAAAAAAACAACTACAAAAAATAGAGAAAAATTTCTACAAATTTCACAACCTGACTCCAAATTTTCGTATGCAAGTTTTTCAGGTATTTTAAGCCATTTTCCTCTTATCTCCCTTCCTCATGCTACCAAAAAAAAAGAGCTCGTTATTTAAACGGATTACGTACACATACGACTGAAACTTTATCAATCATCTTTACAACTTTTTTACTACTTAAAACTAAAAACTTCCCTTTCAATGAATCATCATCGTCATTCAAGCGAAGAAGTCCTTCAAAATGATCGTTTCATTCGATTAAATCGTAATATTATTCTCCTTCCTTCTCCATACGGAACACTCCTGCACTCTAATCATCTACTAAAATCACAGACGAATTTCAACAACGCTAACGAGGACAACACCCGCGACAAACTATAGTTTGTCGCGGGTGTTGTCCTCGTTAAAACGTGTTTGTATACAAACACGTTTTACCGTATTTCGCCAATACACCAATCCGCAAGATAACAATCATCGGTATCTCGCGATCGAAAAAAATCGCCGATTTAACTCGCGAGAAAGAGAAAGACAGAAACCCGATAACCGGCATCGATCGATTTACTCTCGTAAATCTATTTTCGGGTAAAAAAATGAAAAAAGATACCGCCTTTGGGTTATCAGTCGCGGCGCAGGTCCCGAAACTCATTCGTGTTATCAGATCGAGCGAATTTTTCAAGTTACGACTTTAAATCGGCTATTTCTACAAGTACATTCGCACACAGCAGAACCTATCTTATTCATGAATTATTCATCGGGCGTTTTTAATGAAATTAGTAACCGTTGAACAGGTTTCACGGAAGCGTCTAAATTTCCTTTGACATGAGAAGAGCATACTGAGATGAAAAAATTTGCCATTTGAAAATACACGGTATCCGCTCAAGATGATTCGTGTTTTCGTTACAGACTCGCCGTAGCAGCACGAAAACATCAGCGGTTTCCTTATTACGTCTGATAATCTGTCGCGGCGCGGTTATGTGTATTTGTCTGCCTCTCTGCTTCGCCTGGTCTTACTATAATTCTTCCTCTGTCTCGACGTCGCGCACAGTAACGATTCATTGAAGAAAAGTAGTACTTGTCTTTTCTAATAAACTAGAAATTTAGCTTTTGATACGTCCACGTCTCTGGCTCAGACCGTGCAGAGCCAAAGAGGGAAAAAACAGGTCAAAAAGTCTACGTACGCTAAACAATGATCCGACTACGTTGAAATTCGAAATAATACGAGCTTAGTTGGCACTATTCGAGAAGTTATTTACCAGGTACTCTCCTACAATTGTACTGTTGCGAACTTCTACCTCAACTACTCCTCGAACACATTCGTATAAGAAAACCCCGCACACGTAAATGATTGATGATGGCCGAGTGTTATGGAATTAACGTGGTTTGCGAACGCGCGATTTGACGAAAATATTAATTAGAAAATGCTTTTAATGTTGAAACTATACGATTACCTACAACGTTGCTGTACCATGCCCAGTGCGATGCTCAGTTTGTGTTTTTTTTTCACTCCAGCTCGGTTGTTGTTTTTGACAGTTTTTTTAATTTCGTAGCACCGCCGCGAGTATTCGAAATTTTTTATAGGATTTTAATACAAAAACATCTGTCGGTAAAGCAGGCGAACCGATAATTACGAATTTGACAGATGAAAATAGCACGAACGAGGCTTAAATTGGGATATTTTACGAATTACGTAATGCAGTCTTTTCGACCCTGTAGATGTCTTTGGAGCACGCGCTGGCTTTTTTTTTCAAAAGTAGCTCTTCCTTCAAGGATTATGGTAAATACGTACACGAAGCTGGGCCAGTACACGATTGGACCTAAGTTGAGTGAAAAAATATCAAATTTCCCAGCCTCGCTGGTGTATTTTTTACCCTATAGTGGCCGAGCAGTTGACCAGGCACGCGGACGCTTTCATCGAACAAGATTTATTTTCTCGTCTTATGTATTTTATACAAACAAGGCTATAAAATGGAACGAAGGTTATACGAGAGGTTTTTTTTGCCAAGGTATGTTGTTTAGCAGCGTGATTTGCTTGGGAAAAAATATCATATCTAGTGGATAACGGTTCGATTTTTTTTTTAGATGAGTATTTACTGTTTGCTCCCTCTCCTTCGTCGTCTATCACCCACGATCACCCTAGGACTGTTTATTTTATCATTTTAAACATTTAACGAATCGAAATTCGAATTATTTAGGTTGATTCGAATTACGCACATGGGAAGATTATTGGATGGAAAATTTTCGCAGTATTTTAAGAAAATAGAATTTTCCTGGATTTTATTATTATTTTTCTTATTGCAGAACAAGTGGAAAATTCCAACCCCCGAAGCTGAATTTTAATAAAAAACGCTTACTTAACAAAGGAAAGAGCACAAAAATATCAATTTTTTGCAATTTGTTTTCATTTTGCAAAATTATTAGTGATATGTGGAAGGAAGGGAGGAAGGGGTGAATTATTGAAGAATTTCAGAGTAGCAGAAAAAAGGTCTCAGCGATGGAATTCCTGAAAATGAGAATTTAAGAAAATCGGTACTTATTAAGGTTACGTCCAGGCATGTATTCGGGGGGGCGAAGGGGTATTGCTCCCTCTGGAACAGTCATTTGTCCCATCTGGAAAAATTTGTCAAAAGCCCCTTATTAACTCATTCACAATTTCAGTATCAAATAATAATTGGTAGGTAGCATATTCTACGAGTAGGATGGCAATTATTTTTCAACTTTTGAATTTCTGCCGGAACCGAGCTGAATTTTGTTGGACAATATTCCGACATGGTGTAAAAAATTTTTAGCTCGATTGCTGAATAAAGAATATGATTTCTGAATGTAATGGTATATAACGTGTAAGGGTGAATGTGAGTGGATCATAGTGGCGGGGTGGAGCTAAAAAAGTTTCCCAAAAATTGAACATTCATCCAAAAATAGGAAATTTTCCCAAAATTTGGCCAACTTTTTTCCGTAATTTAGACAACTATTCAAAAATTGTAGAGTTTTTTATAAAGCAGATAATTTTGTGAAAATTGGGCGATTTTTTTCAACAACGTGGACGATTTTCCGAAAATTAAGGTACATTTCTTGAAAAATTAGGAATCGTGTCCTTTTCCAAAAATTTGGCGATTTTCCAAAACTTGAACTGTTTTCTAAGAATAGAACAATTTCCAAAAATCAGCGAATTTTCCAAAACTTGGATGACTTTTAACCTTAAACTGTACGATTTTTCAAAACTAGAGCTGCTTTTCACAAATAGGTCAGCTTTTTTTAAAAACCCAAACGATTTTTTTATAACTTGGTGATTCTCCAAAACATGGACCATATTTTTTAAAACTTGGACAATATTCCAAAAATTCTTCTTTAAAAAAAATCTATGTTAATTTTTTAAGGATTTTTAATTTTTGAAAAACGTGAAAATTACAACTACATATATAGTTACAATTTTTTAATGTTATTTTCATTAATTCTTTCGATGAATAATTTAGATGAATGTAATTTTTTTGTGGAAGGAGGGGTATCATTTAATTTATCTATTTTTTTTTGCCCCGACTGAAATTGCATTTACCTCCTTTCCAAATCAATACGGTACTAGCTACAGGCTTGAGTTACCTTATGATAAAGTATTTTTTACTTCGAAAATCCGAAAAATTATTTCAGCTCTGAATTTTTTGAAATTACAAGTTGAATTAAAATTTTGCTTCCCTCTGCCTTCTTTCTTCCACCACAATGTTTCTTCGACAGACCACAAAGTGATTTTATTAATTATTCGTGTTCAACTTTATTCCTTTTATTATTATTTTCTTCCACGACAATCACTACTTTTTTACTTCCTTCTCAGAAATTTCTTGACCCCCCCCCCCCCCCATCCATCCATCCATTCATTCATTCATTCATAAAATGGCTCCAATTCCATTCTGAAAATTTTTCGTTGAAGAGGGAAAGAATTAGGTAACGCACATTTTTCTTTATGGTAAAAAAACATAGATCATGGATGTGTTCAACTTCATATGGACAATTTTGATGGACTTTTCTCCAGTACTGGAAAACTCAAAAATTTCCTGGAGGCCCCGAAACGTCTCGAAGTCGCTTTCAATCAATTCGAGAGGTTGAAAATAGGGTATCTACCAATTTTCAGCTTTTTACGTCGATCCGTATGCTGTTGGTCTATGTTGAAACTTTTTTCAATAAAATTTTCTACCAAAAAATATGAATTTGAACTGGCAGTTGCAAAATTCGGAATATTGTCCTTTAATCGATTAAATAGGTCACCAATATTGGTAACCCGCAAGTAAACTCTCACAATAATAAATCAGTGAAAATTATCGAAAATCACTGAGAAACGGTCAGAATTACAGCACAGGTGAAAATCAGTGAAAAATGTTTACCGAAAAACAAATCAGTGAAAAAAATCACTGGAAAATCACTGAAAATTCACTGAAAAGTCGGTAAAATTTAAAAAATTTTCTGAAAAATCAGCAAAAATTCGCTGAAAATCAGTGATTTTTGCTGATTTTTCCTGTGCTGTACTTCTGACTATCAGTGACTTTTCACTGATTCAGAAGTTTCTAATCGATCCGGGAGGTCGAAATCGAAACTAGAGTATTATACAAAATTTAAGCTTTTTTCGTCGATTAGATCAAATTTTCATAATTAGCAAGGCAATGAGGTAAATTTGAAATTTCAGAAATTCACCCAAATTTAAGAAATGAAATTTAGCACCTGAATTTTAGATATGAACTTCTTTTATGATGTACGAGTACTTTCGATTTTTTTTTGTTTCGGCCCAAAATTTGACTGCATGATAGGGATACGTCCCTTGTTAGTAATTTTGAAAATTATAGGTAATAAAAACAAAACGCTTAAACATCTGATATTTTAACAAAAAGTCATCAATTGAAAAAAATTTAAAATCCCATCAACAGATATTTTAATAAAAAGCCATATTTAATTTGTAAGAATTTTGGAACAAAATTTTGTTTTCTAAAGTCTGACACGATCATTTGAAAGATTTTTTATATCCACTCAGAGATAGAGTTTTTCAAATATAGATTTAAAAACATCACCAATTTGTCTAAATTTTTACTTTCAACTTTAGATAAATAAAAAAAATTCACAAAAATTGAAAATTCCTACCATCGTCACTTTTTTAAAACGCTAAAGTTGAAAATTTTTCATTATTTAAAAATCGTACGAAAAATGCACACGATGCAAATGCAATAAATAAATATCAACGAACAAATGGAAATTCATCATTTCCAATTAAGCTCGCAATATCAGCTTACGACCCAAGCACTCGAACAAATTCCATCACTTTGGATAATTGCAGGTATTCTCCATCGACACAGAAGAAAAACCCCATCAAGGAACCCCTCGAGGATCGGGAAAATATTCATCGAATATTATTTTTTCGCTCGTCCTTTTCTACGTACGTGTATTGAAGATGGAAACGCAGCATACGGTACGTATCCGTAGTAGATATGAAATTGAATTTCGTATTTTATAATATAGCGTTTAATTAATACCGAAAATACACTCTTACGTTAATTCCCTCTTCGTTCAATACACACACACATTTGTCGTTTATTTTTCTAATCGAATGTATCCTTTAATATAATACGTATAATCGATTCGTAGATAAAGTGTAGTTCGCAGAAAAGCAGGGTATGGGTTTTTTTCCACGACGAAAATTTAATTAAAAGCATTAATCCGCTTCGACTGATAATTGTTAAAAACATAGAACATGTGGGATCGGAGCAGCTATTTTTTCTCTCTTTTTTTTAATAACACGGTAACACACTATAATGACGAAGTACCTTTTACTCAGTCTGGCCATTTTTTTCCCTCGTAAATACGATATCGGCCGCGAAACATCGAACGCAAAAATTTCAGTTTCGTGGTATTTTTTCAACTCGTATAATTGGTTTAAATGAAAAAATATTTTTACAAACCGTTTATATACGTACTCGTACGAGTATCCATACCGCAAAAGATAACGCTTATGACAGAACAATTTCCATGTTTCAATTAATGTTGAATTATGATTAACCTTGGGGAGAAATTTTCAAAACCGAAGGGATTTATAGCGTACGTATTATTTGCCCGAAAGAGGTATCTGTCTGTATACGAGCTAAACCGATCAATGTGAAATAAGATAATAATACACTTAAACGTTTCGATTTCGATTCGCCACATTGCGTTCGTACCTACTCGTATTTTCGACTCGGTAATTTTTTTCCTTTTGCTATTTCAGACAAGGGAAAAAAATTACCCTTTTTTTCGCCAACCGAAGCAAAAAAGATGGACTCGAATATTAGCGCCGCGCCGTTTATCTCGCAAGTAAAATGAAAGTCTTCGTAAATTGGTTTTAGACGGTCTTTTTTTCCACGATTTATGCAAATTTTACGCCTTTATTTTTGCAACTTATGCATATTGTTGAGAAATTAGCTCGAAGCGGATATCACAGCCACGTATGCTTAAATACCTCGAGTAAAAAATACGGGTACGACTGGACCCCTTCCCTAATGGAGAACATTTTTCGAAAACTCGCAGAATTTGGAGTAAAATTATTACCAAATTGATTGATTAATAGGGCTGAGATTTTTATGCGCTATCAAATCGATTATAAGCGCTTATAAAAAGCGATTAAAATTGCCTAAAAAAGCATTTATATGCGCTATCAAACCCCACCATGCAGCATATCAAAATGTAGGTATTTTTAATCTAAATGCGGAAATGCTTTCAAAATTACTAAATTAGAATAAAGAAAGAAGTATAGTGAGAAAATCATCGAACTTTTATAAAATTATGAATTATGAGAAGAAAAAACATCGAACTTTTTATTTTAAAATTTTCGTGAAAACGATGCGACTACAAATCGAAAACTCGTTCGACAAGTCACAGACAAAATCTTGATTTTTTTTTTTAAATTTTGAAGAGTTTATTTTTTTTAAGCTCAAAATTTCAACTTTTATGCTGTTTTTTAGTGATTTTTTTCAAATATGCGAGAACGGTCGAAATAAGCGTTAAATAAGCGGTTTAAGGGCCTTTTTTTTGGCTAAAATAAGCATTTTCAAGCAATTATGTCGAAATAAGCAAAAATATGCGATATCAAATTGCATAATTCGGCGTAGAAATGCATGAATCGCAAAAGAAACCATGGTATGCGGTATCTACTATCACGCTATCAAATATGCGATATCATAAAAATCTCAGCCCTATTGATTAATAATCTTACGAATTTTCACGCCTCGACAAAAAATTAATTTTTTACGTCCTCCCTCCCCTCCTTGAGACTAAGATACAAAATCATGAAATGTGTGTAAAATTAATTGATTGAATTTCTCAACATTCAGTAATTACATTATGTAGGTATATCATAAAATGAGTAAGAAGTGAATCGTTTTAGAATTTTTTTTCAAAATCGAATAAAAACGGTAGTGCGAAATCTGAGCCTAGACCATGCCTAGACCTCAAAAATACCCAGTAAAAATTTCCCCTCTCCCCTGCTGGGTGATAAAATTTCTATCATCACCCAAGTGCCCTTAAAATATGACTTGATTCAAAAATTTTAGAAAAATGAAATTTCAAAAAAAAAAAAAAGGTAAGTACCTGAAATGGTTTTAGTGAATAAATGTTTACACTTAAAAATACTTCAAAAGTTCTTTAATAACTCATATTGTTCACTTTTTTTTTTTAAATTTGAATAGGTACCTACGTACAGAATCTAAATAACAATATTGCGATAATTTTGATTGAAATTATCTCAACAGACTTTGTTTTGTAGGCATTTTAATCCAAAAAAAATCCTCACCAGCAATTTTTCGTCAATACCTATTTCAATAAAAAAATAAATAAATCATGCTTTTTCTTCATTTCTGAAAAAGTAAACAAGATGAGAGAACGAGAAGGTAAATAAAACTGGGAACTCGTGGGAACGTTTTTTTGGAGTAAAAAATTTTAATCTTAACATTGTTTCCATAAAAATTACCTTATTCTTTTCAATTTTATACATAGGTACTTGCTGAAAATTTAAGAAAAGTAAAAATGGGTGATTTTTCCAATTATTTCTGAGAACGTTGGTAAAATTCTTTCAAAATTTCATTTGGTGAAATTCCAATGTTTTTTAAACACATTTGGTCTAATTTTGAGGTTAATGAAGGAAGGGAGGGAAGGCAAGTGGTGAAGTTGAGATTTTTCTAGATCTAGGTATACGCTTACACAATTTTTGTGTTATCCTTCAATCAACTTCTGAAAAAAATTATAAAATGATTCACAATAAACTCAACTTTTCAACCCAAATGGAAAAATTTTAGGTACATTTCGCCAGCCCCCCTCCACCACTGATTGGGTGGGGATGGGGTCATTCGTTTGTGCTTGTTTGTGCTTCAAGCCCGGTCGTTTGTGCTTCACCCCTTCCAAAGTTATGTGGAAAAGTTTGTGGAGGGGCTGCCGTTTCTCCAGCCCCCCTCTCACAAGCTAACCACCATATCTCTGGAAAGGGTGAAGCACAAACGACCAGATTTGAAACACAAACCAGCACAAACGAATGAGACTATATTCGATCCAATTGGCGGTGGTGAGGGGGGGTGCCGTTTCTCCAGCCCCTCCCACACAAACTTTTCCCCTTAACTTTGAAAGGGGTGAAGCACAAACGAATGACCCCTCCCCACTCAACCGGTGATGGTAGGGGGCTGGCGAAATGCACCTAAAAATTTCTAGATTACGAAGAGGAAAGGGACCAATTCAAAATTAAATTAATCAAAAAAATTTACCAAAAGCATTTTCTATTTAATTTTATTTTGGTTTCAAAAAATTAAGCTTCCTGTGAAAATTCAAAGTCGGCATTATTAAGAGAGGTGGAGGGTGGGAAGCATTGAAAATTATTAATTCAAATGGAATTTTCTTTTTTCTTTTTTTTTTTGCTCAAAAATATTTCCTTTCATTTTCTCAATCAAAGTGGAAAAAAAAAGTTCATCTCTTTCGCAAATTATCCAAATTTAATTCATTTTTTTTGCCAAAAATGCATTTTTTTTAAATGAAAAAGTGTTCTTAGTTTTGCCCTGCTTTATCGTTACATTTACAAATTCATTATAAAAATACCATTTCATTTCAAAAAGTAAATTTTTTTCAGTTTGTATTCCATTTTTTTTTGTAAAAAATTTAATTTTTCTATCTAAAAAAATTATAATTCCTCACTTCTGAAAATGTTTGATTTCTGAGAATTAATTTGTTCTAAATCATGGTATGTACTATAATTTTGCCACTTTACCCATTTCATAGGAATTCAACTAAACAACATGGAAGAGGGGAAGGGGGAACAACGTGCTCCCAGATAGAAGCAAAATTATAATAGTTCTAGTCGGAAAAATTAGGTTTCGAGTCAGAAAATTTTCGAAACTGATGATTTTTCTAGGGAAATTTTTTCTTTGAGTAAGAAAAAATGGAAAAAATCCGTCTTAATGAAAAATTTTCAATTTTTTGCCCTTCCCCCATAACGCCATTTTAATCGTTTCTTGTCACCTTAATTCTGTTCCATTATGAGGAAAAAGGAAAAACAGCACTGAAAAAATTGAAGTACGTAATAATCAACCTCGAGAAAAATCAGAGTAATGAAAAAAAATGTTAAATGCTGATATTTCAAGTGAAACTTTCAGATTGAATTTGAATAAATCACGGGTATCATGAAAAATATAATCTCTTCGGTCAAAATATAAGACTTGAAAATGCCCAATTTTAATCGGCAAACCACCTTTATTTTTCCGAAAAACGACATAGACCAGGATAGTAATGAGAAAGAGAGGAAAACCTCGGTAATTCACATCACCTCGACGACTCGGTTCACGAATTCTGGCAACTTTTCACGTTAATTTCGCTTCAAACATCAGAGTTAGACGCCAAAGGTTCGAATGAAAATTTCATGAAATCAAAATTTCGACTTCCCAGCGTAAAGTTTTTGTTTGAAATATAAATTTTTCAATTTTAATTAAAACTTGTGCGGAATTCGAGGCCGGGTTTTCCTCTTCTCATTCCGATTCTGATACATATTCTGGCATAAATTAAATGCAAGAGTTAAAACTCCGAATTACTTTTTTTCCTCTTTTGTAAGCATTTTCGATGACAAAGGAATTATGATATATGCCCCTTTTCCCCTTACTCGGATTGTTTGTGCTGTAAACCTACGCTTCGTAATCGTTTGAAAGTCTCGTCGTCACGTCGCGTCGTCAGCTCGTCATCGCACGGTACAAACGAAAGAAAATTTTTCCTCGCGCCAGAATCGACTCTATAAACGCTGGCTCGACGGGTATTCGGGTACACGTTGATACGTATTAATTATTTGCACTTCTACGAATAATAATAATCCTTTCTCAAAAACGAGATCATTAAAAATTCGCCAACTCTCGAAAACGTTTTCATCAGCGGCAGCGAATCTAACGAGCAAACAAAATTCGTTGCTGCGGAGGCGTTTTTATAAATTAAATCGCGGAATACGTATCAAATACTGAAAAATCGACCCTGCCAGCCGACTCGGTATCGGATTCGCCCCTCGGAATACGCAAACGGGGTAAATATTTTTACAAAAATATGATACCATGTACTAATGGTAACGTTAAAATGGCTCTTAATTGGCTTCAGCCTGCTTAACGATGAAATTACCAAACTGTGGGATTTTTTTCAAGATTATGTACTTATTCGAATTGGTAAATATTGCCCAAGGTTCGGGAACCAGGAGCAGAAAAAACATTCTCATCGAATGCTAAATCAGCAGCGAGCTTCGACCGAGCACCACTTAATCCAGCGAGCTTTTCTGGAAAAGGTGAAATCAAAACTATGTATAATTTTCGCATTATATGTAGGAATATTAGAAATGAAAATCAGAGAGCGATGAAATTCCGCCATCGTCCAGAATTCTCGGCTATATTGGTTCAGCAGGTAGGTATAGAGTCGTCGGTTAATTTCCCATTTTACCAAATTCACTGCTGGCAGAAAGGTCGCGTCGTATAAAGACCGAATATGTACCTCGAATCAGTCCGGTTATAACATTTTCATCATTTCGCCTGGCCAGCCTATTCTGACTTAATTAATAATTTCACTTTACATTTCGCACATATTGAACGTGTCCGTTCCTCGTATTTATACGTAAAGTAAACATATTTCGAATTATTATTTTAATAAAAGATTGCCTAATGTGAACCCTCATCGCCAGGTATACCAACCGTGGCACAGGTAACGCGCAGAAAAGACGGATAATGGAATTATTGCTACGAAATTTTCGTATTCAATTTTCTTTATTATATTTCTCCATTAAAAAGCCTAACGTTATTTTATATTATAGTAAATACGTTTAAATAACGCGAGAAAGAGAAACGGCAGAGGGATGTTAGTAATTTTCCACGTAATAAACGTATTTTCGCCGAACGATTTTTTCCCCCTATGCTTCGTTTCTTCCTTCCTCGTCGAGAAAAACTTGAAAGGAATTTTATTATACGAGAAGAGAATTAAATCAAGTGGGTAAAAAATCCTTCTAATGATGAAGACGACCCCGCGACCGTGGTTCAAAGAAGTTTATACTCGGTCGTTAAATGGATAATGTTATTTTGATGAAATTTTTTTCCTTCCTCCGTACCCTGTCGACGTGAATTTTTTGAGTGATTTATATTGAGGCGATATTATCTTGCGAGAAAAGTTCTGATATTGTCGAATGGAATTAGTCACGACAAAAAAATCATATCCCGCGTTGGGTCTTTTTTTCGGAATCAGTGGTAATTGCAAGCTTGGCTTTAGGATCATTTTGCCCTAATTTTCGCTCCAGTTTGATTATCAATAAAAGTTGAATTTTTTTCTATTTAGTTTTGAGATACCTACAAAAAATCTGAGCGGATATTACTCCTGTCTTGCTCTGGTTTGGCGAAGATTTATTTTTTTTCGCAACCAGTTCGCAAATAATTAAAATAAATAAAATTGAAAAAAAAAACAATTTTTCCAAGAACTATATTGAAACCTGAATTATTCTTTCTCTAAAAAAATCTAACTCGACTAAATTTCAATTCAATTCAGAGTAGGAAACGACGAAATGAGCTTTCCTAGCCCCCCTTCGGTCCGACCCCAAAGCCAAACTGTTAAAAAATAAAGAACACGATGTAAAAAACGATTAAGGGTGATGGAAAATTATGAAAATCTTGAGAATATTATTTTCAAAACAGTTCTTTTCGAATTGAATCCTCCTCGTCATAAGGTATATTTCAATTTTGACGATCCATAGTTCTGTAAATTTTCGTTTTTTCCCTTTTGAGCTTATTATGACCAAAAAAATTTCAATGCGGAAAATATTACTTAATATTAGAAAACCATAAAATTTAAAATTGTCTTTTCCTCGTAATATTTTCATCTTGCCAATTTCAGAAAAAGAGAACAAAGGTCACGTTCAAATGGAAAATTGACGTGAAAAAGTAAAATTTTTATGGCTGTACATTTTTTATCATCAATGAACATAAATTCTCGGGATATTTCAAGACGTGTAGGTACCGATTATGAAAAATTGATTTTCGCGATACTTTTTCAATTCAGAAGTGCTTCAAAACGCCAAACTTTACGCAAGTCTTCGCAAGTTTTTCAACTAGTAATACAAAATCAAGAGTAAAAATGGATTTTTTTCGCAAGGAAGAAAAACATCCCTTGGGAAAAACAACGGTTAAGATCTCGCATAAATGAATTTAATTAGGTGAGATTCGTCCGAACGAATCGGAAAAATCCGTATTTATAATGGGTCAAATAATAAAACGTAGGCGTTGGAAACCATCGGCTAAATTCTGAGGAAAAAATTTCGAAATTATTTTTCTCCAAAAAAAAAAGTTTCAACAACTAGAAACATGGAAATTTGGAAGTCTAGGACCCCTAATCAAGCGAAAATTAGTGAAATTTTAACGTTTAAAGGCCTTTTTGGAAAAGTTTTGCCCTTGCTTCGATCTTCAATCTTGATAAGTACCTACCTACCTACGCCAAATTCATTACTTTTTACTAAAATTTGAAAAGGTGTTGATTTTCAAGGATTTCCAAAATGTATCGAACAATAGCTGTTATATGTATTATTGCTAAAATTTATAAATTTTTGAGCCCAATTTAACGAAATTTGTTGCGAAACATGACATTCAAAACGTAAACATTTTATCATTTTTTCCAACATTTTAGTTGTTAGAAGTAACTAACTTGCAATTTTTTCGAACTGGTTTACATTTATTTTTTATTATTGCTTTACTGATCTAAACATCTTTGCGTCTTGATCATATATTTATTTTAATGAAAAGTTTTTGTGAGATCAATAATACATATTTTAAAATTGTAATATCTAATCGGGTGAAAGGTGTGAAAGGGAAAAATGAGAAGAAACGAAGCAATAAAAAAATAAATGGTTTAATTTGCAATTCAAAACTCAAAAAAAAACATTTACACTCAAAATTCTTTTGTAACCCCTCAAATTTTATCAAAAAGAAAATTGAACTGAATTATAATTTTGAAATATCCTAATGCTACATTTGAGAAAATTCGTTCGTTTGATCTTTAGGAACTTTTCTGTTTTCTCCCTTGAGAAATTTTCAAAGACTAGTTTCCAAACTTCGATAATTTTTTCGAAATCCAATTTTTCTACGACCTCGATGGCATACGATTCAATGAAAAATTCACATTTTTCTCGATTAGTTTAGGCTCTACATTAATTACGATTTCAAAGTTGATCTACAATTCTACATATTGACTTAAATTGACGCAGAGGCGTATGAAAGATTCCAATCACACATCAAAGATTTCAAATGATGTTTGAGCGATATTCGACCAATATTTTTAGGATTCACGACTTCGTATGGAAATAAAAAACAAAAATTTCGTACTTTTTTCATGTTTTTTTTTCAGAGCTCATCTACTGAATGAAGAAAAAAAAATGAAAAAAATGAAAGTATCAAAATATTAATTTTAAATCTGATGTTCCAAAAAATGAAGGTATCTACGCCTACGTATGTATATTGTATACCTGTAATCTCTACAATTTTTTTCATTTTCGCACCACTTTTATCAGATTTTTGCTCAGAAATATTCACCAATAATATGTGTATCTCTGAAAACAGAATTTTTAGCTGAATAACGTAAAATAAAAAAAAATCGGGTATAGTAATTGCATGGCATTTTCATAGTTTTGTAATTTTCAATCCAAAATTCTCTAAAATTGAAAAAAAATTCAAATATGCAGAAACAAAGCGTAGAAACGTTCAAAATGCCGAAATATGCACTTTTTACGGCTAAAATATGCAAAATGATAAGTATGGGGCTCATTTTTCAGGAAATATTATGACCGGTGTAGATCCTTGAAATCTTCACTTTGTTTCAAGCATGGATAAATATGCAGTTTCATAAAATCCCGTTCCCTAGTTATAAATCAACCTATTATCTCTCCAAAAACGGCCAGTGTTCAACCACACTATTATGTTCATACATCCCAGTCAAAATTTGAAAAAAAAAAGTAACTTTAGGAACCTCTGACAGTCGGGAAAGTAACCAAAAAAGTAACCTTTTTTTAAATTTTAATTCATAATTTCACATAGAAAATGTAAAAAAGCCATTCGAATTTTCACTTGTATTTCAACAAAATCACAAACTGCCATGGTAAGTATACTTTTTTCAGATCATTTTTTTCAAAGCAATTTTTGATTTTTTTAAAAGCAAAGTTTTTTTAAAACAATTTTTTTTAAAGCAAAAACCAAAAAATTGATTTTTTGCTCAAATTTTTGAAAAAAGTAACTTTTTTGAATGAAAAGTAACCAATGGTAACTTTTGAGTACAAAAAGTAACTAATGGAGACTTCCCTTGAAAAAAGTAACAATTTTACTTTAAAAGTAGCCTACTGGGATGCCTGTATGTTCGATTTCATCAACCCGTCAAGCATAAGGGGGCCAAAGTCGGAAAATGAGTTTTCGAGTTAGAGGCAAAAATGTGAATTCAGGTCGAAAAATCAAAAAATCGTTTTTTCACAAAATTTGGTGGATTGACATGTGTACTACACTACCTCGAAGTCACAGATCAAAAATCGTCTGAGAAATGGTAGAAAAGCGCCTTCAAAGTTGATTAGGCTTTTTAAAAAAACAAATGTTTAAATTTTTTATCGTAGGTAACTTTTTCATATTTAAAAAAATTTTATGGGTAATTTGACGAAAATTTCTTTAAATATTATTTAAAATGCTCATTTTTAACCAAAAATTATTTTGTAGTATTCATTTTTTATATTTCGACCCATAAAAAATCAAAATGTAGCGATTTTCTTAATTTTTTCTTCAAACACGTTTTTCTCAAAATCAACTTTTTCAGTACTCAAAGTTCAAATGCGTAGGTATAAAATCTTCAAATTTGAAAGTTGGGGGCTCGTTTTAGACTCATTGTAAAGAGGATAGATTGTTTCTAGTTTTCAAAAAGGGCAAAAACACGATTTTGAAGAATCAGACTTGTGGTACTTTTATGCTTGACTGGTCACATATAGATAAAAGATGGCAAAAAAAGACTAAAATGAAAATATAAAGAGGATTTTTCTCCAAAAATTTGCCTCTGAAAAATCCCCCCCCCCCCAGAATAAACAAATTAGAGCCACTCAATACCAAAATCGAAATATGTCAAAAATAGAACTTCAGAGCCTGATCAAACAATTTTTGGATTTTTTTCTCTAATTGGGCAAAAAACTTCTGAAAATGTACAGATACCTAATTCCAACTTAAAAGAGTAAATTTTTTAAAAATTTATTTCGATTCCCCGAAAAAATTTTTTAACAATAATGTACCTACATGACGATTTTCAGCTCAACATATTTTTTAAATCACCTCTTGAAAAAATTTGATAATCCAACATCAAAAAAATTTCACTTTTCTTCATCATAGCTCAACAGTCAACACGACGAATAATTCCCCTTAACCCAAACTCCTCTCCCTACAAAAAAATCACACTCACCAAATTCGCGAAAAAATTCCTCCGCGCAACTCCGAATTCAAGAGTAGGTTGGCACTACCTAAACCACGCGAACTTTCACCACACTTATCGAAATTACACACCACGACCGGAAAATTACCAAAATTCGAAAACTTTTCCAAAACAAGCCCGAAACACTTGGTAAAATGGGTAAATAGTGCGTAAACAAAAGTACACAACACACGAGTACGAAATAGCTCAAGAAACACGAACTAGCACAGGCACAGACACAACTCGCAGATAAGTCGACACAAGTACAACTGGCTCATGGCTGGCACTGGCTCTGGCACTGGCAATGGAGATGGCGATATCTTACGAACAACAATCGCGAAGAAAAAAGGCGCCTGATGGTCGAATTATTAACTTCGAATGTTAATCATAATTATAGGTAACGCTCGATACAGTCGCCGGATAGATTTGTCAGTTGAATGGCTAATTAAATAGGCACGCGACTGAGGATCGTTCAGATAAGGCATTCAAATCGCCTCAATTAATACGTTTAGGATCGATAATATACATTTTCGAATACATATATGAATAAAAAGTCGTCTCGGACGGTTGTAAATACACTATGCTTAGGCTAGGAGGAAAAAACCAACTCCTAAATACGAACGGTATGCAAAGCGTGTCCGGAATGTGACCGTAACTACGTAGGATGAAGGTAGGCGATGATTTCCAATTGAACACCTTGGAAATGAGTTGTCTGCTCGAAGGAGGAGAACCACGTTGTACAGCCGGTGTTTACCTTATATTACACTTACAACATACACCTGACACGCATCATACATCGAACGTATTTGTACTTAATATTACATCGAAAGTGGGAAAAAAATTACATATTTAATCGCACAACTACGTACCTAAATCGGAACTGCACACACGACTAAAAAACTGCATCGAGAATCGCAATTCAGCGTAAATTCTTCCATAAATGGCACACATTTTTTTCTTCATTTCCAACAAACACTCGATATTTTCGCACGAGTTGAATCATCTCGCTCTGTACGTCGATTCGAAATTCATTTACCATCCGAAAATGTAATCTATCGTATAGATTTTCACGCGATAAAACTTCATTATTAATCGTTTCACACTTCCGAACTTTTTCTCAAATTCCAACGTAACGCATATCGCTATCGGTCCGATATCCATTCGTTTTATAAACGTCCATCCGAGATCCGAATTGCCCCACCGGACCCTTCTTTTTTGCGCCTTTTCTTCCAAACCCGCCGCGCCAAACGAAAAATTAAACGGCTACCTCGACGGGTATTTAATAAATACCGGTAATTTCCTGTCCTGGCCACAAATCACATTTCATAGGCTTAGCAGAGAGGCCTCTCAGCTTCATTACTCCATAATTCTCTTCGCACCTATCCTGTGTACAGCGCGAGAGCTAAAATAGCCGATAGTTTATCTTCGCTGCGTGCGGTGGGTTCCCTGCCCCCTCCCCCATGAAGCGTAATACCCGAATCACCGGCGAGATAATATAACCGCATCGCTAAACGCTATCCCATAAAAATCACCTTCTTTATTAACCGAGCTCCTATCATCGTACTGTGATCGTATATTTTATACCCTTAAATCGGTCCACATAATATCACATTTGATGGGTCGAATTTTTATTCAAACAAATGAAAAGTAAATTTAATTTAATTGGGAAACGGAAGATTTATTGGGTAAGAAAATTTAGGAAGTTTTTAGAATTTGGTCAGGGGGTTCGAAGAAAAATAATATCGTCCACTTGAAATTATTCAAATTTTTTAAGACCGACCGACAGGACCAGAACGAAGAGGTGTGATCAAAGAGAAAAATTTACCTACCTCAATTGAATACAGTTATGTAATGGCAAAATTCAAATTCTAAGTCGAAAAAAATTTAACTGAGTAAGAAAATTTTTGAAGGTAATAACGTGATGAAGTATTGATTTTTTTTTTGGGGGGGGGAGAAGTAAATCTTCGCTCTGAGTTGGAAAAAATTGCATTTCTGAGCAGAAAAAAATCAGGAAAAAATCCACCGTAGTTGGAAATTTTTGATTTTTTGTCCCTCCAGTGAGCCAACTCCACTTCGGTTTGTCTTTACAAACTGACTGAAAGATTTGGTATTGGATTAAACATTTTAAGGAACTAAAATTCGTTCAAACTTCGAAGTTCTTATGTATTTGGATAAGAAAATTCATTACTTGAAAAATTTTCTGATGAGATAGAACACTTTAGATAAGAAAGTGTTGAAATGAACCAGTTATCTATCTCCCCCCCCCCCCTCCCCTCCATAAACAGAATACAAAAACATCAATCAATCAATAGGTTCAGTTTAATTTTTCAAAACTGATTTCAAAGTAATTAAATTTACGAAGGAAATCAATAATTTATATTTTGCATTTCAAAACAAAAACCTGAAAATCGGTATTGCAATTATTTCAAAAAAAAGTTAAAAACTTGGTAAAAAAAATTCTATGAAACATTCAAAAATTTATTAAAACTATCAAAATCGTTTAAATTGATATCAAGCTAGCAGAAATACCGTAAAAATTGTTTAAAATGTTTAAAAAAGTAATAGAAATGCTGTAAGAGTTTAAAATTTCATAAATTTTTGTCAAAGTTGTCAGAATACGTTCAAATGGCACAAAAAAAGTGCAAAATTAAAAAAAAATATATGAAATTTTGTAAAAAATTTTAGTAAAATGCCAAAAAAAATGAAAATAAAGTTGTTGAAGTAATTAAAATTTTATAAAAATCATTTAAAAAATTAAATGAATCATACCAAATGTTGAGTATTGACCAAGTACTCACATACCTACTATAAAATGCCATAAGAGTCACCGATTATTCCATAAAAACGATTGATTTGATTTTTTTTAATGGTGCCAAATACAGTAAAACTTGTTGAAAACATTTTAAAGTCATTCAAAATAATGGTAAAACTGCCTAGAATTTCGTGCAGTAAAATGTTGTAAAAATGTAGGAAAATGTCAAAAAAAATCAAAAATTACGTGAGCTCAACAACTCTTCATGAAATTTTAAATAAATTTCACAATGTTTCAACCACTAATGAAGCATTTTAGAAAATTTTCTACACTGTCTTCGAAATCTGACTCATTTTCAAACATTTTCAACGATTTTTATAAAGTTTTAGAGTTTATCAACCACTTTTACGATGCTTTCACCATTTTTACAAAATTTTATAAATTTTTTTCACAATTTTCACTTTTTTTGCAATGTTAAACTTATACACTTATAATTTTTAATATAATTTCAATCAATTTTTACAATAATTTAACAAATTATACAGAATTTTTAGCACTTTTCAAAATCTTGGAACAATACATCAATTACCTACTTTTATATCATTTTTAACGATTTTCAGAATATTTTTATCAATTTTACAAAATTTCAGGCATATAATTTTGATGAAATATTTTTGAATGAAATCCTCAACAATCTACGATATGTCAACAAATTTTACATAATTTTTATAACGTGTTGAAAATTTTTATGATATTTTACAAAACTTTACAAGTCTTACGTACCTATTCTAACAACATATTGAATTGGTTTTTTTGTTTTTTTTTTTGGAAAATTTTAAATAATTTTTACGAAATTATAAGCAGCTCAGGTATTGATATTTTTGAAAATGGAAACGTTGCAAAAAAAAAATCGATTGAGATAAATATCATAAAATCTATGTGAAATAAAGTTTTTGTGGCTAAAAATTCGACTGTTCTTATTAAAATATGTACCTCAAAAATAATTCTGAAAACGCTTGTTTGTACCTTGAATTTTTAAACATTTCGAAATGATTTTGAAGAAAGTCTGAACATTTTTTATTTAATTGCAAACACTGAAGCCGATATTTTAAAAATAAAAAGATGGCAACTTTATTATTCTAAACTGATTTTTATAAAATTTTCCAAAATTTTTGACGATAATAGGTACATTACCTACATCATAAATCATGTTTGGGATTTTTTCAGGACAGGATTAGGCCCAACGGAGAAGGGAGAAAGACATTGCTTCTCTCTAAAATGCATGCAAAAATTGTAGGTACATATTTTGTAGATAGTGGAAAAATTTCTTTCTGATTTGAAAAAATAGAGAAAAATTTCATCTGATGAGTTGAAGAAATTGAAAAATTTACATCAAAGAGAGAGAATTCTTCACTCGATCCTCCTCACAATTTCGAATTTTGTTCGACCCTGTATGAGGGGGGGGGGTTGTAATTTTTTTGACATTTTGATAAATAAGTCTTGAGTAATATTTATAAATATCTACCCATTAAAATTTTCGTACTATTTTTACAACATTGTAAGACAATTTTTGAAAACAATTTTAACCAAAATGATTCCAAGTTAACCGATTTCTGAAAAAAATAAAATTTGCATCAATTAACCTAATTCTCTGTAAAAATATAGACGAATCAATTCAAATTTCGTGGAAAAATCCGACAAAATTAAACTCGAAATGATTGAAAAAACTAACCAAGCACTTTCATAAATAACCTACGCGTTTTGAATAAAAATTAATAAAAGATGGTCAACAGACCTAACGAAAAGAAATATTCCATCTCATAAATAAAAAAAAATGGGTGCGTCATGGGACGTACCTCAGAAGTGAAAACTTATTTCTGAATTTTTGATTTGTATACAGGGGTGCGGCGAACCCCCTGAGTCAACGACGAGGACCCCCCCAAATTTTCCAAGTAGGCCCCCCCCCATTTTCACAAATTTCTTCATTTTTTTACGAACTTTAAGGGGGTGGTGGTGGTGGGGTGGGGGGTACAAAAAAATACAATATCACCAAACGATTAGGGCTTAATGCGACGTTCCGACGTTTATATGTGATATGAGACATTGAGAAAAGTAGGTATAGCATAAATATAAAAACATCTTTAAAATAGAACAAGCGAGAACATTAATAGCGATAAGCCTTAAGAATCAGCAAATATCAATAAACTTGATTAAATATAAACATTTGACATCTGTCCCCTAAAAAATCAGCCATGACTGCATCTCTTTTATCTTCATCCATCTGAAATCTGAATTGGTAAAAGTTATCTGCTTGAATCAGTGGAATGACTTCAACTGAAAATCAGTGTTTTTTCACCGATCTTTCAGTCAAGTCGTCAAGTCAAAATAATTATTGATTTTTCCTGACAAATGGGAATTGATTGAGAAATCAATAAAAATATTATTAATTTCCAAAGATAATCATTTTACTGATTCTCAAAGGCAGAATTTCATCATAGACTGATTCAGATTAGTTTTAGAAAATATGATTAAAATATTGCCCGAGCGAAGCGAGGGCGAAAACTTTTCGAAAAATCATGTTTTAATACCAAAAAATGCACTTTTTTCACATTTTTGTAAAAAATCTCCTTTCCGAGAGGGGGGGAGGAGCTCAAGCCTATTGTGCCTCCCCCTTGGGTGCGCCTTATGGACGAAATGAATTTGAAGTATAATTTTCGTTTCATAGAATGGTGTGGCAAAGTGTGCAGTGACGTACCGAAGTCAGGATATTGAATTGAGGGGGCAAGGTCTCAGAATTTCCATCTTGATTTTTGAAAAAATTTGAAAATCAAATCATTTAAGCGCGAAACAGACCGTCTTTTTTGGAGGGCGGGAATGGATGGCACAAATTTTCAGACTGAATTAAATTTTTTAACCACTTCTCCCTCTCATTCAATTTATTGCTTTTCCCTGCCTAATTTCAATGGAAAAATCAGCGAAATTGTCAATTTGTCCCGAAAAAAGAAAGAGTGGAAAAGTTCGAGAAAAATTATAATTTATTTCAAAAATTTTGTAATTTCAATGGAAATGCGAGCGAAATGAATTTGGCCCGAACGAAACGAGGACGAAAATTTTAGAAAACCTCAAGTTCAAGGCGAAATAAATTTGAATAAAACAATGTTTTAGAATAAAAAACTTGAATAAAAAATTGACCACTATTACTATGAAATTACTGAGAGAGAAGTATGACGAGGCCGAGCGCAGCGAGGCCAAAGCTTTTAAAAAAATTTATTCTCAAACATCGAACATGAGTTTTGAGGAAAAAAATATATAGGTATGTAATAAAATTAGGTGAATACTGGAATAATTTTGAGGAAAAATACGAAAAAAATCACTTTTGTATGAAGTAGATGAAATACATACTCGTACATGTACAATAAGGCCGAGCGCAGCGAGGCCAAAGTTTTTGAAAATTTTAGAATTGGGAGGTATAATTTCAGAGTTGGACTGTAATTTCTGAAGAAGCGATATTTACTCTAAAAATTTTATTGTTATTGGTCAAATTTGCCAAATTTTCTCATTTTGAGACGAATTTGCCAACTTTTTCTATACTAGCATTTCTGGGGGGGGTGAGCCCCCCCCCCCCATTCGCTACGTCCCTGCATCTAAGTTATACTCGAAGATGTTACTTAGAAAATAAATATAATCTTTTTTTGCATTTTTCTAAAAAATAAATATTTATCTACTTTTTTTTGCATTTTTTATAAAATGAATACCTACCCTTTTTTATGTGTTTTTTTTTTAGAAAATAAATACCTACACTTTTTTTTTTAATAATGTACTTAGATATTATATATTTTTTACCTACTACAAAAAAGAAGAACAGAACATAAAAACTTTTCAATGAAAGCAATGTTTTTGAAAAAAAATGAAAATTCATCTTAGAAATTTTTATTGAGTAAGAAATGCGCAAAATTGGCATAAAATTGATTGGGGGGGGGGGTCGTCGCTGAAAACAATGAAAATTCACCTGATTACTAGTCCATATTTTTACGTTCCCAAGAAAATTTTGGCAATTTTTATTGAGTTTAAAAATGAGCAAAATTTGGGTGAAATTTATTTTTTTAGAGGGGGTTCAGTCTATCGATGGGGGGGAGGGGGTCATTTCTGAAAAAAATGAAAATTTATCTGATTACTAGTCCATATTTTTACGTTCCCAAGAAAATTTTGGCAATTTTTATTGAGTTTAAAAATGAGCGAAATTTGGGTGAAATTGATTTTTTAAAAGGGGGTCCAGTCTATCAATGGGGGGGGGGGGTCTATTATATTGATTTAGGGGGGGTCATTTCTGAAAGAAATGAAAATTTACCTGATTACTAGTGCATATTTTTACGTTCCCAAGAAAATTTTGGCAATTTTTATTGAGTTTAAAAATGAGCGAAATTTGGGTGAAATTGATTTTTTTAAAGGGGGTCCAGTCTATCGATGGGGGGGGGTCTATTATATTGATTTAGGGGGGGTCATTTCTGAAAAAAATGAAAATTTACCTGTTTACTAGTACATGTTTTTACGTTTCCAAGAAAATTTTTGCCATTATTGAGTTAAAAATGAGCGAAATTAGCGTCAAATTGATGAACTTTTTTTTTTGGGGGGGGGGGGGGTCCGTCCATTGATGGGAGGGGGTCGTCTATTGATAGGGGGGTCCTGTAATTATAGGGGGGTTTGTTTTTAATTATTTTCTAGAATATTTATTGTTAATTTTTTTTTCTCTTTAAAATTTAAATTTGTAATTTTTTCCCCATTTTTTTCGGCCCCCCCAAAATTTTCAACGACGAGTTGCTCGTCAAGAATACCCCTTCGCAGCACCCCTGTTTGTATATTAGAGGTTTCGCTCTTTTATTTTGAAATCTATAATAAGAGGTGGGTGAATAGATAATATTTTTTTTGTAAAAAAGGAAATGTCATTTGGAACAAATGATAAAAGTTAAACAAATCGCATTACCTGTATAGATTATGAGAAACTTAGTGAAAGTTTTTATGTAATAGATAGGTAACAAAACATATGCAATATGGTGCAAACGAATGAAGAATTTTAGAATAAGAGAACAATATATTAAGGTTTTGAAAACAAAGGAATGGAGAATGAATAATTGAAAAAGTGAGAACGGAAAGACGTGTCTAGTTGTTTGTACAATAAATAAGTAACAGGATATGGTCTTAACAAAATTTCAGGAATAGTAATCTAGAACATATAAATGTCATTTATAACAAATGAAAATTTCAGGATTAGTAATCTAGGACATATAAGTGAGAAAAACGTGAAAAAAATGTGCTATAAACGACTGAAATATATTTTCCACTCAAAAACAATATATTGAACGAAAATTAAAATTCGCACGTCAATTAAAAATTCCAAATGACACACAAAAGGTAAAGCAGTGCTGTCAACAAATTTCTTTTTGACTTTTAATAATTTTCTTCTAGATTACATTTTGACTTTTTGTCACACTTAACGAGTGACATTTTTTTAATGACTTTTAAAAGGTAAAGCAGTGCTGTCATCAATTTTCTTTTCTACTTTTAATAATTTTCTTTTAGATTACATTTTGACTTTTTGTCACACTTAACGAGTGACACTTTTTTAATGACTTTTAAAAGGTAAAGCAGTGCTGTCAACAATTTTCTTTTCTACTTTTAATAATTTTCTTTTAGATTACATTTTGACTTTTTGTCACACTTAACGAGTGACATTTTTTTAATGACTTTTAAAAGGTAAAGCAGTGCTGTGACTTTTTGTCACACTTAACGAGTGACATTTTTTTAATGACTTTTAAAAGGTAAAGCAGTGCTGTCAACAATTTTCTTTTCTACTTTTAATAATTTTCTTTTAGATTACATTTTGACTTTTTGTCACACTTAACGAGTGACATTTTTTTAATGACTTTTAAAAGGTAAAGCAGTGCTGTCAACAATTTTCTTTTCTACTTTTAATAATTTTCTTTTAGATTACATTTTGACTTTTGTGTCACACTTAACGAGTGACATTTTTTTAATGACTTTTAAAAGGTAAAGCAGTGCTGTCAACAATTTTCTTTTCTACTTTTAATAATTTTCTTTTAGATTACATTTTGACTTTTTGTCACACTTAACGAGTGACATTTTTTTAATGACTTTTAAAAGGTAAAGCAGTGCTGTCAACAATTTTCTTTTCTACTTTTAATAATTTTCTTTTAGATTACATTTTGACTTTTTGTCACACTTAACGAGTGACATTTTTTTAATGACTTTTAAAAGGTAAAGCAGAGCTGTGACTTTTTGTCACACTTAACGAGTGACATTTTTTTAATGACTTTTAAAAGGTAAAGCAGTGCTGTCAACAATTTTCTTTTTGACTTTTAATAATTTTCTTTTAGATTACATTTTGACTTTTTGTCACACTTAACGAGTGACATTTTTTAAATGACTTTTAAAAGGTAAAGCAGTGCTGTCAACAATTTTCTTTTTGACTTTTAATAATTTTCTTTTAGATTACATTTCGACTTTTTGTCACACTTAATGAGTGACATTTTTTTAATGACTTTTTAAAGGTAAAGCAGTGCTGCCAACATTTTCCTTTTTCACTTCTGGATAAATGATATTTTTGTAATATAATGTGAGAAATTTCCCTGGATAAATGATATTTTTGTAATATAATGTGGGAAATTTCCCTAGATAAATGATATTCCCGAATAATTGGTGGTTGGCAACCGTGTATAAGCGTAACGCGTCGAAAAAAATAGACCCCCACCATAGAAGTTTTCACTTCAATAATAACGAAACAACAAAAAAAAATTAAAAATTAAAATAAATACTTTTTTAATATCAGTCGTAAAAAAATACCCAGATATCCCTTCGAACACCCAACCACCCACTTCAATTTGACGAAAACCTCTTCGAAGCTAGCCCAACTTCCCTCCCCTTTCCCTACCCATCATCCTTAACAAAAATAACAAATAAACTGTGAATTATTTACCTACAACACGAGAAAAAAAATACGAGTCGCGGTGTGTCGGCGTGAAATTAATTTCAAGATGCGTTTTCTTACCCTGGCGAAAACAAAAAACTACCCAAGATAGCATCCCAACATATAAATACAACGAATGAACGAACAATAGAACAGTATACAATAATGATAGTTCGAATCACCCAGGGAAATTTAAGAAAGTAGCGTATATTACGTTATATCACGTGTCTTGACATCGCCATGTCACACACGCGTTATCGCGGACAATGACATTGGCCAGTGCCCGTGGACACCAGAGTGGACGACCAGCGACGAACGAATATTCGAATTATCCGCCATCGTCATTGTCATCTCCATCAAAATCAACCCGGTGCTGGGTCAATTTCAATTTTACGAGATCAATTTCCAATTCCGAGAAATTTTTCGTACCGGTTCACCTGAGAGCTTTCAATGCTGCAGGTATCTCGATAGTGGAAATTGAATATGAGATAAAATCGTCACAGTCTTTGGATTATTTCATTCGCCCTCGCCAGAATCTTTATCGACTCTTGAGATAAGCCATTAACCTCGGAATACACCGAAAATGTAATTGTCTCTATCGCATCATGTACGTATCATTTAATACGACGAATTCGTAATTCCACGTATAAAATATTCGAACACCTCTCCGCCTTCTCCTAACCAATGCTCCAATACACCGCGTAGATTTCGCGTATCTACCAAAATAAATCGTATTTATGTACGTATCTAATACAAAATGGCGAAACAAAAGTTAATTTACATTTTGCCAAAATACTCTCTCGGTTGGTTCTTTTTCTGGGAGGGTATTTGTACTAAAAAGTACATAAAAGCACACGGTGTATAACACGAATTTCCAAACTAATTCTACGTCGAATTTATCGCTTCATTATAAAAGTCGTCTTGTACGATTGTATTTGTATTCGCGTGTGCGGTTTTCTTATTGCGCTCCGAACGAATCAGGGGTGGAGGAGGCGAAGAGTCGCAGTCGCAGCACATGCAGACTTGGTGGATTCGTTCGTATGTGTATTACGAGTCGACTATAACGAAGCATTCGGATCAATTTCTTAATTTTGACTGGCACGCGGATCTTTCTACATTCCAGCACGTATTCTTATTAGAGAAAAATCTTACTATGAGCTCGCTACTCCGTATGTATTGGTGCCAATTAATGCTTTTAACGTGATTGTAAAGAACGATGTGTTTATAAGGGAATTGCTGCTGTTGATGTTTTTTTTCTTGTTTAATTAGCGAGAATAACGTACCAGTGAGATTATTTCTAGCTGTCAACTTGCATTAGAAAACTTCAGTTTTTTTACATTGAATTCTATACGAATTTCCATTTTTCTGACATTTCTGACTTTCGTTTTCGTATCAGTTTCGATTTCTGATTTTCTAGAAATTAACACGTAGAATAATTGGAGAGAAAAATTCGCAGGGATTGTACGCAATTGCTCTTTTTTTTCTCATTCGGTTAGAGTTTTAACGTTTTTCAGTATTTATTGCGAAAAAATTAACAGCAAAATTTGCCCACTTCTCTTTTCCTCTCTTTAAAAATGATGCTAAATTGAAATTCATGAAAAATTACCATAGAGACATTGTTCTACGTGAAAAGAAGTTAGATACAAGAATTCATTTTTAAAAACCCTCTTCTTACCCCTGCCAAAATCTTATTTCAAACATTTAATCGAGTAAGTACGAAGCTGCAAAATTTATTCGAGATAGTGAATTATGACGAATTTTCGCCTTATCTTTGAAAACCGATCACTTAAATTTTTTATCTAATAATTTTAATAAAATTGGCATTTTTTTAAAAAGATAAAGAAATTATTTAAAAAGTGTCCAATTATAGCTCAGTTTTAAGACAGAAATTCTTACTTTTCATACAAATAAAATTTGAAAATCTCTTTTCAACCATCACCCAGCTCCTCCGTCAAATTCTGAAGATCATCTAATGCTATAAATCCTCCTTCCCCCACAACTGATTTTCCAAAAAAAGTAATTATTCTCAATTAGACTATAGCCAGTTAGCTTTCTAAATTCGGCCCTATTATCTCAAAACCTCTTCAAAGGACACTATGTCCTTTTCAAGGCAAATTATCCCATTTGCTCAGATCAAGTTATTCATTCAATTCAACTTCAAACATTTTAAAATACATTCCTAGGTACAATTTCACCATGAAGGCATTTCTATAAATAAAATAAAAAAACAAGAAAAAAACGAAGACTCGTTGAAATTTCGCTCTCTTTGAAATTCGAGTTAGAAAAACTACAAAAAATCATCGCGTTGCTTTCGCTAGGGAGAAAATTAAGAGAAAAAAAATTAATCTGAAAAAATAATAAATAAAAAAATGAATAGTAAAATAAGTAAATTTATAATCGATTTGGGCTCATTTATGGTATTCTTAGGTTAATAAAAAATTTAAAAAAGTAAAAAAAAATCTTAAATTATAGTTTACGGTACACAAATGTTTTAATGTTCGCGATATCGTCATCTTTTTCGCAAGGGAACGTACCCAAGTTGGAAATTTTTTTAGTCCTTTGATGCGTTCTGGGGTCGTTTAATCTTACAGACATTTTCACATTATCGTGTCCTTGGAACGTTCTGCCGAGAGTACTTCGTAGAAGAGATACGGCCGAATTTTTGCAAGAAAGAGGGGGTGGAGGGATGACTATCCACAGTTCATGGAGAATAGTTGAACGACCTCGATTTATTGATAGGTCAAATGGTTTAAAAGACAGGGTGACTGGTCGTCTGAAAAGTCGCAGTCGTATATCGAGTGTATAAAATGCAAAATATTTCGAAAAGCAATTTAAAAAAATTATAATGCCTCTTTAGTTACATGATTTAGAATTTATCGAAATATCAAGTAACTTTTTATTCAAGCATTTTTCAACCCTCTTTCTTCTCAACAAAATTATAAATTGGACTCCCAGCCTAAAAACAGATCAATGATATTGAAATTTAGTTCAATGTCCATCATCCGAGCGAAGCGAGAACAATTTTTTTTTTAACAGAAAATTCTGGCCATCAAAATGTTCATTTTTTCAATCTTTGAACTTCAAAAAAATTCTTTCAGGATATGTATTTTCTATTTTGAAACAAAAATGGCTCATTATCAATTTTAGAAAATGATTTTTTTCTATTAAGAAACACATCTTTTGAATCTGAAGCTAAGAATTTTTTTAAATATCACCTTTTGACCCAAAATTTCTTTTAATTTATTTAAAGGGAGTTGATTAAGCCCAAGCGAAGCGAGGACGAAATTTTTTTGGAAAAAGGTCATCGTCGACCAGAAAAAGCTTTATTTTTTGTCAAAAATTTTCTAAAATTTTGTACTAATTTCGTAATTTTTGTACAATTTTTACGGTTTTTTGTACTTTTTATGGTAATTTTTTTCGAATTTCGTGTATTTTTCGTATTTTTGTACGATTTTTGTACCAGTAGACACCCTGTATTAGGTTGATTTTTTGTTCCAAAAATCTCGCAATTTCCCAATTTTTCTTGGATCTAGTCACTATCTACGCCACTGAAATAACAAATAGATCAATTTTTTTTATTGAATTTTGACCACACTCTCATTTTTTCTATAACTTTCAGCGCTTATGGTAGTAACTTTTTAGCAAAACATCTTGTCCTTTCCATCTCCACATCACTCAATAACATATTTAACAGGGTGTCTAATAAAATTTGTTAAGCAAAAGTTTTTACTTTGCTTGACCTTTTGGAATGACTTTTCGCATGAATTTTTTGAGGGTCAACATAACAAAAAAAAAACGATGCGTCTGGGTGCCTGGAGCTGTTACCCCCCCCCCCCCTATACGTCTGTGTACCGGTACCCCCTCCTCCCCTCCAAAAAATATATTGGAATACAGTCCACGAGTGCAAAGCGATTTTATAAAATTATATAAATTAGAAGGACAATTTTTTTTCCGTTTCAAAAAATTCAATTGTTTAAGATGGAAAAGAAGAGTTCATACCATAATTTTGAAGAAGAATTATGTAAATTCACTGAGCCCAAGCGAAGCGAGGGCGAAAATTTTTGAGAAAGGGGCACCCCGAATCTGAAATTCCTTCATTAGGTAAAATTCGTGTTTTTTTTTTCTTGTTATGTTTTTACTTCCAAGAAAACGATATCATAAGATCTATGGACTCATCTTCTGATCTCCTTTCAAAAAAATCGAAACTTTTTTGAAAATTCCAATCGAGATCGATACAGAGTCCTTTGATAAATGAAAAGGACAATTTAATTCACTTGAAAATATTAATTGTCTAGGCTGGAAAGGAAGAAGGTTCATACCATCATTTTGAAAATAAAATTGTGTAAATTTACTGAGCACGAGCGAAGCGATGGCGAAAAATTCTCATGAAAAAGGCATTCAAAAGCTAAAATTTCTCCATAAGACCTTATATGCCCGACCAAAGCGAAAGCTAAGATTAGAAAAATTAGTGATTTCAAAAAAAAAAGTCTCAAAACAAATATTGACTGAAAAATTTATGTTTTTTTTTCACTTTAAAAAAAAATTGTTTATTAGGGGAACCTAAATGGAGTTTTTTTTTTATTTTTGAAAAAAATCTTGACCTTTTGAGTAAATTAGAGTAAACTAGTCAAAAATCTTGACTTTTCAGGATCCACATGACTTTTTTGAAAAAAGCTTGACTTATCAGGTCCGTTAGACACCCTGCTAAAATATCATTCCAGTCCTTAATAAAATCTCATAATAATATTGGATTCGATATGAACGTCATAAATTTTGTCATTTTTCCACATCTTACTAGATAAAAATAATAATTTCTATCAATGAAAAATTCCAAAAACCTCGAACCATCACTCGACACATTTTTCGACCTTCCAACTCATCTGCACTTCAAATTTCCATCCAATCGTCCCTTTCTCTCAAAATCCTTGTTCCTCTCACACGACACAAGTTCCCATAGTGGCCTTACACTCGTATACTTCAATTGTTCACCACGCCAACTCTCAATCTTCCTCCGACAACACGTAGGCGTACACTCTGGACACCCTCCGCGATGACCTCCCGTCAATGCTTTCATTTTAAAACGAATTAGTAATTATCGACATCAGCAAATTATCACGTACAATTACCTACATACACATTGTTGAAACTATCGAGAAAATCACGCCGCTTAGTCACCATGGTTCGTTCAATTATTACACAATAGGTGCATAAGCGTAAGCAATAATCCTCGTATCACGACGACGTTTCTTCCTAAATTTGGTCAATCGGTCATTACGAATCATTTTCCTATTTCCATAGCTACCTAATGGTCTATTCTTCGAAAAAAAAAGGTGAACAAATAATCGTTCCCATAATACGAGGAAATCTACGTAAACTCTTATGGTCGACCATATAGTAAGTACTCGTAGCAAAATAGGAAGCAAACAGCAACTAGAATTTCCTCTGCTGTATCATTCTGGAATACCAAAGTACCCCCAATGACGTCGTCGTAATTAAAATTGAAATTAAAATTCGCCGGTCGAACCGACCGAGCTGATAAATGTAAACACGGCTACTGTTCGAGTGTTGGGACACTTGTCCACTGTCGTCACGTGTCCCAGTCTCTGGATTTGGAATCATCCTAGGTACATGTTTTTTTTTCACGGACGCTGGCCGGACGATGTGCGAGATGACACCGAAGTACAAACGTCCACCGAGAACAATTCCTTTGGCAAGCTGCTGCGCTGGATCTCAAACAACTGGCAACTGGCAATAGGTACAATGAAACGGGCCGCCGCCTTAATAATTTATTATTACGAGTACGACGGTGATCGAGTATCCGTTGATCTAAGCCGCAACATCCATCAAATTAGGAGATGGGCGGATCGAAGCTCGAACATTATCGACGACATAACCTTGATGGCCGGCGAATGCGACGACGCAGAGCGTACCGACGACGGTAATGCAAAAGCGAGTTTTTTTTTCCACTCTGCCTTTAGAATACGAAATAACGTCGTATCGGCGATAAATAATACGCGAGTATGCACGTCGATTGTTAACGGAAATCGTTGACGTACGTCAATCTTAGCTCGCGGCCGCGGCTATGCCCATAAAAGGTGTTTTCTCAACAGCAGCCCCGTTGCTTCGACCCACCTTCGAAAAAGGGCGAAATGATTTTCGAACTCGACTTCATCGGCAGCTCTGGCCACCGGCGACATCGTCCGGCTCCGTTAATTAAACCTGGCCCGGCACCAGCACCGATGTTAATTAGTTTTGCTCCGGATTCCCTCCCCCTTCCCTTCTTCGTCGCTTTTCTCATCCGTATGCTTTCCGTGGGCCCAAATCAAATAAAACTCGGCCGCGTAAATTAGTCGTCCGCAACTCGAGCTTCTCTGCAGCGTCAAACATGTAAAGGTATATCACCTAAAGCCGGAGACTTTTTCCAGCATCCCTCCCCCCTCCGGCCACTCGTCCCGTTATCCTTCTCGCGTACGCACATAAGCCTTTTCCACCTCACTTCTCGACTACTCGTACTCCGTTCCGTCGTCGTGCAACTTTTATGATGAATTTGTCATCTTGTAAACTTTTAACGTTATTTTTACTATACGCGGATGCCCCCAACCCATCCTCGTCTACTCTGGCGTCCTCGTATGAGATCCTATAGTTTTAATGTCGCCAATTCCGAAATCATCAAGCATCGCGTACCTTTGCATATTTATGAACGTAACCTAAAGTCGTCTAAAAACTTACTTTACGTCGGATTATTTTCGCTTCTTTAGCTCTCTGTAGCTGTCACGCCCTAAGCTTCGATCGGTGCGGCGGTCCGAACTATTCCAGTTTAGTTTAATGTTTGCAAATCTGTAAAACAAATAAAGAAATTTACATCGATTAGAGTTTTTTAAATTCGCGTTAAACCGTTCCCGTCGCTATTATTATTCAAAGTGGCGATAAAAAGGGCCCGAAAGAGACGTGCGATAAGAGGCAAAACACCATCGGAATAGTTTTTCTTCAGTCTAGACTTTTTAATAATCCAGACCGATTGGTAATTTTTAAAAAATGGGTCTATTTTTGTACTAAAATGGCCATTATTGGTACACGGTTTGCATTCAAATGCCATAGAGGGGGAAAAGGCTCGAAAAAATCTATTTTTCAAATTGCACCGTTGATAATAGTCTTCGAAATGAGAGGAAAAAATGTTCAGTTTTTTTTTTCGTTTTTGTAAAGTCTCATTAAAACGAATGTTAAACGAGAATGCGACGATTTTGTTTGTTTTTTCATCTTTTCATCTTTCGTGCTCAATATAGTTACTCGCTCGAAAAGTGTTTAATTATTCGTAATGATTATTACCGGTTGTAATGAGACTTTTACAAAACTTACAATTAGATATACAGAGTTTGATTGCAACAATGAAGTTTCAACGTCGGTGTTGCAACATAAAAATGAAGACTTTTAAAAAACTAGAATATACTTAAAAGACGTTGTAATTTTTGAATAAAAATAAACGTAGGTACCTACTACCTTACTACCTACTACCTACCACAGAGATGAAAAAAAGTCAATAAATTTTCACCCCCTCCTTTTTACTTTTTCCTTCTTTTCGATTCCCTGTCCGCGCCAAACTCAAGAATTCCTATCCAAAATTTGAAACTTTTTTTTCAAAAATTGAAAAAAATTTCATTCATCCTTAATGAATGATTTGAATAAAAAAAGAGTCCATTTTCATTGTGATTGTTTTTGAATTATATTTGTTTGGCGTTTTTCGTAAAAATCATTTCTTTTAGGAGGGAGGGGGTATAAAAAGTCAAAAAAGTCAAGCTAAATCAAGATTAAAATATTGTAAAAAATATTGGAAATGAATAAAAAAATTGCTACAAAGCACCATGTAAATAAAAAGAGTTGAAATAAGGTGAAATGGGGGGGGAGGGGGGAGCCCAAAAAATTGTTGAAATGTATGTCACAACCCATTGAAAAAAAAATTGATGAAAAATAAAGGAAACTTCAATAGATTTTCACTCATTTTCCCTATTAAAACTATTGCAAAAAATGTTAGAAATGTACCTATAAAAAATTGCTAAAAAGGATCATGTTGATAAAAACAGTTGAAATGTGGTGCTATGGGGGAGGGACGGGGTGGAAGAGGGGGGAGGGTGGTGTATAAAAAAATCATTGAAAATGTGTTTGAAATCAAATTCATTGAAAATGTCAAAAATGATCAAATAAAAATTATTGTTGAAACATCGAAACTGCAAAAATTGGAAATCAGTTATTAAAAATAATGTAAAATGTGATTGAAATATTTCAGAAATTGTTGAAAATTTTCATTTAAAATTAAAACATTCAAATCTCTGTATTCGAAGATAGAAAACTTGAAATAAGAATGGGTTTTTCCGAATCCATTAGACTTCGAGTTTACTCATCCTCAATATTAAAACTGAAATCATTGAAAAAGAGGTTGAAAAAGAGTGAAAATTGTTCAAAATTTCACTTTAAAAAATTCAAAATGTTGTAAAAATTGTCAAAACATTGCAAAAAGCTATTTGAAGTGAAGATCTAATTTGACAAAAAAACAATCAAAATATTTTTTAAAATTGTAAAAAAATGAAGACTGTGCAAAATCAAGTTTTTTTTTCAAAAAAAGGAAGAAAATTTTTCAATACTCAATCACTTTTGCAACACTTTCAATAATCCTTTTACGACATTTTACGCGATTTTTCTTACAATTCAACAGTTTTTACAACATTTTCTAAAATGTTTACGACATTTTGCACCATTTTTACAAACTTTTCACCACATTTACAACATTTGCAATGTTTTATTAACAATTTTCAAAATTTTTATTCTCATATTTTCAGGGAAGTTTCAAAAAATTTCCATCTTCTTACAATTTAATGCGTTAGGTTATAGATCGTACTGACGAGGTAAACATCCCAATTAGAAGTAAAATTTTATACTGAAACAAAAATAAATCGAAAGTAAGTACATCATAAAAAAAACTCCATGTCTAAAATTTCAGGTACTAAAGTTCATTTCTCGAATTTTGAAGAATTTTTGAAATTTCAAAATTTTACCTCATAGCCCCGCAAAATATTAAAATTTGATCTAATCGACAAAACAAGCTAAAATTTGGTATACCCATTACCCAACTTTCGACCTCCCGAATCGATTGGAAGTGGTTTCGAGACGTTTCGGAGCCCCCAGAAAATTTTGGAATTTTCCAGCACTAAATTAAAGCTCATAAAAATGGTACACAAAACCACTTCTAATCGATTCGGGAGGTCAAAAATAGGGTATATACCGACCAAATTTTAATTTTTGGTCATTAGATCATATTTTCATATTTTGCAGGCCATTGAGGTAAAATTTCGAAACTTTCAAAATTCGCCAAAATTTGAAAAATGAACTTCAACACCTAAAATTTTAGATATGATGTACTTTTGATTCTTTTTTCGGCTCAAAATTTTACTTCGTGTTGGGATACCTCCCTTATGAGGAGGGGGAAGGGGGGATTTCACACCTTTTCAAACTTTGATCAAATAGCTGCCATTTTAAATATTTTTAAAATTTTTATTTGAATTTACACAGTGAAAAAAATTAATAAAATTTCAAATTTTTGATTCAATTTTTATCATCAAAAATTCCTAAAAAGTTAAGACAACTCAAGAATTCTTCCAACAAACCAATAAAAATCTTGATCACACTTACGTATGTATGTTGCTCAAACCTAGACCAGACAAATTCATTTCTTTAATGCAACTTTATTGCCGGTCATTAATACACCAGATAAGTGCGAAATGTAAATACTTAGTAAAACAGGTTGAAACGGGTTCGTAGTAAATAAATATTTACATCATCGCGTTTATTTACCACGAAAAGGTAGGTAGATAGTAGATACGTCTAGGTACATAGTTTATGCAAAAATAAAACTGATACCGATCTAGGTTTACATACATAGACCTTAAATATGATATTTCATCCTCGACAAAGTCAACAGGTACAAATTCGTTGCGGCGTGGCTCGCTGCGAAACTATCGAAATATTCGAGAATACTTCTATCAGCCACATCCGATCAAACGCAGGTAACGAGGCGACGATTAAGACCAACGCAGGAAAACTGTAATAAACTTCATTTTCTCCAAATTCTCTACCTTTTTCCCTATCTCAAATTTCAACGACGACGACGTAATTATTACCACGTAAACAATCCACAATGGAGCACATAAAATTCACGACGATTGAAAATTTATACACTTACAGTTTATTGTCGAAACGCACGAGAAAAAAAACGATTAAATAAAGGTCGAGAGGGGAAAAAAAGGCTACGCAGTTTCGTGTTCTACACGAATATTTTTCCTCGTTAAGAAGATTACAAATACTACACGAGCATCTTTTTTGCAACTTGTCGAGAAAAATAAATTAAACTCAGTCTAAGCTAAGTACTACCACTTAACGTTACCCGCCATTGTATAAAAGTACGATTAATTAGCCGGCTGGTAATTTCGCGAAATGAACGTTACGCGACGATAAAATGAGGTTTCGGGTTTGCTCGGTGTATAATTTCACGAAGGAATATCTCTACTTCAGCCTCTTGCTCTATACCATTCGACGAGCAAAACAACCTCATATATCGTAGACGTATAGTCGTATACCTGATGCATATATACGTGAAATTTAAACTCTATATGCGGAGTAAATTACGCGCAAGTAATTCAGCCGTCGCTGTCGACTGTCGTATCGACCATCTCGTATCCTTCTATATACACAACGACTACACGAAAATTATTATTAAAATCTACATATGAAAACGTGTCGGTGATAGGTGTTACCATTATGCTTACGTCGTAAAAACCCCTGTGCCTGTAAAGGAACTAAGTACATTTTCAAATTCTATCCACGAAAACCGAAGATGAAAAATTATTACGTGTGAAGTCGAGAAGAATTGAGAAATTACGCCCGCTGCCGCTGCGAGAATCTACACACGGGGTCGAATAAGCCTCTAAATGTAGTAAATATAGAGAGGAAAAAAAAACGATATTTTTTTTCATCTCCAAAAAATCAATTTTTCCACCCCCGTAATTTCGCTAAAGGCGTTTTGAAATTGTTTCGTTATATCGATGGTCCCTGCTCCATTATACCTAGATTTACAAAATTTATCCACTTTCGAAGAGATGTTTTTTTTTTTCCTTCGGAGTAATCTTCGTCGATGACAGGATTTTCATTATCAAGCTACCCTTTCAAAACTGTACCAATAATACTCGCTGGAATTAGGCGGCAACGAGCAACATCTTTGGGAAATTCGCAATCAAGTTGAATATCGCTTGGCCCAGCAAAGTGTACTCCGAACAATACTGTTTTAGCTGATTGGATACGAGTTTCGTATTGGTTCGTGTGCAAGCTTTGAAAATCGACAAAATTTTCCAAAGAGAAATTTCTCGATTGAAAGAAAATGTGTCCAAGTTCCGATCCCATTAAAACGAATTTGTAAAAAAAATTTAAATCACAAGCAATTGAAAAAGTTTTAAAATGAAATCATTATTTGTTTGAAAAAATCCAGGGAACAGGAGTCGACTCCGGAGTTGGAGTCAAACTGACTCCAAATTGACTCCGGAGTCAAGAGTCAAGGTCACAGATTGACTCCGGAGTCAAGAGTCAAGGTCACAGATTGACTCCGGAGTCAAGAGTCAAGATCACAGATTGACTCCGGAGTCAAGCAGGAGTCAGGAGTCGAGGTCTGAAAGTGACTCCGGAGTCAAGAGTCAAGGTCACAGATTGACTCCGGAGTCAAGCAGGAGTCAGGAGTCGAGGTCTGAAAGTGACTCCGGAGTCAAGGTGGAGTCAAGAGTTAGGGTGTGAGTTTGACTCCGGAGTTTAGGTGGAGTCAGGGGTCAACTTTGTACCCCTCCCTCTTCCCCCACCATAAAAAAATAATTTAAGAACCTTGTTAAACCCGGCAAAAGGTACTTTTTTACCACCTCTTTTTCCTTCCAATCAGTTTCAAATTAATGTTTTAGTACCTAGATGAAATGTTTTTTCGAAATGGGGAAAATTTCTATAGATAATTAACAGTACAGAATTTTTGAAAATTTCTTGATAAAATTCGAGATCTTTTTTCATGTCATTCAAGACTTCTCTCCCTTTTTTCTCCCCTCTGCCAAAAAATGCCTGAAGAAAAGGAATAGAAAGTTTTGAGTTGAGATATTCAAAAGGCAATAAATGATAAAATTTCAAGCTGTTCGAAACTTGTTAAAAAAATTCAGGATATTTTCATATGTACTTTAAAGATTCTCGTAAATATCAAGTACATACATATGTATTTCTCAGATATAATTCGAAAAAATAATTTTAAAACAGAACTTTTTTTTTAGTAGAAATTGAAAAATTGTGACACAATATTCAGAAAATTGTTAGTAAAAAGATTGGAAGATGTTGAAGAACTGTCTGCTCATTTAAAATTTTTAGAATGATTACTTGGAAAATTTTGTTATGAAATATGAAAACTTATTCGATCGATCTATAAAATTCTTGATAAAGGAATTGGAAAAAGAGAAGGATTGAAAAATTTTTCAAGCAAATATTTAAAAAAATGAATATTTCAGAGAAATTATTTGAGATGAAAATGGAAAGTTGTAAGCAAGATTTTGACTCAAAATGAGGAAAATTGTCAGAAGCAGCGAAAAGAGTACAATAGGTGCATTTTCATAGGATTTCAATTTTTCTGGAAAACCAGGCAGAGGTCCATACAGGGTTCGTACTAAAATTAAACACCGCTAAATTCTTATTTTCTATTTTCTCGTACTTTTCTGAATCCAATGATTTTTCGATGACCAGGGACAATAATTCACATTTGATGATCAAATTTCATCAAAATGTCTATACTTTTTGCAATTTTTTTTCGGGAATTTGTATTTTTTTTTCATTACATACTTTGTTTAATATTCGTATTTTTTCTTATTTTTTTTTTACTCGGTACAAACCATACCCAGAGAGAGTCTGTACCCATTTCCACTTTTCTATGAAAACTGATGGCTTAAAAATTTTCAAGTACATACCTCAAAAAGGAACCAGAGGTTCATATTTTTTTTATCAAAACGTATTTTTGACAAATCTCAGTCAATTTTGACCCAAATCCTTTAAAAAATCTCAAAAAATGAACTTATTTTTTTCGGAAAGTACTTCATTGAAATTCATTCTAATTTTTATATCAAATTAAAAGTGAATGGTTGCCAGTTGCAGAGTCGTAGCGAAAGCCTTGAGATATGTCTGCAGAACTAAAAGTTGATTAAAATTTTCACTCAAAAATCAAAATACAGGGAGCTACAAAATATTGTTCGTAATTGCTTGATTATGCATTATTTTTAAACAGAATTTTTCCAACTTGATATGGTATTGAACGGTGAACAATTCGGTACCTGAAAAAATGTTTTCCAGAATCTTTTCGGTAAAAAAAAGAGTAGGTAAACCAAAAAAAAAGCACTGAGATTGAAGTTGAAAAAACGATAAAATTATAATGAGAGGGAAAAGAGTACATAAATCAAGATATTTCTTTCATATTTTGCAATAGAAATAAAAATGCCTGCAAAAATTTGCACTGGAGCTATTGCTGGCTCTGAAAATTGCTAAAATGAGATAGAAATTGGAAAGCTTCAAGACAAGTTTTGTTGAAAAAATTTCAAATGAAAATTGACAATTTTTGAGAAAAAACGTAGACAATTTCTGAAATGAAATAACATAATTTATATGAAAAAATCCGAAAATCTAGAGACAGAATTTTAAAACTTTTGAAAACTTTGAACATTTCTGAAAAATTACATGAACAATTTTGAAATTGGTAAAAATGGGGAAATTATAAGGACAAGAGTTGAAAATTTTTAAGAAAAAAAAAAACATTAAGAATACAAACATTATATGTGTCATTCCGCTAGAAAATGGGCCCATTTGGTCGATCACAGTTTTCGAGTAAATCGCGTTTTTAGCAAATGTGGTCAAATTATAATTTTTTATTTTTTTGCGAATTTCTGTTCCTTGAAGTGTCTACAATCGTGTGGTATAGGGATCTTGCCGAAAATGCACTTCAAGTGACATAAAATGAGGTTCAAAAGTTTTTTGAAAAGGGCCCATTTCGTCAATTGTGTTTTTTCTGAAATAAAAACACAGAATGCAAGGAATTGCTATTTTTTCACCATAATTTTTCTATTCTGATTCGTAATAAACATTCATCTGACTGAATTTCATTCTTCTGTACGTTTTTCCAACTTAAACATGGATGTTCTCTCATCAATTGAAACAGTTTTTATAAAGGGCCCATATGGCTGTAGGCTGTGTACAGGCCCTGAAGGAGAAAGGGGGGGCATCGCTTTTTCAGCCAAATGATGAGAAATGACATGAAAAACAATAGTTCCAAACCTCAAGACGATCGGTTCATATGTGGAAAAAATATTTCACTTTTTCACTTCGAAAAACTTTAAACTCAATTTTCTAGACTTTTTAAAATTTGGACTACTCACATTTTCGAAATTCAAAATGCGATATCTCGGCGAATTTTGGACCTTTTGGGCTGGGATCGGTTTTATTCGGCTACTTTTAGGGTCTCTAGTATTGCCCCATGGCAATAACTCCATTTCGACCATATGGGCCCTTTGCTAGCGGAATGACACATATTCTGATATGAAATTTAAAAAAAAATTTGAGACCTATCAACATTTTTAAAATTGTAAAAAATATAGAAAAATCTGAAACAAAATTTCTTCAAAAAAAAAGTTCAAAACAGACCTTTCAAAATTTTTTAAATAGGAAAAAATCGAGAAAAATCTGAAATAAATTTCGCAAAAAATTTCAAAATTATTTTCGATAACACTATTGCAATACCATATCTGCAAGGCATTCCAAACCCACCCTCTCAGTGGTTTCCAATTCCAACCATCTCTCGACAATGCAAAAATAAAGCTTCGATTTCGCTCGCATCATAAAAAGCCACTAAGCAAGCTGGCGAATGAACCCAGAACGACGGCAACGCAAGCGGCGCGGTAATTTAATTTATTATTTCTCCGATGATAACATCATGTACAGAAGGTAAACGTATTACCCCGTTGACCCCGGTATGGCACGGTATACACCACATATTTATATTCGCAAGATAAAAAATGCTTTCAGCTTTTTGATAGTATTTTAAATTAAAGGCAACTCGTTTAATATTGTACGTCTGTGGTAAAAATCGCGCAGCTAGCTGTTTTCACTCTGGCTAAACGTAGGTAGCAACGTTATTACGTTTAAAACAAGGCGAAACTACTTTTTCTCTTCGGTGATCTTTTAAGTCGGTCGAAATTAATTTTATCGCTGCTGGCATTACGTAATTTTTTACATGCATGTCTTATAAGCCCTTTCGTTGTGTACCAATCTACTAAAAGAAATAAATATTTGACGAATATTGCAACTGATGGAAGACCGAGTTAAACCAATGAAAAAGTACCGTCTTTCAAAAGCAGATTTTTTCGCGTGACGCGTCCCGCCCCGCTCGACCCTCCCGATAATGACAAAGCGGCGAAACGTTGCCTACATCTGTTCCGCGTTCGACTTCGACGGATAAGTGCTAAAAAGAGTACAGTGGCATTTGCCACAAATGGCTATATTCTGTTTCAGACGTTGAATTTTATAAATGTACACGTTTTTTCTATTCGATACTATTATTCGATTCACCGTCTATACCGAAGCTCTCTCTCACAGCGAAGCGTAGTCTATAGGTCTACTGTACCACTACACCTACGCAGTATTACGGTACAACGTAAACGTATAATGTAGCCCTATAAAACGGTCTGCAGCTTTTATAAAGCTTAAGTCTGCAACCCTTATTCTTATAAGAGCTGGCCTCGAGTAAAGGCTTCGAAATCTATAACGCTGTTCATGTGTTCAAATATTCGAAATTTATTAACGCGAATATTTCAGGTAAGTTATGTCTCGGAAAAATGATCCTGGTTATTTATAGTACGATTTTGACCTCCCCTCTTCCTTCGCTACTTCTCATTTCTATCATTTTTTGTTACACATTTTATACGTACGATGTTTCTCTCGACGCAATTTCTCTTCAGATAAAAAGTATAACAACGGAGGAGGGGTGGAGGAAAAAAATTGAAACAGCGCAATATTTGAAATTTTTCAAAGGAAATTTAAAATTGTTTTTTTTCTCCAAAAATCAAAGGTAAGTAGAAAATACACAATAGATAGGTATATTTTTCTAAAGCAAGCAAGATGAGGCCTACACTACAACTAATATTGAAAGATGAAATTCTTCGTCAAAAAATGAAACTTCATAGAAAAAATTCAATATTGAATGAAAATTCACCACCAAAATTGTGTTGAAATGACTTCAAAATCTTTCGAAATATAGTAAACATAATTTTAATGGTCGTAAAAATTGATGACTAGTATATTCGTAAAATTTCGTTTAAAAATTATTAAAGTGACCCGCCAAGCGCAAAGGTAACACAACGCGGATTTTTCAAAATCGAGTTTTTGTCCATTTTGAAAAGTAGAGACCATCCCCTTTACAATGAGACCAAAATCAGCCCTCAACCTTCAAACCTCTACATTTTATACCCATTTGAACTTTGAGTAGGTACCAAAAAAGTTGATTTTGAGAAAAACGAGTTTAAAGAAAAAAGTAAGAAAATCACAACGTTTTGATTTTTTAAATGGGTAATTGGGTATAAATATGAAAAATCAGTACAACTTTGTTATTTTTGGTTAAAAATAAACATTTAGGATATGATTTTTTTTTTAAATTTTGAATTATGCATTTAAATGTCATTTTTCTTAATAATGAAGGTACAGTAACCGGAGGTGTGATGTACATATACGTATAGTATTATACAACATTTTCTAACAGTGCTAGGCAACATTTATTGTAGAAACCCACACATTGTTTACAACAAAGCTCGTAATAATTAAGAATCAAAATGCCCTCAACTCATACAAAAAGTACTCAGGCTAGAGCAAACAAAAAATTCAAAAACTTTCAACTTTTTAAAAATTCATTTAATCATCTTGGATGCAATAGTAAAAAAAATTCCCTGACAAAGGAGGTATCCCAACTCAAAGTAAAATTTTGAGCCCAAGCAAAAAAAAAATCGAAAGTACATCATAACAGGACCCTGTATACAAAATTTCAGGTGCTGAAGTTCATTTCTCGATTTTTGGCGATTTTTGCTTTGCGAAATATGAAAATTTGATCTAATCAACGAAAAAATCTGAAATTTGGTATTTATACCCTATTTTCGACTTCCCGAATCAATTGGAAGCGGTTTCGAGACGTTTCGGAGCCACCAGAAAATTTTAAAATTTTCCAGCACTAGAGAAAAGCCCATAAAAAACCGCTTCTAAAAGTCGATTAACTCGATTTTTGGTGATTTTTTCTAGTAATGAGAAATTTTCAAAATTGATTTTTTCTGAAGAGCCTAGCTCCCTCCCATGACGTCATAGGAAAAAATTGTAAATAACAAAATTGTTTGTTTTTTTATTATCTACAATTTTTGTTTTAACTTTTTTTTCGTAAATACGTAATTTTGAAAGTTATAGCCGAAAAACGAAAATTTGAACCCCCTCACCCCCCCCAAATGGGGTCAAAATATTCACCGGTTTTAGGGAAGTTCGGGAATATTGAAATACATATCTTACTGAGCTTATATACGAAACTTCCCCTTCCTGCTAATTTTTTTTGGGTCAAAACCTAAAATATCCTTACTATTGGGGCTCTTGGGTTTTTTGTGGTAACTACTGGGACCCTATTGAACACATTTCCGCAAACAGACCTTTGTTTCAAATTATTTGTTCCATTTTTTTTGTAAAATGCCTATATTAAATCCAAAATTTCAGATGCTGAAGTTCATTTCTCGATTTTCGGCGATTTTTTGAAATTTCAAAATTACCCCGCCCTGTGAAATATGAAAATTTGATCTAATCAACGAAAAAAGCTGAAATATATACTCTATTTTCGACCTCCCGAATCTATTGGAAGCTCGAAACTAGGGTATCTACCAAGTTTCAACTTTTTATCTCGATGTATGCGCATTAGGCGGATTTTCAAATTTTTTCCAGTAAAATTTCTTGCTCAAAATTGCGAATTGGAACCCAAAGTTACGAATTTTGGAAAATTGCGGTTTAATCGATCAAATGGGTCACCAATTTGGATAATCCGCGATTATAGGTGCTGAAGTTCATGTTTTGAGAAATTGGAAAATTTCCAGATAAATTGAAAATTTTTTAAAAAGTTGGTAAATTTTTCCAACAAATTGAAAATTTTTTAAAAACTCAAACCCGATTTAAAAATTATTGTTTAAAACGATCGCACTTTGTAAAAACTTTCAACATTTTTGGTAAATTTAGAGAAATACCTATTCAAGCTTGATACCAATGAAATTTCATGAACTCAAATTTACATTCATTAGAAAAATAAGTATTTATGTATGTAGTACTATGTGCATAAAAAATATATTTTTCATTAAAATTGCAATTTTTCAACATTATTGTTTTTTTTTAATCGCCATTTGTGATTTTTCTAGGAAAATTTGCGAATGGAAGAGGAGGGTTGAAATCTAATTTAAAATTTTTCAACTTCGACATCATGATCGGGAATCACAATCTTCCTTTCCTTCCCCTCTATGTAATCAATTTTATACGTAAAATGTGCAGTGCAATTTCCAGTTATTTAAAATTACCTATTTCAATACTTCTTTTTGGGACACTTTTAGATCAGAAAGTATCAAATGAGAATCGAAACGATTACATTTTTGTATTTTTCAATTGATCAATCAAAATGCAATAATCTGCTCCAAGCAAAACGGGGTGGAGTGAAAAATGAGAAATTTTTCAAAATTCTGCAATAAATTCTGAGAAAAAGTAATTGTGATTAAACAAAACGGAATTTTTGCAAAAAAAAATCATAACTTTATCAAAACATTCACTATCTACCAGTCGACATTAGGCACATTGAAAAAATTATTATGGCATTTTTAAAATTTCATTCATTGCTTTTCAAACACGTTATTTCCAAAAATTTCATCTAAATCTTTCAATTTCTTTTGATTAGCACTCTTTTTTTCATTTCCTGAAATTGACATTGGTCATTTCTAAATCCCCCCCCCCTCAGGAAATCTTGGAACTTTACTGAAATTAAGAAAAATGTTTGCTTTAAAGAAACCGCCTAATAAATCAATTCTTCTGTAAGAACTATTTTTCAGCTCAACATTTAAATCGTAAGTATATTTTGAAATCCCCCCCCCTCTCAAAAAATACAAAATATTAATTTCTCATCGCCATGAAAAAAAATCGAACAATACATAAAAAATAAAGACTCTAGAAACAAAAAATTTATGAAAAATGTTTTCAGAACCTCAGCTGGAAAATTTATCTTTCATCGAACACGTCACAGGAAATTTCATTATTTCCAATTCATTCCCTTTTATTCCAGCAACCCCGGAACTCAGGTCAAACACCCCATCCCATGTTTTGTTTCCTCGCCCACTTGAAATCATGCGAACGATACATTACACAAAAGTTGGCATTTTCTTCACGCAAAGCTCCACACAGACCAGTCGATTGTCATCAAATAGGATCTTTCAAAAAAAGTGAAAAGAAAAGAACGAAAAAAAAGAAGAGAGAATGTAAATCAAAGAAATCAAAACAGCTTTTGTGTACACGATAGAGAGATGGGTCTCGGGATATTCATTTCGAATCCGAATACCAAACGGGTTGAACTTTTTGCGAATACGATTTTTCGCCACTTCAAAGGACCCCTGAATAATGGCGAATGTTTAAAGCGCCGCGACGAACGCTTCGTAGCATATATTAAAAGGGACACTCGATTAGAAATAGCACTTTAGCAGCTCTCGCTATAACATATCCATACGTCGAGAGACAATATGCTGGTGTACAGCTTTACTTTAAATGTGTACGGTATAGAAAAGTTGCAGCATCGACGGCGATACTCTCAGCTTTTTTTTCCACTTCTGGCTCGTCTGTGAGCATACGGCATGTAAAATGGATCAATTTATTTGATTACTAGACGCATAAATTTTCTCATCTCCGATTACATAATTACCACGTTTCAGATATTTGTATACGGTACGAGTCACAGATCGCGTGCGTATGGACTGCTTTCAAAAAAGAAGAAAAAAACCAGTGGTACTAAAATATAAGCTCGATAGATTCAAATAATAAATTTTATGGACGAAAAAAATACACACCGGAGTCATTGATCGATTTGTATGATTTCAATCACAATTCGAGTGTGATTAGAGCTCAATGAACTACGAAGATGGATCGGAAGCGAGATAGGCCAACATCTCGACTATTTCCCGTAACTTTGAAGACCACTAGGCGAAAAACGAGTATGTCTCTAGGTCGCGTCGGTAATAATTATGTCAGCACTGACCTACTTTCACGATACTGATCAATTAATTGAAATCATGAACACAATGAATTTAAAAAACCCTATCGAGTCTACGCAGCTTCGTCTCTACTGAAAGACTTCAGTTCGCCATATCGTTGAAAAAATTCAAATCAACTTCGCGCAGCACACCCACACATCTGGTCCAATTCGCCAACTGCCAACCATTTTACCATCACCTGGTCATGTTTCCAGTCTACTAAATAATTTTATTTTTCAAAACGCCAAAGCGAATTCGCAATTACAAATGGAAAACCGTTATGCTTTCGGGGTAAAACGTTAAATTTTCAGCGTATATAAGGCGCAAGGCAACGCCAAAGTATAAAAAACCTCTTTCTCGTTCGTCGAAATCATAACGAAATTCTAGAAACTTTTTTTCATTTGTTGCTTTCGCCAGAGATGAAACACCGTCCCGAGTTATTATGTCAGTTCATTATTTTATAGAAATATAAGTGTCGGTTCGTGGCGCCTAAAGCTAAATCCTCGCTCTTCTTTTTACTTTTTTCCTCTCTTTTTGTATTTCATTTTTATAGAATCGTGCGCTGCAACCGTCACCGGTGTCTTCTTTTTTCGTATAAACGCACGTACGCATTCGTCTACCGAGAGAATTTTTATAAGCTAGCGAAATGATGGATGTTAATTTTCATCATACATATCAAATTACGTTCTCGACAGTGATGGACCTAATGCGAGATAAAACGTGGAAAATTCAATGTTACGTATTAAGGAATTGAAAAGCAGCTGTTTTTTCAAGGTCTGAATTTTCTAACATTTTTTAAAAATATGGCATCGTTTGAGTTGAAATTCGCATCCATACTAAATGTCAGCCTCTCATCGAAATTTGAGAGTGGAGCTATAAGTCTTAAAAGTAGGGAAATTTTTTGGATTCTTCACCCTCTTTTCCAACCACACAACTCATCATTGAAAATCAAATAATTGATGTTCTGCTCTTCTGCTTCTGCCTATGTGGATGCGTTTTCATTTCAATCAATCAATCAAAACAAATTTATTTTTTCACATACTAACATCAAATTAAATTTACACATTTCAGTGCGCATTTTGTGCGAGTGAACCAAGAGCGAACCGAAGAAAGCTTATTTTTAAGGTGTCTACCGAAATAGAGAGATTGAATTTCTCAACTTTTTCTCAAAATTTTCTACCATTTTTTCATTCTCGAATTTTTGAAAATTCGCATTTCTTACTCTCCTTGCCCCCCCACCACACAAAAAAATTAAAAAAATGATGCAGTTTTTTTCAAAAATAATTTTCCAACTTGAAATGACAGATTTTCTATATTATTTTTTCAAGTTTTCCAGACCCTCTGTTATAACCAAGATTTTATTCCGACAATGCCGAGTAAAATGTGGAGGGGTCAAGGGCAGGGGCGTAGCGAATGGGGGGCTAGGGGGGGCGACTCGCCCCCCACATACAATGCTAGTAGAAAAAGTTGGCAAATTCGTCTCAAAATGAGAAAAGTTGGCAAATTTGACCAAAAATAAGAAAATTTTTGGGGTAAACATCGCTTTTTCAGAAATTACCAACTCTGAAATTATACCTCCCAATTCTAAAATTTTCAAAAACTTTGGCCTCGCTGCGCTCGGCTTTATTGTATGTATTTCATCTACATCATGCAAAAGTGATTTTTGTTCATATTTTTTCTCAAAATTATTTCTATTCACCTAATTTTATTGTATTTTTTTCTCCTCAAAACTCATTTTCGATGTTTGAAAATGAAATGTTTTAAACGCTGTGGCCTCGCTGCGCTCGGCCTCATCACATTTCTCCCTCAATAATTTCAAAGTTAAAGTGGTGAATTTTTTACTCAAGTTTATTAATCTAAAACGTTGTTTTATTTCGCCCTGAACTTGAGGTTTTATAAAATTTTCGCCCTCGCATCGTTCGGGCCAAATTCATTTCGCTCGCATTTCCATTGAAATTACAAAATTTTTAAAATAAATTATAATTTTTTTCGAACTTTTCCACCCTTACTTTGTTAGGGACAAATTTACCATTTTCACTGATTCTTTCAACTTCGAGTAGATACATAGATACATTGAAATTACACAGGGAAACGCTATGAATAATTGAATGAGAGGGAGAAGCGGTCAAAAAATTTAGTTCAGTCTGAAAATTTGTGCCATCCATCCCCGCCCCCAAAAAGTCAGTCTGTTTCGTGCTTAAATAAATTGGTGTTCAAAATTTTTCAAAAATCAAGCCAGAAATTCTGAGATTTTGCCCCCTCAATTCAATATTCAGACTTCGGTACGTCACTGCACACTTTGCAACACCATTTTATGAAACCTAGATTTTACTTCAATATTTCATTTCGTTCATAAGGCGCACCCAACGAGAAGGCACAAAGGGCTCGAGCTCCCCCCCCCCAGCTCGGAAAGGAGATTTTTTATAAAAATGTAAAAAAAGTGCATTTTTTTTGGTATTCAAACATGATTTTTCGAAAAAATGTCGCCCTCGCTTCGCTCGGGCAATATTTTAATCATATTTTCTCAAGTGAATCTGAATCAGTCTTCAATGAAATTCTGCCTTTGAGAATCAGTGAAACGATTTTCTTTGAAAATTAATGATTTTTCATTGATTTCTCAATCAGTTCCCATTTGTCAGGAAAAATCAATATTTATTTTGACTCGACTGAAAGATCGGTAAAAAATCACTGATTCTCAGTTAAAGTCATTCCACTGATTCAAACAGGTAAATTTTACCAATTCAGATTTCAGGAGTTGATTATTTGTTCCTAAAAATTCCGCAATTATCAAATTTTTTCTTTGCTCAAATCCGTTTATCCCCCTATTTTTCCTCGATTCTCAGCCCTTCCCTAAAATAATTTCTGGGCACGCTTATGATTTAATCTCTAAAGTTGGCAAATTTCAGTTTCAAAGTTGGAAAAATCGAGAACGTCACCCCCCCAGAAAAAACACTTCGCTACGCCACTGGTCAAGGGGGATTTTAAAAAAAATGTAATACTGGTCTTCACTCATCAATTTATCATAAAATATTCTTTGAAAATTTTCGGTACTCACCCATTTCAAATTTTTAAATGATAAATCTCCGATTTTCTGGTAAAAAAAAGCATAGACAAAAATTTTGATAAACCAATTTTTTACACTTGAAAATTTTTAATGTAGGTATTTAAATTTTACATACAAACATATCAATTCCATCATCCCGAAAGAAGCAAGATCTAAAAATTGAAAAATTATGATTTTTAGAAACAAAAAATTTTTTGATTAAAATGGAAATCGATTTTTTTTCGACTCAAAACGAAAACTTCCAAGGAACAGGTCATCATACTCTTAATATTTTTTTGATTCTTAATACAGTAAATTTTTTTGACTAAAAATGCAATTTTGATATTATTTGATGGGGGGGGGGGCATGCATCAAAATCCGATTTTTTTCATGCCTAAAAAAGTGTTGTGGAATTGAAAGTAAATGAAAATTTAATGGCTGATATTGGTAGCAAACTGTTTCTCCATTGCATTAATTATTCCATTGAAATACGTAAAATTCACTTTTTACACTGATTTTTCATCGTAAAAATACATACGTAATTGTTTATCTGGGTATTTTGACTAACTGAACACAAATTCGGCGTTAATTCTTTAATTTGTTCATTTCTTCCCACACGAAAGGCTAAAAATTTGAAAATCTTTAGACAAAAAAATGAACTTGACATTTTGAGTGAAATAGTTATTTATAAAGAGAAAAGGTTAATTTGACCTGCTGAACCAGGGAGTCGATTTACTGGATTAATTTTTCGTATTTTCATGACTTTCTCATGACTTTTTTGTTCTTTTCGTAACCCTTATATTCGCATGTTTATTCAAAGTTGTATCCCATTCAAAAAAATATGTCGCCGTCGGGCAACAGATAATTCGGTCTAAAGCTCCAGAAAAGAAGAAAATGGAAAAAATTGATTTATTAAAAATTATGACTTTCATGACTTTCACGATCGATAGATACCGTGTGAACATGAATCTGACGTTGGTTTTTCCATTTAGTCATTTGTTCTCTTAAAATTCGTCGTTTTGACGTTTGCATCGAACGTCAAAGGGCAGGAAAATCACGTGAGACGAAAATCAATGCTAGTCGCCCCCTTAATGTTAAAACCGTCCAAGTGCCACTTTTTTCAAAATTGAGATTTTTATAATTCTGGATTCAGTGAATCAAGCTGCATCGATTAAAATATAAAAAACGTAACTTAAAGTAATTTAAACCCTAAAAAAAGAGTTTAAAATTTGCAAAGTCCATAAGCGCAATGCAAATTTTGTTACGTTTTTCAGCTCTCCTGTAAAAAACGAAAAATGGCACTTAGACGGTTTTAACATTAGGGGGTCGTAGTGTTGGGCAAAATCGATTATTTGAAAATAATCGACCCTTCGATTAATCGATTATAATCGCAGTGGAAAATTTGAACGATTTTTCCTTTATTTTAGCGCCAGCGCGTTACCACAAAAATGTCAAAAATTCCTTAAAATTGCTAAAATCCTCTTGGTCAAAAATGCTTGACCTTTTTTTTACAATTCTGGAAGAAATGAAATCAAAACATAAAAATTGAACTATTTTTATTTTAAATTACACGTTTCTCAGAGATCCTTACAAATTTTGAGCGCCATGTGATTGAAGAGGGGCATAACTTGAATTTTAGAAATTCCTAGAGAATTTTTCCGTTTTTTTGGGCCAAAATTGGACAAAAATAAAATAATCGAATATACTTACGATTATCATCGATTAATAATCGCCCAACAATAATCAATGCCAAATTTGTGTTTTGCAGTTCAAAATCATTCACAAGGTGTCTAACAAACTTTCATGCTGAAAAAGTAAGCTTCAACATAACATCAAGCAACCGAATTTTTTAAACATTTCATAATTTTTTTGAGAGAGAAAAAATTTATATCTTCACAATTTTTTTATCTGGTGAAAAAATTGAAACAATTTCAAATTAAATAATTCTAAAATTCTGGAAAAAAGAGGCACGTATAGGAGCACAAATTGAAAATTGAAAAGTCTGATTGAAATTAAAAGAGGAAAACGCAGGGGTCAGAAGTCAGAACTGTTGAACACCTTGAGCCAGAAGTCAATATTTTTCCAATTTTGAAATTTTAGAGTAAAATTTTACAAATAAGATATTTCGTTGCGAGGAGGGGCGTCAAGGTTATTAAAAAATCACTAAAATCAGAAATCGGCCAATTTTTCAATTTTCAAATAAGAAATCCCAAAAAGAAAAACTCAATCATCAAAATGGCGGTCCAAGATCGAAAAAATTTTCATAAGGAAAAAATAGCAAATATGTCCTTGAAAGTTATTCAATTTTTCTGATTGATTTTTATTCCTATTTATCAAAATTATCAAAATTGCAAATTTAATACACGCATAAATAAATTGAAAAATTGAAAAAATTTATTTTTCAGATCGACATCTCAACAGCATACTTGACGAAAACAAACTAATCCCAGCTTTGATACACACATCGACGATCACCACACCAAACCCAGACACCATTCAGACTCGACCCACCCTCACTTCACCCGCGCTCGAATATTTTATTACAGCACCAAACCATAACGTTTAATAAGTTGCCTATTCAGCTGCCTACATTATACAATACGTTCACCAGAATTTTCAATTTAGGCGTTCGATTGAGCAACTTATTCGGCTCAACGATAAACGCAAGCCGACTTGTTTATTACGCTCAAACGTCATTATAACATCCTGCTAAATGAACACACACACTGTATGTGGCCTAAACGAATCGATACGCTAAATTGGTAATAATATCGCTATCGTCGTATTACATCACGCCACGTTTCCATTATTATTGGCCAAATTTATTCATAAAATGAAAACCTGCTGATGCTGTTGGTACTAAGTATATCGAATACGATACCGCCGACGTCATGCCGCCATCTCTACCGACGTCGCAGAAAAAAAAACGAATTTACACAAAATTATCGACGTTGAATTGCATTATTATATCTCTCGGTATCAAATTTTCTACCTTTTTGGACGCGTGTAATGAATACGAATCGAAGAAAATACGATTTTCGATAAGGTTGCGAATTGGAATTTGCAAGAGGGAGGGGCTGATAGGTATATGATGCAGAAAGTAATTTTGTAACTGGATCTTTATCTTGTTTCGTACGTTTTCATAAAAGTTGTTGAATAATAAGTTTTAGAAATTTTCTGCAGCGAAAATGTTTCCAAATCATATTGAAGTGGTCTTTAATGACAAAGTTTTAGGACCAAAGAAGGGTGGAAGAGTGTCAAGGTCCCTTTCTCAAAGAATTTTGAAGATCTAAAAAATAAAGGGCAAATTTTGAAATTACTAGGAAAAAATTGTAAATTCAAGGTGCCAAACAAAATTTTCAAATGAAGATGCAAGATTTTTTTTTAGAATTTTTGTAGTACAGTAACTTCGATGTTTTAAATAAAGTTCGTATACCTACAGAAATGAAAAATAAAAAATTTGTAATACTTTTTTGGAATTGATTATTTCTTAGTGATCGGGGAAAAATTGAAAGGATTTTTTTAGAAGCAAGGGCAAAATTGCAGAAAATGCCAACTTCCTGCCAGAAATATGTTGATCTTCTCAAGAATTTCAGTCTCCCATTGAGTTTCATCACAGGTAGAACCTCTTACACAACTTGAATTGATAAAAATTTGGATTTGAGGTAAAGAATTTTGTACTATTTCTATTTAAATAAGTAAGTACCTAGTACCTACCTAATTAAATGTAAAAATAATTGAAAAAAACAATCATAAATTAAGCTTTTTCTTTTCCAACCAAATTATTAAAATTTTTGGCTTTTTCTTAGTCCCCCTTCTCAAATGTACCAATCAAATACATAATACTATTTTCAGCCAAATATTTTCAAATTTATAGGGTGATATAGATCCTGAAAACGAAATTTTTTATACCTAAAAAATACCTTACTCACTGCATGCTATACACCAATATCTAATGACATAAACTTTAGGAAGTGCAGTCACCAAAAAAATTAATGCTATGAAGTACACCCAATAACTAATAATGAAAAAAAAAAACATTCCTTGGATTTTCAACAAAAATTGGCGAAGCTGTTCACTTTGACAGGGGAACCCCTCAGAAAAATCTAAACCCCTTATCCATAAGGGAACTAAAGCAAGGGATTCTCAAAGTGGTGGTACTTTTCAAAAAATGAATTTTTGACTTAGAATCTTGAATACCACTTGATATTTCCTACATACAATTGAAAGTTGAAAAGTTGTAGATCGTGAAAAGAATGACGGATTAATTTTTTCAAAATTCAAATCGCGCTCACCATTACTTTAAAATTGAGCCAAGCAATTTTTCAAGAAAAAAACAGCTTGAACAATTTTTATAAAATTTAATTTGCTCATTTGGTTGGAAAAGTGAGCCAAAAAATTTTAATTGGTAAAGAATAAATTTTTATTAATTTTCTAGAATAATTAATTCATTCCCAGGTTTGAAATTGTTCTTAAATTTTTTTCTTTCAAAATAGTTACCACTTGGTATGAAGATTGGAAACGGGAAGATTTGTAAAAATAATTTTAATCTCAAAGGTCATCTTACGCCCGGAAAATCGTGAGATGATTTGTGAAAATGATTGTCATCTCACCAGCCTCAAAAACTCGGGAAAATGCGAGATGATTTCTGCGATCAAAATTCATCCCAAATTCATCGCAGCAACGAATGCTCGGAAAAATCATGGGGCGACGTTTTTGGGCTGAAAATTCATTCCAATAATCATCCGAACCTCAAAAACTCGAAAAAACGCGGACTGGTTTCTGCGATGAAAATTCATCCCAAATTAATTGCAGCCACAAATGATCGGAAAAATTGTGGGATGATTTTTTTAGGATGAAAATTCATTCCAATAATTATCACGGCCTCAAAAACTCGGGAAACCCCGAGATGATTTCTGCGATGAAAATTCATCCTAAATTCATCGCAGCCACAAATGCTCGAAAAAATCGTGGAATGATTTTTTTGGGATGAAAATGCATTCCAATAAACATCCCAGCCCTCGGAAGATGGGAAAATTCATGGGATGATTTTTAAAAAATTATTTTCATCTCAAAGGTCGTTTGAGGTCAGGAAAAATCATGAGATGAATTGTGAAAATAATTTTCATCTCGCAGGTCATCTCACCCTGGAAAGCTCGGAAAAGGCGTGGGGTGATTTGTGAAAATGATTTTCAAAGGTCATCTTACGCACCAAAAGATCATGGAATGTCTCGTGAATAGGATTTTCATCTCAAAAGTCATCCCACCCTCAGAAGCTCGAAAAAATCATGGAATGATTTGTAAAAAGAATTTCATCTCAAAAGTCACCTCAATTTTTCTAAAATTATTCTCAGCGCTGAATTTTTTTCTCAACATTTTTTCAAATTCCAAGAAATATTTTCTCAACCAAAATGTCCATCGTCAATGTTGAATATCTTATGAAGATTTTCAGCTAAAATTTACCTTTCCATCTCCTTCAAAATGAACCTTCCAAATAGAATAAAAATCTGAACATTAATAATTTCAGATCTATATTTTTCTCAAATAACCTCACTTTTCCAATAAATCCATGGAAAAACACGATCGCCGGTCGGCGGGGAAGATGAGGTGAACATTCTAACCATAAAAAATCTCCTTCGTTTTCGACCCAACTCCGACTAACTCTGAATGTACACTTCATTTCATCGTTTAATGGAGGTGTTGTGACGTTGAACAAATAACAAAACCATCGCCATTTTCGCTTACCGCAATTTACGATTTCGTTAATTACCTCGGTAATTACGAAAAGGGTCTTGCCTGCTGGCTCAAATTAAATAAGAATCATTTATGAAAAGTACCGCAAAAATGGTCTATTCTCTTTCCAGCACCTTGATGTCCCCGGATTGTCAAAGCTGTCAAACCCCCCGACGAAAAAAATTCCCGACAAAAGAATATTCGCGCGATTAAAAAGGTACCCTAAAAATTCGTGTTTACAAAACCCTCGCCAGACCTTTACAAGAGACGTAAAAAGCGGAAAATAAAAACACCGCACGATGCACGCCGGCTGATGATGGTTTTCCAAGCCTAGACCCTTTTTCGGCATCGAAATTCGTATTAATAATCGATTAATAATTACACCCGATTCGTTGCTGGCAACAATTACTCGCGAGGAATTATCTCGATGATACGAACATGGAAAACAAATCCAAATCCAGCCCGGGTCGAGTTAAAAATACCGTATCGAATGTTTACTCGCGGGTGATCACGCAAAACAAAGAATACTTTCCAATTAACCCTTATGGTTTATTTTAACTCGTACACAGATGCTAAAAATACTTCGGTATCGTACGTTAAACTACACGAAACACGATGCGACGGGATACGAAAACAACAAATAAATATCGTCAATAAAATCATATTATACGATGGACTGTCCGACGACACCGCCGCGCCGCCAAGATGAACAATTAATTTATAAGGGCGGACTTTGTCGACGATGGAAACCCCTTATTCTGAGACGACCAAATTCAATAAAGTTTTTCCTCGAAAGAAAATTATTTATATAAAACGAAAAACAAATTAATACCAATTTATCATTACCATCTCACTTTTTATCTAGTTTATTCCAATGATTCTCGATAAACTTACAAGTTGAATAAAAATTTAATATTTGTAAAAGCACTCGACGAAAAAACTAGGCGGTGGTAATTCCTATGGTAATCTCGAGTAAAGAAAAAAGCAAAACAGAATGGAAAAGGAAAACTTGCCGCTTCGTGTGATTTTTTTTCGCTTCTTATTCGAACGTATAAAAATCCGGAATTCAATTTCATATTAATTCAGCAAGTTTTTAAGGCAACTTATTTCCATATTGAACTGTTATCTAAACTGTCCGTTATAAGCCCCGTTGAGAATACAATTCAATATTCTTTATTCTTCCAAATCAATTTTTTATTCCGTTTTTTACCTACATACATATGTCTATACAAAATTGTACGCGTTTTGTTCTACGTATCTACCGTATGGTCAGCAAATTATGCTTGGAAGTTTTTACCTTAAAGTAGGCTCACTGCCTCCAAGGTATAAGAGAATTTTTTCCAACTTGGTAATCCACCTTTTTAAGGTTTTACCAACGCAGATAGGTATCGTACTTTTTTCCATTTGCATAAATCTCATATAACTTGAGAGATTTGCGAAATCCATCGCTCACACGAGGTTTATTATGTTTGGGAAAACTCATTATTTCGCTAACCGCTGCGCTGGATGTACGAGTACGTAGATTGGTAATAGCGCATTTCAACGTCCGCGTGCTTTTCCCAAAACAATACGGAATAATTCAAACGAAAGTCCCCGAGAAACTGGATCGAATAACTCCGAATACCTATACGAGCGAGGTGTACAAAAAATATAGAAAAAGCTGCACTAGGGAGAACCAGAGAAAAAGTGATGCATTATGAAGCGAAATTTCTATCTTTAGAGTCAGAGAAAGTACAGGGGGGAGTGGAGATGACCTCATCGCTCATATTACTACCTGTACCTACCTATTGATAATATTGATTTTGAAAAAATATTCGAGTTTCAATTCTAAATGTATTTTTTGAACATTTTTTAGAGGTTATCAAAAGTGTACATATTAAATTGTAATATTTTTCATTCTTTTGTCTTGGTATTTTGGATAGGAAGGCAGGGGAGAGGGTAAAAAATGAAAAAATTATTTGAAACCATTTTTCAGATTGAGTTGAAATATGATAATACATACAAGGTATCCAATGACCGGTTGTATTAACTTTAAATTAAATTGAAGGGATCACGGATCATTCAAGGTTGAGAAAATTTTTTAAAATTTTGAAGCTTATTTATTTTGAATGATCTTAGCTCCCTAAATTTTGATGTAGGGCAAAAAAATCTTCAGAACAGAATTTGCTCAGTTTTCAAGGTTCTATTCATTACCTGTAATTAGTTTCTCTTAGAATTTTTTGGGCCATTTTTTTGTATTCTCTTCAATTTTTAATGGAAGTAAAAAATCATATTAATGAAATTTGTTCAATTTTTGAAATATTATATGTTCCCATGTTTAAAAGTTTGATTTGGGATTTTTTTTTCAACAGTCATCGTCCCTTTAATTTTGTAGATCCATACATAACATATTTACCTATCAAACACATTTTTTGGTGGTAGATTTTGGTTATATCCAAATTTCAAGTTGCTGTAACCACTCACCGGATACCCTGTATATTAACCCTAATACGAATTTAAGAATTTATATTGATACTCTTAAGTACTTGATTTTTAAGAAACTCACTCACGTTTCTAAGTAGATATTCTTATGTTAGAGGATGGAAATTCAACACTCACCTGAAACAAGAAAACAAAATAAAATAATGATTAATTATTGAGTAACAAAAACATAGAAGGGATGAAGCACAAATGAAAATGATGTCAGTACAAAAGAGTACACACAGAACACAATCGATTGACCTCACTTTCACTCCCTCCCAATCTTTAATGGGCGGGGCACTATTTCTGATGCCTCGCTCAGAAAGGAGAGCACAAACGAAAATAATATCAGGACAAAAGAACACAAACCAAGCACAATCGATTAAGACCACTCTGCCCCCCCCCCCGAATGAATGGAGCGTCTGAAGTGGAGCCAATTTACTGAAATGATTTAAAATTTGTAAAGTCGTTGAAATGCTATTAATTTATTAAATTTATTAGATTGAGTAAGATTATAACGATTGTTGATTTTTAGCAAGACTGCAGAGAAAAGGGATGCAAACTATAAATCAGCCCGGATCGAATGAGAAAAAATCTTCAACAAGGATACATACCCTTGCTAAAGCTAAATGCCCCACCAACCACCAACTCAGCAAGAAATTTGAAAATATTTTTTCTTTATACATGCTACGAAAACGTAGGATTTCTCCCGTTCCGTAGGGTGCGAAAATACTCGATTTCATCGCAGTGTACTTTCCCGTCACACTGCGATGAAAAGTACTCTTTTCCATAGAGACACTAGATAGTGTCTCTACTTTTCCATCGCAGTGTGACGAAAAGAAGCGATTTTCAAGTCACTGCTTGCAAAAGTGTTATTGATAACAACATTGTATGTCTACTTTTTATGATAATTAATTATTGAATATTTCAAAATTCTTTATTTTCGTAGCTGTATAAAGAAAAATCTATTACTGTATAGGGTACGAACGTGAACATTTCTTGTCTCGTGCGATGGTGTCACTCGCTTCGCTCGTTCCGCCAACTCTCGCACTCGACAAGAAAACGTTCACTTTCGCACCCTGTACAGTAATATACTATTAATTATCATCCAATTTTTGTAAAGAATCGTCGCATGTTCAAATGAATTCAAAAAATTTTCAATACCGTGCAAATTAATTGACTCTTTCAGTCAGAAAACAAGATTTTACATTTATTTCTCTTTTACAACAAAAATCAAGAATATCGTTTGTGATTATTGGTTATTAAAAACCAACTATCTTCTTATTCTGGGTGAAATCACCATCCTTTGAGATACTTTTAGCCGGTTTGAACAAAAAAAACTTTCGCAAAGCTCAGGAAAAATTTTTCAAGTGAAGATGAACAGAATTTTCATTTTTTAGTTTTTCACATGTACTTACTCTCTCATTCTGAATCAGTGAAAAATCACTGATGAACAGTCAGAATTGCAGCAGAGGAAAAATCAGTGAAATTCACTGATTTTCAGCGATTTTTCACTGATTATTCAAAGAATTTCACATATTTTTCAGAGAATTTCATAAATATCACTGAGTTTTCAGTGAATTTTCACTGATTTCCAGTGATTTTCTTTTACTGAATTGCTTTCAGTGAAAAAAATTTCACTGATTCAGAAATGAGAGAGTATATTTATGGTATTTGTATCAACGGATTTTTCTTTTCATAAATCACCACGTTTTCACTACATCCCGCAAAATTTCCAAAAACTTTCTCTCTGGCTCAAAGAAATGACTAAAAATCCCCCCCCCCCCCAAAAAAAAAAGCTCAAGAACTTGAATTTTTACAAAAAGAAAATCAAATAAAAAAACTCTATTTTAAAACAAAATTATAAAAAATGTTGAAAAATGAAACTATAATTATGGTAGGATGCCTAGCTGTCTACTACTCACCAACTTATGAGAATGAAAATCTGGTCTTCTTTCGTTCCACGAAAGTCCCTGCAATTTTTCCGGCATGCCACATTGAATACAGAATATTGACAAAGGTTTTAAAATTTTTTTGAAAAAATTGGAATTTTATCAAAGTAGTTTCTAAACAATAATTAATGAAAAAAAAAAAACAGATGATTTTTGTAATTTTTTAAATAACAAAAGTGACTTCGTATTTTTTTATTTTTTCGTTAGGGAGCACCTTATATTGAAATTTTGATCAAATGCATCAATTTCTCACTACTTTCACTACTCGTTTAACAGACACCTCGGCAGGAAACGTACGGTGTCGTGTCCTAGTGAAAATCTGGCTACATTTTACTCGTAGTAAATTTAATTCTCTGCAATTTTTCAACTTTCTTTATGTGAATTTTTTTTCGAAAAACGCTTTCTTTTCGATCTGTAGCACCATAAAGATGTAAATAGGTCCTTTTTAAATTATAAAATGAAAGCATGCAAACTAATTGACTTTGGTTTTAATTTTTGTTTTTTTGAAGGCATGAAATTTTCAAAAGATGGGCTAAGGTGGAGGGGGGAGGATTACGATTCATTTTTCAGAAAATAAATAGTCAACTCCATTATTGTGGTTATTCAGTGGTCGGCAACATTTACAACACAGAATGACCCATTAAAACACGTGAAACTACATTTTTTATTAAGTAAAAGGATCGATTAATTAGCTCAATTTAATTAATCCTCACACACTCGAACGAACAAACTGCTCGAAAATTTGAGGCTGTATAAATCGAAAGGAAGCATTTTTCGAAAAGATTTTATGAAACAAAATTGTTGCGAATTTAATTTACTACTAGAAAAATGTCGTCAAATTTTCACCAGGCTGCGCCGTACGTTCGGTTATGCGGAGAATTAAAAAATGAGAAGTCTGTTCATGATTAAAAGAGCTTTACTGAGCTTCGGCGAAGGTTTTTTTTATTCTAGCAGGCGAAAAGTATCTAAAAGGATATGGTTTTCACCTAAAATTATTAATTTTTGAAAATCTTGAACGATATTTTTGCAGTAACAAAAATTAGAGAAGTGATAACTCAAAGGGTATGGACGGATAAGGGGTGAATTTGGCCCCCGGCGCTTTTGGGCTCCTAAACACCTCAAGTCGTGTATATTGACTAGAAATAATTTTTCACAAAATTTTGGACCCCTACCCCCCTCTCTTTCGGAGCTATGACCATTTTATTGCATCATTTTCAAGAATTTTTAATTTCAACGGAAGTGAAGGAAATTTTCTGTTCTTTTGCACAAAGTTACATCTGGTAGAGAGAGGTGTATTCATGATAATTTTTTCAACAATTTTGGTGCACTCCTTCATGTTTTTTCGGTCATTTGAAGTTTTCAATCGTAAAAAATACCATATAAGCGAAGAGCGACCACACTGGAAAAATTCCTAAAAAATACGTTTTTTTATGTAGAATTTTACTATGTATTTGGTTTTGGCGATTTCTTTGAACTAAGGGCCGAAAATTGCGAAAAACCGTACAGAAATGTTGTAATTTTAGCAGATTTTTCAAATTTTGAGCGCTTTATACAGAAAGAAATAACCAAATAAGGAAACCAATTTCAAATTCGTGTTCAGCAAGTCAAAATACCCCGGTAAACACCCTTTTCGAAATAGTTTTGATTAAAATTTCAAAATTCACCTTTCTCACTGATTTTTAATGCAAAAAAAGTGAATTTCGAGACTTCGAGTAAAACAATCGCGAAAAACGTATTTTTCGGGGTATTTTGACCTGCTGAACACGAATATGGATTTGGTTTTTTCATTTCGTCATTTTCTCATATGTACTACCTCTTTCTTCATCCCCAAGCCCCCATTCACACGCTTTTCCTCTAATTTATGTATACTTATTTCAACGTCTTCGCCGAAATCCATCTGCTAAGACGTATTAGAGTTGAGAGTTTTTCAGATAGGGTTTAATTTTTGCCACTTTTTTAGTACGTTGATTTTATGGTAGTCCTAGAGTTGAAATCCTCCCATTTAAATTTCCAACTTCCTAATACTATTAATAGTGATGTTATTGGTCTTAAATGCGGTTATATTTTTGGAAAAAAGGTGTTCTTGTGTTTTTGACCAACAATGCTCCCCCCAATGCTCCCCCCCCCCCTAGAAAATCAATAATGAATTAATTTTGTACAGCGCAACGAGATGCAAAATGGCAATTAGGAATATTTGAAAAAAATCAAGCATCTTCGATGCCCTGCTTCTGTTTTCGTGAAATTTTTTTCAATCTCGAATTGCAATGTTGATTCTTGTGGAAAAATTTCAAAAAATTATTGTTCGAGATCTGGGCGCGCAATATTGAAACTCATTGGCACGATTTAATGCCAAAGACATGGAGGATACGTGGAAAATAAATTCACCATCGCTCCTCTTGGATGGTTTCTGTTGCTGAAATGTGACTCAAAAAATTTTAAATGGAGAGATTTTAGTTTCCGACTAATTTTGGGTTGTAGAACACAAATATGACATTAATTATTGTGTATAATAATTTTCTTGCTCGAGAAACCCGATTCAAACTTGAAAATGAGGACGTTTTAGGGAAAAATGACGAAATGAAAAAACCAAATCCATATTCGTGTTCAGCAGGTCAAAATACCCCGAAAAATACGTTTTTCGCGATCGTTTTACTCGAAGTCTCGAAATTCACTTTTTTTGCATTAAAAATCAGTGAGAAAGGTAAATTTTGAAATTTTAATCAAAACTATTACGAAAACGGTGTTTACCGGGGTATTTTGACCTGCTGAACACGAATTTGAAATTGGTTTCCTTATTTGGTTATTTCTTTCTGTATAAAGCGCTCAAAATTTGAAAAATCTGCTAAAATTACAACATTTCTGTACGGTTTTTCGCAATTTTCGGCCCTTAGTTCAAAGAAATCGCCAAAACCAAATACATAGTAAAATTCTACATAAAAAAACGTATTTTTTAGGAATTTTTCCAGGGTGGTCGCTCTTCGCTTATATGGTATTTTTTACGATTGAAAACTTCAAATGACCGAAAAAACATGAAGGAGTGCACCAAAATTGTTGAAAAAATTATCATGAATACACCTCTACCAGATGTAACTTTGTGCAAAAGAATAGAAAATTTCCTTCACTTCCGTTGAAATTAAAAATTCTTGAAAATGATGCAATAAAATGGTCATAGCTCCGAAAGAGAGGGGGGTAGGGGTCCAAAATTTTGTGAAAAATTATTTCTAGTCAATATACACGACTTGAGGTGTTTAGGAGCCCAAAAGCGCCGGGGGCCAAATTCACCCCTTATCCGTCCATACCCTTTGGAAAAAAGCATCAAATAATCGAAAAATCTTTGAAAAAATAGACCAGAATATATAATTTGAAGTTTTGTGAATTTTTCGACATTTTTTAATTGCCTTTAGATAAATAAATTAGCAATATTTTCAAAATTTCAATTGGAATTGGACAAAATACAAAAATTTTGAAAAATTTATCAACGCGATAGCAATAAACTTGAATTTTTTCAGATTTTTTTCCTTTGGGTTTCATTAATAAAAATTGTGTTCCATTGTTGATAAATTATTCATTAACAATGGGACAGGATTTTTGATGTTTGGATTGTAGGGAGAGAGGAGAGAGCATTGAAAATTCAATTTGGAATTTTTCAAGAAAAGAGGGACCCGCAAATTTTTACTCTGCACCTTGAATTCCTCTTATCAATTTGCTTTTTAGAACAAATTATTCCTATATTGTCAGACAGCTTCCAATTTCATTAACAACAATTTTATTCGTCTACGTACTTTATTACTTTTCTGAACTTCGAAATAATTCCATAATTATTTTCTTCACTACGGCTTGCGAACAAACATAAAAGCAAATATTCTAGCTTCAGCACTTGAAATAATTTTCATCACCCTAATTCCTAATTGACATGAAACAATTGGCCAATTCTCAAACATTTTCATCAAAAAGAAAAACCATCAAACAGACGCCCAATTTAATCGGTATTATTCTCGTACAATACGTTATAAAAATCCAATCTTCGATTAAATCTCGAAACACGTTAATTAAATTTCCCATCGTTTTCCGTAATCACGCTTCCTTCTCGCATCGCAAAGCATCCGGGGAAAAAAGAGATTAAAATTCGGTATAATTTGGCCGCGCGTTGAAATTTCAATCTCGCGGGATTTTTTTTGTCTTTACGTGGAAATATAATCGAGGAATCGAGCTGCGGGGTGAAATTACGTACTTAATAGAATGGAAAATAATCCGACGGCGTGTGGCACGCCACCGCACTACTCTGCCGGTTCACATAGCAGAGATATTTATATATAAAATATAAATCAGTCGGTACCGAGGTAATCACTTGGACGTGTTGAACGCGTCTCGTTTTCGCCTTTCTCTCGATGACATTTTGACATTTTCTAATTTGTTTTTATTACGACAGTGTCAACACGAGGAAAAAAAAGCTCGTCAACGATGGCGTCGAATTGATCTGTCTAATAAATCTTAATACCTACGTATTTTTTTTTCCTCTTTCTAAATTATACCTGAGTTTTCTTCGCGTTTAGTTATATTATGGTAAATGATTATAAATGAATTTAAAAGGGTAAGTATGGCCGAATAAAGGATGAATTTGGCCCCAGGCGCATTTGGGCTCCTAAACATCTCAAGTGGTGTATATTGACTAGAAAAAAAATGCACAAAATTTTGGACCCTACCCCCCCCCCCCCCCCCCCCCTCCTTATCGGAGTTATGGCCAATTTATTGCATTATTTTCAAGAATTTTTAATTTCAACAAAAGTGAAGGAAAATTTTTGTTCTGAGGCACAAAGTTACATCTCGTAGAGGTGTATTTATAATAATTTTTTCAACAATTTTGGTGCACTTCTTCGCGTTTTTTCGGCTATTTGAAGTTTTCAGTCGTAAAAAACACCACATAAGCCAAGAGCGACCACCCTGGAAAAATTACTAAAATATACGTTTTTTGTGTAGAATTTTGCTGTGTCTTTGGTTTTGGCCATTTTTCTGAAGTAAGGGCCAAAATTTGCGAAAACCCGTACAGAAATGTTGTCATTTTAGCAAATTTTTCACATTTTGAGCGTTTTATGCAGAAAGAAATGAAGGGCGGAAATGCAAAGTATGCTAAGTTCCATTTCTTACAATTTCCTTTCTTTTGACGCAAAGTATGCTAAGTGCCCGCGCGCCCAGACACACAGAAATATTCGTAAAGGTGGTAACACTGCTCCAAGTACCCTTCTTTTTGATCATTAAAAAAACACCTTTGTAAAAATTCCAATTTTCGTTTTTTTTCTGAAAAAAATGAATTAAAGTTTGATATTTTATTCGTTTCATTGCTTCCTACAAAAAAGTGATCTTGTTGTATTACCTATGCGTTAAGTTTATTGTAATGTTTTTCAATGTAATTTTTTGAAGTAATTCAAATCCAATTCCCCCCCCCCCCATTAATTCTTAGTACTTTGTATCAACTTTTTTGTAGGAAGCAATGAAACGAATAAAATATCAAAATTTAATTCATTTTTTTCAGGAAAAAAACGAAATTGGAAAATTTGGAAAAAATGTGTTTTTTAATGATCAAAAAGTAGGGTTAAAAATTTTTTTCGTGAAATATGATTGCAAAAAAGAGTGTCATAATGATGACAACACCTTTAAAAATCATCAGCAACATTCATACCATCATTTTAGTTGTTTGCAAGTGATGCAAAGTTGTTTTTCACTCTCCTGAAAAATTTTGAAAATGGCATTCAGCATACTTTGCATTTCCGCCCTTCAAACGGCTAAATGAAAAAACCAATCCCATACTTGTGTTCAGCAGGTCAAATTACTCCGATAAACACCTTTTTTACGATAGTTTTTCTTAAAGTTTCAAAATTCACTTTTTTCACTATAATTTTTCATGACGAAAAAAGCGAATTTCGAGGCTTCAAGTAAAACGATCGCAAAAAGGGTGCTTTCTTCGGGGTATTTTGACCTGCTAAATACGAATATGGGATTGGTTTTTTCATTTGGTGATTTTTTCCCGGAAAATACGCCATTTTCAAGTTTGGATAAGGTCTCGCGGGCAAGAAAATTACAATAGAAATTAATTAATGCCATATTGGTGTTCTACGACCCAAAATTGGTCAAAAATCGACATTCCTTCCGCATTCAATCTTTTGAGTCACATTTCATAGATATACATGCATAAGTATTCAAGTATTACTGTTTGAGCTGCTACAGAACCCGCCCAAGAGGAGTGATGGTGACAATTTTTTTTCCGCGTATCCTCCACTTATTCAGCATTAAATCGTGCCAAAGAGTTACAATATTGCATGATCAGAACTCGAACAAAATTTTTTTGAAATTTTTTCACAGAAAACTAATTTAAACTTGAAAATGGCGAATTTTCCGGGAAAAATTACTAAATTGAAAAACCAATCCCATATTCGTGTTTAGCCGGTCAAAATACCCCGATAGACACCCTTTTCGCGATCGTTTTACTTGAAGCCTCGAAATTCGCTTTTTTCGTCATGAAAAATTAGTGAAAAAAGTGAATTTTGGAAACTTTAAGCAAAACTATCGCAAAAAAGGTGTTTATCGGGGTAATTTGACCTGCTGAACACGAGCATGGGATTAGTTTTCTCATTTAGTAAATTCTTTCAGCATAAAACGCTCAAAATGTGAAAAATCTGCTAAAATGACAACATTTCTGTACGGTTTTTCGCAAATTTTGGCCCTTAGTTCAGAGAAATGGCCAAAACCAAAGACACCGCAAAATTCTACATAAAAAAACGTAAATTTTAATAATTTTTCCAGGGTGGTCGCTCTTTGCTTATGTGGTGTTTTTTACGACTGAAAATTTCAAATAGCCGAAAAAACGCGAAGAAGTGCAACAAAATTGTTGAAAAAATTATCATAAATACACCCCTACGAGATGTAACTTTGTGCCACAGAATAAAAAAATTTCCTTCACTTCTGTTGAAATTAAAAATTCTTGAAAATAATGCAATAAATTGGCCATAACTCCGGTAGGGAGGGAGGTAGGGGTCCAAAATTTTATTGAAAATTTTTTTCTAGTCAATATACACCACTTGAGGTGTTTAGGAGCCCAAACACTCCTGGGGCCAAATTCACCCCTTATCCGGCCATACCCTGCTTTTGCATCCCTGGCTAAGATGAAATTTAATGCTCGATTAAAAACAGGCATTTATACGTCAAGATGCATTGATATTATTGGTAAATATCCCGAAATCTTGTAAATAGAAACATTCGTAGTCTATGGTTATCAATTCATTTCCATAACTGGAAGCTTGTACCTACGTTATCAATTACCAATCTTTCTGTCTCTTTCTCGTACTCGCATACACTTCTAGACATCTCCTCTACGAGATGATACTTTTATGTAGTCTTCCGTTGTACATTATTCTAGAAGACTTGACATCACGAGTCAACTTCGCCTGTCATTTGTTCAGCGACAGAGAAATGAATTATACTCACGCAGTGAATCCTAAACATGGTGACATTTTGTTTACTTTACCTACTCTCTTTATCTCGTCGCCGTGTATAAATTCTGAATAATAAAAACTGACACCGTAGTATACGAGAGTATGTACCTTAGACACACGTATGTGTAGAAGTAGGTATACGTAGTGTACGTGGTAGGCCTTATTTGAACGATATACGTATAAAAGCTACCCGCCGCGAAGCCTGGCTTCGTACGAGTATATCAGGTACCCTCTACAAAGTATACTACGATGTGATTTTCAGCGCAAATGCTATTTTTCAACGGTACGAGGTTCGTGAGCGATGCGAATTAGGGTAAATTTTGAAATGATTTATGAGCCGCGATCGTCTCGTCTTAATTTTATAACTGCTCTTCTTCGCAAATTATACCGCAGCACATGAGCGAGTATTTATACCACATGGGTGCGAGCTTTGAAAAATTTATTACGTAGGTATCTAGCTACCTACCGAGTACCTATTCGAAATTCTTAAATCATTCGACACGTGGTTTTTGTCAAAAATCCACATCCGGACCGGACGTATTGTAAGGAATTAGGTATACCTTAATGGATTCTACGAATCGTAATAGATTATTTCCTCGAGATTATTTTCTCCATGGTCGTAAACGAAACCATCGTCGAGTCTATTTTATGGAAAATGGAAGCGTAACCAGCGAAGCTGAAATTTCACTGTTGAGATGTTTGGAAATTACTATATGTAGATTAAGTTGTGTTCAATGTTTTCATTTTGGATGATTCTGAATTTCGGACTAATATTAGCCTAATTTTATGTATAAGGAAATGATGGCTTGGACCTCAATTATTTCGAAATATTCATTCGCCGAGAGCATCAGAGATGGGTTACTGTACATTAGGGTGGAGTGAAAAAAATCGATGGTCTTCGATTTTGCTCATTTTTTAGTATGTTGTTCCTTTTGAGTTGAAAACTCCCTACACAAATTTTTAGCCCCCTAGGTCACTCTGGAGGGGAGCTAGGGGGTCTCAAAGAGGGGTCATTTTCGAAAAAAACGCGGTTTTTCGCGTTTTTGACCCCGAAAACCCCCCATAAAAAACTTCTTACGTCGGTTCCTAGGTGCAATTTGAGATTCTGCGTCGATCTGTGCAATCGGTTTTTCGATTTGAATCCATCTTCCTTTCCCCACCCTCGCTTTTACATGTGCAGATTTGTGTTTTTTGAGTATCATAAAATCGTTTTTCGCGTTTTATGCAAAAACTAAGCTTCCTACGAAAAAAAGTGTAGTGACCAATTTTGTAGAGCGTGAAATTTGCCACCTAGTACATGTAGTAATATTTATGTCGACTCGATATTACGAAAAAAAAAAAACAAAGAAAACGAAAATTTCAAAGCTTACAATTGCAAAAAAAAAAAATGAAAAACAAACAATTTTTACACGTGAAGGTATAAAATACATTTGTTCGCTTTTAGATTGGAATAACTTAATACATATTACTATAAATTGAGGAGCTTGGTATCAAAGTGAGACAAGCGCCAAAACTTTGTTTTGAGAAAATCGATGTTTTTCATTACAAGAAATCCTAAGGATGAATAAAGTTGGGGTTTTTTGCAAAATGTAGTGGTAACGGTGACTAACAAAAATACGAAAAATATTTTCCCCCCAACCCAACCTTCTCGCTCAAAGACGACAATAAAGTCATAAATCTTGGATATGTCTCAGTTTGATCCCAAGGTAGTTGGATATGTCTTTGTTTGATCCCAAGGCAAAGGAAACAGAAACTTCAAAACTGTGAATTTTCATTTAATAATTTAAAAAATTACATTTTTTAAATTAAAATAAATATTAAACGAATGAAAGAGTCGAACATTAAATAACAAAAAAATTATCCGTAAGAGTAATATCACAATATTTCTGTACGGTACAACAAAATACAAGGAATTTTCATTTAATTTTTAAGACTGGCAGTTGAAAAATAAAAAAACAAAGAAAGGAACAAACGTCGAACAATAAATAACAAGAAAAAATTATTCTTAAGAATAATATCACAAAATTTTTCTACGTCAAAAGTTCAAAACACTATGAATTTTCATTTAAAATTTTAAGACTGAAACACAAGTCAAAAACAAAGACCGGAACAAACATCGAACAATAAATAACAGGGAAATTATTCTTAAGAGTAATATCACGATTTTTCTACGTCTTTAAAACACAACAAATTTTCAGTTATTTTAAACACTAAGAGGCCAAAAATAGAGAAAGGAACAAACATTGAAACATCTAACAATAAATAACAAGAGAATTATGATCATATCTTGGTTTCATTTCAAGAATAAGGGTTAAAAATAAATAAATTAGGAACAAACTTCGTAAAAATAAAAAAGGAACAAGCCTCGAATATTAAAAAAAAAAAAAAATGAAAAATATCATTGATAAGAAGAATAATTTCGAGATTATTGGGTTAAATATTCGGTAAAATTGCATCTTCATCGTCATCATAAAACTCGAAACATTCGCATTCATAATATTCGTCATCGCTTTCATCATCGCCACTTCCACTGGAATTTTCATTGTTATTTTCATCTGCATTTTCTTCTGTCTGCGGATTATCAATGGCGATTCTATCATTATTGTTGAACACAGTTACGTACCATTGCAGTGACTCCAACTCCGCCCAATTTTCTCCGAAATGTTTTTTCAGTAGACCTCGAACATCTTCTAATTTCTTGGCTTTAACCAACGTGCCGAGAGCTAGACGTTTTGGCGGCATATTGAACGTTTCAATTTTTGGTTTCAAGATGCTTTTCTCAGGTACCGAATTACCGCTATAATTCACCTCGCCTCTAACTAATATATTTTTTTGCTTCGTTTTTCTCAGTATAATTTTCTTACACTTTTGAATTTGAAAGTGTAGTTGAGCAGCAGTTTTCACATTGGTTTGTGCTTCGGTTCTCCAGTCATATACGCACCAATCTTCTCCAAGAAATTTCACAGTTCCAAATTGTCTAAAAACTTCATGGTATTCGCGAACATGTACAATCGTTGGCATTTTTTTCAACTGTTTTTCGATCAATCCAAATACCCTATCACTAGGTAAAAACGAGTGTCCAGTGACCGGATAAACTAACTCTATGCTAACGATGTTCTTAGGTGCTTCTGTATACAACCATTTGGCACAGGCTGCAAGAACATTGACATTTTTGTTTTGGCCTGGACAACCATCACATACCAGTCGTATATTAGTATAATCTGTCATATCTTGAGCTTGAAGTTCATTAATAATAATAGAACCAACTTCGTTCGACGATTTCTTCGACTCGTTTTCAGTCCAGGTATAGATCGAAACATTTTCAGGACTGAGAGACGCTGTAGATATTCCTTTCACAACGGAGAGATTATAGCAATACAGTTGACGCGAATAATACGCTTGTTGATCAGTTACTTTCGGTAGAGGGAGGTTTTTCTGGCAATCAAAACTCAATAATAAACAGTCGTCAGGTTTCTTCTGCAGGTGAGTGTAAAAGCTTCTAGCTAGTCTCACATGACTTGATTTCTGAACAGATAACGCTTCTTTTTCTTTGTCATCCTTGGCCATTTTGATTCGTTCGGTCATTTCTAGGCAATAGCTACATTCGTCTACAGCTGGTGCAGAGAATGATATGTTGAAACAAGTTACAAAAATATATCGAAAGTAAGATTCCTTTACTTTTAGTTCCGGAGCAACGTTATCATTGTACAATTTAGATAACTTTGAGATACTCATTTCCGATGACAAATACCTACGAACACTTTTAGCTCTACCGTAGTGAGATTCAGTCGTTTTCAATTTACTGATAAATGATTTCACGGATTCCTGTTTTTTGCGAAAATTATCTTTTCTATTTCCACCTCGAGTTTCCATTGGAACAAGTGCGCCTTCTTTTTTAAATTTTTGGAATACACTAAGCACTCTCTGTTTTGTAATTCTTAAGATTCCTAGGAATGTTTTTTTACATACTGGTAATTTGATGCCGACTTGATTTACGACTGAGTACTCGATCATAAATTCTCTACTTTTCTTTCTGTCATTTTCTTCAACACGAAGCCGTTTTGGAGAATTTGTTTTACAGAACTTCAACAAAAATGCCTCTTGTTCTTGTTTACTTGGCTTTATATAGAATGCTCGATGAAAATTATCGATATCAGTTGGTGTTAACAAAGCACAGCGATATGATCGCCTGTGGCCACATAAAGGACGTATTGGGTCACCAGGTGAAGAGTAGCTGTAAAACAATGAAAAAGTTCAGCTTTGTGAATAACTTTTATTCATTGAATAGACAAATAAAGATAATTTTTCTACTCACAGGTTTATTTTCTCGAGGGTACGTTTCCAATTTCCCGGAGTAATACTTCGTTTTCGTTTCCGAGGCAGTTTGGGTGTTTTTGTAGCCATTTATAATTATTTTCTTAATTATTATTAAAACAACAATCAAATTTACGAAGAAACAACTAATTAACGGCTACGTATTTTCAACTTTTTTCAGTTTTTTCCCGGTCAGATAACGATAAACTTGATGTGGTCATGTGACAAAATGCAGTGTTGTGATTGGTTGTTTTGGATATGTCTGTTTTTCACCAAGGTGATACTAACATGTCTCACTTTGATACCAAGGCTGATATTTGTTCGCATTTTTTGGTAACTTCTATTGCGTTTTGAAAAAAAAGAACATCAGAATTGAAAAGAGCGTGAAGAATACTATAAGAATTAGGTTCTAACTCAATTTTCTGAAAATGGCGCTTGTCTCACTTTGATACCAAGCTCCTCAAATTATTAATGCTTGTTAAAGTCTTTCTTAGTTTCGAAGGTGGGTTGTATGGATCGCGCAGCTAGGGTGTTTGCGATGAATCCAGCTCTGTATTTCGATGTCACTTTTATACTCGCCTCGCTGACCACTCTTATATCATCTCTCCACAGCTTGAGAGTGACATGGAATCTGTAATAGTCGAGCTGAAGGGATTTTCAATGCAGGTGGCATAACACAGTTCGAGAGGTCGGTTAATTCCGAGTAATGTTTCGCCTCAAAATTAATTTTGGGGGGTTTGAAGATTCTGGGTACCTTTGATGAACTCGAATGACCGATATCATCGACCCTATTATATCGAGAAATGCATATTTTGCGCATCCGGAGAATATTCTTTTGGCCATGAAATATGATGTACTCCACCACAAAGAAGCCGAAGAAATTATATCAAAAATTTCCGATGATCATTCGAGTTCATCAAAGGTACCCAGAATCTTCAAACCCCCAAAAATTAATTTTGAGGCGAAACATTACTCGGAATTAACCGACCTCTCGAACTGTGTTATGCCACCTGCATTGAAAATCCCTTCAGCTCGACTATTACAGATTCCATGTCACTCTCAAGCTGTGGAGAGATGTATAAGAGTGGTTAGCGAGGCGAGTATAAAAGTGACATCGAAATACAGAGCTGGATTCATCGCAAACACCCTAGCTGCGCGATCCATACAACCCACCTTCGAAACTAAGAAAGACTTTAACAAGCATTAATAATTTATAGTAATATGTATTAAGTTATTCCAATCTAAAAGCGAACAAATGTATTTTATACCTTCACGTGTAAAAATTGTTTGTTTTTCATTTTTTTTTTTTGCAATTGTAAGCTTTGAAATTTTCGTTTTCTTTGTTTTTTTTTTCGTAATATCGAGTCGACATAAATATTACTACATGTACTAGGTGGCAAATTTCACGCTCTACAAAATTGGTCACTACACTTTTTTTCGTAGGAAGCTTAGTTTTTGCATAAAACGCGAAAAACGATTTTATGATACTCAAAAAACACAAATCTGCACATGTAAAAGCGAGGGTGGGGAAAGGAAGATGGATTCAAATCGAAAAACCGATTGCACAGATCGACGCAGAATCTCAAATTGCACCTAGAAACTGACGTAAGAAGTTTTGTTTGGGGGGTTTTCGGGGTCAAAAACGCGAAAAACCGCGTTTTTTTCGAAAATGACCCCTCTTTGAGACCCCCTAGCTCCCCTCCAGAGTGACCTAGGGGGCTAAAAATTTGTGTAGGGAGTTTTCAACTCAAAAGGAACAACATACTAAAAAATGAGCAAAATCGAAGACCATCGATTTTTTTCACTCCACCCTACTGTACATTCTTGAGGAGAAAAATCTGAGTAGGTACAATTTTTTTGCAGGTATCCCCATATCGGAATTCTCCCTCATCATATTGCTTTCACCCCCCCCCCCATTGAATCATCCCCAAATACGACAGATCGCTAAATTGGCATAACCTCCTAAATTTGAACCACTTCTCAAATTGGACCCCCAATAAAGAATTACCCATACCCCCCCCCCACCATTTTCGAATCCAAATTTGAAAATAAGCCAGTTGGAGAGATAAGGGCATTTTGAGAAGATGGGGGGGGGGGAAACCTTGGTGCCGCTGGCAAAAAAGCTTTTGTAACTATACTTAGTAAAAATGGTCCAGAATTGAAAAATTCATACAAAATTGGACTCGAAGATTTTTTCGGGAAGTGCCCACATTTTTTTCCAAGTTTGGCCAAAAAATGATAAAAATAAATCTTAACTTTTGAAGGTCTATTTTTTGAAATATTTTCGCCTTTTCTTCTTTCGAGTTAAATAAAATAAGATTTTTTAAATTTGTAGGTTAGAATTTTAACGAATTTTTGCCACGATTGATTAAACCATTGTTATAATTTTTTGGGGAGGGGAAAAAAAAAGAAAAACTGACTTTTCTGACTTCGATTTTTGTTGAAATGTTTGTGAAAATAAAAAGGGTTTCTCACTGTTTGAACAAGTGTTATAATAAGTATTTTGAAAAAATGTTTCCTCTTTTCATTCAGCTTTGACAATTTTTAATCATCTAAGTACCTATATTTTTATGCAATTTTTATGAAAATGTAGGTATCAATTGTTTTATTTCAAACAAATAAAAATAAAAATTTTATAAACTATCGCAAACCTTCTAAACAATTTCAGCAATTTTTATATCATCATTTCAAGAATTTTTATCAATTTTTAAATTTTTTTATGAAGGATCATTTTACTAGGGTTTAAATCAATAATTCTGGCTATTTGGATCTGTTATATGAATTTTCAGAGGAAATTGTTAATTTTGACCAACTTTTTAGTTAAATTCACTAATCAGAAAAAAACCAAAATATATTTACAATTCAATGAAATTCACTGTTCATCAGTCCAAAATCATTAATTTCCACTAAAAATGTATTTCACAGATTGCAAATAGTCAGACTTACTGTTGATTTTACTAATTCAAATGGAAAGAGACTTAAAATCTGAGTTCGTATCTATTGAAATTGATTCATGTTTTATACTTACGTAATAATTATTGATTTTGCTCTGAAAAAATTATTAAAATTTATTAAATCGTCCAGCCAATGTTCAGTAAAAAATTAAAAATGCAATGGTTTCTCGCGTTGAAACGATTTGGAAAAATTAGATAGGTACCTACGTAAATAAGCACCTACCTATTCGCTTTTTATGGGACGCAGCTCCCTTCATAGTAAAATTAATTTTCAATTGGAAAAATGAATTTCGAGTAAAAAAAATTGCAAAAGAATTTCATTTTGAAACGAAAAAAATTGAAAAAGTGCTATTGCTATTATGAGTAAGAAATTTTTGATACTTTGTCCACAGAATAATGCAGACTTCAGTTCAAAATCATATGAAGAGAGGGAGAGTTTGATCTTTTCCACTCATAGAAAAAATGCTAAAATTTTGGGACTCATAAAAACTTTTTTTGTGTTTTGTTCGAGCTCAATTAATGTGATAAATCTTACGAAATGATGAGTATTTTTCAAAATTTTGTATTATCAGGTCAATGATTCAATTCATCAGTAAAATTCATCATCTTTAAAAGATGATCTAGCTTTGAAACAGCCTCAAACCGCCCTTTCTGTGACCCATTTCACACCTTTTCGCTTACTTACTCATTATGAACGTACCTATACGATAACATTGGTGAACCAAAAGGACGAGTATCAACTATTCAGATAAAAACGCAAATATTCTCAAGAGATCATTAAATTTTAATCGACACGAGGTTAGGAAGTGGAAAATTTTCCAGTCATTATTCATTTGGAAATTCGGGCTCATTTTCCAAAAAAAAAAAATTGAACAACTTTACAGCTATTTCGATTATATCCGGCAAAATTTTGGAATAATTGATCAACTTGGAGTTGAAAATTATGCAGGTTGGAAATGGAATTCGTAGAATTTGCTTTCGGTAGATATTTTTACCATCAACCTCATCGTCCTCCCTCCCGACAAATATACAAATGCTCAAATTGTTTAGGCTCATACCAAATAAACTTTTTAGTTTTTAAACTAAGATGATCATATTTTCGTAATAATCAAACCTCGTAATCCCTTCGCATTTTAAAACATACCTAGGTAACATGTTCACATTGTAAACAATTTTTTTGTTAGCGATGTCAAATTCGATTATCATTTGTTCATCTACTCTCACTACTTAATACCTATACCTATTGGGCCAAGGCTATAGAAAATTCAGAAGTGAGAGGAATAAGGATCAAACGAGTGAAATTATCTTCGATGTTGATGAAAGTCAATCTGGCATGGAAAAAGTTGAAAGAACTACCAACCTATGATTTTTTCTTCATAAAAAAATTACAGAAAATTAAATTCGCAAAAAATTGAGAAAAATTGCATTTTAATCTAGGCGAAAAATTGGATAAAAATCACGTTTGATGACGCGCGAAAAAATTTGTAATGAGGTTGAAAATTGAAATAATTTTTCAACCTCCTCTTCCTCCCCTTCCCAAAAACATTTTTTGCCATTAAATTACACTGAGATGCAGATTCGCGAGGAAAGAACAAAGGGAGAAGGAGGGTCTTGAAAAAAATATCCAGTACCTATGCTTTGTTATTTCAATATTTTGTTCTTCATTTTTCAAAATGAACGACTGAAAGAGGGGAAGGCTACTTAAATTTTCAGCCGAAAAATGAATTTGTGTGAAAATTTCAAGCGACGAGTTAGGACGAAAATCCCTTAGGTGTCTGATTTCGTATTGAAATTTTCATCGCGAAATTTTAAATCATCGCGTCAAATCTTCTTTTTTAATTCAATATCAGACATTTTCAACATTTTAAATCCAAACCCAAAACACTATGATTTAAAAGCATTACCCTTCGAGGGTAAACCCTCTCCCAACTCTACGTTCAATCTTCAACCATATCGATTCCATTACTCGTCTATTTTTCTATTCGAAAACCCCAGAAAAAAAAACAAAAGAAAAAATAATTCTCTCGGGTCTTCTCATTTATACCCATACAAAACACCATTAATTTCAACAAACGGGCAAGATTTCCGCAGACGATATTAAAATAATCAAGTCGAGATGAATGGGAAAAAAACACCATAAGAAAACGCCAGATATTTCTTAAAAATACAAAACTGCGACGAAAATTGAACCAAAAAAAACACTTTACGAAACGATACTTGAAAATATTTGCTCGATGGCATTTTTGACATTATTTTATTCGCTCGGCGTTTTTTATCCTTGCCTCGATTTGAGAAAAAAACAAGCAAGCGGCTCCGGGTGAAATAATTAACGCTTCGAGACAACGGCGTATGGTTTAATTTCGATAGATACTTTTTCTCCAGCGTGGCATCGGTATCTCACGTCGAGTCGCCTTTTCAAATACGTCGTTTATTTTTCAATTCAGCCCGATGCTGTCGTCATTATTTTCGCAACCAGGACGCAAAATGAACAACGCGGAAGAAAGCTGCAGTGATATTAATGAACACCTTTAAATCTTTATAAATTCACCTCGTATAGCATCATCATTTACCAAAAAAAAAAAAAAAAACGTACGAAAGAAGTGAATATTCAAAAAAAAGTACCAGCGGAAGAAAGAGCTGAAAAAAATGAATAATAAACAAAAAAACAAAACCCCAGAGAAAAATACTTTCGAGACGATATACAAAACGAGAAAATAAAAAATTACCGTAACTAAGCGAGAAAGAAAAATGAAAATAAAAACTCGTAATAAATCAGGATATTCATCTCGTCGTCTTATAATTTCGTCGTGTAGTATCTTAGTACTAGCGTACGGCGCGGCGTTCTGTACGACTTGATTTTTCGCGAACCTCGTCTCGACGTTCTTTTATGAAAAATTTCTTAAGCGAATTCGTCGTCGTGTTCACGCGACGATAACCTCCAATAGAGTAATTTCTTGATTTAGTTTTAAATTTCGTATTCGCAAATTATTCTCGGATATTTTCAAATTAAATTGGAAGAAATATTCGACGCAACGAGGAAGCAGGCAGAGACTGATATTTTTTAAAATCAAGGTATCTAAGGGATTCTTTTTTAAAAAATTACTACTTTTTCATTACCTTTTTAAACACATTTTTAGAAACTTTCAACTCGACCCCCCTCCCCCCCCCTCCCCCTCAAAAAATCAAAAAGATCAAACATTCAAAATAGAAGAAAATCAGTATTTTAAATCAAAATTATAAAAAAATAAACGCATTATATACTTACATGCATCGGCCTTAAATTTTGAAAAAAAAAAAGGTTTGGTAACTTTTCGCAATGCCTAAATTAACACGAAATTGGGCAAAAATTAACCATTTTTTCAAAAAATTTACGAATACGAAAATCTTAATAGTCTAATTTTCATTGAGAAAATCACAGATTTAGAACTACGACTAGTGAAGTTTCAAGCTACAAACGCAACAAAAAACACTCAAAATTGGTGAAAAAGTGACGATTTTCTTAAAATTTTACTTTATTATGAGGAATACAAACACATATGTACTTAACATGGGGCAAGGGGAGTAATTTTTTCACGTAATGTACAGTTTGAGGCGAACCAGTGGAAAAAACCAAAAAAAACGAAGGACAAATGAAGAAAAATCAAAAAAGACAATTTTTCGCGAAAATTTTCTAAAAGTAGGGTTACTTTATAATTTACGAAAAATTCTGATATGTAGAACGTCTAAAATTGTTAGATATTCATTGAGCATTTAGTAAGGTATTTTTAACTTCGTGGGGAGCTATGAACTAATAGACATCACGTATTCTGAACTCAAAATTAAAAGAAAACAAAAATTATGAAAAGGCCTGAAGGATTGGCATTTTTTGAAGAAATTATTATAAAAACAGCAAAGAAACATTTTTCCAAATGATTTCTCTTTTAGAATTTTTAGAAAATTCCAAAATTCCCGGCCTTTTCAGGTTTTTTAGAAAATGGACACTGCACTCCTCTACTAAAAAAATCGATTTTAAAAAAAAATTACATTCGTGATTGCCATTAAGTACCCCAGAAGCACAGATTTTTTCCGCTTGAAAATATGCAATTGTCTAGGAAGGAATGATAAAGGGTTCATACAATTTTTTCGAGAATGAATTAAATAAATTCGAAGCGAAGACGAAAACTTTTGAAAAAAAAGCATCCAAAAAGCTGAAATTTCTCCATTTTTTTTCAATATTTCTGTCTTGAAATGAAAACGATATCCTCAACCCCTATCTCTTATAGGTACATACGTCATAAGCATCATAGGCCTAAGCGAAGAGAGGGCCAAGATTTGAAAAATGGATGATTTTCAAAAACAAATTATTTGTTTTTTTCAAGAATTCTTTTACTTACTTATTAATAAAAATTAAGTTTTTTTTTTTTTTTTTTTTTTAAATAAAAAAATTAACACTTTGATGCCAACATCAACGACTTTTAAAATTTTCCAATTTATTTTTTACAAAAAGTAACTTAATTTTTGAACGAAATGTAACCCATAGCAGGTAACATTTGGCTGGAAATTGTAACCAAAAATAACTTTTTCTAAATAAAGTAAGTAACAATGTTACTTCAAAAGTAACCAAGACTGATGCATAAGGTTAAGGGTTATACCTTAGACCATATAGTATTAACATAGACCGCGCTACAGATAAGCGGCGAGTTCTAACATTATTTTGCATGAATTGGGCCCATTTCTGCGGGAGAAATCAAGAAAAATTATACCACATCAGCAGTCAAACAATTTGCACCAATCATAAAAAAAAATTGGAGCGAAATCAGAGGATACGACTTCATTTTTGGTTCGAGTTCGGTGCTTTGATCGCATTTTCCGCGGTGGACCCAATATTTATTCGCGTGAATTGGGACCATTGCTGCAAACAAAATTCGGAAAATTGGTAGTCAAACAATTTCCACTATCAATGGAGACTCATAGAAACAATTAGAGCGAAATCAAATAACGCGAGTTCGTTTTTAGATCATTTTCCGCGTTTTCCGCGGAGGACCTAATTTAATATGTTGGAACACGGTAATAACATACGTCTTATGGACCGTAGCGCGGTCTATGTTAATACTATATGGTCTAAGGGTTATACTTACTACAGTGCTGCCAATTCATAAGAAATTGTCAGTCTTTTATCAAAAATAAATAACTTAAAAGAATATATTTTGTGTGGTCGGGTCTTTTTATTTTTTCACTACTTTTTCTTGAAATTCTGATTTGAATTCAGTACTTTTCCACTAATTTCACCACCCATGATTAAAATCACTACATTTTCACTATTTTCACTCCCCTTTTTTAAAAATCACACTTTCAATATCCATTTTTAAAGTAACTATGTACCCTTTTCACTACTTTCACTATTCATTTTTAAAATCACTACTTACGCTCTCCATTTTTAAAACCACTACTCTCTCACTACGTTCACTATCCATTTTTAAAATTACTACTTTTTCACTACTCTCTCAATTATAAATCAGTGAAAATTACCGAAAATCACTGAGAAACAGTCAGAATTGCAGCACAGGAGAAAATCAGTGAAAATTTTTTCACTGAAGACAAATCAGTGAAACAAAATCACTGGAAATCAGTGAAAATTCCCTGAAAACTCAGTGATATTTATGAAATTCACTGAAAAATCTGTGAAATTCTTTGAATAATCAGTGAAAAATCACTGAAAATCAGTGAATTTCACTGATTTTTCCTGTGCTGCAATTCTGACTGTTTATCAGTGATTTTTCACTGATTCGAAATGAGAGAGTACCTACTTTCACTATCCACTTTTAAAATCACTTGTTTTACTACCCATTTTTAAAATCACCATTTTCTCACTATTTTCACTACACACTTTTAAAATTACTACTTTGACTATTCATTTTTAAAATTACTACTTTTTCACTAATTTCACTATCCACAATCACTACTCTCTCATTCTGAATCAGTGAAAAGTCACTGATGAACAGTCAGAATAGCAGCACAGGAAAAAATCAGCAAAATTCACAGATTTTCACTGATTTTTCTGCAAATTTCATAAATATACTGACTTTTCAATGAATTTTCACTGATTTTCACCTGTGCTACGATTCTGACTGTTTCTCAGTGATTTTCGATCATTTTCACTGATTTATAAACGAGAGAGTACGTTGTATCGATTCCAACTAATGTGAGGGCGTAGAATTCGAATATCGACTTACTTTTGTGATCTGAGGACTTCCTCCCCCGTGCGCTGACCCACCCCCTCCAGTAATAGCAACAACACTCTTAAAAACTCGATTTTGTATTCCCTAATAGTGTAGCATTTAAGTTCACTTCATCGAATATGTTTATACCACTTCACTTTTGAAATTTTATTAAATAATAGTTCGTTACTAGAATTCCAGGTTTTATTTGTATATTGCATACATATACGAGTCCATATTTAAACAGCAAATGAGTAAAAAAATACGGTGGAGGGGGGTGGGTGAGGAAGTCCTCAGATCACAAAAGTAAGTCGATATTCGAATTCTACGCCCTCACATTAGTTGGAATCGATACGTCACACGATATTTTCATTCCTTAACATACTTTTTCCCAAAATTGGGGGGCAAGGGGGACACTGGAGGGTCAAATCCAGAAAATAAGTAAATATTCGAACTCAGGGCCCTCAAAAACCTATCAAACGATATGCCACACGTTATTTTTCATTTTTTTGAATTTTGACCCCATCAAGGGGGCTGAAGGGGGGTTCAGAGGGGTCGAATCAAAAAACTAAGTACATATTCGAAATCAGCGCCCTCGAATTAGTGGTAATCGATGGGTTACTCCACTTTTTCGATTTTTTTGAATTTTGGTCAAAATTGTGGACCCCTCTACCCCCCAGGGGTTCAGAGACTCCATCTTGAAAATTTGTTGGTTGAAGAGAGGGTAAAAAGCACTACTTACAGTAATTTTTTCAGATTTTTAAATGGTAGCTTTCATACTTTGTTTTTGTCATGAAAGTTGAGCTTTCACTGCCAAAGTTCAACTTTGAGCTTTTCAAAATGTTATTATCGCGTTTGAATTTCCTATCAATTCTCTTTCCGACCCTGCAAACAGTGTTCTCCCAAGTACCACCTATCTCGAGATATGAGCCTTCAAAGTTGAGCCGTTTTGCTAAAAATCGCAATTGCATAAAATTTTCGAGGCCTGCCCCCCCGCCCCCTTGAGGGTTAGAAAAAAAATGATCGTGGTTTTGTGAATAGACCACCAAGGGGAACTCGTAAAAAAAATTTGAGCGAAATCGGAAGACCCGACTTCATTTTTGGTCCGTTTTAGTATGGAATAGCCCTACTTTCACTCCCCATTTTTAAAATCACTACTTTTTCACGGTACTTTCACTATCTATTAAATATTTTGAAAACGCTACAAATCTTTGACCCGCAAACCAATCTGAAAATTTTTATGGCCGAAAACAAGAAAAAAAATGGAGTAGGTATCGAGATAAATTCAAAGGAAAGAAAATAGGTGCCATATGGCAACCCTTATTTCTATTCGTCGCTCGAAAATAGGTAGAATTTGCAGCACCGTCGTCAAATTCAACACAGCCTTTTTTCCTTCCGTATTCCGTAAGTTTAGTTCTTACTTATACGTGACATTTTAATGCTAGTAATTTAGAAAGACGATTTCCTCAGGATTTACAAAAGGATTACACATCGGTGTACAACTGTACACGTACCTTAGGTACGTATATAGAGCAATGGCAAATCTACGAAGAAAAATTCAGCAAGCATAAGAAATTCACCGGCATCAGCATCAGAAAACCTTGTTCATTGTTGGCTTTTTTCTATCTTCTTCTCGGGGCCGATCGTATTAAATTCAGACGTAGACCAGGCCGAAGCTTATACCAGGACTACGCTTTAATGAAGCCTTAAACGCCAGACTCGAGAATTCTATTAAAATTTAATTTACGACGCCCGAGCTAAAAGCAAGAACGAAGAAAAGAAGTACGAGGCAGGCAGACGTTTAAACGTAATCGCGAGCTGGAAAACGATTTTTCTAATTCTACTCGGCTATCGCTATCACACTTCGATGTGACATTGCCTAAAAGACAATTCGACGACATCGAATGTATTAAATTTCACAGTGCCCGAAAGAGATGCCAACGATCGGTTGACGAACGTGTACAATGTACTTACATTTACATACAGAGAGAGAAAAAGGTCACCCTGCGTGAGATACGAAGCATCAGCGTTACCATTCGACTGTATTTTATTTCTCCCATAAATTAATGACTCACATCCTGTTTTTTTAACCGTATTCCTAACACTTTTTTTCTCCACCGGTATCTCTAGTCTACTTCCTTATATAATCAGTATAGAAATTTAGCTTTCCACTCGTCGACATTAGCAATTATTTCGACAGCATCGAGTGGAAATCCCTTTAAGGAGATTTTCGAGCAATTTTTTCACTCACGAGCCACCTACATATACATACGTCGCCACCCACAACGTAGCGAATTTCATTAAATTAATCATTATCGCGTCGACTTCGTTTAGAACAAATTAATATCTAAATAAAACAATTATCGAGACTGTCGCTTCAATTAAAAAGCGCCCGATTACCGAGTATACTGAAAAGCGTAGGCTATAATAAAAACGTCCAATTCGTCGTATGGGTCTTGGCTTAGGTACGTGTCTTGTTTTCAACGCGTTGCATGGATAAAAAGCTCTGAAATATTTTCCACGTTGCGGTTCAGGCAGGTGACGAATTTCAGCTCGTCGAAGCATTCCTCACATTTTTCCAAAGCCGAAAAAAATTCACCTTTGGTTGGAAATTTTAAACCTTTGGTGAAAATTAATCGTATACTGCGTCAAAGCGAATTTTCAAACGTAGATATCCATAGATAAAGTGAAAAACGTTACAGATCGAAATTTCAAACCCTGATTCTTCAATTTTTTTCATTCGATGGTGCTTTTGAACGAATTCAATTCGTGCCAATAAATTGGAATTTTTTTTCGAGAATTATTCTGCGATCTTTTCGAATAAAAGTACCAAACGAAATTTCATGACATACAGCTTTGATTTTTCGTTTTTAAAATTTAAACAAATAGGTAATTTCAATTCAACCACTTTGATGTAAATTTTTTGTTTCCTTCCCTCCCCTTTGAAAAATTCAATTTTTTTTAGATTTTGAAAATTCAAATGAATGCGAAGCATGTTTTAATGTTGGTTTGAGAACTTTTGTACTCGTCAGTATTAGAATTTGTAAAAAAAATTGACACAAATGTAATTCCATTGCCCTTCCTCCTTTCCCTCGCCATCTGTGCAATATTTCGTGATTTTCCCATTTTTTAAAAAAATTTGTAACCAACTAGATGGGAAGAGAGAATATGAATTTTTTTTTCAATGTCTTTCAAGGATGAATCCAATTTTTTACGAATTTTTCATTTCAACTCGAGCAAAAAGTTCTTTTCAAAAAATTTAAAAAAGTATTTTGCATAAATTTTCAGCCCTTGATCAGTTGAAAAACACTAATAATTAAAGCATTTAAAAAATTTTTTATTTATTAATAATTTTTGGCGGTTTTTTTTTGAAATTTAAGCCAATTTTGAAGTTCCTTCACATCATCACTGAATGATTTCAAATTTTTTAATTATCATTCCCAGTAAAAAGAGACTGCCAAAAAATGAAAAAATTTCCCAATATTCATTTTTTTTCACTTGTTTTCGAATATGAAGCCCTTGAGTATTACTTATATCTTTTACTTTAAAGAAGCTTTGAAAAAAAATTAATATTTTCATAATAAAAATAATTTCTACGGGTAGGGAAATGAATTTTTGAAATAAAAAATCAAGATCCATCTACTTTGATTTTAGGTAACTTTTGGTGCAGCTTGGACAGAAAAATTGCACGCCATAAACGGTCATAAATCGATAATCAGTGATTCTAGCACACTATGTAATAATTTCCCACCGAATTAATTAATTTTCCAACTTCATAAGGCTAAACTTTCACAAAAGGTTTAACTTTATAAAACCTTCTCCAACAAAATTTCATTCCAGTTTGTATCGAAAATCCCTTTTCTCACGCATCATCACATATGCCCTAACATCATCGAACCTTGGCGAATTTCACGATACATTTGATAATCGAAAGAATTACCTAAAACTGCCTATACCGCACTCGAGTTGGTAATCTGGAACACCCGAAGACGCCACAAAGGGGAAATTAGAAACACGCGGCGAATTATAATACCTAATTACACTTATACAAGTACGAGTATATTCGGTCGGTATATTGTGGCGCTGGCGATAGCGGAGTTCATTAAGCGTTGAAGGTAAAAACATGGCACACATGTATCCCATGAGAAATCGACTACATTAGGGTAGATTGGCGAATATTTCAAATTTACCGAGCGCTTTATGATGTAGCTGTTATTATTAAGGTTAATTTGTTTAGTAAGGGGCATCTCAACGCGCGATAAGAGTGTTTTGAATTAAAACCAAATGGATATGTGTACACACGAATTGAGCAAAAATCGCATACCGTGCCACGACAGAGAAGCTTTTACGCTTTTAGTTGGTTGCTGCTTAAGATTCGATTTGAATAGACACATATACGAGCACATTATGTATATTAGGGTGCATCGAAAAAAAAATACCTATATATTCTGGATTTTGACAAAAATTGATATGGAATAGTTTATCTTGAGTGGAGGACCTCAAGAGGGGACGGAACATGGGGATGTTGAAGTAGGATCGTTTTTGAAAAAAATGTGATTTTTCCACTTTTGAGTAGTGTCACCTGTTGGACCTCGATCACTTTCATCTTTAGTGCAATTTGAGCTTCTACACTTTCTTGAACAATCTACCTCGAAATTGAATATCACTTTTTGTCCTCTATGAGAGTTTGAAAAAATACAGATCGCAAATTTAAAAAGTTTTTGATTTTCACCAAATTCAAATTTTTACTCAAACACCTCAAGATCAAGGAAATTTTTTTGGTTTTTTGTAATACTTTTTGATAATATTTTTCAAAAAAATTTCATCACAAAGTGTTTAATATGACCGGAAAGTTGAAAAAAAGATTATAAATACAATAAGAGCCCTTGCCACTGGGGAGCTGAATGTCGAAAATGATGGATCAGTATGAGTACCTAAAATCTAATGCTGCGCCACCGAATGATGAGTCAAGTATTTTAAGAAACAAGTTTTAAGTATTTTTCCTCAATTTTTTGAATTTTCTCAAGGGGTTGAGCGATGAAAAATCGAAAAACACTGTTTTTCGAAAAAGCTTTCTACCATAGAAATTTAAAATCGAAAATTCGTGATTTTGCGCTTTCCTTAAATAATGTATGAATCCCTGAACGATCTTGTTCCCTAACCAGGAATGGAAACTTTTCAAAATTAATTTTTGTGTTTTCCAAGTTTTCCCAGCCAATTTTTTTCCAAATTGTTGTACCTTTTAAGTAAAGTTTTGAAGCAATGGACAAAATTTGGTAGGGGCGATGACAGTATGAGAGGAGGTGATTGTTAAAAGCTTTCCAATTTTCGTTATAGAATGCGTATTTAAAAAAGAATCTGATTCGAAACACATTAGATTTCTGAAAAAAAATTCATTTTTTTTAGGAAAAAGGTAGAAGAAATCAACGAAAATTTTTATCGCGTTAAAAAAAATATATTCCTTAATTATTCTTTTCCACCTTCAAGTGAAGCGAAGAATAGGGCTAAGAAAGTGTGATTTTTGGAGAAGAAATAGGTTTATGTACTCAACTTCTTTTTCAATGCTTCATACCAATTTTAAATAAACGTGCTGGATAATTTTCTATTTAATTATTTTCGAAAAAGAAATTTCGTTCAGTCCAGCGAAGTGAGGGCGACCAAAAGGTAGACATCTAAAAAACCATTTCACAAGTCATTTTCGTCCTTGAGTAAATGTGGAAAAATGGAAAAAAATTGTGAATGTTTGGCCAAAATTATGACCTTTGCATGATTTGTATGATGTATGACTTAAAATCGTAATTATTACTTTTATATACGCCACTGTTAAAAAATTGATAAAAAAGTCATTTTAGAAAATTTCGCGACTCAAAATGAAGAATCCTTTTAAAAAACTTTCATGGTCAAAAAATGAAATTTTACAGAAAAGTGAGATGAAATATCCTTATTGTACTTGAACCTTAATAAGGTTGATTTTCAAAACTCCAAAAAAATTCCAGAGCCAAATTTTTTGTAAATTTCGACCATATACATAGTTGTTTTGTAAAAGGATCTTTCAAATATGCGATTGGCAGCACTCTCACTGAAAAATATTCAGGGCTTTCTATACTTGAACAGACCAAAAATGAAGTCGGGACTTCCGATTTCGCTCAATTTTTTTTTACGAGTTCCCCTTGGTGGTGTATTCACAAAACCACGATAATTTCTTTTCCAATCCTCCAGAGAGGGGGAGGGGGAGTGGTTAGCCCTCATAATTTTTATGCAATTGCGATTTTTAGCCAAATTACCCCACTTTGAAGGCTCATATCTCGAGATAGGTTGTACTTAGGCAAAAACTGTTTGCAGGGTCTGAAAAAGAATTAATTGGAGATTCAAAAACGATAATCATATTTTTAAAAGCTCAAAGTTGAACTTTTGTGGTGAAATCTCAACTTTCATGATAATAACGAAAGATGAAAACTACCATTTAAAAATCTTAAAAAATTACAGTAAGTTAACCTTTTTACTCTTTTTTCAACTAACCAATTTTCAATATGGGACCTCTAGACTCCTGGGGGAAACAGAAGTCCACAATTTTTACCAAAATTCAAAAAAAATCGAAAAAGTAAAGTAACACATCGAATACTACTATAATTCGAAGGCGCTGATTTCGAATATGTAATCAGTTTTTTTATCCGACCCCTTTGAACCCTCTTAGTAGCTTCCTAGATAGAGCCAAAATTCAAAAAAAATGAAAAATGACGTATGACCTGACGTTTGTTAGGTTTTTGAAGGAACTGAGTTCGAATATTTGCTTATTTTTTGGATCTGACACTACACTTTTTCGATTTTTTTGAATTTTGGTCAAAATTGTGATTTTCCCTGACTTTTCTAGGTTTTCCAGACCAATTTTTTGAATTTTTCCAGACCTTATAAATATGATATTCGTAAACCGGGGGGGGGGGGGGGGGGGTTTTTTCGCGTGGTGTACTTACATCGCGAAATTTAGTATAACAATAGTATAAAATGCATAGGGTCTTACAATTTTTTTTTTCAAAATCACTAGATACTTTTTACGAGATCTTTAGATGCCCTTTTTCGGGTCAAAAAAAAAATTCAAATTCAATTCTGAAAAATTTTCCGCACATCCAACTCCCCCTCGCCACAAAAATTTGAAAATTTGAATTTATTACATACAGAAAAAAATTTAAATAAAAAGGAAAAACCAAGTATTCCCACTCAAAATTAAGTTTTGAAAAATGAAAAAAATTATGCCAGGGCGTGCCAGGGTGTTTACCAAATTGAGCGAATAAAAATTCGGATTTTTCCGGGCTAAAAATTCAAAATTTTCTTCACATTTCATTCCTCCCTCCCCCTCCAAAATGAAAAACACTAGTCTCAAATTTATAAATTCACGCAATCCCTTGCAATTTTTTAGTTTGCACCAAGATAAAAGATGTAATAATTTGGCCCGAGCGGAGCAAGGGCGAAATTTTTTGAAAAATTTATAATAAAATAAACAAAAAAACATTTTTTAAAAATGATTTACATTTTCTTTGGATTTTCGAAAAATTCCAGAGAAAATTTCAAAATTCCCTGACTTTTCCCTGACTTTTCCAGGCCACCAAAATTCCCTGACTTTTCCCGGTTTTCCAGAGAATGGACACCATGTTGAAAAACGGGGTGAAAAGGTCCGCTTACTGTAATTTTTTCAGATTTTTAAATGGTACATTTCATCTTTCGTTATTATCATGAAACTTGAGCGTCCACCACAAAAGTTCAACTTTGACCTTTTAAAAATATGGTTTGAGCAAACAAGTTGAATTTGATAAAATTTTAGATTCGCGTCCTGCACATTTTTCTAACCCTCCTGTGAAGGGCAAAAAATGTTACCCAATTTCTAGGTCAATGGTCCAGGGCGATATAGAAACTCACATCACAATTTTTAGGGGGTAACCGAGGTTCCTAGCAGGTGGAGTAACCAAAAAATGGCAAAAACCACGTTTTTTCGAAATCGGTTTCACTTTTAAATTTCAAATTTTCTTCCCCTTTGGGACTAGGAGGCTTAAAATATTTTGGGAGGTTTCTCACTCAAGGTAAACTACCTCGCAAATTTTTGTCAAAATCTAGAATAATAATGATTTCGATCCACCCTGACGTATAATTATACTCGTGTCAGTACGTGAGAGAATTTAGCAAAATTACGACGAACTATACTTTGGTATCAGTACGTATACGTATTGCGTACGTAACGTATCCATTTTATATGTATTTTTTAATACCATAGCATGCACACAACGCGTATATATGATTTATACCTCAAGGTATACACCATACGTATACCATATACCTGCGCGAAAACCACGCGCGAGCTTTTGTACTTCATTAAGAATTAAAATTTTACGCTGAGCTGGGCGCTGCGCAGAGGCGCCGGGGGTGTATTCGAGAGAAAGATAGAAAGAGCGAGCTGGATGCGAACGACGATGCCACACGTTCAAAGGAATTTAACCTTCGGGATCGAGTGTAACATTAGCTATAAATTTAATGGCATATCACGTAAATACACCATCTTTGCATAGAGCTTCGTTGTATCCTAACTGTGCTGTACGTATACGTCGCACTATTATACACCTTTGACGAGACGCAAAACCCCTCCTTTTACAGACCCAACGAAGGGAAAATCCTTGTTGACTTTCGTATCGATATAATATCGCAAATCTTAAACAAAAAGATGAGTTTTGCAATGTCTTCGGTAAGTATTTCGTGGAAGTGGCCATCATTTTAGGCAGCTATTACGAGCGTTTACGCCAGACAGCGTCTCTGTACACAGGGTCGTTCGAGAGCCGGTGTTTGCCGATGCCTGCTGATGGCGTATTTTAACGACGACAATGTAAACACCGGTAGCCTGATAAAATTTGGAAATTTCGGCGTAAAGCTATACGTTTAATCGTTACTTTACTATACCAAAAAGACGCTTTGGTTATTTGCATTGTTCTTAAAATGAAAAGGGGGCGAGGAGGGGGTGGGGGATGTTTCGTGTCGAATATAATACCCCGGTCGTAAAATTCCCTTGTTTACAGCCGAATAAGAATTTCAAGGATGGAATGATTTTGATAGCTTTATTAGAATTCGTTTTCGTGTATACCTAGTCCTAGTAGATGCTAGAGGATACTAAAACCGTTAAGTAATTTTTATTAGTACGAGAAGCCCAGCTTTCTCGAAATTTACCCTGGATCATCTGGTAACCTTCATACATATAATCACTGTCTTCTCGATTGCAAATATTACTTAATGTACCCGCGACTAATGAAAAAAAATGAATCCAGAGTAGCAACAGGTGACTACCTAAATACTCGTACATTGCAGAGGATTCGTACGCAACAATTTTGTCAAGAGATGAACTTAGTTTGTAACTGAGACGAAAGAATACCTTAAATTATTTAATCGAGGTAAAAGGTACACGCGAAAATATACAACTTGACTCGACCTTCCGCGAATATATTTCTTTTTAATTTTATACTCACTCTTGATACTATGCCTCTCATCTTCGAGTATGTATATTGTATACTTTGATCTCGAACCCGAAATTAACCAGAAATATATGCTAATTTTGATGTTATCTTTTTAACTACACCATGTTGGCATCTTGTAAATTGTTGCCTTAGTCAGACTTCCATTAATAAATCATAACGGTCTGGGAAATGGCAAATGTATACGTATTACAAATACGAAGAAGTGTAAATTTTTTAACATTATCTAGGTACCAGTATATATGCTTATGATACCTCTACAAGACTATGAATTTAATAAATCTATGTAATGTGCACAGCCAAGTGGGAGTTTACTAGGGTAAAGGAGGTCGGAAGGTTATTTGACAAATTTTTTCAAAATATTCTGACAAATTATAATGAAAAATTTATTTTAAAACTTCCTTCGCTTATTTCACATGTGGTACCCCCCCTCCCCCCATGATCCTTTAGAACAAAAAAATTCCAGGGGTGGTGGCCCGAATCCATATGTTTCGGGTTTAGGGTTTGTGGTTCGAGGATCATAATAATCGGGTTCCGGATTCAGAATTTCAGGTTCCGGGGTCAGTTCCGGGTCGGGTTCGGGCCAGGAATCGTGATTTTCTGGGTTCGGTTCTGGTTCGGGTTCATTTTGTTATAATTTGAAATAAAAAAGTTGATTTTTGAACCAAAATTTCTGATTTGTACCCAAAAAAAATTATTGCTTTGTTCTCTTTTTTTCATTTTTTCATTTTTAATATTGTTTTTCACTAGTTTTGAGGTTTTGAATTTTCAAATTCGAATTAAATTTAGAAAGATAGGAATTTTATTCTCTTTTTTGTTTATGTTTTCCAGTTTTTTGGGTTCCAGTTAGGGTTTTACCAAAAGTATCGGGCTCTTTTGGGTTCCGACTTCTAAGTTCGATTCGGGCAACCACCCCTTTTAATAGTCCGGGTTCGGGTTCTTTCGGATTCCGGCTTCTGGGTTCGATTCGGGCCACCACCCCTGAAATTCATGATTTTTTAAAATTACTTTTCAAAATATTTCCCCCTCCCCCTCCTACAAACATAATTCAAATTCAATTCTGAACATTTTATACACAGGAGGAAGTCCCTCCTTCCTTAAAAAATTAAAATTTGCCCTTTTTTTAATTTGAAAAGCATCCTCCCGCAAAAATTAATTTAGCTGTCTAATTCAATTCTGAAAAATTTTCAAATCAAATAAAGTCCTTCCATTTTTTGAAATTTTTTAATCACAATTTTTTCATCATTTCATTCTTTTTCAATGTTTTCTAAATAAAGTTCAGTCCCTCCCCTCCGCCCCCCACCAAACGCCTCCAATCCAATTCCAAAAATTTAACACGATGGACAAAATCTTGAAAAAAATTACAATTTTTCACCACTACACCTACTTTTCTACACTTTTCTGAAATATCAGAAAACGACGCGAGGACCTATTCATTTCTACGACAAAACGACTTTAATCCAATTCTTTAAAAATTTGCTCAATTAAATAAAAGTTCTTTTTTGTCAAAAATTTTGAAGAAGTATAATTATGTAATTTTTTCATTTTTTTGAATGAATTTCAGAAAACGACGACCTCTCTTCCTCTCTTCCCCTGTAGCTACACGAAAACGATTCTAATTTTGTTCAGTTTTGAAAATATTCAATTATGAACATTTCCCTCTGCCCGCCTTCAAAAACTGCCAAATAGAAGAGAAAATTTGTCTCAATCTTGTGAGCGTCGTTTATTTTTCTACTAACGTAAGTAAGTACTTCGCTATTATTATATTCATAATTTTTTTGACAAAATTCAAGTACTTTTTCCCTGTCTGGGCTATCCACTCCCGAATCACAAATTCTTCACTCTTGATAATGCCATCCACATGATTTTTTGTAACTTCACAAATTTTTTACTTTCTTCAATCGACAATATTCAGAACTCGATTGTGCGAGGAGGAGAGGTCAATGAGAGCTGCTTGCCATCACACAAAAAATTTTTACTTCTGTTTACTTATAAGATACCTATTAATTTTTTTTTAAATAGGAAAATTTTAGGTGGTTCTGTTTCCCATTTTTATTCGATACTTTTTTCAAAAATGAATCTTCCAAATACTTGAGAAAATGTTCTCAAATTTTTCTAAGATCCTATTTTTCGTTCCAACTTTTTGTCGCCATCCAATCTCGCCAGTTTTTGGGGAAAACATAGATACCTACCCCGGTTATAAATTTGAGGTTTTTGGTAATTTTTTTATGGAAAGTTTCAATAATTGTCAGAAAACTAAATTCACATTAGATTCTCACATCTTTTTTCCCTCGACTCTCTCGAATTTGCTCGATCGCTCCAGCCCCCAACAACTCCATATTTTCTAAACTCTTGGTTTTGATTCCTCTTCAATTTGGAACTTTCTAAAACAAGTTTACTAATCTACATTCATAAAACCATAAAAATTAATTTTTCCAATTGAATTTTCTATAACTTGATCAATTATAAATACCTACAACCGAACACAAAGTAGGTACTCAAATTTAACGATACTATTAACATTTTAAACCTCGATAATATTCAGTTTTTAATACTTTCAGCTCTGATATCAGAGAAAAATGTTTATCAAAATTATACTGCATTTGAACATATGATAATGAAAATATTAAACATCAATAAAATTTACTTACGAATCAAAGAAAGAAAAGCTATTTTGAAGGAGAAATTTACAGCAACTTACCTGCAAGCAGAAAAACAAACACATTGAATTAAAATATCAAATATGATTAATTAACAATGTACTACCAACCTTGAGGGTAGATAGCTAGATACCTAATAAGAACATCAAAAATTATCAAAAGAAAAATGCGCACGTTTTCGCTTAAAGGGAGATATTCAAACCTCTTTCGAGCTTAGTTTTTCATAATTATGACCTTCCATCCTTCACTCAAAGCAAACCCAAATTGAAGCTCATTCTGGATCACTTTTAATGAAAAGTGAAAAAAATCGGAGCAAGGGAGCGAATATAATTCGAAAAATGATTCGAACGAAAGATAATATTTTTACGAGTATTGCCAAATCACCAATCAATGGAAAATATGTACAACTAAATTCAAGGAAAAAGTCATAACACGTGTCCATAACTAATAATTATCAAAATTATCAAAATTTCAAATGAAGCGGAAAAATTCCGAAATTAACGTTTAAGAAAATATCGATTATATACCTGAATTTTGTGGATCCAGAAATTAATTTATTTCATTACATAACTTATTCGATTATTCATTCAAAAAAAAATACCACCATCAAAAACGTAATTAGGGAGAGGAGCGATGAAAACAAATAGTACCAGAAAAGTCGAAATCATAATCGGAGATCATTACATTTTCAAAAATATTCACATTTTCATATTTCCAACATTTCAATCTACATTTGAAGGGAAATTCCCTTCACTTACCCTACACTCACTCACTATCTCTAAATTCTGTCAATGACTTCTCATAAAAATTTATAAAAAATTCGGTTAATTTTTCGGGTACTTACTTTCAAAAAGGATCATGTTTGAGACGAACGGTGGCGTGAAAATTTTGTTGAGAAATTCCCATCATATTTATTTTTTTTTGTAATTTTTTCCTTCAAATAATTAATATTTGAAAATTAATTAACCAAAAGACCATTAGCCATTGTACTTTGTTTCTATGCAACCCACAAAAAAAAAAAATATTCGATAATTACAAAATATGAGAAATTTTCTCAGCTATGGTAAAATTTACAATTCAAGAACCCAGTCATTAACAACAAAACAAAACCGAAAAACAATACCGAAAAAAAACACTAAAAAACACAAAAAAACGAAACAAAACCAAAACCAAAACCAAAACGTACGAAAAAACCAAAACCAAAACCAAAACGTTCAAAAAACCAATACCAATACCAATACCAATACCAAAACAAATTTTGTTTTGGTATTGTTTTTTTTCGTTTTTTTTCGGTTTTTGCGTCCCTATGACGTTGCGTCGTCGCGTCCTTGTCTGACGTCATTTTGTTTTGTTTGATTATCGCATTTGTGCGTTATCGTGTTCAGCCGCTTGTATTACCATATTAGCTGTGTGTAATCATGCGTGAAGCCAACAATTTTTATCCAAAAAGTTAATCGAAAGCGAAAAAAATGCAAAATCGGTGAAAAATCCTATAAAATTAAAATTCAGTCGCGATTTTGCGGGATACACTAACGATGCGCCACTTTATGGTAATCTGCCAATCAAAAACGCCGTTCGCGGAGATCCGATGATCACATCGTCAATCAAAAATTTTCATCACGGTCGTATTCACATTCACAATCACAATTTCACATACACGTAGTTTGAAATTGAAATATCTTCTAAATTTGTTCCCAATCTAAATTTTTTCGACTTTAAATAATGAATTTTTTTCGCGATTTCATCCAAACTAATTTTTTCTTAATTTTTTCCAATCCTTCAATTTTTCTAAATTTTTTGTTCTCTTTCAATTCAACCATGAATTTCATCGACTTTGAAATTTTTTCTCGAAATTTCATCCAATTTGAAATCTTTTTCTAAAATTTTCCCTACTCTAAATTTTTTTCAATTTTTTTAATCTTCAAATTTTTAAAACTATTTCTTTTTCAACTCTACAATTTTTCTCTATTTTTTCCAATCCCGAGATTTTTCTCAATTTTTTTTCAGCTTCAAAATTTTTTCTTGTTCTTCTATAGTACGCAGAGTCTTCGTTGAATGAAATTAAATTTAAAAAAAACAAAAACGTTCATCCCAGGCGTTGAAATTTTTATACTTGTTGAATTGTTGTTACGCATGTGATTAGAAAACAAAAAACAAAAAAACAAAACCAAAACAAAAACGAAAAAAAAACAGAACCAAAACGTTTGAAAAACCAATACCAATACCAATACCAATACCAATACCAAAACGTTTGAAAAACCAAAACCAAAACAATACCAAAACCAAAATGTTTTAAAAACCAATACCAATACCAATATCAATACCAATACACGTTTTGTTGTTAATGACTGCAAGAACCGAACTAAAATCGCAATTAATTTGGTAAAAACGAATAAAAAATTTCAAAATCTTATTAAATCCCATTAGGTACACTATCGAATAATAAAATTAAAATCAGGGTATAATTTCACGGAGTGATATTCCTAAACCCGCATAATCATTTAACCAATTTACTTCAAATTTTACCTTTGGAATAACCAACCTCCCTCCCCTCGCCTGTAAAAACCGAACACAAGAATAATTCCATTGATAACAACACGATTCGTTTAATGATCTCATCACATTCTTAGTACCTCGTACAATACGAATACAGAACATTATATCGATGTTTTGTTTCGTTGACCATGGGGCTTGAATATCTAAACAACCAATGAAATATAATAACTTTATCATCTCAAAGATTACCTTTTTCAACAGTAATAATATCGTATACCAGCTACGTAAGTTTTTGATAAATAGGTCATAATACGACTTTCGAATAATAAAAGTCTTACAGGATCCTAAAAGGATTTACAAATTTAAGCTGTCCTCGATACCTTATCGAAAGACTAAATACAAATCGGAATTAAAGTCTGCAAATATTTGTAGGTACGAAAAACACGCGAGAATTTTTCAAATTCTAGGAGATTTCGATATACTCGAGTTTATCCTACTTGTTACAATAGTCGTGAATTTTTTAATACGAAGGTGACGTTAAAATTCCAGCCATAAATGTTGGTTTAGGTCGAAACGAAAAAAAAACTTAACCGACGAGTATCATCAATTTGGCAGTAAAACTTACTCGTAAAAAAGCTACTGCAATTCACCGCCGAAAAATAGGGTAAAAAACTTGCACATCTAGCGAATAAGTAAACTTCCACATAGGTAAGGTACGAACGAAAAAAAAAACTTAATAAATTCGCGTATACAATAAAAAAACCATACACAACACAGGCACGCGGAGTAGAAAGAAAAAAAAGGTTCCACGTTAATTCGTTTCGCACCATAACACATAACAAAACAATTCAACTCTAAAGAATAAACAACATTCGATCATGTATACGCACTTCAGACAAAGCGGTTAACCTTATCTTAATGACTTCTAGTTGATAATGAAGAAGACCGTAACATATTTGATAACGATAATCTAATATAAAATTATTGCAACGTTGCCAATTGTATAAAATATTGGTCCACATTGGTATTGCAGCGAAAGGGTGCTCTGATCAACTGCCGATGTCGCACAAATGAATGGAAAGTGGAAAGAAGACGTAAGGTAGGTATTCTTTCCATATGACACTATATGGACTCTCCAATATATTGATATTTTTTTAAAACCGTCTCACGTTTACGATTCGTTTCGGCAAAAATAAATTACCTGGCTTAAGGTAGCTACAGAAGGAACACTCGATATTAATCCTTTTACCGCAACGAGACAATTCCAGCGACTTAATAAATTGTCCAAAAAAAATCCCATACTCGCTAAATTTCCCAAACAAATCCACCGTAAACTTTTCTGACCAATAAACGTGATCAATTACTGGCAAATCCCGGAAATAAAACGACGGTCTTTTTTAATTCACCAGCATGAGAAAAAATAACAGCTACTAATTATTTTTGCCAAAAATGGAATTTAGAGGATTTATAAGTCAAAAATTTAATCTACGTTGGAATTTTTTTTATTTTAAATTTTTTAAAAATTTCTTTAATTCGAAACGTTTTTTAAGATTGAATCTAATTTTGAAATTTTTTCAACTGTAAAATTTTTTTAATTCAATTTTTTTGAAATTTTCCAATTTTGATTTTTGTTAATTCATATTTCTACAAATTTCTTTTAGTCAGAGTTGGAAGAAATTTTGAAAAACATAAAGTTGATTTTTTTCAAGTTCAAAATTGAAAAAAAATCAAGGAAAAATTTTAAAATCATTGGAAAAAATTTTCGAGTGAAAATAAATTTTTAAAAATATGAAGTTGGAGAAATTTTATAAAATATGAAGTGGAAAAAAATTATAAAAACTCAAAGTTGAAAAAATTTTAGTTGAAAAAAATTTCAACATTAAAAATTTTTTCAAATTCATACTTAAAAAAATTTCTCCCAACTTGAAATTTTTTTCCAATGATTTAAATTTTTTTCAAATTTTCTTCAACTTTAAATTTTTTAATTGAAAATTTTAAAATCTTTCCAACTTATTCGACATTGTATTTTTCAAGTTTCTTCCAACTCATATCGATAAAAAATTAAAAGAAATTTTGTAATTAAAATTTTGAAAAAAATAGAATTAAAAAAGTTTACTGTTGGAAAATTTTCAAAATTGAAAACAGTTTTAGAAAAAATAGAATTAAAAAAATTAAAAAAATTTAAACTTGGAATAAATTTGGACGACTTCGGTCCTCGAAATCCCATTTTTGTAAAAAATAATTAGGAGTTAGTAAAAAATTTCGATTAAAATCAATGAATGTAGTCTCCTCCTCCCTTCTCTCAATCTTTACAGTCGCTTTATTGATACAAATGCATAGTTACATTATGTATTGTGTCTGCAGTCTGTACATGTATCTACTCTCTCATAGAGCTAACTTTCTTTTCATAGCTTATAATATTGCACATGTTTACACGTTTATTCTCTTCCGCGGCGACAATAATTTTAATAATTTTTTAATAAAAGTTTTCCTACAGTTCAAATGGATTTTCAATGTACTAACCGTAAGTTTTTCCCAACTATTCGCTACCGCCTGTGCCAGGATAAGCAAACCAAACTTGCTCGTATTTTTCCCGCACTCGTCGATAATGCTAATTCTCCGTATACAAGTTCGTCCCTTTTATTTTTTTTTGGTGCGTGTTTTGTTTACTCGTCGTTGAAATTCTCTCGTGGCCCAATGTACATAATATTATTTTGTTTGTAGGGTGGCCGAAAATTTTAGAGGTTGGAAAGTATCTACGTAGGTCTAGGTACATACAAATACGAATTTCTTTCGATTGTGATTTTTTAACGTTCTTTTTATCGGGTCCAAAAATAGAATATTCTAATTTTGGGTGCCTGAAGTCAATTTTTTGTTGAAAAGAATTTACAAACGAACAGTGTTGAAACAATCATCATATCAGACTTGAATGATCGCTAAGATGGCTCTTTATTTTCAGCCATTTTCCTTAAAATTAAAAAATTGAAATCTAAAAATTTTTAGTCCAGACTTCAGACTAATCAAAGGACCAACGAAAATTTATAAATTTTGGCCTCCACATGATGAAAACGAGAGGGCTTCGTAGATAGATTTTATTCAAAAAAAAAAAGAAAATAATTTTAAAAAATCACCAAAAATGAAAGTTTGCTTTTGGTAAAACCTACAAATCTCAATTTTTCAATAATTAAAATACATAAAAATTTTTAAAAAATCAAAATTTCTGGTTCAAACTGATCATTGTGCTATTTTTTATCGAAAAGTGAGAAATTTAAGCGTTTTTAGGTAATAGGTAATTGAAGAGGGGTTTCAAGATGATTCAAATTTTCAAAAAATATTTTGAAAAATCATCAAAAATTGAAAGTTAAAAAAAAAATAAAACCCACCAGTCTCGACTTCTGAAAATTGTTGACTTCTTCATAAAAGATTAAGGCTTTCAGAAAATTCAAATTTCCAAAAAATATCTTTAAATGATTGAAAATTAATCTGCCAGTTCCAATTCCAATTCCTCAAAAATTATAAAACTGTTGAAAACTAAAAATAATGAAAAACATCAAAATTTTCAATTCAATCCCATCAGTCTCCCTCTACGAAAATTGAAAACAATTGGCTCGTTCAGTAGGGTGGGCCGAAAATCTAAAATTTTTGATTTTTTGGAATCAGAACACCACGCAAAAGACGGGGTCTGGACCCTGGAGAGACTAAAAAAAAATTTAAAATCGATCAATATCTTTCAATCGCGCAAGAGCCTTCAATTCTTTAAAAATTTTCAAAAATTCATTAATTAAAAAATCCAAAATTGATTTTAATCACTTTTAGAGCTTATTTAGTGAATATCTAGAACAAAAAGCACTTTTTTTTAGAGAGAATCTGCGTTTTATAACATTTATAAATTTTTCTTCATGGATGAATGTAGTAGCAGAAATTTAAAAAACTATAAAACATCGATTATTTCAAAAAAAATTGAGCTTTTTGGTCCAGATAGTCACTAAATAAGCTCTAAGATTTATTTTAATCAAAAAATTTTTAATTTGATTAAAATTCTTAAAAATGTTTGAAAATATTACATTTTTGACAATTTTTAAAGAATTGAAGGCTCTTGCGCTATCGAAAGATATTAAAATCGATTTTGAACATTTTTCTAGTCTCCTCAGCCCTTTTCTTTTGCATGGTGTTCCGATTCAAAAATCAAAATTTTTGGTTTCTCGGCCCAACTTATTACTTGGATGAGAAATACGAAAGGGTTCAAAAAATAATCAAAAATGAAAATTCGTCATGAAACCTGCCAATTTCAATTTCCCAAAAATTAAAAATGTCAACATTTCTCGTCCAATTTCATAAATGAAGTCTCTCTCAACGAAAAATGAAAGTTGAAAGATTTTGAATTCCTTAATTAAGAAGTAAAAGGCGTTGAAAAATCCAAAACTTTCAAAAAATATTTACAATCGCTGAAAATTGAAAAAATTAATTTTTTTCGTGATATTTATTTTAAAAACATTTTTCAAAATTTTTCAATATTTTGAAAGATTTTTAAACTATTTTCACGATTTTTATACTTAAATCCTTAATATGAAGAGAATAGGTACCTTTTTTTTTGTATTTTTTGATAAGTTAATTTCTTATTTTCAACAAAAGAATATTGGAACCCAACAAAATTCTAAAAACCCGGTATCAATATTTTCAATTCCAAAATTGGTCATTTGTTAACGAAGCTGTCCCAACTCCCAAAGAGGAAGACCCCCCCATCAATCACATGTCACTGCATCAATAAACACTAAATACCCAAATGTACTTAACCATAACCAGGTTATTCAAATTACATGAATATATCTACAGAAGACCTAAAATTTATTCTATGGTTAAATCCACCGATAAAAAATTCCACGAAATTTTTTTTCAAAAGTTTATCAAAAACGTGCGATGCGAAGGTAAATTTTGGCGATAAAAAAATCACACGATAATTAGCAATCCAACCCGTACTCGAGGTACTTTCAACGTATCAAATTCTACGTAAAAATCTCGTGCATAAGAAGAACTCGACACGAATAAATAATTTGGCTCAGCGACGAAGAAAACCTTAAGAATATATTTTTCGTTTCGTAGAAAAGATCAACTGACAAAGTTTTCCGCCGAAGTAAAAACCTCCGCAGCACACTGATGAAAAAAATTTTCCGCTAAATGAACGTGAAAATTTAACAATAGCTCTCGCTTTTAATATTATTCGTGTTACGCATCTCATCTGCCATTTGCACGAAGTTTTGCGCTTCTTTTTCCCCCTTCGAGTGAAATTTTTGTACACTTCGTGCCGAGAGCCGACAAAATAAATCTGTCAGAAAAAATTTACAAGATTGAAAATACAACGCTTGGAAGTCAGTCATGGTTAAAAGTCGTGGCAAAATATGTCCAAATTCTTATACGAGTACGAGGCAACAAAAAAACACCAACTGGGGAAGAAATTTTAATAAAATACAACAAACGTGTATATGAGCATCTCTCATACCGTACATAGTACATTAAGAATGTCGACTTTAATCGTCTCGCTACACAAAACGAGAACGGGGAAAAAAATTCAAATACTTTTCGGTATTCTTTTTTCGTCTTATGGTTTCTTTTGCTTTCAAACAATGATATGTCATTGTCCGAAGGTATATGTAGTTTTGGGATTCTATGGAATTCTTTCATTTCGAATGTATTTTCTATTCATTTTTTTTATTTTTGTCCTTTTTTCCTAGTATCTTTTTCCAAAACAGACGTACGTAAATTTAGATTAAAAAATAATTCATCTTGTAACAGATGACTTGTGAGAAATGCGAGTTATTTATGGGAATTTGACTCGAGGGTTGGTTACGTGCCCGGAAGAGGAGGGGGAGGTACTCGCATACAAAAAATCAAAATGCTTACGTTTGGAAGATTTCCTTTGTATACAAAACTCGCTATCATATCTCAACATCCCTTCATCTTTTCCTTTCGGCGTAAAAAATTTCAGAACTCGATTTCAATTTAATTCTACCGAATGATAAGAGACCCTTCGCAATGGTTAGTTTATTATTAAAATGGTCACTTTCGTATCGTTGCTCCGGTAAACATTTCGAATTAAAATTCACTCGGCGAAGTTTTAAATGAGCGTTCAATTTCTCCGAAACAAAGGGAATTTTTTCGAAAACTTTACACGCTCCTCGCCTTTTTTTTGTTCTCTTAAAATCTCGATTTCAACCTACGAACATATTTTCGTAATAAATTAAAACCCCCTATAAACTGGGAGAGAAAAAACGCTGCGCGGTGCGAATTTCCTCCTAAAAATAACTTCTCTCGGAACACCACTCGAAGGTGAAACTGAGCCTTGAAAATTACCAAACCTTATGAGAAGCATTCGTGCAAAAAAATATACGAGAGGGAAAAAAAACCTAACCGAGTTGAAAATAAAATTTACATTTAAAGTTCATTTTCGCGGGCACGGCGCAATGTCCCGAATGAAACAAACTTTTTCAATATAGAGAAATAATTTTTCGTCGAGGTATGCCGATGCCGCCGGCGTAGCACCGGGACGATGGAGAAGGAAAGAGGTGGGGGCGCAAATTTTAAAAATGCTCATCTTAGCACCCTCATTTTCAAACGGCAATTATACGCAAATTAGTACCGATCTTTTAGCGCGCAAAAGGGTGTTGAAAAATTCCGCAATTAACCTCACTTCAGAGCGCATTATACACGTGAATTCTTGGCACGCATAAATTACCCGCACGTTTTCGACGCGAGCAGAGTCGACCTTTCCGCCGGCGAAAATTCGATCAAACGCACACGTGGCTTGGCTTTTTCTTTCACCATCCGCAGCTCGCACATCTTATGATGGTCGTCGTTCGCTATATTGCTCATTCGAACTACGTATTAATTACCGATTATCAACGTAGCGACGAACACCACGCAGCGGTATAGCTCGAGTACTATGTTGCCTAGACTTTATAAGTATTATGTACCTATACGCAGTGTCCTTGCGTCGAATAATCTCGTTAAAATTCCAAAATCTATAGAATAACATGGTGATTACATCAGCCAAGCTGTGTTAAAAATGTTTTAAAATTATCTAAAGTTCGGTAAAGTTGCACAAAAGTATTGAAAAATTGTTGAAATCGTTGGTAAAGATTTTCCAAATGACCTCAAAACTTTAAAAACTGAGTCAAAATTGTTTAAAATGTCGTCAAAATCGGTTTGAAGTATTGAAAAATTTCATTGTTTATACAATTCTCATGAAAATTCAACAATTTTTCGGGAGTTGGTGAGTTGATTCCCTGAACTTAGAAATGGTTGGTGAGTTGATTCCAATTTTTTTTGAGGCACAGGCGAATTGATTCCCATTTGGGGGGGAGGGTGAATTAATTCCCAGCCTATTTCAGCCTATTAGCGTTATCCAGGAGATACCACGAGGAGGTTGGCTGAGCTATCTCCCAAAAATTTTAGTCTTGAATGACCTTGTCAGTGGATGTGAGCTTAATTCAATGAATATATAAAAAAATAAATGACTTCGGAGATAAAATTTACAATTTAGTTGGCAAAAATTTAAAACATAATTCTTTAACGAATTCCATCTGCGTAATTTCTTCTCTGTAGATCAAAGGTGGTTGGGGATGAAAAGATGGCCTTTATTGGAGGAAGTTATGGTGAGGTACGACAGAGAAGAAATTATGCCGATGGAATTCGTTAAAGAATTATTTTTAAAATTTTTGCCTACTAAATTGTAAATTTTATCTCCGAAGTAATTTTTTTTTGTATATTCATTGAATTAAGCTTACGTCTACTGACAAGGTCTTTCGAGGCTGAAATTTTTAGGAGATAGCTCAGCCAACCTCCTCGTGGTATCTCTTGGGTAACGTTAATAGGCTGAAATAGGTTGGGAATTAATTCACCTCCCCCCCTCCAAAAAATGGGAATCAATTCGCCTGCCATTTTCAAAAAAAAAATTCTTTGGGAATCAACTCACCTACAGCCATTTTTTCGTTATCCCAAACACTTTAAAAGTTTTCGAAATAGAAGATGAAAATTTTATAAAATGGAAAAAACATTACTGAATTTCAATAAAACCGTGTAAAAATAACGTAAAAAAGTGCTGAAAGTCCATTGATAACACAGGTCGACACGAATTTTGTTTTTGGGTTCTCATTGCGAAATTTGGGTTGCTTTTATGTAACTAATAAAGGAAAAAATATTTTTTTTGATCAAAGTTTGCTTTGGAGGGTGGAGGGGCCAAAAAACTGATTTTTTGAGGTCAAAAAGCCTGAGCATTACAAAAAAAATTGAAAATTTTTTTTTTGGACACATCTTGTAGGAAATTTTACGGCGAATCCAATGCCGCAAACCGCAGACCTCCGTCTCTTTTTTATAAAAAGTTACAGCTCATTCTTTCCAAAATTTTGTGAAAAAATCGCATTTTTTTGATTTTTTTTCGCGAAGAAGTGAAATTTGAAAGAAAAGTAAGGGTTTTAAGGCCATAATGACCATGATGAGAGTTGTAGGAAATTTTACGGCAAATCGAATGCCGCAAACCGCGGACCTCTATCTCTTTTTGAAAAAAAGTTACAGCTCATACTTAAAACCCTTAGTTTTCTCTCAAATTTCACTTTTTCGCGAAAAAGGCACAAAAAATGTGTTTTTTTTCACAGAATTTTGTAAAGAATGAGCTGTAACTTTTTTTCAATAAGAGATAGAGGTCCGCGGTTTGCGGCATTCGATTTGCCGTAAAATTTCCTACAACTCTTACCATGGTCATTATGGCCTTAAAACCCTTATTTTTCTCTCAAATTTCACTTCTTCGCGAAAAAAAATCAAAAAAATGCGATTTTTTCACAAAATTTTGAAAAGAATGAGCTGTAACTTTTTTTAAAAAAGAGATGGAGGTCTGCGGGTTGCGGCATTAGATTCGCCGTAAAATTTCCTACAAGATTAGTCCAAAAAAAAATTTTTTCAATTTTTTTTTGTAATGCTCAGGCTTATTGACCTCGAAAAATCAGTTTTTTGGCCCCCCACCCCCCAAAGCAAACTGTGGAAACCAGGATTGAGCAAGGTTATGTATTTTGATGTCTAGAAACAGAATTTCGGCATGAGAACCCAGAAACAGAGCAAAAAAATTTTTTTGTCGCCCTGTGTAATGAATAACTTTTCGCAAGAATTGTTGAAAACATGATTGGCTGTAGGTGAGTTGATTCCCAAAGAATTTTTTTTGAAAATGGCAGGCGAATTGATTCCCGTTTTTTTTGAGACACAGGCGAATTGATTCCCATTTTTTGGAGGAGAGATTTTTAAAAACTTTCAATAATTTTATTTGTTCAGAAAATGAATAAATTTTCCATAATATTTTATGCAATATTATGGAACATACCTATTTTGAATAAATTTATTATCATTTTATCGTTTTTCAATTTATTTTCACGAAGTTTTGCAAGAAACTTGAAAACAAAACTTTCTGGAATTTCAAATAATTTTTACACAATTTTTAAACAAAAGTGCTGTTCATTTCAAGGAATTTTATGAATACGTATTGAGTAGCTTTTAACAATATTGTATCAGAAGAAATTTCAACGTTTTTTCTACTTAATTTCAAGAATTTTTATGGTAGGGGGGCTCAGGTGACTCGAGCTCTCCCTCTTCCTCACTCAAGCTCAGAAAAGAGATTTTTCATAATATAAATACAAAAAAAATGAACGCGTTTTTTGCTTTAAAGCAAAAATCTTAGAACATGGATATGTCAGTAAGATATACCGTACTCTCAAATTTAATATAATTCTTCAGGATGTTCATCAATTTATATTCAACATGGGATGTACTTCTTTCAGTGCCCTTAAGGTATGGCAGCTTCATTTAGTTACTGTGTTACTGGTATTACACAGGTCTAAAGACACTTTTGATTACCATCAAGGAGAGGGATGCACCATTTACTCAGCTTCTAGTGCTGTGCCTCTACCAAACTAGTGCATATCTCCCCAACTACTATCTCTCAGACAATCATTTTCTGGCAATCTTTCCCAACTTTCTGTCTAACTTTCCATCCAACATTCCATCTTACGCTCCATCTAACTTCTTTGAGTCTAACATAATGTCATTATGTCTTAATTTAAAAATGTTATTGTCTAACCCTTAATATAATGCTCCATCTAACTTTCCATCTAGGTAACGTTCCATCCAACGTTCCATCTAACTTCTTCCAGTCTAACATAATGTCATTATGTCATAATCTAAAAATGTAACCGTTTAAAACTCCATATAACGCTCCTTCTAACTTTCCATATAATAATCCATCTATTTCCGATTGAATTTCCGATCGACTTACTTTCCGACCGACTTTCCGATCGACCGACTTTCCGATCGACCGACTTTCCGATCGATCGAATTTCCGATCGAATTTTTGATCAACTTTTCGACTGACCTTTCGACAACTTTTTGACTTACTTTTCGACTGACCTTTCGACCAACTTTTCAACCAACCTTTCAACAGCTTTCCAACTATCTTTCTGATTTCCAACTATCTTTTCAACCCAAATTTTCAATCAACTTTTCGACAGCTTTCCAACCAACTTTCTGATTTCCAACTATCTTTTCAACCGACTTTTTGACCGACTTTAATCTCTCCAAGTCTAACATGTTATCAGCAAATTATCATGTTCAAATATGATATTTAATTATATTTATGTTTTTTCAAGCCTAACATAATGTCATTATGTCTTGATCCACTGTGATCATTACACATAACCCGTAGCTCATCCAAGTCTAACATGATATCAGCAAATTATTATGTTCAAATATAATATTTAATTTTATTTATAAGTTTTTTCAAGTCTAACATAATGTTATAATGTCTTGATCCACCCTAACAACATAATGTCATTATGTCTTGATCCACTGTGATCATTACACATAACCTGTAACCCGTCCAAGTCTAACATAATATCAGCAAATTATTATGTTAAAATATAATATTTAATTTTATTTATAAGTTTTTTTAAGTCTAACATAATGTCATAATGTCTTGATCCACCGTAACCGTAAGAATTTTCAAGCGTAACCATTTTCAGGCGTAAGAATTTTCTAGCGTAACCATTTTCAGGCGTAAGAATTTTCTAGCGTAACAATTTCAAAATTTTACCCCCCAGGCCTAAAGACATATCCATGTCAATATGATTTCAAAAGTAAAAACAACCGTAAATATTTAACATTTCGTACGTTTGAAGTACAATTTACTTCGTTCGACTTGTTCTTGCATTTCACGTATTGCCAACCTACGATTTTTAACACAAAAATTCCGAGGGGCTAGAATTTTTCGGGCACCCGGTGGGCCGTTATTACTCTCTGAACCTGAATTGGTCAAATTTGATGAAATTCTGTCTTTATGAGTCAGTAAAATAATTTTCATTGAAAATGAGAGATTTTTCATTTATTTTTCAGTCAAACGTCACCAATTTCTCACTCAATTCTCAATTTGTAAAAAAAAAACACAGTAGGTAATTTCAATTGAAATATCATTGAAAAATCACTAATTTTCAGTTAAATTTATTTCACCTACATATTTAAAAGGTAGAATTTGACTAAATTTGACTGATTCAGATTTGTGGAGTACCTAATTGATTGTTTGTTCCAAAAATCTCGTAATTCAAATGGGTGTAAAAAGAGAGACCAAATTTTTCACACGAAATTTGAGCGGTTAAATTTTTCACTCCAAAGGACGACTGCAGACATAATGACATTTTGTTGAACTTGAAATGCTTGAAAAGAAATTGGCAAATTGAAATACTTAATGACTTTTTGTGAGACTTTTAAAAGAAAAATGTTGACAAATGACGAATTGATATGACTTTTTGTTGCAGTTTCGAAAACTTGGTAAAATTCTAATGAATTGTCGACCCAACTGACATTGACATTTTTTTTAATTTATTGAAATTCTTGACAATTTTCAACTTGAAAATATCTGATCTTAACAAAACGTTCTCAACCGAACAAAAATTGAAATATCAGACATTTTAATAAAAAGTTATCATAATTTGCCTCATTTTTCTAATTTTTCTGTGCTCAAATTTGTATATGCATCATTCGCCTACTGAAAATAGCCTAAATAATTTCTGAGTGCGCTTATGGTATTTTTCCAATTTTAATAATATTACATATTTTTTTATTCATGTTCGAGAAGAACTTTAAAAATTGTTCTCGTATTTCAAACATTTTTTTTTTTAATTTGCGATAGGTATATGACACAATTCCAGGAAAATTTTGACTGAAATTTTTCTCAAAACTTTTGAAAAACTTACAATCTCCAAGACAGAACTTTCAAGAAATTCAGCATGAACATCAGGGTCATTTTTTTACAAAGATTAATTCGCCCTATCTTGAAACATCCTCCATCCATCTACATCATGTTCAAGAAGACGTAAATTGATTTTCATAAAAAGCTGGAGAAGGAGTATACGGTGCCATTGCCATCATACAACATCAAAAATTTTTATTTCAAAACGTTTTACCACTTTAGTTATTCTTTTACATGGTGTCTATTCTCTCAATTATAAATCAGTGAAAATTATCGAAAATCACTGAGAAACAGTCAGAATTGCAGCACAGGAGAAAATCAGTTAATTTTTTTTCTACTGAAAACAAATCAGTGAGAAAAATCACTGAAAAAACAGTAAAATTTATGAAATTTTCTGAAAAATCAGTGAAAATCTTTGAAAAATCAGGGAAAATTCGCTGAAATTCAGTGAATTTCACTGATTTTTTCTGTGCTGCAATTCTGACTATTTATCAGTGATTTTTCACTGATTCGGAATGAGAGAGTACTGGATCTGAAAAATAAAAATTCTTGCTATTTTCTGTATTTTCTCGCCATTTTCATGCAATTTTACTTGCATCGAATTTTCCCAAAAAAGGACCCCCTTTTTAACCTTTCATTAAAAAATTCAAGAAAAGAGGAAAATGTTGAAAATTCTTATTTTTTGCAGTAAAATTATTAAAAATTTTGATATTTTCTGGCTTTCTTGCATTTAATATGAAATTCTCATTATTTTCTGGTTTTTCTTGTTTTTCTTGCCAATAAACAACTTTTTTTGTAGTCACATCTTCATGTTCATTTCTCCTCTCCCTCAACTTTCAAGGAAATTGTGACCAATTTTTACCTTTCTTCATTTGCCTTACCAAAAAGGCCATTGTGAGTACCTATTGCTCAAATTGTAAAATTTATATTGGTGCAAATCAAATTCCGAAATATAAATTGCCATTTAAAATGGCAACTTTTTTCGAAGCTGCAAAAATTTACAAAATTTAAATTTCAGATTCGTCCCAGAAGTTGAAAAGTTGACCCCCACACCCTAATTTATCCATCCAACTTGGTTCACGCCTATAATGGTCCAATATACTCGAGAAATTCGCCCAACAAAAACACCCTTTCGCAATATAGCTCTTACCTCGGCTCGTAAATCGTTTTTTCACGACTTCCAGGAAATATACCTGCACATAGACTTAGTATAACTTATACGAATATCCCAACTATCCATTTTTAACTCTTTTTTTTTTTTACTATTCTACGTGCGAAGAAGTCGCGAAAAAAAATACATAGATATACCCGGCATGTAGTTACCGAACACCAAAGAAAATAAAACACGATTTAAGCCATTTCGCTAAAATATCAAATAGTGAATAACAGTCCCCAAAGCGTATAATCAATTCGCTTTTGATCGAGGTCGTGGTAACCCTATAAATATCGGTGACGAGAAAATCTATCCACAAATCTAACCCACACATTGATTCACATATACATAGCTCGGTTTTGGCCATACCGACGAGCAACGCTGCTCGAAACATCGAGGTAATAATTTACTTTATACCAAATATATTTTCAACCAGTAAAACAAAACCGTGAATTTCCCAATATCGAAATTACTTCGGCATTGAAACGACTACGACTATACGGGCCAGCACTCAAAAAGCTCGTACATATTCCACCAAATCACACGTTACACATACCAAAAAAATACACTTTCAATCATTTATCCACATCATTCAACAGTTTGAATTTAAATAGACATGATATACTTGGATGGTTGGTAAGTAACGATAAAACCTACTAAAAAATAATAAGTATTTCGTTTCAAAAAAATAATAACTTTGTTTACCTATATCGACTAAATAAAAGCGTATAAATATTTGTAGCCAGGCAGGCACACGCTACAAAGGCTAAATCAAGCACTTAAGTTTTTCGAAAACTCATTTAAATTTTTCAAATCAACTTTTTAAAGGTTTTCTTTTTATTCTTAAAGCTCTATATTCGAGCTATAGTGATGATTAATTGCTTTCAATCACGGTTTTCATAATACGAAGCCAGGCCAAATTACTGCGCTGTGAATGGAAAATAATCGAAACGCATTTGCGTAAAAAGCTCCCATAAAAATTGATAACAATAAAAAAAATATTAGGTCGACAAAAGAAACAGCCGCAATAATAAACGCAGAGAACAAATAAAAAAATAGTCTTGGAAAAAGTCCGCGCGTATACGTGGTAACACAGCGAAATAGCACAAAACGAATGAATAATTGGAAAATTACGAACCTATTTCGTATCATTTTTAACTTCATTTATTTTCCAAATCGATCGATGGTAAACGACTGAATGAAATTTTATTCCGATGAATTGAATTGACTGAATTGGAAAAAAATGTCGAGTCGAATCAACGATGATTTCATTTTAGGCAGACTATTTTTTAAAACTTGAGGGAGTATACGAGTCTCTTTGAGGACAAAATTATTTTTATTTTAATGCAAATTTTTAAAATTCCAAGATCGAAATATAAAAACGAATACTTTATGGAGAGGAATTTCTTCAAAATACATAATATTCATCCAGCTACACACTCAACTTATCATAACAACAGAATAATGAGGTACTGACGTCACGAACGAATTAATTATATTCTGATACCCACATAATATCAACTAATCAATGACGTACTTCCATGTAACTAAATATCATGTTGTATAGAATGAAAATGAAGGAGGATGTATGCGAGATAGCACCCAGGAAGATACGAGGACGAAAAAAAAAAGACAGAATCTTAAAATTTTAAAGGAATAAAATTTTTACGTCACGTAGGCGTAGGTAGGTAATGAGAATTTGAAATTAAGGTATCGTCCAACAGCACAATCCATTCATCATTTGGCCATTGAACTTTGTTCTTTCAACGTGAAAATTCAAGGAAAAACTATGAAAAAGAATTCTCGACAAATTTTCCAACGCACCATCAACAAAATCAACGAAAATGGCAATTGTTAAAATTATTTTTATTAAAAGCTCGCAAAACAAAGTTTGAAAAAAAAGTAAAATTTATGAAATTTGCGTAACTTTCAAAAGGTACATTTATATATTCAATTTAGGGCTGGACCGCGCAAGAGGAGGGGCAAAAAAGGCAAAACGTGCTCCAAAAAATGGCAAAATTGCATTTTTGGTCGGAAATTAATTCAACGATGACCTTTTCTGAAGGAAATTATAAATTATGTACCTACCTATATATGTATCTAGTACCTAGTATGAAAAATAGGAAACATTGTAGGTACTTGAAGTCACAAGAATCAGAAATAAGGTGTTTATGGTATATTGAATCTAAATAATGAAAATTTTTGCCATTTTCTGTTTTTTTTGGTGATTTTTTGCTTCAAATTTGCCTAAAACATAACTCTCTCCTTTTCATCACTTGATCAAAAAATTCAAGGAAAAGCGAAATGTTGAAAATTCTTGTTTTTCACAGTAAAATTATTAAAATTCCCATCATTTTCTGATTTTTTACTACCGAGGTAAAATTATCGTTAATTTCTGGCTTTTCTTTCGATTTTTTTTTACCAGCAGGCATATTAAGAAAACTTCCATTTTAGTCAAAAAGTTTTACCCCTCTCCCCCCTTAAATAAACCAACCAAGAAATACATTCTTCACAATTAAGTTTTTGAAAATTACAGAATTTTTGTACAAATTTTATCACTTTTTTATAGGATAAACAGAAGTTAGATAATTAGGGAGGAGCAAAAAATATAAATTTTTTGAACTTATTTCCTTCGAAAAGTTACTTCAAAATTGATCTGACTCAAATCGTATGTATTTATCAGGCAAATAATTTGATTGTGCCATTAATGGAGGAGAGGCGACCTGCTCCTTCTCCCTCTCCCCTTTTTGGTATGCCAAGAAATGAATATAAATTTACAAAAAATCATAATACTCGACCTAAAATTAAAGTAGACAATGTTTATGCAAACAGTAAGAACACAGTCGAGTAAGATAACAAAATCGAGCAAACAAACATTGAAATTACTTTTTCTTAATACACGCTATGAAAGTTTAACATTACTCCCGCTACGCAGCATACGAAAGTACACCATTTTAGAGAAGGGTACTTTTCATCACACTGCGATGAAAAGTAGTACTTTTCATCGCACTACAATAGCGCACTCTATGAATTATTTGTTTTTGATTGAAAAGAAACTTGCATAAATTTTGATAGAATTTTTCAAAAAGGCTTCTTTATGTGTATTAAGAAAAATATCTTACAATGTAGGAGGTGAGAGTGAACTATTTCTTGTCTCGTGCGATGGCTTCACTCGCCTACGGCTCGTTTCGCCAACATTCGCACTCGACAAGAAATGGTTCACTTTCACCTCCTATATAGTAATATACTATTAATTTTCAAACGACTTGAGAGGTTCTTTTCCATAACATTTTGCCAGCAGGGAAATTTGGAGAGGATCAAAATTGGGAGAAAAGGGTAATAAAGTTAGAGAGTGATCTGTTATTATGACAAAATTAATATTTTTGAAAAATTAAGATCAATTCGAAAGAAACGTTCTAATTACGTTCGAAAATTTTTAAATATTGTACTGAACATTATCCTAATTTTGATGTTTTACCTAAAAAAAAATATCACAGGAACCTATTTTTTGTCATTGCTATATTTTCTAGGGTTGCTAAAAAATGAAAAAAAAATCAAGAAAAATTTTATTGAAATGATCTTATTTTTATCCCAAACAATCATTGTATGTGATTTTCCATAGATGCTTCCAACTTTGAAATAGAAATGTACAATTTGTGTTTTTTTTTTAATTTTGAAAAATAGTTACGATACAAATTGGATTTGAAGGAAGTCGATGATGATCTGAAGGCTTTGGAGAGGCAGATAACAATTAATATTGTACGACTTTACAAGCACTAGAGCCGAGATGCAGAACTTGTCATTGCAGGAGTGATGCCCTTGCAGCTCAAGCTGGAAATCCGTGGCATCAGTTTTTCTATTCAACATCAGATGGCAGAAGTTCCAGCAGGAGAGAGGGCCAGACTTATAGAAGAACTAAGGGCTAGAGCTGTACACCACTGGAGTGTTGAGTGGGAAAACTCCACTCATGGACCCTGCGGATCTGGACTTCTATCTCTCCCAGGCCCTCAGTGGTAAAGGCTGCTTCGGTGCATTTTTGGCCCCGCTTGGGCGCCGTTCCACCCCAGCCTGCCCCTGTGGATATCACTTGGAGGATGCAGCTCACGTGATCACCGAATCCCAGGTTTGTCGCAGGAAGGCCAGACCCACCCCTTAATATGGGGGGGGGGGATAAAAATGGTCAAAGAGGTTTTTTGTGCAAAGAAATCCATATTTTAAACAGATTTTAATAGGTGAAGAATTTTTCAAAAAAAATATTTTTTCAATTTTTTTATCGAAAATTTGAATCATATAATAAAAATAATTTTCTGAGTACCTAGGTAGCTTCTAAAAAAAAGATAACCAATAAAAATGGGTCTTTTGTACCTAGGTAATTACTTTCAGGTAAAAATAAATACACTGCGATTATTTTTGGAAAAATTGTTTTAAATTTCTTTTGGAGTAAATTTAAAAATAAATTTTTACTATAGCCAAATGTAACAGTCAATTGGAAAATAGTATGAGGTTGACTCAGGAGAGGTTTACCAAGTCATTTTGATGTACAGAAACAATTTTTATGCTACCTCTTCAGTCTTAACCCTCTTATTCAGTTTCTTCATAGTGTCTATTGGATCTGAAATATGAAAACTCTTTCTATTTTCTGGATTTTTCTTGCCATTTTCATGTAATTTTTCTTATTTCAAATTCGCTCAAAACTGAACCTATTTTTATATCGTTTGATAAAAAAATTCAAGGGAGGAAGAAAATGTGGAAAAAATTTGCTTTTGGCAGTAAAATCATTAAAATTCTAGTTATTCTCTGGCCTTTCTTGCTTTCCTTGCCAGCAGGAGACTAGACACCTTGTTTTTGAAAAATTGCAACCCTATATTATAATTTTGGCAAAGCTGATGAACTACTCAGGCATCATAGTGAAATTTGGTGGGAAAAAAGTAACTTTAGTAACCCAATTTGGGAAAAAAAGTAACCAATGTATTACCAAAAAGTAACCAAAAACTCAATTTTTAATGGTAAAATTTGTAAAAAAAAAAAAAAAACATGTATGTACTTATAACTTATAAGCGCTCCCAGAAATGGAGAAAAATGGGGTGGGGGGGGGGGTAAAAAATTCGTAACAAACTTCAAAATCTATTTTTACAGTAGTGCTCGTAAAGTCAGGTTAATTTCAGTGGACAGATGAAGAAATGTAATACAGGTAAAAGCGAAGAAAAACTGAAAAATTGCAAGAATTCTCTAAATCTGAATCAGTGAGATGAATATAAGTGAAAATCAGTGATTCGCATTGATAGTTTAGTCAAAATTACTGATTTTTTTCTGGTTAATTGAAAATCGACTAAGAAGTCAACGACTTTTGACTGCAATATCAATGAAAATTATTTTATTGGTTCAAAAAAGCAGAGTTTTTATAAAACTTGATTGGTGTAGATTTAGAAAGTTATATTCTAATGTAAGAAATAAGAAAAATTATTTTTGAAGAGTAATAAAATGCACTTTTCTGAACACTTTTGAGGTAAAATTTCATTTTTTTATTGAGCTTGGATTGAATCTGCTCGACTCCGGGACTTAATCAGACATTATGCAAGGGCGGGGAAGAATTTGAAAAAAATGAGGGTGTGTCAAAATGCAGTAAAAAAAAGTGAGTATCTAGCCTACCTACCCTGTAAATTTATATGAAAATCAGTGATTTTTCATTGAAATATTAATCAAAATTACTGATTTTTATTTGACAAATTAGAAATTAATTGGAGTTTTGACTGAAATATGGGTGAAAATCTCTAGTTTTTGATGAAAATTATTTCACTATACTTAACCAAGAGAATGAAAATACACCAATTTTGACTGATTCAAATTTAGGGAATGATAGTGTATTCAAGGAATAGAGGTATCAATGTACTGCCCGAGCGGAGCGAGGGCGAAATTTTTTGAAACAAAAAAGTCTCCAAAACTCGACTAAACCGAAACTAATCAGACACTTTACGCTTGAAAAAATCAATTTTTAGAGAAAAATTGTGAAAAAAAGGTAAATTTTTTGAGAAATTTTGGAAAAAAGTAACTTTTAGAGGTAAAAAGTAACCAAAGTAACTTTTGAAGTGGAAATAGTAACCAAAAGTAACTTGTCTCGAAAAAAGTAACCAAGTTACTAAAAAGTAACCACGCTATGATGCCTGAACTACTTCAATCAACAACCAAATCAAAAAATGTTAGCCAAACATCCCTAAAAAAATATCACTCATTCATCTACTCTCACATTCAAACAAGACATATCGTCTGATCCTTCAAGCCACTCATACCATCTTCTTTCTCCAATTTTCCAGCACTTTCGACCCATAAAAAACCAAAATCCTCGTATTTCCCTGTCTTACAGACGTACCATTTCTCTGCTTCATTCTGGTCGACGTATCTCACGACGGAAACATATTTAGGATCACGTACACAATGCACTTTCGTACGTGACGTCGACAGGACGACACAAAAACGTACCAGAACGCCGATAAATCGAGTAAAATTTCATCGCGTTAATTACGACCTGTATCATTTAATAGCATCGCATCCAGAACTGCAGATTTTGCTGGTCACCAGAAAAAAAATCACAATTCTCCGCCGCACGATGGCTTTTTCTATACCATAAGACAACAAATCCATCCCAGGAATAAGTATAAACCTCGATGAAATGAAGAAAATACGAGGAGTAATTTTTATACACGTTCGCACGTTACGGTCATTTCGGACGCTTGAATTTTCCACCTTCATTATATTTATATATACGTATAAGTTACCGGTGGTATTTTCCAAAACAATGCACGTTCTTTTATACTCCGCGTCCGCGTCTCTTTTAAAGTGAATTTTCTTACACTTTCCAGCGCGTAGCGTAGTCTCCTCCTCAATTACAGCGTAAAATCGTCCGTTTGTAATCATCCCCGTTGAAAAGCGCCACATTACGAATATTAATACGCGCAACGTTGCAATTTATTAATATCATTTAGATGATTAAGAAAAAGACATCTGCGAGACTTAGGCGTCCATTAAAAATTCAAGTCATATCTTTAAGACTTTCGAGCGCGTCGAACCTCCCATTCGAAAGGATGAATTTGTCTCTTTATATAACGAGCAACCGTGTTCCAACTTGAAAGACTCTAATTAGAAGAATCTAAATTCCAATTAATATTCGATGTTCGTTTTTGCCTCGCGTTCGCTCCGTGTAGTATACACACTGTACAGTGTACACCTTCCGTAAATCTTTTCGTACAACTTTGGTTTTCATCGCGACAGCGTTCGCCTTCAATCAATTTCTCTTTTTGAGATATTTCAAGCTGAAATTATGTATTTCGGACTCTGAAAACCAATTCGTCGCGGATTTTTTAAAGAAATCTATAAGCAACTCTCGTTCATTTACGCCTTTAATCCGCTACTCCAAACATAAACGAATACGTAATTTTCCAAGACTAATCCTATCAATCCGATTAGCACAAAGTTTAATTCAGCTAGCGGGTGGGTGTTTTTCGTATATTAAAAGCTTTTCTGCCAAGGACAGAAAACATCACCAAGGGCGTAGCAAACGTTGAAACGAATTCCTCTGAATATGAAACGATTTCGAAAACGTTGGACCTAAACAAATATGTATGTAGAACATTTTATCTAGAAAACAGAATGTAATGATGCAAGTCTCGAAACTAGATCTAGTTGAATAAATCAGGGTGAATCGTTTTGGACTTTTTTTTTTTTTTGGAAAGTTGAATGAGGCAAAAGTAACATAAAAATGTTCTGTGTAGAATTTCAAAACGGCGCAGTGAAAATCTTCCGATCTCCTTAATTGTTCTTGAAAATTCGAAGTTTCGAGAACTATATTCTTAATAGAGCCTTGTTAAATAAAATATAATTAACAGTTATTTTCTATCTATATTTTCAGAGGAATTTATAATTTTTCAAATTTTCTGCAAAAAATAAAATAAAATAATTTTTGAGAAAATTTTAAAGAAAAAAAGTCTTGGTGTGTACCTATAGATAAATAATTTGTTCTAAAATTTCGACGGTGCAGTCCCCAGCATTTAATTAGAATTCATCGGATTCGACTGAGAATTGTCCAGGCAAGCAGCCTAGTTTTTTGATTACAATTTGATACCAACACAGTTAAATTTGAAAAAAATGGTTAACTTAGAGACATTCAAGTAAAGATTCAAACGGTTACCCTTTCAAGCTTTTAAAAATTGATTTTCCAAAAAATGGATCGTCGAAACCGAAAAAACAAACATACTTGAAGCAAGGTAAATTTTTTACAATTTCGATACTTTGGAACCTAAATTTGAAAAAAATTCATAAAATGAAAAAATTTTACAATTTTTTTCAAATTATTATACTATCTATATTTCTAAAATTTTCAACACAAAATTTGACATTTTCGTTTCAAAAATCGAAATCGAAGTCCAGTTTTTAAGCTTAAGGATTTTTCAAACTTCCTGGCTCAAATGCGATTTTTCTCAATTTTTTCAGGTTCTAAATGCAAAATTTTTCCAATTTTCTACAAAAAAGGCCATCAATTTCGAAAATTTTTCAAATCAAATGCAATAATTATTCTAATAGGATACAATTTTTTCTAGAAAAAGAAAGCAAGCTGCCCTCTTTTTTTCCCCTTTAGGTCTGATCCAAAATTCAAAAATTTTATTCGAACAAAAATGCAAACAAATATTCTGAACATTCATTTTTTGACCAAAAACTCTTTAATTTTTAAAGGCTTTCTAAAAGTTGCAAGAAACTATATTTTTTATGGGGAAAAATGCATTAAAAAATCAAAAAAATTCCCCATTCTCTTTCTCTTCTTCACCCCTTCACATTTATAGCTCCGCAAAAATTTCATTGGTTCCATAATTTGTGCATCATGACAAAAGACTTTAAGAACAATTAGGTATATATTTTTCTTTAAAAAAATTATTAAAAGATATTTTTGCCATTAACACCCCCCCCCCCCCCCCCCCCACACACACACACACACACATATTCTCACCAACTTATTTTATTTACAAAAAATGGGGGGGAAATGTTTCTTTAAAAATTGAAGTAAATGTAAAATATCTCCACCGGTGAATTTTCAAAATAAAAATATTTTGCCAAAATCATTTCAACATCCAAAAAAAATTCTACATTTTCACATTTCTTGAAGAACCTATTCCTCGAACATAGTGCAAATTAGAAAAGGTTACATAATATGATGGAAATTCTAAACAACAAAAAAAAACAAGTATCTAGGTAGGTACATGAATCCAATTCAATTTCAAATTTTTTCAAACTCACGAAAACTTCTCAATTTCAAGTGGACTCAAAAAAAGGCGAAGCAGTACAAATCATATCCACAATTTTTTGGAAAATTTTTTAGAAACTTTAAAAAAGTTGCTAGACAAAAATAAGAAAAAGGATGCCAAAAGTTGAATCTTTAGACTTGATTTTCAATATTTTTCCATTTTATTTTAAGATTTAAAAATTGTTTAAAAATTGAAAAAATTTCTATTGGACTTGCTACTGACTTGAAAATATCGTACACAGATTTTTTACCTATGTACCTATGCCTCTTCGGGGAAAAAAACGTTTTCAATGATTTTTCAATGAAAAAATTGAATTGTGTATTTCTGGGAAGAGTGGTATCCTTAAAAAATCAATGCAAACAATCGTTTCTAATCAAGTATTCGATTTTTTCATCTGGAAAGTTTGAAACACATAAAAAAGTTAATGAATCAAAATGGCTTTTATTAGAATTTTTTCAACTTTTTTAGAAATTTTACAATTTCTTTTGAACGACATTGAAAGGACCAAAAATTAAGTCCCGGCAGAAAAATTCATCATTTTTTCTGTCACTTTTAGCCAAATTCAGTTTTAATTGAAAGCATTAATTAATGAAAGGGGAGGGGGAGACAGAAAGTAAAATTTTTACCAAATCATTTTCAAACCTAAATACATTTTGAGTGCTATTCTCAAATCCATTTTCTAGAAAAAAAAAGTGTGCTAAATCAATCCACCTCGTTCATCCTTCAATCGCTAATTGAACCAACATTTCACAGCCTCACTTCCCAACTTGGAAATTTTCACCAAGAAAAAAAACCACCTCTCTCCTCGTTCAATTCCAATTAGGCAAACAAAACTGAAGACTTTATCGTCAAAACCATCGGCAATAATTAATCGTGCCAAATGAACCTCAGGCAGCACATTTCACCATCCTGGTACATGGCTGATGAGACATTTTGATCAATTCGCATGATTAATTAATACCCAGTTTCGAGGCATTTCGTCGATTTCCAACGACAGGACGCAAGCTCTACGCGAAGGAATCTTATACCAGCGATACCGCAGCACTCCGGCAAGAGAGAAAGACTTAAATAATGAAATAGTTTTAAAACAGTTTCATAAAAATTTTGCGAATTCGCATTCCGAGGTTTACGTGTACGCCAAGTTTTACATCAGCCAGCGCCATTTTATTCTTTGAGAATAACGATGCTGCTCGGTTCGTTTTTAGGCATACGATTTCACCGATTTAATATTTCCACCTTTGGAATTCTTAAGTAATGGAATTTCGTGTCGATGGGACTGGGACTCTTCAACTTCAAAAAGTTCGCCTTCGCCTTTCTTTTTTACCTACCTTCGGAAATTATGCGAAGCTCGCTTTAACCGTTTCACGGGGCCGGGCGCTTGGCGTTTTGATAAAATAAATTAAAAAATTTCGCCGGTGGTGGAATCAGTGGAGCGAGGGGTGTAGCTTTTTAAATAACTTATACACGTTGAAATACGTGTAAGAAAACGTTCTGGAGAAAGGTTTTATTTTCCTTTCTAAACAGTAATTTTTTCTTCGAGGTACGAGTAACTTTACCCGATGATCTTTTCAAGAGAATCTTTGAAGAAAAAAAAAGCACAGTTCTTTTCCTTTACAACTTTTCAATATTTACGTATTTATACCTCGGAGCTTTATTTCATTAAATGCATTTCCCAAAATTGAACAACTTTACCGAAAACGAAGACCGGAGGTTGAAAAAAAAAAGGTATTTATACGGATTTCACATAATCAAATAAAGAGATTTCTTTTATCCTGAATTATTTCGGATTTTTTTTTAATCAAAAGGTTCGAATCGAGGGAGAGGGTGGAAATAACAGATACGAGGAAAAGAATGAAATAACATTTTGGATTCGTACGGCAGGAAAAAAACCAGCGAAGGAATAGAAAACGTAAAAAAAGTTAATTTCCCCTTAATCCAATGGTGAAAAATCAAGGTGGAAAAATACTATAAAATGGCTTCATTTATCTATTTCTTGGAGAAGAAATTATCCAATTATTTATATTACCTATTTAAATCTGAGACCTGTATCGAACTGAGAAAGGGGGCCTAAATCCACCACACAGTACATTTTTCTCAATTCAGTTCGACGCTACATTAGAACGATTTCGACATTGAAAAAAATTTTCGTAGTGTTCGTTGAAAAAAAATCGCCTCGGATCCGAATATTGTACTTTTTTTCGGCGTAGGTTTATTTCCGACCCATATAAATCATATTTCAACATCGAAAAAATCTACAAAACCCCGATTGTGCGAAATTTTCCAACATGTTGTTGCTTACATACGAGTATTTGCACACCTTGAAATTTTCATCCAACACTTTCGAGCTGCTCTCGATATACTGGAAAACCTTTTCGAGCGTAAAATTTTCTCGAAAGCCATAGCGATAAAAATCAATCGGCTAAAAATGCTCGTATTCGTCGAAAAAGTCAAATCTGATTACACACGTACTCGTTCCACTACACTTCTACATTCGGTAAAGCGTCGCGTTTCGTCTCGTGACGCCTCGCCGTTGAAAAATACACTCGTACATTTAGCAGGTAATGTCGTCGCGGAAATTACAAAAACTTAATCTGTTAAAATGAAGTCATAATTCAAACGCGCCAAATTAAACGCAGAAAAGTTAATTAAACGAAAATCTGGAAAAATGCTAAAATTTATTATAACTTTTACTTGTCGCCATAACCAAGTTCTAATTAATTTCCTTCCTTATCCTCGCGTACACATAAAGTTCAAAATTTGCTGCACTATTTCGTATACATTTTATGAAGTGCGAAAAAGGACAGGAAGAGAAAGTGGCTTGTTTTCCTATACACTTACGTGGATTTACTTTCGTACAATGTACCTAATACCTATAGCAACGATATGGTTTATTAAGGTTTTCAAACATAAGTTTCCTATCCAAACAACGACCCATTTAATTACCTAATTACCTGATAATCATCCATCATTTCTACTCAAAAGTCTAATAGCAAGAATGAAAAAATATGGGAACCTGTAGGCCAGTTTTATGAGATAAGTTGAAAAATTAAAGTTTTGCTTCAACAGCTCTTCAAAAATTCGTAATAGTAAAGATCATTATCGAATTTTGTTTTACAACATTTCACTACCATTTTAAAAGTGAAGAAAAAATATAACTTTAGAAGCAGAATTAAACTCCAAATCGAGAAAAAAGTATAGAATGAGAAATATTTACTCACGAGTTCTGTTTTTTGACCAAATATTCATTATTTTGAGAGGAATAGCTTCGATTTCTCCGAAAAATATTCAAGAAGTTCCCTAAAATGGATTTGGGAGATAAAATACATCCCTTTGAGTCGATATTTCTTTGTCATCATCGTTCAAAAATTTCAAAAATCATCAAAAAAAGTTCTCAATTTGAAAAAATTGTATTTTTTTGAAAAATCCGAACTTGAATGATGATTCTGCAAAGTAACTTTTGAAATCAAAAAACTTTCGAAATATAGATATCAAGAATTACAGAAGAAATATCATTAAAATTTCTCCTCTCAAAAACATTCTCGAAATGCCCTAAAAATGATTTAAAATATCATGAAACTAGTTGAGTAAATTGTTAATTCAAAACAAAAATGAACATTGTAGAAGTATTTTTACCAAGGTGTTTACCAAAATTCAAAACATGCGATTCTCGTATTTTTCTCCTTTCGAATTAACTTTTCGTAAATTTTCAGTTCTGTTGCCCCTTCCCCCTCCCTCGCACCCCACTTCTAAGAAATCAGAAAAAAATTAAAATGAAAATAACACAAGTTACCTATAATCTTGAAAATTAAAAAAAAAAGTTGAATAAAGGAAAGTTACAGTTGTCAAAAGGCTTTCAGTATTTTCAGACTTTTTTGAGAATAATATTAATTAAGTAATATTATATTTCTCACTTGGCGTATTTCTAGCTACGTTTGTAACATAATAATGAAAGATTTTCATGAAAATTTAACCAACTTTTCAGCATTTAAAACTGTTTTTCAATATTTCACACAATTTCATAGATATTTATATTTTGTCTATAGGTTTAGGTACTTCAAAGATTTTCAACAATGATTTATCTGCTATAAATAACAAACCATTAAAAAAAAAAAAAAAAAAAACGTGAAAAACCCCACAGTCAAATTTTTGACTGCTCAAAACCCAAGTTGATTTTTCGATTTTTGGTACCCAAATTTTTGAAAATTAAAAATTACTGGACGTTATATAGCGAAAATACAAAATTTATAGGTAAAAATAAACATTCTTTTCAGAAAGGAGTGCTAAAAATTTGATTCCTATCTCATACCTATCAATTCCCAGAATTCATGTCTATTTCGCATTTTCTGATCAGTTTGAAATCTCCAAAGAAAAGTCCGCATTTTTTTCAATTTTTCATCAAAATTAATTTAAATTCTTCCAGTCCAGAACTATTGAAAACGAGGCTGGTGGATCAGAACGTTAATTTCTTATGTTCCGTTCAGGAACAAACCATTTTTAAAATAAATGAATCGTTCTGGTGTTTTGTTCAAGGGAAAATTAATTTTTTTCTTCTGTTCTGGATTCCTTCAAGTGTAGGTAGTACAAGTTGATTTGTTCTGTTTCAGTTTCCAGTTTTCAGGATGGTAATATGAGGTAAGCATTCAATTGCACAATTGTTTTTCAATAATTTTTTTTTAATAGAAGAGTTTATTTCGATAAAATGATCTCACACAGTAAAGTTAATCCATGAAATCCATCAAAAATCTATTCATCGTTTAAAACCATCAGTTCCAAAAATTTCAGGGCATTAATATCATCATAAATAAAGCACGAACTGGAAAAAATTAACTCAACTCCTGCAAAGATGTAAACATTAAATTCACTCAAAACATCAGTAAGAAATTAATGAATAAAGGTCGAAATGGAACACGGCGAGTAAATAATAATATTTTTAGCAGGAAACTATAAAAAATGAAAAATTGATGAAAAACAATGATTTTAAGCAACAAAAATGATGAATTACACCAGTTTTTTGGATATTTGACCACTTTCTACCACTTGAAAAATCTGAAAAAATTCTCAGGAATGTGAAATACATACATTAGGAAATTTAAATTTGAAAAAAAATTTGAGACAGCATCTAAACTGTGCCTCCCAGGCCGATTTGAAATTTTAAAAATCAAATTCAAGGCCATTAAAGTGGTCGAAAAAATCTGAAAAAAATTTAAAGCACTCCCCTCTAGTACCTCTACCTACGTGCCAAGTTTGAAAAAATCTGTTGAAAACTCGTGGAGGGAAAATTTTAAAAAGTTTTTAGCTTGAAAATCGCGTATTTTGCCCCCCTCCCCCATGGGTGAGATAAAAATTTGCTCATGCGCTCTAAAATCGTCTTCTACCACTACAAATCGAATGGCGAAAGAATTTTGACCATGTTCCACCTGAGGCCAAATGACCCCCTTATTGCATCAGAGCCTTTGCAGAAAGTGCTATTAATACCATGTTTTAACCTCGCTCAACCCGTATCAAATTTTCTTATCATTCTATAGCCTCCAGCGAGAAAATGATTCAAAAAAAAGTGAAAATTAACCCGGGCAGCTAAAAATGTGAAATTTCAAGTTATTCAATTGCTGTAGAAAAAATAATCACAGATGAACCCCTCCCCCACTGAAATTTGTTAAAATCAAGGATTATTCAACTAGAATTTTCTTCCAAAATTATTTTTAAAAATCCCAAAGCATTTTCAAAAAACTTCTTTTTGTGGGAGGGAGCTTAGTACTACTGTGTACTGAAAAATTCAAAATATTAATTCCCTTGAATTTTGACCCTGTACAAACTCGGATGATTTTTCTTTCTTTAAAAAAACACACTCGTGAAATTTTTTGTATAAATGTACTTGGATTGTGAACTATACTCGTATAAACATCTTGAGTTTTAAAAAAATTAACCAACTCGAATAAATGGCTGGCATTTTTCGCTTTTATAATTGCACATCACACGTATATGCACTATAATAATATACGCTGCCAAGACGAAATGGAGAGTGTAGGTACCGACGTATACTCTGGATACGGTCGGGGGCCTCTGATATCGCGCAGAATAACGTGAGCTGCGACGAAATTAACGTCGTGGTAATTCGTCTAGCAAAGTATATCATTCATTACTGTCGACAAGGTACCCTTAAGAAAGCATCACCATTAAGCGAGAAAGTTTTTTTCTACTTTTTTTGGACGCGAAGGGAGGACAACAGGAGTAGAAAAAGTTTTCAAACGTAGACGCGCGAACATCATTTCTTGAATTATGGTCGTAATTTCCACATGTCCGATTTTCTAACTGATCCAATTTTACATCTGAAAAGTGTCCGCCGTACCCGGGCTATTCTTATTTTTTATTCGGACCAGTCTTACACTCGGCTTGACTCATCTATTACTTTTCATTTCCACGCTATTACCCTCGCGCTGCGATGGACCTACGTATTAAGCGTATAAATTTCATTTTCGGATACCTACTCGTACCTATTTTCCATTTAAAAAGAAAACCGTCCGTATCGGACTATACAGCTACGTTTTCCTCTTCAATTAAGCCACCGTGCCGACGAATCGACGTGTATTTGTATTCGACGTGCTTGGCCGAGGCTGCGGGGTTCTTATGCGTGATGCTTAACGTGTCGAGAGTTTTAAAAAGAGTTCGTTTTGATCGTATCGATGGGTAAAGAAGAAAAATATTCCATCGAATGGCGCAAATATCTATGTATTTTGGGTGCCGAAAAGGATTTTTATAGGCTGATGTATTTGTGTGGAAATGCAATTACCTCTAAGTCGGGAAAAATGTCACATGAATGATGAAAATTTATTTAATTTTCATTTCGCCATCAAAAGTCTATTGTAACTTTAGGTTCAAAATATCTTTCGTATCTACGAAGAAGTGTTCTTATTGTAGGATTACAAATAATTCAATTTCGATTCTTTTAAAAATGAGCAGAAATAGGAAGATTTTCCAAGATTTTTCCCCCTTGGCCCCCTTCTCCATTTCCCAGCTGTTGATTTTTGTGAGAAAATAATTCAATATTCACTGAAATTGAAAAAAAATTGTAGGTATTTTTACTTAAAGCCAGCAAACAATTCAATCTTTTCGACGAGAAATTAAGATGAAAAATTATTGACTTCATTGGATGAGATACGAAAAATAAATGAAGGGAGAGGGGGCGTCAAACTTGATAATATTCAAAAAAATAAAATATTCTTTCAAAAAAATGAATATTTTTGAATTTTTTTATTACAACTCCTCTTTGTGTCCCTTCTTGACGAAAAAAGATTTGAAAATTCAGATTCTTCCAAGAGAAAAGTGAAAGGGATCAAAATTTTGTAAATAATTTTTTGAGATGACGAAACTCAAAATTTGTTATTGGAGGTGGCTGAAAAAAATTAGTATTGATTTTTTACTGAAAGAGATTACATTAAGACCTCATTTAAAAAAATCCCATTACTTTGAAACATTTTTCAATTTTTATGGATTTAAAACTTTTTTTTTCAAAATTTGAGTCGCCTTGAATTTTTTTACTTTTCAATTGAAGAAAAGGCCAAATTTTTTCACAAACTTTTTCTATTTAAAGAATCACTGACAGATTAATATTTTAAGAAGATGAAAATTCTCTATTTTTACCAAACGATTTTTCAATTTCAAGGGGCTGACTTTGGTATCATTCATAAGTACGACTTATCCTTTTTGAAAGGAGTACCTATATCAAAAATCTAATGGAGTGTAATTAAAGATGTTAAAATACGGAAAAGAATCTAAGGTCGTTGAACACGGAGCCAGAAAGTGAAGATTTACTAATAAAATATTAAATTTAAATCTCAACATTAATGACACCGTTCAAAAAAAATTCACTCAAATTTCAAATTTTTAACAAAATTTCAACCCATTTTGATAAGCCAAAAATAAAATTCGCACATATTCTGAAACGTTTTCCTGAATAAACAATACTGTCAAGAAGAGGACAGGCGAGGCAATTCGCTCCTATAGTCCGTATTTTTCAAAAAAAGGCTTCATGCAAAATGGTTTGAAAAGTGTTCAAAATTCTTTAAAAATTTCACTTTGTTGCAAACTTTGTTAAGAAATATAGATAAAAGTGGTCAAATAAAATGTTATAACATTTCGTAAGAATTTATTATAAAAATTGAAATTTCCCAAGAAAAGTGTTGAAAAGACCTCATCAGACATTGTTGAATCTTCAATAAAATTGTTTCATAATAATCTCTCACCAGGTTATCTAACGAATTTTTTTTTTAAATCCCTATCTTTTCCACTAAGTACTTCTTTCAATATTTTTTTACCAAATTATCAAAACCCTTTCAGCTAGATTCTCCTCCCCCTCCTCCCCCCCAAAAAAACCAACGAGATCACTTATTACCTACAGAAAAAAAATCATCAAAAATAACAATTTTTTGTAATTTTAAAAAAAATATTTCGCGTCTTTGGGAAATTTTCACTACTTTTCCTTGATATTTTGACTAAATTCACAACTTTTTCACTACTTTTCCTTGAAATTTTGACTGGATTTTCAACTTTTACTACTTTTTTACCACTTTTACCACTTTCACTACCAGTCAGATACCTTGCTAACGATTTCAAATTCAAAATGTCTTAATGTGAAGTGGATGTGCTAATGCTTATTTTGCTTTAGAGACGGGCGTTATCGATAGTTTTCGATAGTTTTTTGTTTTTCTTTGCAAGGTGGTTATGAACGTAAGATACATCATTTTTGGATTTACTTGATCGAATTGGTGCAAAAATCTTCTACACAAAGTTTCTACTCGAAAAATTGAAAAAAAATCTAGTGATAGAGCTGATTATTCAAAGCAGGAAAGCAATCCCCCTCTCCCCCTCTTAAACAAAATTGTGTCCTCATTTGGAAAATTTGTTAAATTGATAACCTTTTTCTGGAAAATATATTTTATAATTTGAGAAAACGAGAAAAAATTGAATTTTCAGTTAAAAATTGGCTAAAAATGGAAGCATTTTAGAATTTTTAAACTATCGATAGTAGGAAAATTCACTATCGATAGCGCCCATCTCTATATTTCTTATACTTCTTCGAAGAAATGACAGGCTGAAAAAATATTGCAAAAAATACTGATGGAAGGAGAAGTCATCCTTTGAAAAAAAAATTCAGGAGGCCTGAACTTTTTCAGTTTTTTTACTTTAGGCCCATATTAGCTCTCGGCGGCTTTGCGAGCAAGTGGAATTTTGTTGCCAAAATTGATGGTATTGCCACAAAAAATATATAAAAAATCACAAGCATATCTGGAGTTCTCGCAGAATTTTCATCAGTTTTAATAAGTGGAGTACAAGGGGTGCATTGCACTTTTCCCCAATTCTGATGGGGGTGCAAAGTATCATTCGCCCCCCCCCCCCATTATACATATGTAGGTATCGGATATAGGGATTTTAAAACCATTAAAACATGAAAAAACTCCCATTTTAGGCATTAAACACTCAATTTTTTCAATCACAATTATATGAGCTATTTAAGGCAACAGTTTGAAAGAAGGTTCCTTTTGCCTTCTCCCCCGAAAATTCTTCTGGTATTCTAAGTCTTTGTACTCACCTGGTATCTCCCAAAAAAAAAACATCAGACGCCACTGAAATAAACTAATCTGCTCAAAAAAATCATATTTTCACTCCTCGAAGCTTTTATATCGTTTCCAAAGAAATTTTTAGGCAAAAAAGCACCCAAATAGCATGTAAAATTCCCTAGGATGAAATTGTACAAGGGTCCAAAGAAAAAAAAACATGGAAGATCATTCCTCGCAAAAATTTTGAAAAAATTTTCCCCCATCAACATTGAAATAGATGAAGGGGCTCATTCTCTCAACATGCTGCACAAAATCAAAATTAGTACTTTCCCTGCAAATTGACCCTATCCCAACATCTTAAAAAATCTTAATGATTTTTCTTACGAAAAGAACACTCCATTTTCAATTTCTATAGCACCCTTTCGTACACGAATTGCAGACTAATACACCCACGTACGTATTCGGTGTACACAGATAATGGAGAAAACTTCTCTCTCGAACTAGGCAAGTTGGATATCTCCGCGGTAGCTCTGTTTAGTGTGGCGTAAAATCTTTATATTTTGTTAATTCGAACTTAATGGTTATTTAATGCATTTTCGAACCTCTCGATCCACTCCCTTCGTCCACTTCGCCACTCTGCGCTCAACAATGCGGTATTTTTTTGCTAACCATTAATCGAGGTGTCAAAATGGCGAATATTACGCGAGCAAAATTAAATATATTCTACGTCGCAGCGTCCCTGCCTTTGCTCCCTTTCCCAACAAATAGGTCACACACCCACATCGTGCAATATAAACGCTCCGAGGATTATACTAAAATTAAAAATTTTCTCTTCTCGGCTCCTCCGGCGCCCTCCGCCATTACCTTATAGTCTTCTCATTACTACAGGTAAACGTGGGATAGAGATATACGGTATCAGCAGCACCATGGCGCTTATAGGATGGCGCGGCACGCTCGAATTAAATTTTCAGCTCAGCTGCTAACCTTCGTATCAACAGGTACCTTTTCCGGGAAGTTTTTACAAATTCAACGACCATTTCTATCGTAACATTTATCGTTGTGCCATTATACGTCGATACGTCGTAATGGCGAATTCATCGATAAATTTCCATCTCGACGACACGAATTAGTAATCCGGCAACGTTTCGCCCATCTTCATTTACATCTTCTTTCCGCGGCTTATAAGGAAACGAGCTTCTTAAAGGATAAAGAAAAATACAAACCGAAACGCTAAAATTCGCCCGAGTATTATTTTCGGGTAATGTAAACCTGGCGGAATATTTTACATGCAATTTTTATCGCGAACGGCCTGCAAAATGGTAAAAAAAAGGGGGAAAAGTCGACTTCCTGGCCATATACCTATTCAATTAAGCATCGGTCCCCTTAGCAACGGTCATAACACGGGGTTACACTTAATTTTTTTTCAAATCGTTAAAATGGAGTAAAATACACACACGAGGTGGTGAAGTCAATTGGAATAAAATGGAAAATTTTTCCCCTTAAGAATCAACACGTTTAAAGAATACGACTGCCACGGAACGAAGATACTCGTAAAATACGAAATTACGATATCTTTCGCAGACGATTTACTCGAAACAAAAATTATCTAAGTTGGTTTACGTCGTTTTTTTCTCGATCTAACCGCAGGTTGAAATACTACGTGGGATTTTCTGATTTTCTCGGCATCCAGAAAATTTATTTTTCAAGAATTCTACGTCAAAATGGAAAAATCTCCCAAAGTTTCGTAGGTAAAATATAAACAAAAATATTACATAGAGATATATTCGGGAGAAAATATTTAATTCTAAATTAGCTACACGAAGAAAATCTCGCCACGAAAAAAACTTCACCCGAAGTGCTGTGAATTTGATTAAGTTCGTGTCTACCCCACCCCATCGAATACGACAAGGAAGCCAAAAAATCAAAATGTAGCATATTGTAAGCTATATAAAAGTTGCGGGTAAATTAACCAAACAGATCTTTTTTTTCCCCACTTTGTATGTAAGTGTTGATAAACTTTTACGTATTTTTTTCCTCGAGACACGACTTCTCTTTCCAGCCGCGTCGGTTCGTGACGTAGATAAAATTTCCACGACATACGATCGCAGCAGCGAGGCGCGAATTTGGAATAATTCGCCATCATTGTGCCAACTTCGACGTGACTGAGCTTCGTAATCACGCGATTCACACGATACGAGTTGATAGATAGCGAGCTTTTCCTTTAAAGAGATGGTAATACATACAATGTTGCGTAAATTTTGCAAGCTGCTCGTAACTTCGGTTTGGACGATTGAAAAGCGATGAATTTGAAATGGGAAATAGTACGTTGACATACATTCGCAGTGAAACAGTTCGATAAAACGGGACATCTGTTTAATTTGTCGAAATTTCGAGAAAATTTCTCAAGCTGAGCTCTTTTTTATTTGGAAAAAATAATCGTTGCCTGAGATACGGAGAGATGATCGGAATGCCACTTGAAAAATGAAACACTCGTGTTGAATTTTTTGTCGAATGTTTGAAACTCTCGAGAAATCATCGAAACAAAATTTTTTTGAAATCTTGAAACTATTATATTTTTCGTTAAGGAAAAGTCAAGTTTTTTTCTTATTTGAGATTCTTGAAAAAAAATTTTCTCGCGTATTTTAACAATTTGAATATTATAAGAGGTTTCCATGTCCAACTGTACAATGGTATTTTGAAAAAATTCATAAGATGAGAGCGGGTAAAATGAGACCAGATTTGATATTTTTTGAATGAATTTTTTTTCGTGAGACTCGAGGAAAAAAACAATTTAGAAATGTTTCATCATTTATGTGATCTGTTTGAAAAAAGATTAAATTAATTCTCAAATTAGGTAAATTTTATTTTTGACGTCATCGCGTGGAAAAATACAAACGAAATTAAAAGTATCTAATCGTATCGTATCGTCTGAAAGGTAATTCAAGTACAAAAGATGAAAGCTACCATTTAAAAATCTGAAAAAATTACAGTGAGGAGAACTCTTTATGTGTTTTTCAACTAAATACTTTCCAAGATGGAATCTCAACACTCCTAGGGAACACAGGGTCCTCAATTTTGGTACAAATTCAAAAAAATGTAAAAAGTAAAGTAACACATCGATTTCTACTAATATGTGCTCAGTTTTTTCATCCGGCTCCTTTAAGCCCCGTTGATATCCTTTTTCGAACAAATCATTAAAAATTTCCAAATTACATTATTCTTTCTCAAGTTAAATATTAAGTCGAGGTTTTTCGTTTCAGCTTTTTTGGGGTGATTCTCAAAAGAAAACTTTCTTTTTTGGGCGATAATTTCAATTATTTTTTCACTTTTTACAATTTTTAAAGCAATTCTGCAGCTTTTCCTTCGAAAGTTTATGTGATTTTTGATTATTTTGATGAGCTTTTTGATGACTCGCGAAATCCAATTCAAAGCACTGGCAAGAGAAAAATGACAGGAAAATTTCGAACCGAAACGTAAATTTATCAAAGTACATTCAAAAAGAACCCCCGTTCAAAATTTTAGTCGCCAAAATTGATTTTTCGAATTTTGGAGATTTTTTGAAAATTCAAGATTATTTCATAGCCCGACAAAGTGTAAAATATGAAAACTTGATGTAATTTATCAGGTAAAAATCTGAAACTTGGTAAGTATATGTCCTATTTTTGGTTTTCCAAATCGATTGGAAGCAGTCTGAGAACATTCTGTGGTCTTCAGAAAATTTTGGAATTTTCCAACATTAAAAAATGTCTATAAAAATCGTTTATAAAAACTACAGCATCTACAACTGTAGATTACCCAAACTGGTGAGCTATTTGTTCCATTAAAGCATGTTTTTCCGAAATTTGTAACATTCTGGTCTAATCTATTATGAAAATATTGGAGAATCCAAGATCCATGTACTTAAACGATACCATCTTTATTCCAAAAGAACACTTGTAAGACTAAACATAGGAGCCCACCGAACCCAGAAACCAACATATGTTAATGATATATTGCGGTCCGGTACGTGAGATGGTCGTATGAGGGTGAAAAGACAAAGGAAAAGAGAAAGCGACTGGTTCCAATGATATGCCTAATGCATATAGGAATCCGGAGAATAGGGATCGTTAGGGAGAAAAAGAGAAGCGAAGAGAATGGACAGGAAACGGTACTTAGACAAATACGTCCGCAGCATACCCTGGGGGAAGAGGATTTTTGAAAATATTCTGTTTTTGATTTGAATCGATCGGAAGCAGTTTCGAGCCATTCTGGATTCTCCAGAAAATGTTGGAATTTCCCAGCCTATAAAAAATCCTTCTTTATGGAGAAAGAGAAGGAACTGACCCCGCAAGAACGAAGTTTACGAAATTATGCTTCGATCGATCAAATAGGTCAATGATATCATAATTCCTGTTTGTGTTCATTTATGTATGTACGATCTCTATAAACTTTTTTCAATGCTAAAAAATTCCAAAATTTTCTGGAAGCTCCAGAATATCTCGAAACAATTCCCAGTTCATTTGAGAAGTAGAAAATAGGGTATATATTTAATTTTAGCTTTTTACTTTGTTCTGGATTAAATTTTCATGTTTTGCATTTCTGCATGGCTGTGGAGTACTTAATTTTTAATTTTCAAAAATTCGCCAAAATTCGGGAAATAAACTTTAGCATCTGAAATTTTGGGTAAGAAGTTCTTTTAGGTTGCACTTTTGGAGTATTTTTGTTTCGGGCCAGAATTTTACTACCAATGCCGAATAGGTTGCAAAATATTGATAAGAAAATTCACAGTGACTCTTTCAAAAGTCCTTACACTCGAAATGAACTAAGATGTCTGGACCAAAATTTTTAAAATCTCATTTAAATTACTCTTCGAAAGGTACATAGTTAAATTTGAACCTTTATCAAGTAATCGTTCTTCGTAGGAGAAAAAATCTCATTTACGTATGTATCTCTATCTCTACCTAGCTACGTAATCTTATTCTGATTAAGTTTTCATTCGGAACAGTTATTTTAGCATTTTTCCACTTCGGATGAAGCTGCATTTACATGGATTTAATAAAAAGAAGTATCTTCCCAAATTTAAATCCTAGCTACAGCACAAACTCGGAAAAAACGTTCAACATGCTACAGTTCCCTTGAAGTCGCCCAAAAAGAAATTGTAACTACTTATAAATTTTTATTGGCATGAGTAAAATTCAAAAATTAAGAATGGATCAAAAATTCTACCAAATATGATCGGAAGAGAACTCTTACTTATTTATGTTTAATTATAAGAGCTTTGAAAATTTTCCACCAGGGCCATCATGACCAAACTGAAAAAAATCTCGTTCTTCTCTCGAGATTGGGAAAAGAACTAAAGTTGACTTATAGGGAGGATAAAATGAAAAAATTTCAGATTAAGCATGATTTTTCCAATTTTTTCAATTTGAATGCAATTTTTTAAGTTTTTTTTACTCAAAACGCAAAGTTTTCAAATTTTTTGCCGGAAAAATTCGTAAATTTCTTCAAATTTTTAAATTTAATATCACACGAAATTTTTTCAACAAAACACGTAGTTTTATAATTTTGATGGCCTGACCCCCGATCTCCCATTCAATCCAGCCCTGGAAAAATGTTAATTTCAAACAAATTAAATTTTCGCATAAAAATATTGAAATGAAATAAATTTTCTTCACAAAAATTGAAGTCTGATTTGTCGAAATATTCAACTCAAAAAGTAGGTAACCTAATTCAAAAATACAGTCAGAAAATAGCTCATTTCAAATTTGGCATCAAAGTTTTCCATAAAATTAAAAAAATTTTCATACTTCAGCCTCTCCACCATGAAACCCTGACTTCCCCTCTCGTTCGTTACCATCTAAACAAATATTTGTATTCACCACCTTCTCGCGTCCGTTTGAAACCCGAATAACGAATTAAGTTGAACAATCTCGAATACCGTTCATCTCGTTCGACGTTGCTAAATAATAAGTCAAGGTTTGTTTTTTTCATTTTCCAGAGGTTATCGATCAGAAAAATTCGCCGACTGGAACACAAGTACGTAAAAATATCCCCTAAAGGTAAATACGAATAACGGAGCATCGAGTGACAAGAAGTTGTTAACAATGTAAACCTTGCAGGCGTAAATTCTGAATAGATGACTTCAATAATGAAATTTTTCGCAGAACGACGTCGTACAAAACGCAAAGTTCATTGAAACCGAATTAATTTTTGCGTAGATTTTTCACACGAATTCGATTCCAAAATAGATTTCAATTTTCCAAAGGTTAACGTTCCGAGACGAAAATTTAAACGAAATCCCAGCCTGGAACATCTTACAACTTCATAATTTTCCATCGCTGTAGATTCAATTTCACATTCGAATTTTCTTCAAGTTTCAAAGAATAGTACGAGGCATTGAAAATTCTATACGTGAAAATTTGATACATACATACGTTGAAATGAATGAAAAATTAAAACACCTGTGATCCTTCTAAAGTATAACCTTGGCTTAAAATTTTCATTTAAATTTTATTATCTCATCGATATTCTTGGTTTCGCTGAAATTACGAACCATCGCGAGATATCTCTAAAATTTAGTAGGTCGAAATAGGTAACTAAACGCATTAAAACCTTCGAAATTAATTCCAAATCCGGCAATTACACAAGCGAGCATTTTTCTACGTTGTTCATTCTTCTTCGGCATAATACTTCCGATTTAACATCGTCTATCATCAATAGAATCATTACCGTGTACTCTATTTACATAATTTACAAACGACAAAGCGACGACGACGACCTTATCAAAAAAAAACCTATTGGCAGTTTTGCATAGGAAATGAGAAAACTTTTTTCTCGCCAGACCAAATGCTAAAGCCGATCGATTTTCTATGGGCAAGCCGAGAAATGAATCGTACCCTACGTTTTTTTTTTCTTTTTCATAATTCAAACAGTAGGTATATACTTGTAGTATTTCCGAAGTACCATTATAAAAAAAAAAAAAAAAGGTTCTCGAATACATAAACCTTTTGTACTTTTTGTGCGGTGACAACGTTAACGTAAATCGACTATATGTATCGCACATGTACCTCGTGAGCCTAAAAAGAAAACCCTCAAAACGGATTCTTTCTATAATCATTATCAACCAATTTTTTCCTTCTTTTCAAGGATAATTGAAAATTTAATCGATACGCTGTACAAATAATATTATATAAATACGTTTTTCAAATTATAATTTGATATTTTTGGACAAGATTCCCTCGATTAAGTGCAAGTACCTACCTACTTGAAATTAATTCAATTAGTGAAATTTTTACATGAAAAGTTGTAGGATGATTTAAAATTACGTTTTAAGCAATAACTTTTCAAAATTGAAAAATTCTGCTGATTTTTTATGAGTAAGTACATAATTTACTTTAATTTTATTTTCATCAAAAATTTGTCAATTTCTTCTTAGAAAAATCTCACAAAATGATATACCCGGATAAGATAAATGAAATCGGTCCCATGCCCTATGCCCTTTTAATTCTAGCCTCCTCAAATAATGTCCCTTGATATAAAAAAATTCTGAAAAAAAATTTACCCCCCCCCCTCCCAATTCCCTTTTGAGATTATGACCATTTTATTGCATTATTTTCAAGAATTTTCATTTTCAACGGAAATGAAGGAAATTTTCGGACTCTCAAGCACAATAATGTTTATCGTCATCTATCTCGAATCATTGCAAAATTAAATTTTCTTGTCCCCCATAACCTCCCTCTTCGACACAAATCAAGAAAACTTTTGAAAGGAAAATTTCACAATGTAGCTAGAAGTCTTGACCGTAGTATCTAATTAAACATCTATTGCAATGGAAAAAAATTCACATTTTTAGCGAAATTTCGGCAATTTTAATTAGCTATTGATCCCTCTACCCTCTCCAATGCATATCTTTGAAAAATTATTAGCATTGAAATACAACTGAAATCAAATTTATTATCAACCTCAACTATTTTAGTTGCATTTAACACAAAAAATAACAGGAGGATAAAAAAAAAAACAATAGAGCAAAATACCTAAGTAAACGAAACAGAATTTAGCTAAGAAAATCGACAAAAATAAAATTAATTTGAAGGAACCAACTCGGGATTGCCAATTTCAAAATCCAATCTCCGATAAAACAATCAATTTTTTTGAAACGACTATCAGAAATCACATCCCATTTTTTTTTGAATTTAGCCCAATGGAAGCTACGACGAAAATTTAAAAAAATCTCAGTTTCTAATTTAAAAGCCATGCCAACTGTTCTCACAGATATTTTTACACTTTCTTCAATACCAGTGTCTAATTTTTTCGAATTAAACTTTCTTTTAGCAAAAAACAGAATTTTTTGGGCAGGAAATTTCAAACAATGATTAATTCTTTCAAAAAATTATAATTTGAGAATAAACTTTTCGACTTTTTGTAAATTTTTGAACAAAATTTTCGAATTTTAAACTACTTTTCGATCTACTTCGAGGATCACGACTTCTTGACTTCTCGTGCATTCACGGGAAAAATTTTCAAATACTGAAAACTTCGTAGTTTCAAAAGTTAAAAAGTAATACAACTTGTCTCGTCTGGTCTGGAACATCAGTATGAAGATATTTTTTTACAAGGGAGGGGCCTCATTTCTACGTAAAATTGCCAGTTGTTTCGAACATGGAAATATGCTTTAAAAAAAACTCATGCTTTTGCATCTTTCAAACGATTAAAGAGATCGTAAAACATCTCGAATTTAAAAAAACCAAACGCAGAAAAATATACAAAATCTCAAATAATTTTCATCCCCTAATTCGATGAAATTGGTTAAAAGGAGGAGAAGGGCTGGAGATGAAAAACACAAAAAATTGTTTTCCTTTTTGAAAATAACTCAATTTTTTTTAATTTATATTTATTTTGGGTTCGGACGTCTCGGTCTATCAGGCATCATAGCGAAATTTTTAAAGAAAAAAGTAACTTTCAGTAACTTTTTTGAGCAAAGTGACCAAAAAGTAACCATAAGTAACCAAAAATTCAATTTTTTTCAGGGGGCAATTTATTTTACAGTTTTCTGGGGGGGGGCAATTTTTTGTAGTTTTCTGCAAACATTTCAAAGATAAATGAACTGAATAGACGTATCAAGTTCCTTCGTCAAAACAACAAGCAAACTAGCAAAAATAATTTTTTTCATTTTTTATTAAAGAATTTTGAGAAATAATAATTTCTACGTAAAAATTTGAATTTTTGCTTGGAAGTGCAAAGAAAAAATGACTTTTGAGGGGAAAAAAGTAACCAAAGTGACCTTTTAGACGTGGAAAGTAACCAAAAGAGACTAAAGTTGAAAAAAGTGACAAACACCCTAAAAAAGTGACCCGCTATGATGCCTGCGGTCTATCAGCCCATGAATATTACTTATGGTACTAAGGGCCTATGGTTGGAAGGGTCCTAAATTCTGTATGGGTAAGTATCATATCATCTCAACAAATACTTATACTATCACACATGCTTGAAAGGAAAAAAAATACAAAAGTAGAGATTTTCATTCAATTCGCCTGTGGAGTTTTCTTTAAAAAAAAAAAAATAGCGAAAAAATGAAGATAAAAGTTGACAAAATGGTCAAAAAATCTGAAAAATTGACAAAAATTTAGCAAAAAAATATCGTTAACAAATTAATGAAAATAAATCCCGTTATTTTAAAAATTGCTTTCTCGTTAAATTTTGAAACGCCCAACCAATTTACACTTAATTCTGAGCATATAATTTTTTCATTATCAACTTGAAACAAGTATTTTAAGGCAATATGAGAAAAATCGACTTGAGATATTTTTCTCACCTTTTTTCCACAAAATTTCAAGCAATAAAAACGAAGATTGTTTAGATTTACAATTTTTTAATTAATTTGTAGTCCTCATTTTTAGAATTCCCACTTTGTAAATTAAAAAAAAAGTTCACTGACCAAAAATTTTACATCTTACTCACAAAAAAAATATGTCTTTACTGTGTAATACCCTCCGAAAAAATATACGTATTTTTCACAAAATTCATATGGTAAGAACATTACAAGGGTAAGCATTATTCCCACAAAAAATATTTGTCTAAAAATTTTGACCCCTTCCTCCCTTGAACCCCCCACCCCTTGGTAATTCTACACTTAACACAGCTGTTTCACTTAGAACTCGTGCAGTTTATACCACACACGATTCTATGGCTTTATTCGAGTCGTGTTAAAAAGATCGCTCGCATACATTTTGCCAACCGCTTATACGTATCAAAGAGATTATTTGAAAATTTTTCACCCTTTTGATATTAAAATAAGCTACGTTTACGTTGTATTTTCGCGTTCCGTTTTATCGCGAATACAACAAAATGCAATGTTTTAAATTCTCTAATCTGAAGCTTCCATATGTTGACTAAGCGTGAATATTTACCCTTTCTAGTTACATTCGAGGGTTTTTTTTTCCACGTACATCCTTGATAGCGTACATCGTTATTACAAACGGTTGAAAAAAAGATCACTTTACTATAACTTCATTCTTCGAGAGAATTTTTTCGGATAATTTGGTATATTTTTTCTAAACCGACCTCGTTTATGAAAAATTATTCCAATTTATATCCATTAACGTGTAAACATCAAAGAGAATTAACCATGCACCAAAGTGAAACCAGAGAGGCTTTTTAAAATCGAAACAATATTAAATTTAATGCCGACAATTATCTCGACGTTAAGGCGTCGCCGTCGAAAATTAATTAAAAATTCGCAAAGAAAACTCACCATAAGACGCCAGCCCAGCAGCAGACGACGACTCGCGATGTAACCAAAAGTGGAAACCTAAAAAAAAAGGAAAACAAAATAATGAAAAATCATTAATATTAAACGAAAAATATCCTTATCTTTGTACGTACGTAGAGTTAGATACAGAACTATGGACACGAGGCGGTATTAAAATGTTATATAATACGCGAAGCACGAGTAATTATCGTCCTAATCAGGGTCGCAGTTTTCTATTTAACTAACAACACAACAAATATCCTTTTAATTAATATTCCAAAACCGTTTAGTATATTGTACGCATTCGTCTAGTGTTATGAGTAATTTAGGCAATATTAACCGTTCTATTACCCTATTTATTGTAATTTTTCGTTCGAATACCACAACACGTTGTACCATAATGTTTGTTGCTTGTGCGTTGACCAAGGTGGAAATATGTAAGGTGCGTTTGTAATATTTACCACCCGTGAGGTGAATTTTTTATTTCCCATTTGACGTCGTCGTTTGATGTAGGCATATAAATTTCAAGTATCTATCACTCACTTCAATCCGTGTATATGATTTCATGGTAAACATATCACACATTGATATCTATAAATCTATAAAAATGGCTGGAAGTATTTTATACGGCTGAAATTTTATTTTCCTGACTCGACAATACTCTAAACTTATGCCATTTCAAGGCAAAAGTTTATTTTAAGATCGAGTAATCATTTTGAAAACAAATAAATGAGTTGAGATTTTCGAATAAAATAATTTTTGATTTCCTCGTAGCAACATTTGTGTCCTGTAAACATTTGTTGAAGCGATAACGCAACATCTCGATTCAAAATAATAAATATTTAAACTACAATGGTCTTTGGAAAATGTCTGGTTGGAAAAAATCAAGGAGTGACAAGCTGAAAGATTTTACAAAATTAATTAAAATTTTACACTGCTTTTTGAGACAAACACAAAAAAGCATCTTTGACAAAATCGTCTATTTTCAAAAGACTTTATTCGCTTTTGAAACAGCGAAGATTTCCTACTTGAGATTGATTGGATGTTGGAAACTAACCGAATTCGGAATCATTGCAGGAGGAAAATTTGGAAATTTCCGGCTCGAATGAAATTTTCTACAGTTTTTCCATCGTTAAAATACAGTTTTTTCAAGTTTTTTCGGCTCGAACCTATAGATTTATCGATCAAAAATGTTTTTTTTTGCAAATATTGGTAGAGTAAGCTGACTCCCCCACTCTGGTTTTCATTCGACTCTGTCGAGTTCTCAATTCAAAAATGCACTAATGTTCGTTTATCTTATCAACTTCATTTAGATAGTCACAATCAGTGCACCTTCAATTTCAAAAATTAAGCAATCTTGTGATACAATATTCTCGTTTACCAATTTTCAAATCGTAGTGATAGTAATTTGCACTTGCGAATAAATTTTTCTAAATTTTGAACAGTTGCGCCTTCGATTTTAAAATTAGACTTGTTTCAAAAAATAAACATTCGTCTCGATACGGTTGCATAACCCACTACCAACACCAATTTGAAAAATTATTTGTTTGCAGGGATTAGAGGGAATGGGGAATGACAGCAATGAAAAAATGCCATTATTCGAAGCAAAAACTCATCTTGAGAGAGAATGGCCATCATCAAAAGGCCAGATTCTATAAATTCATGTCAGAAAAATATGAATGTAATAGGAAACACTTGTCCGTTAGAAATTTAAAAAGGTTAAAAAAATTACAAAATTTTTCTATTATTTGCGAAGAATTTTTAGAAGCCCCCTTTCCACAAAAACAACACACTCAATTCTATATAAATTTTCAATCAGCAAGAAATAGAAGCTCGCCTATTCATAAAAAATAAAATAATATATCGTTAAAAAAAATTTCAAATTGCGTTTTTGGATGTGAAGAAAAATTATTGCTCCATTTCAAAAAATAAATACAACCAGAGTAGAATCGAACAGTCAAAGTGGATGCAGCATCTTCTTCTTCATATTCGAAAAATATTGTAATTTTAATTCGAAATTTCGGGTCAAGTCGGGAAAGTTGTAATTTTGCACTAAAAAATTTCCTTCTGAGTTGAAAAATTACAAAACTTTCATATTCTGATGATTTCAGTTGAAAAATTCAAATTAGAAAAACTGTGACAACTGAAACTCCAGTATTTCAGTCCGAAAAGAGAATTCAAGTTGGAAAAATTGTAACTTAGCAACACAGTAATTTTTCGGCTAAAATTGCAATTCTGGGTCAGAAATTTTCTAAAAATCAACTGAGAATTTCTGAATTCTTCGCCCCCCCCCCTTATTAAAATAATGCCAACTTAGGATTCGCTCCTAATAGAAATTTCGTGATTTTTTTTTAATTTTTAGGTCTTTTTTGAATTTATTACTTCACAACTTGGTATTTTTTTTTCAACTGATAATCCCTGCCTCTGCCCGGACATAAGTTCACAAAATTTACATGTTTCTCTTTTTTTTTGTTTTTACAGGGAAAAGTGACTCAGAACTGGAAAACCCCGAAAGATACAAGAAAATTTTTAAAAATTATTATAGTTTTTCCTACGAGTGGGCAAAATTGTTTCAATTTTTTGAACAACTGTTTCAAATAATACCTTAACATTTTTATTTTTTCGTCATTCCTTCTCCTTTACTAAAGAAATTGTTAAAATCTACAAAATATCTTGAAATACAAAGAGGAGCTGTACCAACTTTGAATCAAAATTCTAAATTTTTGTGAATTTTTTCTAATTTATACGAAATTTAAATCGACAAATTACAAGCAATTTCTAATAATTTTTCAGTTTACATACTTCCTAAAATATTTGAATTTATTGAATTTTTTTCAAAAAAAGTCACTAAAAAATTGAAATTTCATCATTTGTTCCAACATTTCAATTATGAGAGGGAGTAATTCGGAGCTCTTGATGAATTTTCGGACGGATTTCTCAACTTTTTCCAACATTTACGACCAGCTTTGAAATTTGCATTTCTTCATTATCCCTGCCTCTTTCCTTAAAGTTACTTAATCGTGGTTCTCTTTTGTTAGAAGATCGAAACGTAATATCGCTCAATCAATGGCAAATAACAACAGCTTTTTCATCTCTCAAAAACTTTTACTACGACATCAAAACCTTAAATTGAAAAAGACATCATTTGAGAAAATTTCAATTAAAATGGAGATATTACAGCTGTCTTGACCCATCAACTATATAGGGCATTTTCACCTCTTCCAAAAACTCTAATATCATTGAAGTTAGGTATCAAATTAAACGCTTACTATTACACTCCACGCTGATTTTAATTAAAATTCAAAATTTTTTTCTTTTAATTTAGAAACTTCACAACCACACAACGATTTTTTCTAAAAAAAGAGGGGGGGAAGACATACCTTGGTGCATTGAAGCTAAATCCAGATGACGTTGAAAACCCTCGAAAAATGTCCAAATAAAATTGAAACTAGATTGATTTTTCCGAGAGAAAAAACGTAATTGAGATTTAATATGAATCATTTTCAAACCACTGGTATAAGAATTTAAATGAAAAATGTCGCCAAGAAGCATCTCAATCAGCTATTCAGTCGACAAAAATCTCCTGTATTTGCCCCAGGCCACAACTAACCACTGCATTTCTCAACAAACCGAACCAATTCTGCAATAGAACGGCTATACGTAAGATGAAAAATCCTCACGGCTGAAAAAACACATCCACGTCTTCGGCTGGGAATAATATAAACGACGTAAATACCTATACGATTTATTTAGAAGACGAAAATCGCACGATGACGGCGAGGAAACAATTCCTACAGCAGTTGAAAAAAAGAGACTTAAGTTGACATTGACGACAACAATCGGAATCGCAGTTCGAGGATCGTTTCAAAACCCATGAAATTGAATGAATCGAAAAATTCACCCACCAATTACAACGCTCGAAGCAATTTTTTATATAAAAAATACCGCCGCATATTCTCCACACGGCGGGCAAATACGCGAAATACAATACTTATGAAAAATATACAATATCTTCCTATTTGATAATACGAGACCTGGAGTATCTTTCATCAAATTGGAAAAATATAAGGTTAAGAATTCAATTACGCTGTGCGTCAATCAATAAACCTTCCCCTTACCTTGACTCTGCAAAAGTAAACCCGATTCGAGTGAAAATTCGCGTGCCGAAACCTTTTCCTCGTCCAAAATGAAAAAAAAGACACATACTTGGAAAATCCTAAACATGCAAACGAGAACGTGAAAAACATCGAAAAAAAGTAAAAGGAAAAAGGAAACTTTGTATCTTTAAAAAGACGACCAAGTTGAGAAAATGGGTCGACATTGGGTTGTATACTACTATAAAATATTCTCTGATACGATACTTGATTAATATAAACAACGTTTTTGTTTACATACCTACACACGCGTTTATTATACGTACACGCAGCTCGAAATGAAACAAAACAGTGACTCGATGGTTATTTGTTAAATTTTTTGTGTCTTTTTTCCCCTCACCTTGTATCTTGGACCTTTTCGAGCATCAGGGCAAAATATCTTTGTACTGGCACGATACGTAAAATGTCAAAATATCTGGAATTCATTTTTCAACGGCCAGAAATCGAGAAGAAAAAAACACCTCTAAGGAGTCTTTTTTAACAACTTGAAGGGCACATGAGAAAACTGCCAAAAGTATAACTTCCATCCATACATAACACTTTGATTATAATATATAATCAAAGCATAACATGTCCGACTCGAAGTACCAGCGCGAGTGGACTCGAAGTATAAAACTTTAACGATTTCTCAAAACCGGAATTATTTTACGACTTCGAGAACCGAAGAGAGAGAAAAAAACAGAAAAAGAATTATCAAAATAGTTGAGCGACAGCTTTTGTTATCACAAAAATAACGATTCAATTAAATAAAAACTAAATAATTTCGAACACACGACAATAATCGAATTATTAACGCCACGCCGCCGATTCGATAACACTGCCTAGGTTCATTTAAATGCAACCTGCAACACGTAGTCTATTTGAATAACCGGGGTAGTAAGTCGAATGCAAATTTACCCATCATTTTTTTTCCACATTGTATTCTTTTTAGAAGCGCCATCGCCAACGATATTATATCTGTAAACTAGATCGCCTGCCTGCTGCCTGCAAAGTTTACCGATTTAATTTCACCTTAAGTTTATGTAAATTTAATGACACGAATGAAAAATTAAACGCGAAGCTTTCGCCGGCGCACAATTTCAGACAATTAATCTGTATATCGTTATTTTTTATTACACGAAATCACTATACAATATACGATAACCCTTGTTTATCTTCTTGTCGATCTGCTCGATGAAATTTCAAACTCTCCATTAAGCCGGCAATTTTATACGAGAGGATTTTTTTTAATATGACGTAGTCTGCGAGAATTTGTTATATCTATACTTGAGCGGTTTTTTTTGCCTTGGGAGAGTAGTGTGTATGCCTCCATATCGTACGAGTAGATAGAGGTTTTTGATCGGTCTTTTCTCATTTGATGAGAATGATTTTTAGATCGATTTTTTAATGGATTTTGTGCAAATGTAAAAAAAAACAAAAACGAGTATTGAATAAAAGATAAATTGAGGGATATGTTTCAAATTTTTTAAATTTGATAATTTCGTTTTCATCAGGTATTAAGAATTATCGAAAAATTCAAAGGCTGATTTAAAAAAAAAATCACTGAAAAAGGACTTAGGTACTATACAACAAAATTAAAAAACTAATTTTTTCGTATTCATTTTCAGCATTTATTCTAACAAATTTAAATGTTAGATTGTTGCCCCCTCCCCATCCCTGCTTCCTGTTTTTTTTTCAATCTAAAAATATACAGAGCAGCGTTTCAAAATTTTGAGGCCTCGAAATGTTGTTTTTGTGAGAAAAGAATGGTTTTACCAAACTTCGAACCTTGAAAATTATCAATCAGTGTTTTTTATTACTTTTTTCAAATTGAAGCTGAAGAATAAAATTTAAAACAAAATTGATAAAACAAAATTTTTTCAATTTTTTTGATAAACTTTTTTACATTCCCCATTTCTTCATTGAAAAAAATGGTAGTTTTTGAGGAAAGACATATCATTAGCGAGATTACCAGGACTATCAGATGCTCTAATTCGCCTTACTTTAAAAAAACCTAGATATATATTAAATGACCCAAATTTCTATGATTTCATCATATCACGCTTAATTAAAAACGCTTTTCTTTAAAATTAGGTATCAAAAAAACTCTTTCCTCGCTCCATCAATAAGTCTAAATTATCAAAATTAAAAACTTTTTTTTTTACTTGAATACCTAATCAATATAGAGTTATTTCATTAACTTTTCATCCACCTCTCATCCTGAGGAGGTACCAACGATTTTTGAAAGGGAGGGGGGAGAAGACCTAAAAGAAAATTTTAAAACTTGAATATGAAAAAAAAATCGGGAAATGGTATGATTTTTTTAAAGAAATTTTCAAAATTCATAGTTATTTTTTTCAAATAATAAAAACAACCGAAACAAAGACGAAAATTTTTTAGAAAATTGATGAGACATTTTCGGGCTTGGTCGACAATTTTAATACTGCTCTTTCATTTATAAATCGGTGAAAATTATCGAAAATCTCTAAAAATATTCAGAATTGCAGCATAGTAATAAATCAGAAAAAAAATTTCACTGAAAACAGGGAGAAAAAATTGTTGGAAAATCGGTAAAAATTCATTGGAAAGTCAGTAAAACCTCTAAAATTTGCTGATTTTCCCTGAGCTGCAATTCTGACTTTTTATCAGTGACTTTTCATTGATTCAAAATGAGAGAGTGTGATATAGAAATTATGCGTCCAGTGCGTTTCGATGTCAGTGTGCTAAAGGAAGAGATCTCCATCTCTCTTTCTACATCATAGCACATCCCCATCCCCGTTTCCCCTCCCATTCACAGAATTTTCATCGTTTCAATTTTCATAATTTTTCAAATCCATTATATAAACAATGCAGTCAATACAATCGTTGATTTTCCAAAAAAAACAACTTGATAATGAAGCTTTTTATGCTTAGGATTAAAAAAATTTTCCATAAAAAACAGATTCCTTATAGAAAATAAATGTTTCCATAAAGAACAAATTTCTTGCAGAAAATTTTCCATAAAGAACGCATTTTTTATGAAAAAAATTGCCACGAGGAACAGATTTTTAATAAATATTTTCCTATAAAGAACAATTTTTTTTTAAATCATGAACAAAAATTTAAAAATTATGATTATTTTGTCGTCTGTCTTATAAAAAAATACTTTGAATTCACTTCATTAATGTGACAGGGAGGATTTTTCTGCAACGAAGTCAAACAAATAGGAAACCCAACTACAAAAATTATCAAAATTCAAAGTTTCAATTATGAACAGTTCTATCAATCTGATTTATAACGATTTTTTGAAACAAGAATTACAAAACCATCAAGATATTCATAAATAGGTGAACAGTTCGGATTTTTTTTAAAACAATGTGATTACTTTAAAATTTTCTACAACTTTTTCCACAAAAAAATTTGTAAAATGAGAATTCTTTTTCATCGATCTGTAACGAAATTTCTCAATTTTTTTAGTTTTTTCAATTGAAAAGCGCGAGATTAAGAAGAAAAGAAGTGTTCCGAAAAAAAGACAAAATTTTCGACTGAAATTGAAGTTTTTCCAATCCACGCTACATGCTCTCATTCATAAGTGCACCTAGAAATAATTTAAGGGACAGGAAGAGGCTGAGAATTCGAGAAAAAATGGAGGGAAGTAAAATTTCAAAGAAAAAATTGAGTAACTTGTTATTTCAGTGGCGCTGGCGCGACGCGACCGCGCGGTTGAGTAAAGGGAAATTGAAAAATCGCATGATTTTTCGGAACAAACTGAAATCAATACACGCTTTAAATCTGAATTAGTAAAATTCACTTGTTTGAATCAGTGAAATGAATTTAACTGAAAATCAGTGATTTTTCACTGATCTTCTAGTCAAAATTATTGATTTTTTCTGACAAATTAGGAATTGATTGAGAAATCAGTGATTTTTGGCTGAAAAATGGACAATTTTTTTTTGAAAAACCATGTTCGAAGCAGGGTTGTGCTGTAAATTTACATTTACACCAGTTATTTTACAGTAAAATAATGTGTAAAATAACATAAAATAACTGATGTAAAATAACTCAAATTTAATTTTTCCAACATTTTGAAAATAAAAATTTTGTAGGTAAATATCACCTCCTGTGATAAGAAGATGAGATTTACATACACATTACATCAATCAACTTCATCAAAAATTGAAAAATTAGTTGAAACTACTAAAAAAAAGTTCATTTTATTTGTTATCACCTCTTATCAGTGATTATTTTACGTTATTTTACAAAAAATGGTAATTTTACATTATTTTACATGTTTTATTTTTTTACATCATTATTTTACATTATTTTACACTGTATGCAAAATAATTATTTTACATGTAAAAGAACAACCCTGGTTCGAAGAGCAAAAAAATGTTTTTTTCAGGTTTGTGTATTGAAAAAAATCTCTTTTCTGAGCTGAGGGGTAAGGGGGGGCTCAAGCCCTCTGAGCTCCCCGGTGCGCTTATAACCATTTAGTGCAAACAATATGTATTTCGCACTTTTAAAAATTTCAGTAGAAAGGAGTAAGTACATAATTTTCTTCAATGGAGAAAAATTGAAATTTTTTTATTCTCCCCCCCTTTTCTACAATAATTGCATAAAATAGTATATTTTGCAACTAGGGAAATAAAGTGATTTTCGACAAATTTTGAGGTTTATTGCCCGAGCGAAGCGAGGGAAATAACTCAAAATCGTCGAAAATAAGTTATTTCCCGAGTTGCATACTATATTTTTCGATTTAGAGGGAGAAAAACGGGAATTGAAGCACCGCGAGAGGGAATAAAGTAGCGCTTTTCTCCCTCCACAACGAAAAAAAATTTACACATCTTATTTTAATCTAATATTAACGCCAAAACTTGACATTAAACCATTATTATTTACAACCTATTATAAAGTAACACTTGGCACTAGGCGTGACTAAAGAAATTTCAATGAAAATCATTCCCCTCTGCCTCTAAAAATCTATTACAATAAATTAACGACTACCTAATATGTACCTACATTGAAATACCTACCTAACTTGAAAAAATCTCTAGTTTGAGAAAAAGAAAGGAGAAAGAAAAAGACAATGATAGAATTATGTTCATTAGAGAATTTTTCAGGCAAAAAATTACGTAATTTATTTTTCTCTCGAAATTTTAACAATGGTAAGTACTCCAACCTCGTAATGTTATAATTATCCATTTTTTTTTGTTTTTTCGATCCCTTTTCATTCCCCAAATCCATTTTGGTTCCCAAAAAACAACCATAATGTCCCACCACCCCTATTTCAACTTTCCCACCCATCCAAAAATTCCTCACTCCGTTATCACTATTCCTACAACAACGAACCAATTTCCGAGTACACCACATCTTATCACCTCTTACGAATTAAAAATTCATATCGATGCATTATCAACATCAACATCGCGATAACTTTCACACCGATTGACGGTTCGGTTACAAAGAATAAGAAAAAACCTCGCTGATAAATTTTTTCATCATTTCGCCCATCCATTGACCGAATTCCATCCGGTCATTGGTCAAATAATCACTGCGCACGCATCCAATTTACTCGCAAGGTTAATTCGCACATGTATAAGAACGTAAAATCGTTATTCCGAACACGCAACGGTGAAAAATTTCAACTATTTTGCAATTTTCGCAGCCTTTATTGCCTTTCGCCTTTTTTTCCCTCTCATTTCGGAACACGGTCGCTGGTTGGGCGAATATAACGACCGGCTCGTATACAACATGCAGGTAGGCAGGAATAGGAAAACAGACGGCGAGAGGATCGATTACATGAAAAATTTCGCCAACGAATTAAATATCCGTTAAAGGGAAATTAAAGAATCGGAGGGCTTTTAAATTAATATGTCATTTCCGACACAGTAATATTGTTTTTTCGCATGTCGTAAACGAGTGTAGCATGTTTTGAATAATATTTTAATAATAATATATAAGCTACGTTAACGTCGTAATTTCCGACTGAGTAAAAAAAAATAACGAAAAATAAAACAAAATAAAACACACAACGAAAAACTATAGAGAAAAGTAAATAAATCAAATTACCTTCCGAAAGTGCGAATGAATATTATAACTGCATGCGATGAAAACGAGAAAATAAAAGGAAAAAAAACGTTATAGTCGAATCGAAAAAATACGTTTTGCTGTTCAACAAAAAAGGGTTCAATTTAAAGTACAGGGAGGGCTTTCGCGACCAATTTTTTAAACTAAAATCTCTTCGGCTCCGCCAACGTTACCTTCGTTTTTGGCGATGAAATTAATAATTTTGCAACAATTCTCGAATCACGATAAAAACCGTTTCTTTCTGGAGCATTTTTAGAGTGATACATGCGGATGAAGGAGTTCGAAGAAAAATCATCATCGTACAACCAGCGACTATCAATCTATCCGAATTCAAATTCTAATGCGAGTTACAATGTTTTCCCCTCGATATACGCACGAAACATTAGTCCCAAGGTAATTGAAACGAAACGAAGGACAATTTTTTTCCACGCGAGAAAATCTTACGTAAAAATTTCCACGTACAAGTCCCAAATCGTTCCGAGCAATTTTCCACAGGATCAAATACACGATTAGCTTTTTGTTTTCGAGGGTGAAAAATAAAAGCATTATTTCAAAGGTATGCGAGATACTGTTCGAGGATAAAACTTGGTGTAAATTTTACATAAAGCGAATTCGATTTAGTTGCTTCTTTTGCCAACTAATGAGTAAGTTTCGGTTACAGATGTCTAAGACTTTGATGAGATGTTGAAATCTCATAAGAGACTCGATTCAAATACACACCTACGAGATATCGGATGAACTAAGAATATTCGAGTAGGTATCTCACATTTTCGAACATTCACCTATCGCTACCGCTTTTTCAATTATTCGTAATACTTGTCATTTAAACGTGACGCCCGTGAGGTATGAATAATTGAAAAGAATACTGCGAATAAAACCTTCGACTAAGCAGAAGTGATCGAATTAAATACTGACATCAATTTCGCTTTAGCACGTTTACCCACACGTTCGACATAAATCAGTTATGTAGGTAGGTATATCTGGTGCTGAAACTAAAATCGACCTGGTGCTTAAAGAAATCCGCCTAAAACCGCGACAAACTTTATACAAACTAATAATTCAGATTCTCGTGTATTTCCCCTCATTATACCTACGTCGATTAAAAATTAAACCACATAAATATCCAATAAGTGAAAACAAATCGAACGAAAGAACTGATAAAATTTTAATACCAACGAGTACGTTGGGAAATTTTCATTCCAGCGGATTCTCGATGCCTATTGCAGTAAATTCGAATATGAATAGGTACACGATTTGGGAAAATTTTCCATAAAACGAGGATACGTCGTATACGCGTGGGAGCGATATGAGTTTTAATTTATTTACTAATTTAATCATCAAATTGGTAATTCGACACGGTCGACGCCACTAATTATCTTAATGGATACCATTATGTTGATAATCGCTTTTTGTATATTAGCCAATCAGCATAATCAATGTAACCTATGATCTTATTAAATGTATACAGCGAGTTATTTGCCAAATACCGCGAGTAGAAAAAATTTTGAAGCTTTTATTATAAGAAATTAAATCATTCATGAATTAGAATGAGAGATCGTTAAATGAATAATTTTGCAATACGTGTGTATCGGACATAAGTGAACTCTTATTGAACAAAAATTTATCAAATTAGAACGATGTATGAATTCGAAAGTACGATGAATTTTCACCTTATTCGTTGATTAATAAAAATATTCAATATTAGATCGAAAATTCGCAATGATTGCTTCTCTGCAAGGTTCTCATAACTACCGGTATACGTCCTCATAACTTCAGAAGGTCAATCAAAACTATTTTACGTTTTTTCCCCTATACATCGTATTTTGAAAAAAAAAATTAAAAACTCGTAACTTTTCAACTCGAACTTTGATTCTTATTCATGCCTTCCTACTCAGAAAAAATAATGGGCGTGTATGGACGACAAAATGCTCCAAGAAATGTACTTCTGAATAAATTTTGTTCAAATTTGTTAAAAATTTTAATCTTCATTCTTCAGCATACGAATTTCAGAGCTTTCAACTCCAAGAATATATCCTTAAAATTGAGGTTTTGTGACTTTTATGAAAAATGTTGATTTTCTGAACATTTCAATTTGAGTTGATCAAAAAAATTCCAAGCTTTAAAAAAGTTCGACAAAACCACCAATTTGACACGTGTTTGGTTAAAAGGATAAATTAAACACTTCTAGACATCATCTGACATAATGGATAGATAGGGGAAAAACCTGAAAGTCTACCATCATTGTGGTTAATTTTAATTGAAATTATAAAAATTTTATGTTTTTTAAGGTTTGAGAAAATTGCCAACTTTAATTACCATGTTATCAATTTATTGAAATTTCTTTGCGATTTTCAAAATTTTTTAATTTAAAAAAATTTACTCAATCAACTTTGTAGGTAGGTATTGAAATGTATATCTAATTTTAAAAAATTTTCAATGAATTAAATTTAACAAAACGTGTTGAAATGTGGCTCTTTTTGCAATTAAAATTGTGATTTTTCAACAAATTTTGATCATACCAAACCATTTTGGCAAAATATTCCTCGCTATTCTAAATTAAAGAAAAAATACATGATTGTGATATTTTTTCCCCGATCATTCGTTTTTTCCTTGAATAATGAATAAAAAGTATGAAAAAAATATTTCATTCAACATTTTCAATAAAAACTCACCGTCAGTAAAACGTGATATCGAAGAATTTAGAATTTTTCAAATTTTTGATTGGCATCTCTGATTCATATTTCAGCCTCAATTTGTACATAGAGCAGGGGGGGGGGATTTTCAACCACAAAAAATGACATAATTTTTTATCAATTTCATTTCCTTAGACGTGATTTTTACTTATCATAGGTACATAGAAAATGAAACAAATGAGTAGGTACTTTCGAATGTTAAATTCAAGGAGCATTGTTTCTTTCAGTTTTATAGTTTGTGTTCAGCGGGGGGGGGGGGAGTTGAATTGAAAAACAAGTAACAAATACCTACCTATTCTGAAACACCAAAATTTTAAATCAATACTTGAAGAAAATCAATGCATTGTAATACCAATACTGAGAATATTATCTATGAGAATTTCCCTTCTTACCTCTTTCAGCCTTTCAGGGCATCCACAATATTTCAGAAATGATTTTCTCCGACTTTTCCAGGTTTTCCAGATCATTTACACATGATATTTATGATTTTTTATTTTTTGGTGGGGAGGGGCGGGGTAAAATTCTGTCATGAAAGTATGACTTTTTCATGACTGAATTTCTAGTTTATGTATTGAGTATGAGCTTCTTTTGAAAAGAAAAAAGATTCTACAGAGGAGGTGAAATCATTCGAGTAATTTTTTTAGATTTTCTCAATGGTTTGAGCGAAGAAAAATCGAAAATAATTTGATTTTTTGAAACAATTTTCTAAAATCAAGATTCGTATAAGCATAGAAATAAAAAATTATAATGATGAAGTGTTCATTTTTTTGAAACGCTGCCCTAAGATATTTACCAAGACTTTTCGAAGAATTTTTAAGAAGTTTTTTTTCAGGAAAAAAACAGAAATAAAGTATTTAGTGCCCGAGTGAAACGAGGGCGAAAACTTTCTTGAGAAATCACGTTAAAAAACAAAAATTGAGCCTTTTTTGTTCTCAGAATCCTACTGCAATGAATCCGAAATCCGAATATTTATAAACGAAACACGAGGAGTATACTTAAAAAAGTGTGATTTTTTGAAACAAAATACTCAACTTCTTTTGAGTTCTTCTTCCAATTTTAAATGCCAAATTAAAAAAGTTACACATACGATTAAGGAACGGTAGAATTTGGCCCCAGCGAAATGAGTGCAAAAAATTATGGTGAAACGAGCAGAAAAACACTTCACAGATGATTTATCTAAAATTCCAGCGGAAATTTCAAAATTCCCTGACTTTTTTCTCACTTTTCCAAACTCGAAAAATGCATCGACTTTTCCAGATTTTCCAGAAAATGGACACCTGGTCCTTTCTCTTTAAAAAAAAAAAAAATGTTGATGAAATGGATTTTAGAGCCGAGATAGTAACTTTTGTGATCATGAAGATTCCAAAAATAAAAAATTTTCATCTGAATCGAATCCATCTCGGTAAATTTCATGATTTTACAAACGTATTTCATTTGAAACTTTTTTAGACTTTTTTACTTGTTTCTGAAATCTGAAGGCCAAATTTCAATAATTCTCAGATTTTTCGGAAAACTAATCAAAAATCATAATTTTAAGAAAATGAGAAAAAAATGAATGGAAATTTAACGAAATGGAAATCCCAAATGGATAAATTGTATGAGAATATCTTCCATTCCCCATTTCTGTCCAAAATTGAACGCAGCTTGAAGAAAAAAAAATGGTACATAATTTAATGTCTAAACCAAAATCAGAATTCTATCATTACTTAATTTTTCCAATAAAAAAAAATACCTAATGACAAAGAAAAAAATGCATATTTCTTAGAAAAAAATAAAACACGTGTTACTTGAACGTTAACATTAAATAAATTTGTCATTTTTCGCCCTCTTTCCCTTCCTCCCGCCCTTCCTTCTTCTCTCCCTCTTACCTCCCTTCTTCCTATTACCAATTTGTACCTAATCTGCTTTCATCTTCAATCAGAGTTAATGATCATTTAAACATTTTTTTCTGGGATAGCTTTAATAAAATTAAAACAGTAACGAAAAAATTATCCAAATTCGATAACTTTCCAAAATTCTACAGTATTTGTCGTGCACAAGCTCGGATTTTGAAACATACTTATGCATTAAATGCCGAAATCGTAATTTTCCTATAGAAATGGAAAGCTTTCATGGAAATACTTCGAAAAGAAAGTTCATCAAAATGGATTCAAGTATGAAATATGGAACAAATTTTGAAATAGGTAAATAAATGATGCAAATTTGAACTTCTAAAAACACCGACATTCATATTACCTTCAAATCCCATTCTCTTCCGATCCTTCAGTCATCCCACCGAACAAAAAAATATCAAATTCGAACCATTTAATGGAAATTATCAACATCCTAATTGAATTATAACGAATAGAAAAATATTGATGGCATAGGCATAAAAAACTCCATTCTACACCTTTGGAAAACGTACCTATGGTTTCAACTTCGAAAACTTCAAACTGAAAGGAGAAAAAAGAAAAACGAATATAATTGCACGTCCCTTCTGGACCCTTCTGCGACCCTACTTTTTCCACTCCCTCTTCCACATCTCTTCTAAAATTTCATAACTTTTTATTTTCTCCGAAACGGTAACTCATTTTTTCTCTAAATGAAAAATAAAAACAAAACGCCGGATTTAAAATAGGCTACAACTTACATCGTTTGTCGAGGGATAAAAAAGAACTGAACCTTAGCTCGTCTCGTTATTCCTCCGCATCCGGATGATCATTGACCTGTGTTTTTTTTTGTTTTCAAGAAAAATACGCGTTGTAAAAACAATTTAAAAGGTTTCGAGAAACCGATGCGATGACGAGAAGCTCGGCTTCCGTATATAAACGAGTCAATAATCGACTAGTTTATAGTTTTTTGGCAGCTATGTCTAAGTTTATCAAAAAACAATAAATAAACGTTCCAAGAGAGGAGCTAGTTAACAGCTAACACGTAGGATATGTGAAGGAGGTAAACATCAGTACGGCTCATTCAGACGTGCATTATTTTCCCAATAGTTGGAGAAAATTTCGACGAATCTTTGTTGCGTATCGTATCCGGCTAAAATACGTGTTATTTTTCTTCGACCGATCGGTCTTTTTCTTTACAACACAGATCCGATTAAACGTACGCGGACGGGTTAAAGCAGCCAACGATGAGAGGAAAAATGAATGATTTAAATCAAAAGAAAAGGCAAAAGAATTCACGGTAAGTTTGACGCTAAAACCCTGACATGGTAAAGCGATTGACATCATCGGTGAACACAAATGGCGTAAATTTTTCCGGACCGGCTTTCGTTTCCAAGAAACGTTATTTTTTTGCGCCTTCGGATGTGACATTTTTTCACACGTCCGATAAGAAGTTAACTCGCTTTCTTCTTTTTTTTTTACATGCTCGTTCAGCAGCGATTCTTGTTATCCGCAAAGATTTCTAAAGGGTATTAGTTTTATCGCGGTGTTTGTTTTTATACGGATTTTCATATTTGACGTGAGCTTATATATACGTAGGTATTGACTAGCAAACCGTATACCTACATAACCTACATGTTCTTCGTGTAATTTTTACCATCACACATTTGCCAAACGAAATGCGGTAACGAGACGATTAAATTTATTTCTAAAAAGATTTTCGACCTAAAAAATTCCCTCTGAAATGCTATATTTTTTCGTCGAATAAAAAAAAAGCCTGTCATGATGGACGGACATTCTCATTGTTCGAGTATACTTATAACTTCAAATACACCACCCACGATTATAAAAAAATTCCGAATAGAAATTATTGATAAACTTGTCACGAGCAAATGATATGTCTATGTCTACGTATTATTTCGAAATCGAAACGTACCGAATGAATCTGTGATATTGACGCGACTTTTTGATTCAATAATACTGACATTTTTATGACATTTAAAAGAAAATCGAGTTGTAATCGTCGTTTTCCATTCGTACGTGACATTTATTGCCGCGTACATCGAACGTATTCATCGATTGGTGCAATTTCAATAAAGTGAGTGCTTTTATTTTGGAAGATATTCGATACTTAAATGTAGGTAGTTCGAATTCGATTTATTTCAAGCAATTTTGATGTTTGACGATATCTGTGTTTGCCATTTTGTAAGGATTTTTTGACATACCTATTCAATATCTAAATTTCATTTTCGTCTGGAAAAAAATATTTATGTGCAACAAACTAGAGCGAAACGGAACTAGAAGGGCAGAGGCAATTTAATCGCTTTTCAAATAATGAAAAAATAGCATTTTTAGTCTGCAAAAATTAGGATTCGGTTGAAAAATTTTCAAAAATGGTGAAGTTTTTGAAAAATTTTCATTTCGAGTTGAAAAAATCAGGGGGAAAAGCGTTACAGAAGGAATATTTTTGATTATTGCCCTCTTCCATCAACCAACTTTGGGATCATGCCGGCCATAAATTAAATCTAAGAATGAACTGCTACAGACATTAAATACCAATCACGAATTTGAAAACAATTTTTGAATTTTTTCAAAAAATTTCTCTCGTGCTTGATTTTGATAGGTAAATGTTTTCGAATCGATTAATAATCAATCTTACAAAAATATGTAAGTACTAATAAACCACACAAAATAAGATAAATAATCAATCTTGGAAAATAAGTAAGTACATATAGATACTAATAAATGTCTTCAAAAAATAATGGAAATTGTTTACTTGTACTCATAAAAACCTTCAAAACATCAAAAAAAAAATTGGTAATTGTTCTAAAGAATGTTGAAAATTACATAAATCGACCCCATCTTTATGAAATTGCCAAAAATTGTAGAAAAAAGAACGTAAAAATCCAATAAAGGCGTCGAAAATATTGAAAAAAGGTTAAAAATCATAAGAATAATTTTTTAAATTTTCGAAAAAATCAAAAATATATCAAAAGTGGTTTAAGAAGAGACAAAAAGTTTTTAAAACATTTGTAAATAGTTAAAATTATCATTAAAAATGATTGAAAACTTATGAAAGTTGTCAACAAAATTCCGATTTTCAGCAAATTTATTGAGAAATTCATGAAAGTAGTCGAACATCAATATCTAGCGTCTACGTGATTGAAATAAGGTGCAGTGGGGTAATTGCAAAATCGGGGTATTTGCAAAATCAGCTTCTGGAGGTCAGTTAACATAATTTCTGAGCGCGCCATCTTTTGGTAGGTCAAGGCACATCTATTACCTATATACTCACTCAGTTTGAACGAAATCGGTGCACGCATTTGCTTTTTGGAAATGTTTTTATCAACACGTGTCAAAATCACTCATAAGTAAAGTTGAATCAGTTTTTTTCAAAATGGACAAAAACGTACGAAGTAAAATTTTTTTGAACTGATTTTTGTTGATTAATTATACTAATAGATCTAAGTTAAAGCTAAAACTATCATTTTTGAAAAATTTTCATTACATTAGCGGAAAAATGCGTTTTTGCATTTACCCCGAAAAAGGTCATGCGGGGGCAATTGCAAAATCGAAAATATCTATCATTTTATTTATACTCTCAGAATTTTTTTAACAATTTTTAGATGTAAAATTGGTCGAAAATACAAAAAAAAGAATATTAGTCCTTCAAAAGTGTGAAAATTTATATTAAATTTTTGATATTTACTTACAAAATTTTGCCATTTTTTGCGTTTTTGGGAGTTCTTATCAAAATATTGTTCAAATTTCATCAAAATTGTGTGTTTTCCAATAAAATACGTCATACTTATCACAAGTGATCATTTGTTTTCAATTTTTAGCTCATTAAAAAAAAATAAAAAAAAAATAAAAAATGAGATTTTTTCACTTCTTTAAAAAATTCTTTCTTTCGCGGATATCTCCGACAAATTTTGATCAAACGAAGGTAATGAGTATATTAAAAGGTAGTAAATTTTACGTAGATTCCGATTTGACCATCAAAACTGAAAAAAAATGAGCACCTTCAGATATAATTTACGATTTGGCATTTGCCCCATGGCGGGGTAAATGCAAAAACACAATTGAAAAATTTTTAAATTTTATTTTCTCATAAATTTATAAACTAAATGATACGAAATTTTTCCCACCAATAGAGAACCCCTTGAAGTTTGTGTGACAGAAATTTCAGGTTGATTGGTGCCATAGAGCCGGCACAGTGAACCGGCAAAGTGTCACTAATCAAAAAGTGGTTTGCAATTGCCCCACTGCACCTTAATGAAAATTTTCGTAAAATATGTCAATTTATTTGATTTTCATCAAGTAATTGAAAATTTGTTAAAAATAGACAAAAATAATGAAAATTATACAATTTGGTCATTAAAAAGATAGATACCATCGATAAAATTTATAAGAAATATAAAAAAGTTGGAAGGAGTTGATTGATAAAAGCTAAATTATAAATCGACAATTTTCATTTGTTATCTAAAATAAAAATTGTCTAGTTATAATTTATAGCCTGCATCAATCAACTCCTTCCATATTATGCAACACGACTAAAAAATCATTTTTTTCATCATCTTGAACGTATAAAAAAGTTTAAAAGTTGTTGCAAAAATTATATTAAAATCCATAGGACGGTACTTCTTGAAAAATATTTCAACAAATTTGACATTTTTCGAAGATTTTTATGAGATTTTAAACAATTTTCAAGATATTTCAACCACGTTTAGCATATTTTCAGATTTTTTAATGAAATGTTAAACAAGTTCTGGCACATTCCAGACAATTTTTTCAGTACTTCAACCAATTCTTACAATATCTTTCATTATTTTAACAACATTTTAAATCATTTTTCTCTTTTAAAAACAATTTTTACAAATATTTTACCATGTTTACAATGTTTCACCATATATTTGAAAATTTCTTTTGATTTTCAGCAACTTTAATATTTTTTAGGACATTTTAGGAAATTCTCATGATATTTTAATCGATGTTTACCAATTTATGATAATTTCAACTCATTGCAAATAGACTATCAAGTTTTTTCAAAACCAATTATTAATTTTTTTCACCTCAGTGGCTCTCATAAAACATCTGGGGCTTTGATAATATAGAAAATTTTCAAATTCGAGGTCACTTTGAACCGTTTTTTGAAAATTCTTCTCTACCGAATACCTTTTAATATTAAAACTTTTCATTACTGTCCAAATTCCACCAATTTTTTCAATCGGAACACATTCCATCCACACTGATTGTAAAACAACACCCATTTTCAATTTGAAACGTCGCTCGAGGTCTCGGGTCGATCGTGAAAAAAAATTAAAGTCACCAATTTTCTTCGACTTTGGTCGAAAAACATTCGAAAAGAATTCGATAAATCGAGCGATTTTTCAAGATGGTGGAAAAAAGAGAACATTCCTTTTTCGCTTTAATAAATACATTCGAAACCATATACTTTATAAGTAAGCTTCCGGTATGACGAGAATTCTCGGGTAACTATAAATATAAGGTATTCTCAAAAAATATTTTCGTTCGTTTAAAAACATGAAAACAAAAAAGAAAACGAGCAAGAAAGAAAAAGAAAACGAGAAATATTTCGCAATTCTCAAATAAACGCCAAAGTAAAATAAAAATATACGCGAGGCGAGTATGTATTGGGAGGATCGAAGCGGGGCAGCTACGTGGACCATCGAGGATATATAAGAGAAAGAATTTCCGCACAAACGGAACAAAATTATGCTTAGAAAAACTTGAAATGAAATAGAAAAAATGGGGTAAGTATTTGAAGAGAAATAGCTTCATTTCGCGATGTAAAAGTTTTTCTTTTTTGATACCACGGTAATGCCTTAGAGAAAAGTGCGAATTGACATGGACCAATGGCTATATCGTGGTCAGTTATTCGAAAATGGCTCCACAATGGAAACGTGTATTCGATTCGAAATTGATTTTTAGCTACTATTTATAGAAATGACACTAACAGGTGTATATTGAACTTCGCGTGGTACCAGAATAATTTTTCAATTGCAACCGGATCTCCGGGTACAGTGAAACAAATTTGGGCGAGATACCATTGCCCCTCGCGACAGGGCCACTCACGCTAACCCCACTCGAACATACGTAATGCAAATTTTCTCGTCAATTTCTTACACGACCGGAAGTAGCGGAAATGCTTAGCTATTCATATTTAAATCCGATGGCAAAATGAAAATAAAATTTTCCTCCGGCAAACAATGGCAATTTATTATCTTCGCACATCGATAGATATTTATTGTACGCCCGCGAACGCGGTTTATAAACTTCTGACACAGTCATTGTTAATGGTATAATTGTGAATCGGATTATTTTGACGGCATTCAATGTCAAGATATAGGTATACGAGTTCAAGGCAACGTCCGACGTCCAGTCCACGTCCATGTTTATGTAACTTCTAACTGACAATCCGATCAGGTCTTCGGACTGGTCAGTTGTTCTCGATGAGTCATACAATATGTACGAGTTATTTTCGTTCGAATTGCAGATAATGCTCATTTCAAACCCACGAGAAAGTTCTTCCTTTGATTGATCAAAATGCGCCCATCATTTACATTAGGTCTCGAAGTCGCTGAATTTTTTATATGAGGAGAAATTTGAGTAAAAACTAATCTAAGTATACAAAATTTTAGCCTCCATTAACATCTGGAAGCGGAACTGTAGCTCCTCTGGGTAGTCATTTTGGAGGAGAAAATGTAGCTTTCTGTATCTTTCGCCTCTTCTCTCTAAAAAAGCAGTTGAGATTCAAGATCTTCCAATACTTTTTTTTCTCAGTTTTAAGTGATTGTAGGCAATGAGATTAGAAGCCAAATGCCACCTTCTCGAGCCAATTTTTGGCTGAGTGAGAGGGGAGGAAGACATCATAATTTTCAACCCACTAGGGCTTGGAGAATTTGACACTTAGAAGTTGGAGGTTTAGAATTCATCAGGGCTTTGACTATAAGCTTTTTTGGAGGATTTTAAAAATCATTATTGTTACTTTTTTTACTCAAAAACCTCTCAAAATACAACAAATAAAATTACCTATTTCTCATAGATATATTCACTTCTACATTATAATAAGTATTTGTATCGATAGAAAAAAATGTGTCCACACAGAGTTCAAAATCAGCAGAGAATCTACAAAAATCAGCCAAATTTTCAAAAATTGAATAATTCCTCATTTATTTTAAAGTATTAAAATTTATGATCTTCTGCAGCTAGACAGCTTGTTATTAAAATATCCGGACTCCAGATGCATCATTGGATCCAAACATTAGCTCAATTCAACCTGCCTTCAACAATTGAGGAGCTGAGAATCAAAACTCAATTTTGCCACTTTAAGTGATTTTGAGAAGAACGTAAAAAACTGTTTAGTAGAGTTACCGACCATCGAGTGTGCTAAAATCGTCGTATATTGTCAAGTAGGACCTGAAAATCGGAGTCCCTGAAGAAAAAAAAATCGATCACATACTCTCTTATAATGAAGCAAGAAAAATGGTAAAAGTGAGTTTTGACTCCAACATGCATTTTTTTACAGCTACCAAAAATTTCGTACAACCAAATTAGTGGAGATTAAAAAAAAAAACATTTCTTTTATTTTCACATTTTTGCTCTAAATCAATTATCTTCGAGTTCTGAACCAATATTAAAATGCATTTCAAAATTAATACATTTCGAAACTGGTTTATAACTCGAAGACGATTGATTTTGGGCAAAACTGTCAAGAGACAAAGCATGTTTCTTTTTTCAATCTTTGTTATGTGAAATTTGTTTGTAGATGTTAAATGTGAGTTTTGATTCCAAACCATGATTTTAACTGCAATTTTCTGCCCGAAAAGAGCGGTTTAGGAAAACAGTAAAAATACCAGGTTGAAGAGCGTACAAAACTTCTTCAGAATCCGTCATAAAAAAGAAAAAAAATGTGGCAAAAGTGAGTTTTGATTCTCAGCTCCTCAATTTGTTACCGAATTCGACAGATGTCGAATTCGGTAATTATCACTTTTCCATCTAAATTTTTTCATAATTTAAACAATTTAAGTGGAAAAAATTAGGAAATTGAAAAAACTAACGCCGATTTATGTTTAGCAGGTTAAAATACTCCGTCTGACATTCTTCGCATGATTATTTCAACAAAATCTTCAAAATTTATTTATTTCATCAATTTTGAACGATAAGTTGAGAAAATCCTTCAAAAAATTCCAATGAATCTCAAAAAAAAATTCAAAACAAACCGAATGAAAACTTACTCAAAACTTTGGAACAAGCTTTGTAGCAATATTTCCGAATTGAAATACAGGACTTTTCCAGCATTTTTGCAGATCTTTGGGCGAGATATTTCAATCCCCCCCCCCCCTCCAAACACATACAAACAGAATTACCCTCATAAGAACTAACATCGAATTGAAATACAAAACTTTTGCAAGACTTTTTCAAAACTTTTATAGAATTTTCAACTAGATATTTTCAAGCTCCATCATCAAAGAAATTATTCTTGTAAAAATTGAAGTAAATAATCTTGATTTTTCCAGACCTGCTTAATAATTGAAATTTTATTTTTTTACTTTTTTTACATCTGAGGGAGAGGGAGGGGAAGACTTGGGGAAAAAAGGAGTTTCAATGAAAAATACAAGGCTTTTGAGTTAAATGCGAGCTTTTTTCAGAATTTTTCTCATTTTCAGCACTTCACACGATGTCAGAAGATCCAAAAAACAAAAACATTTGAAAGAATTTTCGAATTATTCGTTCTATTATAACACCAAAGATTTTCTTCGTGAAAAAAATGACTTACTCATTTATACTTCTTATTCTACCGATGAAAATTCTTCTTACGACTCACCTGAAACAAAAAACAAAAAAATTGTTCATTAATAATTGATAAAATAAACTTTCATTTTTTACATTGAACTTGAGAGAAAATTCTTCAAAAAATCATATCATAGAAGCAAAAACTGGTTTTCTTCAGAACATTTTACAAATCTCTAGGAAGAAAAGTCCCATTTGCCCATGATCGTGAATGATTTTCTTCGTTCTAAATTTTTTTTAGTATGATACTTCTAATTTCGATTCTGGCTAATCTATGATCATTAGGGTGCGGATTTTTATGATTTGTCATATTTTGCTACGTTAAAGATGATTGCGCATATCACTAAGATCTTTACGATTCATAAAATTTAGAATAAAATGAGCCCTATTTGTTATTGCATATTTTGCATATTTTGGTCATAAATGCATAATTTATCATATTTCTGACAATTTAAGCGCATATTTCGGCATATTTCGCAGGGTTAGAGCATATTTCAACGAGTTTGACCAATTTTTCCTTTTTTTCGACCAAAAAAATAGCATTTCTGAAAAATCGCCCAAAAATATGGTTAAATTTTTTTTTTTTTAAATCACATTTTTCTCTCCATGTCGAGACATTTTTTTTAATGCAAATGGATCTTTGCTCTCTCTTCACTAACTAATTTAGTCGTAAAATGTGTGCAATTTATCAAAAAATAGTGTTCATGATATTCTAATCAAAAAATCCTTTCTTTAGACACCCATATCGATTTTGCATATTTTTGCATATTTCGCTCAATAAACGCATATTTTTGTCATATTTCAGGCACTGAAAACGCATATTTTATGCGCATATTTTGACTTTTTTAGAGCATAAAAATCTGCACTCTAATGATCATGGTATCTACTAGATCAGAAAAATGACAATTCTTGCTATTTTCTGGATTTTTCTTGTCATTTTAATCATGCAATCTTTGTTGCTTCGAATTTGCCCAAAGAAGAATCTCCTTTTCATTTTTTCATTAAAAAATTCAAAAAAAGAGGAAAATATTGAAAATTCTTGCTTTTGCAGTAAAATCATCGAAATTCTCGCTATTTTCTGGGTTTCTTACCACAAAGGTAAAATTCTTGCGATTTTTTGTTTTTCTTGCCGATAGACACCATGGAATTTAACGCTCAAATCTCCAAATTTTAAACCATAATTTTTCAGAATAATGTTACCATAGCACAGCTGAAACAGCACCCCATATCCACTAGTTCCAAGGACAGCCTCTTCTTTCAATGATACAATTTTTTAAATTTTGGTAATCTGAAGCCTCAGCAGTTTTTTGCTTCTCTTGAAAATTTTCTTCAGTGCAACTGAGGAAATTTTGAGGGAAAAATGCTCTAATGAAAAAATCTATAAATATTTGATTTTTTCACACTCATTCCAATGTATATCTTCTAAATATGAAACATCTTTCAGGCTTCTTTCAGAATTCCCCTACTCAAACTTTCGCAAAACGTGGGTATCTGGGTACATGGGATATAACAATGAAAAAGATAAATTTGCTCGCGAAAATGCTGCTAACAACTTTTACCCGCAGACGAACGTATTACGTCGAGGAGTGAATTTACGTATATGCGACTTCGTCTATATGAAACGAGCACCTTATGTACTAGGCTACGTCTTATATTTTCTAAACTTGTAATTGATAGTGTAATTTAATATCGTTTGAAAACTGTTATAAAGGTATTTCCGTTTTGTCTCTGAGACATTTTCGAAGTGACGAGGATTGAATGAAATATAAAATGAAATACGAACAAGACGGATTAATGGAGGATGAATTTCGCATGTTTTCGAAATGAGATCTTAATAACGTACGGAGTTTTGCTCTTTCTGCGATGTCTGCCTCTTTTTCCTATTCGTATGTATGGTGTTTAGATAATTTCCACGATCCCCCGGAATCATCTTTCTTCGACTTCCATCTTCGCATACGACGACGTAAGTCATTTTGTAACGATACGACACGCGAACAGACTGCTGAACTCGTGCCCACGTGAGATGAGATTTTAAACGTTATTTTTTTCGTAAATTATAGCGAAGATTCGGTATACCTCGAAGCGATGTATCATTCTTTCATGTACGAGTAACTATATTCCGAGAATAAATCAAACATCAACTCGCACGACTGTATGTTTTTTGATGAAATGTCAAACACCTATTTGTACATATCAATTCACACCCTTCAGTCGGTTAAATTAATCCAAATCATGGAACGATTCGTTTCAAAGACCAAAACATCCCGTCGGCGAACGTAAGTTCGCGACCAGGATCTATAAAAACTCAACGAAACGGGCAACAGAGAATACATAAATAAGTATAAAATATTTTCAAACATTCCGCCATATTTTTCACTTGGCTTTCCAAAAAGCACGTATAAATATAAATAAATAAATGAAAAAAAAGTTATTTTATTTACTCGTCAAAACGGCGAAGAATAAAGTAGGTATTCTCCGAAGAGAGAGTGTTTCGCGTGTCGAAAAATGAAATCGATCAAAAGGAAGAAATTTTTACGAAAAAAATTGCGATTTACATATAATACGATCCTGTTGTAACCGAGACATATGACAGCAGGTTTTTTCTCTTTCTTTCTCCACTTCGACGACGCGACGATATCGTACCGTATCGTACATAGAAAAATATCGCGAAAAATAAGGTTTCCTCCTTCTTTCTATACCATTTGCGATAATAAAAAATAAATTATTTTTCAAATGTTTTCCAAGTGTTTGCGTTTTCATTTCCTATGTTTTCAGTTACAAGAAACGCAAACACAATCACACGTACGAAGACATACGTGAAAAACACGCCGAAATCGACGTTGTTTCGACTTTTAGACGTCGAGAAATGGGGTCAGTTTCAACGAATACATTGTTTTTAACGTAGGTTGCGTATTTTTTGATTGTAGAATTTTTATAGAATGGACTTTCGAAGGACTGCCCGAGACATAAGGGCTGAATATAAGTACTCGTCGTTAGGGAAAATTAACTTCAAAATTTCATTATATTTTTATTCGAAGCATGAAAACTTTTCTGGATTTTTGAATGCTGAAAATTTCTTCAAAATCCTCCTCCCTCCAAAAAAGAGGTGAAATAAGAAAACATAAACCTGAAAACAAAAATTTTAAAATGTAGGGCAAAAATTATTATAAAAAGTGGCGAACACAGGTAAATATTTCCATCCAAAATTATCATTTAGAATGATTTATCACTACTACGTGTAAGTGAGCTCTGTTTCGAGCAGGGATGAAAAATATATATCTTTTTCGTTCTTTTTTAATGTTTAGAAAAAAAATATTTTTGAAGAAATTTCCATTTATATGGGCGCAGTACAGCTATTCTCACTTAAAAATGCCATTGGTTGAGTTTTTTCACCTCTTTTTCAGTTTAGGGGTTTTAAAACACATTTAAAAACTGTTTTATGCTCATAAATGTGAGATATCTTTAAACATAATTTTTCTCAGAAGAAAAAAGTAATAATATTTTTGTAATACTTGATTGAAAAAGAGAATGAAATTGAAAAATCTTCATTATTGAGTTAATATGGGCTATCTTAGGAAGCAGTTTGGATAATTATCGTTTTTGACCCTCCTCCCTTCATCAACAGAGGAATAATTTTGTGAAAATTATGACGTATGGAAACCATAAACTCAAAAAATACTTTTTTTTTTGAAAATATAGATCGAATTGTCACAAATTGGGAGAAAATTGAAGGACTTGAAGGGAGGGAATTTCGCAAACTCTTGGAAGATTATCAATAGTATGCCGAATGTTGCTTTCAAATTCACACAGTTACTTACACTAAAATTTCAAAATTGAATAGTTTAGGAAATATTTTTGAATTAGATTATTGAAGAAATCCAAACTTGAGTACTTAATCAAAAAAAAATGAAACAAACGAAACAACAGAAAGGGTATAAAAAAAGGAATTTGAGAGTAGAAAAATCGGAAAATGGTATAATTTTTAGAAAAATAAAAATGTTTTTTATAAAAAAATTTAACATGGGTATTTGATTATCAAACACATAGATAGAGCGATCACCCTCTTCGCCTTTCTTATCTACGCCCACGCCCTTGATTCAGTGAGGAAGGACAAATGAAAATATTACATTTTAAGTGAAAAAAATTAGATGTAAAAGAAAAATTGTAAAAAATGTTAGAAGAAATTTGATTTTTGGGTAAAAAATTGAGATAAATTCCATAATACATTTAAAAATTTCAACTTCTTCAAAAAATTAATCAAAAGTTTCGAAATTTTGTCCTCTTTATAATCTAGAGCAAAATTTCTTCCAAAATACAATGTTCAGAAACTGAATAAAGAAATGCAGATGATTTTTGAACCCTTTTCTCACGACTTCTGCGATCTGGTAGACAGTTAGACACCTCGTATCAATGAATGCTGAAAAATTTGTAAATATCTAGAATTTATCTTTTCTTTCTTTTTTTCGGCACTTTTAATGATTTTGAAATAATTGGCCCATTTTTTTCTCCCAATACAGCTGAAATTTTCCTTCAGTACTCTCCCATTTTTGAATCAATGAAATTTATCAAAAAACACTGAAAAACAGTCAGAATTGCAGCACAGTAATAAATCAGTGAAATTTTTTTCACTGAAAGCAATTTAGTGAAAGAAAATCACTGGCTCGATGAGATTTATGAAATTCACTAAAAAATCTATGAAATTCTTTGAATAATCAGTGAAAAATCACTGAAAATCAGTGAATTTTACTGATTTTTCCAGTGCTACAATTCTGACTGTTTATCAGTAACTTCTCACTGATTCGGAATGAAAGAGTAGATCATATTTTAAATGTAAACATACAATTTTCGAATAAAAAATGAATATTTAAACATTGAACTGGTTTCCATGATTTTCTCATATTTTCCATCATTTTTTTTTTTACTGTGAACATGAATCACTGATTTTGGGCCTTCCAGAAGGAGTAGAATCAAAGGGGAACCTCGCCTCAAATTAAATTTTTGACCTCTATAAGGGTTTCTATATCCAGATTCACATATACTCACTTAATTTGTACAAAACATTCAAAGTATAAACAATGCGGTAAAAATTGAAAAAAATTCCCTCTTCCACGCGTTATTTCAGGGTGTCTACCAATTTTTAAAAATCAAATTTCGCGACTTTTTCGCGACCTTTTTTTAAGGTATCTAGTATCTACCTCTCAATTTGACCCCCCCCCCCCCCCACAAAAAATCAACGAGATCAAATTTATTATAAAAAAAAAGTTTATACACGGAAGAAAATACGTCTTTAATTTTGAAAAAAGACAATTTTTCACAAAAATTTTCCAAAAGTGAGTTATTTTATGGTAAAGATGAGAAGTAGTTACTGCCCGAGCGAAGCGAGGGTGAAAATTTTACGAAAAATCATGTTAGAACGGATAAAATTATTAAATGATTATTGAGAAATAAATTCATGGAAAGTTTGAAATATTAACAGATTTAGCCCGAGCGAAGCGAGGGCGAAATTTTTTCGAAAAATTTATTTAAAAAACAGCAAAAAAAGACATATTTCCAAATGGGTTTCTCCTTTAAAACATCCCTTAGAAAATTCCAAAATTCTCCAATTATTTTATATTTTCCTGACAATGGACACAATATTACCTTTGAAATTCCCAATTGTGATCGCTACTTAGTCTCCCACAAGAACATATTTTTTCGCTTCAAAATATTCAATTGTCTGAAATACGAGTAGAAGGGAAGAGGACGAAGAGGTATATAATTTAAGAATGGGTTTTAAAATTTATGAGCCCGAGTGAAGCGAGGGCGAAAATTTTTATAAAAAATGTTCAAAAAGGTGAAATTTCTTTACTTTTTCTGTTTTGTAAGAGGCGAAAAAAATGGAAATAATTTCGAAAAAATTCGCGACTTTGGATGAATTTTGGGTCAATTTCGCGACTTTTTCGCGACTTCAGCGACCTAAATCTAAATTCGCGACTTTTTCGCTACTTTCGCGACTTTCGCGACCGGTAGACACCCTGTATTTTCGTAAACGTTGCTAATTCAACGTCAAACCACACCCGAGCCCTTTTCGATACTCGTAAAATTCAAATTCAGAAAGAGCAAAAAAAGCCATAAAACCCGTCCAGCGTCGACCAAAATACAGAAAAAAATCCTCTAAACCTAAAAACAATCAAAACACGTTTAAAAAATCCCTTTCCTGTGCGAAACGACCCTAAAACTATGGAAAAATCTACGTTTTGTAGGGCGAAAAAAAATCCGCAGTTAAACGGACTAACCGCGACAAAGCGTTAAAGCTGGCGCTGAATTGGGGCTCGCGTACAAAGCATTACACCCTTTGTAAATTTCAAACTTACAAATTCCAATTAAATATAACGCATCGGTGACAAATTTAATCTATAAAATCTCACCATCCACTTGAATAATTTTTTACTCTGTTGCAATCACTTTTGCATTAGTCGGACACAGGGCAGACATTTCGGTATGTTTTTATTGGCGTAGCAGAACGGCGGACTCTAAAATGAGTCCCACACATAGAAGTGACCCAGCACACGCCAACACAACAACAACCGAAACTGAACGAACGAACGTAAACGGCCAAATTCAAATTACCGAATGCGGTTGCCTGATGTAAATTTGCAAATTTACTATTTGGCCGCTTTTAAATTTAAATATCACAAATGTAATTTACATACCTTTAACGAGTCAACCTGAACGCGAGATAGGGATAATTCGAAATTCTCGGCGATGCTACAGAGCCAATAATAATTATTCGAAACGCGTAAATCAAGACAAATCACCCGAACAATATCCATTAAAAGATAAATCCATTCGTTACTTTAACGGGCAATTTCTCTATTTAGAAGTCGTTAATTTGGTGACTTAATTACACATTACCTGTTTGAATAATTTCAACGTGGCAGCGATAAAACTGAACCATCATACGGCTCGACATGTACACAACGTGTTTAAAATTTACATTATTTTTTTCTTCGCTTCTCTCTGGCCGGCCCCCGGTTTGAATATCAATTAGAGCAGGGAGAAGATGGATGACAAGGAGACGTAATTTTTTCTTCATTTTTGGGACCTAATTCCTTTCCCTCGAGATATCTCGTATTTCGAAGTCGAGCGTGGTTTAAATTAAAACAAAAAGATATCGTATTAATCGAGGGAATGAATAATTCGACGAAACCTGTAACTAGCTCAGTGTTAAATTAGGTTCGGACCTTGAAAATATTGGTACGTGCGATACTGAATTTCACATCAGGCGAATGTAGGTTGATTCTCTGGATAAAATATGCAAGATAAATTTTATCCCCTCAAAAGTGTGGATCTGCAAACCAGAAAAAGTAAGCGATTTGATACAGAAGAATTTTGTGTCCTCGATTTCCTATCCAATAGTCCTTTAATTTTTTAGTAGGTCAAGTACGTCAGATGATTTTGAAATAGAGAAAGAAAATAAACAGGGGAAGGTGTGAAAAATGTGAAATTCCAACTCCCAAAACATTTAACGACATGATAAGCAGTATCTAAAATTGCCCAATTCGTTGTATTCTTCATCAAAATTCCCAATCAAATATCAAGTTCTTAGAACTTTTTTTCGTTCAAGTGTGATTTTAACTCCCCCCCTCCCCATCTTTATCCTCCATTTTTCATGAGTCCAGCAAGACAACTTCGAGGAAAATTCACTTGCAAATCAAAATTGTTTTTTACTGGGATGAATGACAGAAAATTAAAAATTTCCTGATAAGATGATTTTTTTTTTTAATTTTGTTCAAAATGCAAATTTTGTTTCTAAAAATCTCATTATTTTTGCAACATTTTCAACTTGACTCGAATTTTTTTCGAAAAAAGAGCAATTCATCATTTAAGATGACGCCAGCGTAAAAAATTGTTTTTTCCTCATCCTCCTATCACCCCACCCCGGAAAAAATGATTTCGAAAACTTCACTTTCTGATCATTTAATTCAAGGATTCAAATTTTGGTGAATTGAGGTAAAGACTTTTTGTTAGATTTTTAACAACTTGAAAAAATTTGATGAATTGATATACGTATACATACAATGATTTTTTGCTACACATTCGAAAAGTTGAAAAAATGTCAATAAATCGGCTGACATAATGACATCAATTTAAGAATTTGGAATTAGATACATTAGCAATTTAGAAATTGAAGTCTGAAAATGTTTTAGAAATGTTGAATATTATTATAATTTGTCAATTAGGTAATTAAAATTGGTGAAATTGAAAAAAAGAAAAAGCGAAAAAAACTTGAATAATTGACATTTTAACAAAAAGTTCCCTTTAAAACATATTCACGATTAAAAGGTTTTGCTCTGAAGCAAAACTTTCCTAGTTTTTTTTCAATATCACTTGGGAATTTCCTTTTATGCTTAAAAGTCACAAAGTGTAACCGAATGAAAATTAAAGTAATGATTTCATCTTTCCTTTGAACAGTACCTCTAATCCAATAACAGGGCGTTAAAAAATTACCAACGATAAATTTCTCAAAATTCCTCTAAAAAATAATGAAAAAAATATAATGAAAACAAAAAAACACAACTTGTACTGTTCAACAATTTTTGTTTGAATTTATTTAGAATCAACATTTTGAATGTTAAATACAAAACTAACTAAACCTGTTTACAGTGTTGTAAACCAAAATCTAATTACACATTTCCAATGAAATAAAAAATGTTCCATTTTTAACGTTCAAGAAAATTTGTTTTTAATGAAAAATCTATCTGAAAATGACAAAATTTCAAATGAAAAGAAAATACAAGTATCGAGCAGATCTAAAAAAAATTCAACCTTTTAAATATGAGGACCGTTTTTCCAAACCGTGATAACTTCAGAAAAGTGATTTCGAGTAAATCAAAAAAAACTGTATCACGGAGAACGTTTTGTTTTTTGAAATCTGTCACAAAAGTAAATATATTGCGGCTATCATCGCAAAATATGTCGAACAAGTGGCATACCGAAATATTCATCTCTGGCGCTGCAGGAATGGAACGAAAATGAAAAAAGTTGAAGTTATCACGGTTTGGAAAAACGATTTTCACTTATTACTCTCTCAGAGCCATATAAACATCGGAAAAAAATTAATTTTTTCTGACTTTGTTGCACATACTTTACATAAACACATTACAACCATTAAAAAAATTTCATCACTCAACACTTCCTTATTATACTCAAAAAACAAATTTTGTTGTAATTTTTTCATTTTTAAAAAATATTCAAGTGGCACCCTGAGCGATACCAAATAGTCTGTCGGAAAAATTGTTCGGCTCATTTTATAGAGTATTCTTTCATCTATCAAATGTTGAAAAAATCTCGGAAAAAGGTTGAAACCTCTTCCTAAAAATGATTTTAATGTTTGAGCTTTCACGTATCTAAAAAATTAAAAAGCTTCAAAGTTTTTTTATACTGTTCTTCGTTTTTATGTATAAATACTGAAGTTATCACGGTTTGGAAAAACGATTTACAACACTCAAAACGGTTTTTGTCACAGAACGTGGAAGGTAAGACAGTTAGCTAAATTCTAACAACGCCATTTGGTGGCGGACCACTTCAAGTACCCAAATCCGTCAAAAAGTCAAAAACGCCAAAAATGAAGTTATCACGGTTTGGAAAAACGGTCCTCATATGTTTCCGTGGTTTGGAACCAGTTTTTATTCAATGACTTTTTTTCAAATGGCAATACCAAAAAAACTTCAAAAAAAGTTATGGCATTTTTTAAAAAACAAATAGGGTTAGAAAAAACGTCCCAGAACCGGTTTTGTTTTGAACTAGTTTTACATAATTTCTTTACAAAATGAAAAAAACTTTATAATAGAAGTTGCAAAGCAATAAAAGTGTAAATTTTTTGAAAAAATTCCGGACAATCCAAAAAAACTTTCTGAAACCGGTTTATCGGTTTTGAACCAGTTTTTCATAATTCCTTTTAAAAAATTAACGCATTTTTCCCATTAGGGTAAAAACTTTAGATCATGGATATGTTCAAATGTACTCACTTTAGAGATGAGGCTATGTTTCTAATTTGTGTGTAGAGAGACAAAACTTCATAATTTTTCATTAAAATGTCAATTGAATTTTTTCACTTTTTTTATTTTCATTCTAATTTTTTTTCCAAAGATTTAATTTTTTTTTCAAAATACATATTTTTAAATGATATGTACCAATCTTAGAAATTTTTATTTTATGTTACGAATTTAGAAGGGCAGACAGTGTTGCCAATATTGCGAATTTAAACCGCTTTTTTTAAAAATCAAACTTTATAATTATAACTTACTTTTTATTTCAATGTCAATGTATTTCAATATGTCATCGATCATTTAATTTTTTTTCCAAATTTTTCAAGTCCAACATAATATCATTATGTTTTGATCTAAAAACGTTGGCGTTACACCTTACAACCCCCCCCCCCCCCCACCATAAGACATATCCAAATCAAAAATTAAGCTACTCTAAAAATCTTCAAATAAAAATTATAGAACAATAAAATAGAATAATTTTCTTCATCTTGGTGTCTGCTGAATCTGAAAAATAAAAATTCTCGCTATTTTCTGGATTTTTTTAGTATTATCATGCAATTTTTCTAGCTTCGAATTTGCCAAAAAAAGAACCTCATTTTTATCCTTCTATTGGAAAATTCAACAAAGAATGAAAATGTAGAAAATTCTTGTTTTTTTGTAGCGGGTAAACTCATTAAAATTGTTATTTCCTGGTTTTTCTTGCCATTAGACACCATGCTAATCGTCAATTTTTCTCTACCAGGCATTGAAGATAGGTTGTGACTCGAGGAATTGAGAATATACTTTAGATTTTCTAAACTTATAAATTCCCATCTTTTCCTACTTCACCGGTGAATTTTTTTTTAAAAAACTCCAAATTTCCAGGCGCTTTCCTATCAAATATGAAATTCGGCTTTCCGTGACTTTCGCTTGATACAAAGTTCAAGCGTAAAATTCACCTAAAATCGCTCCGCTATAACCTTGGAAAACACAAATTGAATTCGATTATTTAAATTTTCCGCGTTTAGTAATATAACTGGGACAATGTGTACTCTCAATAATAAACCATATCGACCAGACGAATTCATTATATTTGAAAGGTTTTGAAACATTATCTACTCGAGGGAACTCCTTAGAGAATCGAAAACTTGACGATCCCGAAAACGCCCTTCGCGTCGCCCCGCTTAAATTACGCCAAATAACCACATAGGTGCCTACCAATGTAAACCTAATTTTCCATATAAATTTTCTCAAGCTGAATTGGAAACGGTGTTATCGCTACTTATGTAATTCGACGTGTATACAGAGATAAACCCGAATTGATAATGCCTTAATCGAGTGCTAAATACGTTATCGATACACCGCCGTTGTTCATTTCGTATATAAGACAAAATCTTCGAAACCTAAACGTGTATGCGAAAAGTAAATCAAGCGGAAATTCTTAATTATCTCGCGAATGCAATTTTTCTTCTCGTTCGCGAATTACCAGAGTATAAAAGATGAAAATACCGCGGGTAATTAAGTTGGAAAACTTGGACGAGACCTTTCGCAACTCCCCCTCCCCCGCCTCGTGTACTCTTTCAGATGCGTTCATTGAATCGAGCGGCCGGCGTAATAATCTCATCTCATCGCGCAAAAGAACACTCGACTTTGAGCTTTTTCTCTCTATTGTTGGCGAATTCTCGACTCGGAGGATTTTTTTGCAGCATGGTGTCCGAAATACCCTGAGCTGTAGGATTTTCCCTCATAACATCTTCGTTTCCATTCAAAACGCTACCGCTCGCGTAGCTACTAATTAACATTTCGTGTCGTGTAAACGTAGCACAAGGATACTTTTACATCAAATGGAATACAATTCAATGAAAATGCCAGCCAATTTACTATTTTCAAAAGAGCAAACAAACCGGCTAATTTTTCTCGCCGTTTTTTTTCTCTTCTCCACGTTTCTTTCCCTTTTTTGACGCGAAGGAGCGAGCGGGCTTTTTGTATGCCGACGAAGTACTTCTTTTTCGACGATGCTTTTGAATAGAACAGAAAAACCAAAACAAAACAATAAATTACCGCAGCCGAGGTATTATTTTGTACGCGGATTTTATTATAATTTTGTAATACGAAGCGAAAATTCGTTTGTTTCTTTTATAAAGCTTTTACTTTAGAAGTGGCGAGAGAAGAATCGAGGTATGAAAAGAGGGTGAGAATAAGGATATGAAGAGAATACATAAAAGCAAAATAAAGTTGGGGTTAAAAAATGATAATCGAAATTTTACGAATGATCATCATCGAATTTTCAACTCATTTCAAATTTGAATTTAATTTTTATCGTTTCATTATAAAGAGCAAATCCAATTTTTTCCCCGACTTTTTCAGGTAATTCAGACCAATTTTTTTTTCAAAAAGGTGTCTAAAACATCTCAACATCAAAAATCAGAATTTTTGCAGGACTTTCCCATGAATTTTGCAGGATTTCAACTCAGTAGTTTTTCAAAATTATCTTAATTCCAAGTAAGTAAGTAAGTAAGTAAGTAAGTATTTCTTTTCTCTCGGGTTATCCAAATTTTACATTACATCGAAGAAGGGAGGAAATTTTTCACTAGGGTCAATTTACCAAAAAAATATCGATTTCAGTTTCGGGTAACTTTTAAATTTTTAGGTACCTAGGATTTCATGGGCTTGAAAAAATTAACTAACTTTGGACTGAAAATCAAAAAAAAATCCCTGATTTTTTTCTTGTTTTGTAAACAATGAACAACCTGATTTAATTAATTTCGAACTTGACAAGGAAACCACTCAAGATTTCTCCTCCAGTTTGAACGAGAGCCTTTAAAATCAAAATTTAATCTGCTCCAACCTAATTTTTTTGAATTTGGCGAATTTTTAAACTTTAATAATCTTAATTTTTTCATATAAAAATAACAATTAGAAATTTTTGAAAAAATAACGTTTTTAATAAAATTTATAAAAAATAAGTCTTTAAGGGATACCTATTTACATCCCAAAATCGAATTTCAATTTTTCCAAAGGTTTTGATGTATTCAGAGTAATCTTGATTTGTCCTAATATTTCAGAATTTCTTCAGACGACATGAAAATTACCTCGGGCAGCTAAAAAGTGTGCTCCAGTTTCCTTTCAAGTAAGTAACTTTTTGAAAAAAATCAGTCTTTGTCAAGATTTCAAAGCGGAAATTTCAAATATATTTTTTCATGTTTTTAGTTTGAATATTGTGTTTTCTTTTTGAACAATTTAAACGAAAACGAGAAAACAGATACTCAATTTTTAGCTGTTAAAGTTAATTTCAGCATCTTGCGAAGATATTAGAAAATCTTGGAGAAGATCAAGAACCCTGGAGGAAATAAAATCTTACCGGAAGAGCCGAAATTGCCGGCAATTATGAATTTGGGACTCTGGAGTTGGTATTCGATGAAAAATCAGGGTGTCTACCGATTTTTCAAAACCAAATTTCGCGACTTTTTCCTAAGGTATCTAGAATTTACTTCTCAATTAACACCCCCCCCCCCCCCAAAAAAAAAACGGGATCAAATTTATTGCAGAAAAAATTTCATGCAGGGGCTCAGGGAAGGAAATACGTCTTCAACTTCAATATAATTATCGGATTATTTGGACCGAGCGAAGCGAGGGCGAAATTTTTTTTTGAAGAATTTATTCAAAAAACTGCAAAAAAGAGACATATTCCTAATGATTTCTCCTTCTGAATTTTTAAAACATCCCACTGAAAATTCCAAAATTCTCCGATTTTTTTAGATTTTCTCGAGAATGGACACGATACTTCCTTTCAAAATCCCAACCGTGATCGCTACTAAGTCTCCCACAAGAACATATTTTTTCCGCTTCAAAATATTTAATTACCTGAAATAGAAGGGAAGAAGGTTTATAATTTAAGAATGGGTTTTGAAAAGTTACGAGCCCGAGCGAAGCGAAGGCGAAATTTTTTAGAAAAAATGTTCAAAAAGTTAAATTTCTTTACTTTTTCTGTTTTGTACAAGACAAAATAAATTCAAGTAATTTCGGAAAAATTCGCGGCTTTCGATGAATTTTGGGTCAATTTTGCGACTTTTTCGCGACTTTCGCGACCGGTAGACACCCTGAAAATGATAATTTTATTTGTACTGGAAATCCGGTTTTCTAAGCTCATATCGCCACTTTCTGAGGAAATTTAAAAATACCAAAAAAAATTAAAATCCTGCTGGAGGGTCAAAAACGGCTGAAAACTATAAAATTCAGTTTCAGGAGGTTAAAAAAAAAAGAGAGATCTAAGTTTCATCAGATTTATTGAAGAAATACTTTTTTCAGAAATATGTATCCATCACCCGCGTTTATTCCGTTTAATTCCAAAAATTCAATCCGGACAGCTGAGATTTCGGTTTCGTGAGTTTTCGAACATGCTCTTTTCAAAAATTTCAAATTCGAAGATGGGCCTTCGTGATTCTCTTGAAATCTTTTTTAAATCCAAATATTCAGTTAATTAGAAAAATGGGTCAAATTTCGGATTGAATTCTCTCCATATATAACTACATTTTTTTTTCCTAAACACACCTAAATCTAATAATTTTATTTAAAGTCAACATTAGAAGGTGGTATAAAAAAATAACAAATAAAAAATCTTTCAATTGAAATTTTGATCTCTTAGCCCTTTGAAACATTATTTTTATTCAGAAAACACCACACAAAAATTTTAGCTCAAAAAATAACATCAAGTAATTAAATGGTAGAA